>JAJTUV010000387.1:132500-854072 GCA_021653895.1 Mastomys natalensis
CAACCCCGGTTCATACAGATTCTCCTCTCCAGTATCATCCATCACACTAAGATCAATCTCCATTCTCTTTTCAGTTTCCAGAAAATGCTCTCAGGACTTTCTTAGGGAAGTGAGTGTTATAGCAAGGATTTCACACAGCCCTCAGATGGCCTCGGCTGTTACTGCTGTGACTCTGAGATATCAGGGGTCAGCAAATGTGAGGGGTCTTGCTTGCACGGGTAGCTTGGGCTTCCTCTCTCAAGGCCTTCTGTACAGGGACATGGATGACGGAATCCTTGGCAGTAAAGCAACTCCTTGGGAACACACTTCTCACCAGAGCTTCCCTTACACTGATTCTCCATGAGAAACTTTAACCACTTGCTACTGGAATTTATGACGGGCGTGTGGTGTGTGTGTGTGTGTGTGTGTGTGTGTGTGTGTCTGTCTGTCTGTCTGTCTGTCTCTGGGTGTGTCTGTCTGTCTGTGGTTTTGTGTTGTGTGTGTGTGTGTGTGTGTGTATGTGTCTGGGTGTCCTAAGCATAGTGCTTTTTTCAGTGTTCCCTGGTATGTTGCGGTCCCCAGGGAATTAAAGGTGCTCCCAAGTTATTCTCAGGCCCGTGGGAGGTTGTATCCAACCCCACCTCCCAGAAAGCCTTCCTCCTCCACTGTACTTTGCCTTTCCTAGTTGAGTTACTTCTGGGTTCAACCCTTAATCCAATTTAGTTTCTCTTTGTGTCTCTCCCTTCTATAACCACAGAAATGGCTGGGCCACATCTGGTCCAGATGCTAAATCAATCTGGATTCCACCCCTTTGTGAGCAAAGAAGGAGTTGTCCTGAGTCTTCCATGAAAGGTTGTGAAGGAGTCCTTGTCTAAGTGGCCGCTACTTTCTGCTCATTCTCCATGTGTGGAAGTACAAGTGGAACAGGAAGGGGCTGTGTTGCTTCTGCGCATGTGTGTGTGTGTCTGCATGTGCATGTGCATGCATGTGTGTGTGCCTGTGCTTGTACACATATGTGCATGCTTGTATGTATGTGTGTGTGCTTGTGTATGTGTGCGCATGGGCGTGTGCAAGCTTTTGCTGAGCTACTTATTAGGACAGATTGCACGGACAAAGACAGAGGACAGCACATGGCTAACAGCTATTGCCAAAATCTCCTAAGGTATTGTCAGCAAATAAAGCGAGGGAGTCAGAGGCACAATAATAAACTTAAGGCCTTGCATAGTGGGAAATCAACGTTTTCCCTTTCCGTTTATCTTTCTGCCCGATGAGCATACAGTGCTGTACAGTTTCATCAACGTAATCCTCCAAAACCAGCCTTCAGGACGGCTCATGGAGTCAAGTTACCAAAGCTAAAGCCTGGTGACTTCAGTGTCATCCCGGGACCCACAGAGGGGAGGGGAGAACTCTTGCAAGTTGTCCTCCGACTGCTACACAATCACTGTGGCACGGGCACTACCTACCCTCTCACACGCTAATAATAAAAGTAAATAATAATAAATAAAGATTGAAAATTATAAAGTGAGCTGGAGAGATGACTTAATGGTTAACAAAACTTGCTTTTCTTCCAGAAGACCTGAGTTCAGTTCTTAAAACCTGTAACAGGTGACTCATGTCTGCTTGTAATGCCATCTCTAGGGCATCTAACACCTCTCTGGGAGTCTGTGTTTAGTTGCACACACCTTCGCTCAGACACACGCATGCATGCACAGCCTGAATGAGTCTTAAATCCTGATGTGGTGATAACTTGTCTTTAATCCCAGCATTTAGGATGCAGCATTTAGATCTTTGTGAGTTTGAGGCTATCCTGGTCAACATATGTCAACATATCAATGTGACCATAGTCATGGTCACTAAACATATACAGTCATGGCTGTATAGTGAGCCCTGTCTAAAAAATAAGAAAAACAAAAACTCTCACAACTGAGAAGCAATGCATTCTGTAATCCTGCTGTCTGGACCACTTTTCCATGTGCTCCTTCCGTGCTGACATTTACTGAGCTCAGGGTGTAGCATCAGTCAGTGGGACAGGAACCAGCTTCAATGATGCCCAAGCTACCCTAGCCAGGTGCTGATGAGCAGGGAGAGGTTTTGATTTGCTTGCTTTATTTAAAATCAAGTCTAGATTTTCTAGAGCCATGATGATTATTCTAGTCCATCCTTTCCAAGGAATTTGATCTTATATGTAGAGAGGATGGACTGGTCCAGAGAAGAAAGCAGACCCTGGGAGTGCACAGAGGGAAGAATATCCTGGGGACATGGAGAGAAGGCGGCCTTAACATTCCTTCCACACAGTGCATTCAGAAGGCTTTGGGTGAGTGCCCAGGCTGCTGATGCAGAGGCGAAGCCAGGTATGAAGTGATCAAAGTGTTCTTGAAGTCAGAAACTGAAGGTGCCGTCCTACCTTAGAAGGACAGGCTGCAGGCAATTTCTCCTCATCTCGTCTTTCTTGGGCTATTAGCCTGCAGCAGTCATTTCGGGGATCTAAGGACAGTCGTAAGACTGTGCTTCCCACAGAAGGACCTTGTGTGCTAGCCTGGGGCTCTAACTGTAAAACTCGGTTGACCGCCTCCAATTCAGACCCCCATCTGTCCAAAGTCAGGAGTAGCTTGCTCTTGGATGTCTGCAGGCCCCACATCTGCTCGCCTTAGTTGAATAAAGGGGAAAATGAAGCAGTAGGTGGGGAGTTTGACTAGAGTTCAGGAGCGCGTAAAGAAACCGGTTCACAGCCTGTTTAGAAAGCAGCTATGTGATTGTCAAAGATACTGAATAAGCCTCTAAAGTAGCTGCGTCTACTTTGGCTGGACCATGGGATAACTCACTGGGAGAAGTTCTTGCTGTCGAGCCCGAGGTCTTGATATTCAGTTCCTGGATCTCCCATGGTAGATGAGAAACAATTTCTACAAGTTGACCTCTGACTTCCTAGAGTTACTTAGATGGCTCAGTGGGAAAAGACGCTAGGGCTGGCAGCCGGAGTTCAATTCCTGAGATCCACAGGGTGCGAGGAGAGAAGCAACTCTCAAAAGCTGTCTCTGACTTCTATAGGCTTACTGTTGCATGCACACTCCAAATAAGTAAGTAACTAACCACACATCTATCATCATCATCATCATCCAGAAAAGGGTGCCTCGTGCCTTTCCTCCAACAGCTGCTGTTTTGTCCGTGTGGTCCCTTTGACGACATTGCCAGTTCCCTAAGCTGTTTCACAGAAATACTTATCTACTCTTAAGTCAGACCCCACTCTTGGGTCTGGTACCTATTGGCTAACTCTACACTTCCTTATTGCTGGTTTCCAGGAAAGGCTGGAAGGCAGAGATCAGCATCTTGTCACTCTGTCGGTTGTAGCCAGTCATCTTATGAGGTCAGCATTTAAATTAAGCTCAGTAGCTTGGCCTGTAAAGGCCGGTAGAGCCTTACTCCCAGGCTGGGTTTTTCTACCACCCCTGATTTAGATGTACACATGGGGACCCTGGGAAGTGACAAAGGGCCATGACTTCCTTTATCTAACCTAGGTAATTGGTGCCACTAAAGGGGCAAAACATGACATCTTTTGTCCATTTGCCTGCCCCATAAACATGCTGTGATCTTAGAAGCTGTGGTCACCATGCTAGAGATGAACACACTGCTCTCTTCTCCGGATGTGCACAGTTTGTGGAGAGGAAGCCAGTGAAATCCCTCACAGTACTAGGTGGTCAGTTATCAACAGGAAACTCACTTCCTCCAGCAGTGGCTATTTAAAAGACCCTCCAGGCATCCGGGAAGGAGCTCGTGGATGAGCCGTCTTATTCCTGCTGTGTGAGCTCTGGACCAGGACAGTGGTGTAGATGTCCCTGTGTCAGAGCAGTGCAGTGAGCATCCCCTCTTGCCGCGGATGCCTTCCATCTTGCACGAATGCGTACCATTCCAGACATGAAGATGATATTTACCAGCTGGGGAGTTTATTTCTTGGGAGAGGGACTGTTGACCGCAGCGGCTGAGACCTGGTGCGTCCGCCTTCCCTGCAAAGCTTTCCATTCCTTCGTGTGGATATTCATGTATTTTCAGTTTTATGTAAGTTGTTTGGATGAGAGGGACTGGCTCTTGGTCTCCACCCCAGATACTCCTAACCATTGAGACATCGTTCCAGCCTGAGACCTGGTAGATTCCTAAACAACACTGAGATTTGTTAGACAGAAAGAAAGGGAAGCCTATTCGTTTTCCAGCTCTACTCTGGCCATCCTATGTAAAACTGATGGCTCCTATCTTCTAAAGAAACATTGACTGTGCTTATTGTTCACTGTCGATCTGTATCTACCAGATGTAAACCCATGAGAGCAAGGATGTAAAGGTTGTACATAAATATCTACAAATATATACAAAAAGAGTGAAAGGCTAATGGATCCCATCATGCCCTCTGCCTTAGTTACTTTTCTGTAGCTGTGCTAAGGCACTATGACCAAGGCAACTTCTAGAAGACAGAGTGTATTGGCGGCTTAGAGTTCATGACCATCATCGAGGGGAGAATGGCAGCAGACTGGCCAGTAGATAGGCAGGCAGGCATGGTGCTGGAGCAGTAGTTAGGAGCTCACATCCTAATCCATAAGCACAAGGCAGAGATGATAGAGGCAGAGGCAGAGAGAGAGAAAGAGCTGGGAATAGCATGGGCTTTTGAAACTTCAAAACTCACTCCAAGTGACACACCCCCTAATCCTTCCCAAACAGTTCCACCCAGCTGGGGACCAAGCATTCAAAGTCTATAGGGGCCATTCTCATTCAAACCACCACACCTGTCTTCCTAAAAACAACACCACAGACTGAGTAGCTCAGTGGCTAAGCAAGTGGTCAGCACATATAGTGCTTTCTTGGTTTCTGGGCCCAACTTCAACAAACACATACTTCTACACCCCCCCCCAACAAACTCACTCTCTCTCTCTGTCTCTCTGTCTCTCTGTCTCTCTCTGTCTCTCTCTGTCTCTTCTCTCTGTCTCTCTGTCTCTCTCTGTCTCTCCTGTCTCTCTCTCTCTGTCTCTCTCACACACACACACACACTTAAACATTTACCGCCACACACTAGCACACACACATCACAGTCTCACATAATACATACATTGCATATGCACATATACATTACAGTAATATATATATATTAATATATATATATATAACCACACATTTTCACATATAAATACAGCACCCATATTCATACACATTCTCCTACATACACATTTTCACACATATACACACTCAACCCCATATACTTATATTCTTGCACACATATGCACACTTATACAATCATACACACACACATTCTTACACCTATACATACACACACTTACACATACATGCACATCCTTAGACACATATGTTCATTCACACACTTGAGATGAAGGCTCATGTCAGAGCAAGACTAAATCAAGGGATGGTGGTTTCCTTCCCTGCATCAATTCCCAGATTTTCTGAGATGGATGAAGGCACAGTTTTTCCTATTGCTCCAGTGTCTGGAACCACACATTCTACTAAACTCTCATCCACTAATTCTCCATGTGGAAAATAATTCGTGTTTTTGTTTTGTTTGTCTTAACAGCTGGTGTTTCAAAGATCCTGCAGAGTCTGGGAACTATTGCCAACTCTTCAGAAACCCAGAGCTTTAGGTAGATGAATGCTTGGTCAAGAGAGTTGTTTTTACCCAACCCAAGATTCCATATAGGAGTGAGGAGACAGGTGTCTGGCACTGCCAGGAATAAACTCTTGTTCTGCTTATTACTCTGTGTCTCTACCATGACCTTTCTCCAACTTACATCTCTATTAATGAAGTAGAAAAATAGCTCATTCACAGACTTATGGGGAGGACTTGTTAAAAACATAGACAATGGACAATACTGTGGGTGGCATCAAATGTTTCTAAATTAACCAAAGGATGTCAAATGCTGGCATCACTATTAAATGTTCCCAATGAGCCCATGAGTGTCTAATGAGAGACGATGCAGGACCTGCTTCACCGACGTCTCTTCCTCCCCTAGACACCCAAGCACACTGTTCCTCGGGCCCCTCCCTTTCTGCTCTTTCCTCCTCTGCCCTCCCTCCCCACACTCAACGGCTCCTTATCAGCTCTTGTCTAGGAACAGTGAGACGAAAAGGGTTTTCTCACCTACTGATTAAAGGGGCATGCTGCCTGTGAGAGGAAGAGCGAAAAGGGCAGGTGAGGGGAACTAGCATAAACTGAAGTAGAATCCATGCAAGGAGAGGCAACGGAAGGACAGATTACAGAAGACAGTCTTGAGGACCACGTGTGGAACTGGGTGGTCAGTAGTAGGAATAAGGGCTTCCTAGGTGGGCAGCACTTGCAGTGGGGTCTACGTGGTCTTACCTGGCCAGTGTGATTTAAATGAGCAGGAAGGGATCATTTTTCCTGGAGGGTGAGCTGCGTTGAAGCTGGAGGACTCTCACTACCCTCTGCTCCTTTCTGTTTCCTTTCCTTACAGGAGTTAAAGCCAGAGATGTGAAGGGAATCTTGCCCCTGATGGTCCTGATGGTGATGGTTTTCTTGCTGCTTCTGTTCTGGGAAAATGAGATGAATGAAGATGTTGTGCTGACGGCTATAGAACATTTACATGTGGACTATCCTCAGAATACTGCTCCTCTGAGGTACTGCAACTTCATGATTCTCCAGAGAGTCATCAGGGAACCTGACCACACATGCAGAAAGGTGCACGTCTTCGTCCACGAGAGGCCTCAGAAGATCAACAGAATTTGCACTTCCTCCAAGCAGATGACTTGCTCAAACTACTCTGACATTTTCTGCTACCAGAGTGAGACAAAATTTAGGATGACAGTTTGTCGGCTCATTGATGGCACCAAATACCCTGCCTGCAGATACCAAATCTCTCCCATAGAGGGGTTTGTCCTTGTGACTTGTGATGACTTAGGGCCAGTTAGTCTCCAGGGATATGTCGAATAACTTGCCACCAGCACTGCATGTGAGAACTTCTCATCTGCTCCCCGAGCTGCTCTGGTTAACCTGACCTGTGGATATGGTGTAACGCCGTGAATGAAAGGGGTAGGTGATTAATCCTTTCACTGTTGCCAAGACACAATCATTGGTTCCGTATTAATAAAAACTTCTTGGCTGAATTAAAATCACAGGCTCCACATGTGTTTTAAGTTTTTGTGCCTTGTCCTTGAGTCATTCACTGGAATTAATGGGAATCTAAGGTCGGATTACAGTTAGAGAGCAAGAGCCACTTAGGTGTGACACTCAAGGGGTCACCAACCAAGCACCACACAAACAAAACCCATTAAGTCAATATTCTGAAAAATCAAAATGATAGCAAAAATCTATTTTGTGTAAAATATCAATATCTCAAGGATCTAGTATGATAGGGCATGATTAGAATAAGCCAGGTCATATGAGCATTACCAACAGAGAAACAGACTATATTGTTTAAAATGTCAATTTTGTGCATGAAGGATTGTATGGCATGGATTTTTGAATTATGATTTTATGTATTCTTCAATAATATTATGTTATGTATTCTTGTTTGTTTAAGAGAGGATCTTACTTTGTAGCTCCAGATGGCCTGGAACTCACTATGTAAACCAGGTTGACCTCGAACTCACAGAGATTTACTCACCTCTGTTCTTAAAGACTTGGATTAAAAGCCTATGACACATGCCCTACTCATACAATATATTTTGATCATATTCATTCCCTTTAGCCCTATTTCCTCCTGACCCCTCTCTCAGCCCCTAATTATTTACAACGTGATCAGCCTTGAAAACACAAACAACAAAAATGAATCTGCATATATATGCAAATATGAAAATATGTAATAATATGCAAATCTATAATAACAAAAGAAAAAGAGATATCAATTTGAGAATGGGCAAACATGGGAGGGGTTGGAGGAAGGGAATATGAGAGGAGACATGGGAAGGGGCCGGAGGAAAGGGAAGAAGGAGAAAAGTGACAAAATTCTGTTTTAATTAAAATTAAATGTGAAATATCAGCTTCATAGTCTTTCATTCTCTTAAAAACAAAACAAAATAAAATAAAATGAAACAAAACCATAGTGTCCCATTTGTGTTGGTCAGCTACTCCTGAGCACAAGACTTGTCCTGAGGTACAATTGCTATACCCGGTGCCACTCCATTAAAGAAAACTGAATTTTCCTCTTCCAGAGCTATCAATTAATAGATTTTTTTTCCCTGGGGGTGTGACTTTGTCTCTACTTCCCCTTGAATTTATTTGTTTTATTCTTGTGTGTATGCACATTTATGTAGCACCCATGGAGGTGAGATGGGGCATCTAGCTTCCTGAAACTGGAGTGACGGATGCTGTGAGACTCTCTGAGTTCTGGGACCTGAACCTTGCTCTCTGCAAGAGCCATAAGTACTCTTAACCTCTGAGCCATCTCTCCAGCCCTCAGTTTATTTATTTATTTATTTTTAAAGAAAAAGCGATTGAGGTTACCTCTTAGGGATTTTCTCCTTTCATATATTTTTAAAATGTATTGTTTGAGGGGAGACAGAGGCAGGCGGATTTCTGAGTTTCGAGGCCAGCCTGGTCTACAAGTGAGTTCCAGGACAGCCAGGGCTACACAGAGAAACCCTGTCTCAAAACAAACAAACAAACAAAAACAAAACAAAACAAAAACAAAAACAAACCAAAACAAAAGAATAGTCAGTTCTCATTCTCTTTGAGAAATGTCAAGCTTCATTTGTTTATGAAGCTGATTCTACATAGAAAGCCAGAGATAGCATGTATTACCATGTTCAGAGCTGCAGAAAGTTCCCGGACATCAGTCAAGAGTCTGACTCTTCATTTGTTTTCATCTGCAAAAATCCCCAGGAAATGGTTGTGAAATTCCCTATTAAAGGAAATCCTAAAATCTGGATACTGGATTCCAAGATCCATCAAGGAGCAAAGAAGGGATTAATGAAGCAGAATAAAGCTGTCTGACCCAGGAAAAAAAGGAACTATACAACACAGTGGAGTCTTGTGCACTAAACTGCTATCCACCGGTCCTTTGGGATTGAAGCAGTAAAAAGCTAAAGGGCTTCAATCTCTGAGAATTTAAACTCTTACCAAATCTGTATATTTTTCTTAAAGGTAGGATTCTTTATGTAGTGGGTTAAAAAAATGTTTGAATGTGTTATTTATAAAAACTCATTTTAAAAATTCAAAAAAAAATGTATTGTTTGAGAACTCATACATATGTGCATTGTGTTTCCATCCAACACACCAAACTCTCTCGGCTTCAACTTTTCTTACCCCCTACATTTTCACACACCACTTCATGTGTTCTTTTCTTTCTCAACTCAGAGCCTATCCTGTGTCCCACAAAATTTAATCAGGGCCGTCTGTATCACACTGAGTTTAGAACTGACCATTGGATCCTGAGCCTGTGGGCTACCGAGGCCACGAGTAAGTGGTAGAGCCTGTGTCTCCCTCCCCTACCCCCCCCAGCCCCCCCCCCGACTGTTAGGAGGGCCTGACTTCTATGGACTCACCACCAGGATGCTTAGCTGCTGTAAGTTTATGAGTGCCATAGACAAGTCGTGCATAGCAGATGCCATTTTGCAGTCCCTCTCCCCATCCTATGGCTCTGACACTTTTGGTCCCCTCCTCCACAACGTCGTGTGAGCATTGTGTGAGCATTAAGGTGATCTAAACCTCTTGCCTACAGATGAGCCCTAAACCACTTTTTATTCTCAGCATCTTGGACAGCCATAGGTATTTGCATTCACCTTTGTTTACCACAAAGAGTGAACAGAGCCTTTATTTAAGGCTGAGATAGCCTTTGTCTATAGGCATAAACATAGATATTTAGAGGGTAGTTTGATGCTATGTCAATTTAGCTAAGAAGCCAGATTAGGTTCCCCTCCAGAGTCTAAGAGCTTTTCAGTCATGGTTTATAGTATTAGGCAAGCCCAAAGTCCACTTAGGAAACAGTGGGTTACCTAACGTACCCATAACAGTCAGGTCACCATTGTATCAATAGGTACATCTTGCATGGCAGGTTGGTCTTACATTTCATATCTGTGTGAGCTCATCCATGCCTTTACCCCACACCATCTGCACAGAACTATGTGGCACTTTGAGAGCCAGCCAGCAGGGAAGAATTTTCCAATAAGCCCCAGCTCAATTTCTCTGCAACTTTCATCCATGTTTGAGCTGTCTATAGCAACAGGGTGGGTGGCCAAGAGGAAGGCTGGGATCTGTATTTTGGGGTCACTTCTGGGGCTTTAAAGACTTTTCTAAAGATAGATTCTACACCATACACTGTATCTGTTCCTGTTCACCAGTTCCTCCTGGTCTCAAAGAAAAGAAAAGAAAAGGAGATTGGAAGGCACCCAACTACATCAGAGACCATCCCCATAAAGACTGTATAAAGAGATGCAGATACAAAAGGACTGAGTCTCTCTGAGCTAATGTTTTTCCTCTTCAAAATTCTGAATGAAACAGAGAGGCTTTGGCCTGGACTGCAAACTCCCTCCACTTTTGGTACTTGCTGTTAAATTCAACGTGTAGGCACCCCATGTTCAGCTATGGACGTAGCAACCCACAGCTGGAAGGGAGAGGAAGACGAACAGAGTCTCCTAATTCTGGAAATCTCATCAAATCTTGATAATTAGTTTTTTGTCAGTATTTTTCTAGTCATTAGTTTTTCCGTCTATAAAACTATGATAACCTTTGTGTTTTATTCCCCAAGTCTGTTATCCTATAGTTTTACTTCTTAAGTAGTGCAGAAAGCAGCTTTGCTTGAGGGAAGGCTTAAGTTGGAAAAAAATAACAAGAAATCCAGATAATGGACAAGTAGGGGCCAGTTTATGGGGTCATTAATCCTGAGTGATGTTCGTGAGATGCAGGACTCAGAAAATTCGGGCGCCAGAGCAGGGTGAGCGATTCCCAAATGTTAAAGAGCTTGTTCTGTCCTGATCTTCTCAGTTGAGAGACTTTAGTTGTTGCACCAGCCATTTGGACTTAACTCAAGGTCATATCAAAAGAGGAGGTGCATCTCTGTGGGTTGCAAATTCTCTCTTTTCAAGACGTTAAATTATGACCGACCAGGTAGGTTCCCAGGGAGGAAGGCAACTGTCCCAAGTGAAACACACTTCACAGCTTGTAAGTCAGAATCTGTCTCGTGGCTTCCTCTGCACAGGGCAAGACTTCTCCAGATGAATATTATTTTTTTTTATTTCTCTGTCGGAATCCCATCATTGTTGTTGCCTTGGGAAGTTTTGCGTGCTCCCAAGTGAGCAGAGTGCTCAGTGTCTGAACAGAGAGGGAGCAGTGGTGGGTGCCATGGGAAGTGGGTTACAGGAGGGCAGCCTCTGTCAGAAGCAGACAAAGCAGCCCCTTGCTGCTGCTTTCTTGCCCCATCCCTCGGTGGCACTGTCTTCCCCTTTGCCCTCATTCCCTTTACGTCTGTTCCTCACTCTAACTTCTTTGTCCTCTTTGGAAACAATTATTGAAGATAACTTAGTCCCTTTAAGGTACAAGTGACATCGATCTAGGAATCCATTTCAGACCATTTTCATTCAATAGAGATCAAAGACCAATTCAGATAAATTGTGGCATTTAGACATCTTTACTTTGGGCGTGTGTATATATAATTTTAATGAACACCTATTAATTTGCAACCAAGCGCAGTAGCTGTGGATTCTGCCCGTGTGAAATATGTGCTGAGATGGGGATCTCAGCAATGTTCTTCCATATTGTCTTCCTAGTTCCCTAATGTCACTTCACCAAGAGGGGTCAATGGCAAAGGATGTAGAGGTTCCAGAAAATAACTAAGTTATTTATAGATTCTTCCTCTATTTAATATCTATCAAGTCTATCCCTGGGGCACACAGTTTCAAGGAACACATGTAGACAAAGTTCTTAGTTATTCACCAATTGTTGGGTATTATAGAACATGGCTATCATTTAGTGTTCAAGACGCTGAGGCAGGAGGCTCAATTATGAGTTTCAGACCAGCTTAGGCAATTAGCAAGTTCTAGGCCATCCTGTTTTAAATAGTAAGATTCTGTCTTTAAAGACAAGCGAGGGGCTGGAATATGACTGGGGCTTAAAGACATACACTGAGACTCTTTCAGAGGACCAGGTCAGTGCCACACTCTTGTCACATGTCAGACAGCTTACAATCCTCTGTAACTTGAGTTCTAGGGAGTCTGATGTTCTCTTCTGGACTCTCAGGGTTCCTGCATTCACAATTATGCACAAACACACACACACACACACCACTCTTAAAAAACAGTAAAAAGAAACATTTTAAAAAGTAAGTTATAAGAGATTCACAGAAATGAGAAATTCAGTAGACGTAAGTAAGAAGAAGATGTGTCAAGGAAAGAATGCAATCTGGATTTGGTTTGGGGGCTTTCAAGAGGCAGAAAAGAAAGCACCAAAGTGGGGAAGTTGGGGACTGAGAGATGGCTCAGGGGTGAAGGGCATTTGTTGCTCTTTCAGATGACTTGAGTTTGATTCTTTGCACTCACATCAAATAGCTCATAATCACACGTAACTCCAGCACCAGGGAATCTGACATTCTTTTCTGGCCTCATACACACATGACATACACCCACGAATACAAAATAAAATCTAAGAAAAAAAACTGGAGAGATGGAGGCTTCTGGTGTATTTAGATAAGAAAGGGTCACCCTGATTGATCAGGGCAGCTTGGTTTAGCAAAATCATGAGAGAAGCTCTCAGTCCTGATTGGGATGAGAACAAGCAAAGGTTTGGTATGGCCTTCAGGGGCCGGCTTCTTCTGTTCCCGAGGCAAGAAGTGTTGGAAGTGTCTTTCAAGTGGTGCTTTACAGAATGGGATGGGGGTACAGGGTGGGATGACAAAGGAAGTAAGGTGACGATGCAGAACACACATGAGTAGGAGAAACTTTTTCGGGGAACAACAAATAAAAGAAAAAATCATTCTAGAGTGAGAGAGAGAAGTATCAGCACAAACAGCCATCTTTTCTGGCTATTTGTACTATGGAATGTCTAGCACTGACAATACTAAAGGGATTTCACATTAATTAGCCATGCTATACTGTTGACAGATCGGATGTGATGTTCGTGCAGGTCTCGTGTGTGAAGCTGTGTCCTCTGGCAGCGGTCAGAAAGGATGTTTCAGGATCAGGGAGTTGTCAGCCTCACAGCAGTGTGGGCCATACCTGTCACCTAACCAGACAGTGAAAAAACAGATACAGTGAAACATAAACAAAGATGTGTAGTCGTTCTCGGAAAGCAAAACATTAAAATGCTTTGGGATTAAGGAAATGATGAGGAAGACTTCACAGAAGGAAGAGGAAGTAGGGTGCTTCCCGGCCCCAGGTTCAGACTACCCCATACACACTGTCCAGTTCCCGTGAGTGTTCTTGGCCTCTTCAAGCCCACACACATCTCTCTACCCCTTTCTTGCCCCTCCTCCCCTTGGTTAGACCCAATAGCAGAAACTCTTGAGTATGAGACACAATCTCACTTCCAGCCTTGCAAGAAGCTGGAATCTTTCTCGGCAGCATCAACTTGCCAAAGGTAAAGAGAGAGATTTGTGACTGAGAATGGATGGGGAAGGAGCCGAGGAGTAGAGAAAGGTCACTGTCTGTGCTTTGTTTGTTCCCATGTTACCAAGTGCCAGGTCCTGTGTGGGCAGTAAGAGACAGCAATAGTGAGGTGTTTAGAGTGAGATGACTTTGACCTACATGGAGACTGTAAACCCCTCCAGCAAGAATAGAAGAGAGAAAGATACTTGGTCCCAGCACATTAGACTTAGCTCATGGGTTTTATGTCTTTGTTTGTTGTTTTGTTTTAACTAAGGTTAAATGAGATAGAGTGAATGATTGTAATGGAGATTTTAACATTGCTGCTCAGTCATTGCTGTCAATGGACTGTCATCTTGCTATGTCATATTTCAATTGTATCTATAGGAGTCTTACGTTTAGAATAGCTACCCTTGCAAAAAGGAAAACATCTCCCCTGTATTCTCTCCTTCCTTTTATCTTTACTGCAGACAAGTTCACTGTGCTTATGAGATGGCAGTCTTTGTGCTGCTGCTTGCCCTCAGACTGCTTCTTGTAGAGCCTTCAGAAAGCAGAATGAAGGGGACCACAAAACAATTTTCACAGGAAGAGATGCAACCTGCTGCAAAACAGACTCTTGAGCCATCAACAAACTCAACCCTGTCAGACAAAAATACCAGCCTCAGCATATCCAAGCATGTGATGTCTGCCCCACTCCGAACATCCAGAAGGCTACCTTTTGTCATCCCAAGGGAAATACTATGAGAAATGGGAGGAACTGTGTAAGCAGCCTGAGAGTCTGGAGAGCAGACATAGATGTGAATGAGTCGTCTCAGTTGGGCAATAACTCTATACATGGCTCCACGGAAGTGGGACACGGAATTCCCAAGGCCACCCGTGGGAAGTGTGAGCAAACACCTAACCTAAGCTGCTGTGGGAGCCTAGGACTGGAGCGCACCATGTACAAGGTCCTTGCAGGCCACCACTGCCCCAGGGACCACGAGCACAGCATAACCTCATTAAAGAGAATCTTGACAGTGCTGACAAGTCATTCTCTGATGAGCTGGTTAGTTAGTGGCTGTAAATTGTAAGTCACAGGCTTTGAGACTAAAGAAGGACAAGCTCATGGTCGTTACTTCTCTCCTTCTGCTACACACGTCTTTTCTTTAGAACACAGTGAACACTGTTTGTACTAACCGGATGAAACAAATAGCCCAATACAGCACAAGTTAATTAAAAGTTGTAACTGACCCTAGAATACAACTCATCTTCCCGCCCTCACTCTCGCTATCACAAACTGAACTCCTTCCTGGTTTAGCTAGCCCAAGTTGGACAAAGGTAAGGAGAGAAACTCCAGGTCAGATCTGAGTGAGCATGAGGTACATACTCAGTCCTGCTCTTCCACAGAGTGTGAGCATGTGTGTGAGCATGCCTCACACCCAGCTGTGGGTTACCTGTCCTCTGGGAGACATCTCAGCATCAACGGGTCCAGCATTGTACAATCTGCAATCCTCCACCAGTGTTTCTATCTCAGGACCGCTGCAGAGAGGAAACAGAGCTTTTGTCACAGCCTGGCAAAGTCTTGTTACTCTAGAGCTCTGCCTGTTGAGAGGCAAACTATGGGAAATACAGAAGGTAGTGATGGGAGTGTCAAGTTTATGGCAAGTTTCAAGCAGGGTTATCTTCAATCTTGATGCTTTCTCTACCCATCTTAAGCCTGCAGAGTTAACAGTGCATGAAGCACAGACAGTTACCATGTTGTTATTCATTTTTATGCAAATGTATGGGCCTGTTTGCCCTTTTATGTCTTTCCTTCATCCCAAGGCAACTCTTTTATTTAATTAAACATTTTTATTTGAAATAAATGCATGCAAATGAATGCTATATCTCTAAATGCTTTTTCTTGAAGCACATGGTTCATTATATGTATGTTAATATTCCCAATATTTTTATCCTAATACAGAATTCTCATTCCATTGAAAATATAAGATGCTGACAGTTAGCCAATATAGACCTTTATAACCATATTTTACATTTGGGGGCTTTTGAGCTGTATTCTCTTCTCTGCACAGTGGCTGCGTTAACAGTACTCATGTTGACAGTGACTTTGGTTAAGCCGATATGTAACCAGAGCTTAATTAGCATTTGGCGGTAAGAGGAAAGTGATTTAGGGAAAAGCCTGGGTCCTGAAAGATAACTGAGGACACAGGTTGGATTCTATGCTCAGTGAGTCCATTCTAGGGTCACTTTCATGTGACAGGTCTGATACTACACTGCACTCATTCTCCAAAATTGAAGAATAAGTTTTTTAATAGTACAGCATCCAAAACTGTCTCTTCTTGGTTCATATTTAGTTCATGTATGTGTAACTTTTCTTTTCTTCACCATTCATTTATAGTGGAGGGGTAAATCAGCCCGAGAAATATCTTATTTTTTTCTTTGTTTTGGTCCTGAATGCAAGAGACACAGATTTGGCTACAGAAGAAGACAATGAGAGGGGCAGAAGTGAGGTAATGCTGGTTTTGAAAGACAACAAAGCAGCTGTGTTAGTTACTTTTCTTGATGTGTTAACAAAATGCCCTGACAAAAGTTGCTGAAGGAGAAAGGTTTTATTTTAATCCAAGTTAGATGAGTCGAGGTGTCTAAAGCTTGAAGCAGCTCCTAGGAATAGGAAAACAGATCGATAATTGTACACTTTGTAGAGCTCCTTGCTTTTCCCTCCTTGACTGCTCAGGATTCTCTACCACGAGACAAGTCCTGCCAGCAGTTAAGATGGCTTTCCCCACATCAATCAATGTAATCAAAATAATTCCCAAAGGCATGCTCAGAGACCATCTCCCAGGTGAGTCAGTGAACAGTTCCACATCTAGTCATTTCCTTTCCAGACAGAATGTGTGTGCTGCCTGATGTTTGGTCCACTGTGAAAACTTTTCTTTGCTGGTGTCTTGCAGGGTTGTCCCTGAAAAGGGTTGTAATGCTGCAGCTGTCCACTTCTGGGTGGTGCCTGCATAATGTGTAGACTAGGCCCCAGTTTTCTCTTTCTCTGTCCACTGATGATAGTACACACCCTGTGATGTGCACTATGCTTCTACTGCCGTTATAGCGCCTGCTGCTACCAAGCATGCATGCACTCAGAGAACCAGTCTCTTTTTTCCCCTCTGAACCATCTCACTGGCCCCAGTAATATTGATTTCAAACTCTGGTCCTCCAAAACTGTGAGAAAAATCAACGTATTTGTTTGTTTGTTTTTCAAGACAGGGTTTCTCTGTGTAGCCCTGGCTATCATGGAGCTCACTCTGTAAATGCGGCTGGCTTCTAAGTCAGAGATTTGCCTGCCTCTGCCTCCTGAGTGCTGGCTTTAAAGGTGTGTGCCAGCATCACCTGGCCCAATGTATGTTGTGTATTGATTGAAGGCAATACATTTGTGGAAATCTGTTACAGTAGTCATAGAAACTAATAGAAGGACCATGAAATAATTTAAGGATTTTACAGTAAACATGTGAAAAGGAGTAATGTTTGTACATTAATCTTATCGTATACACACTTTAGGTTCAAAGAAAGAGAGAAAGATAGATTGTGGGTTTGAGTGACATGTATAATCTGAGCAAGAAAATGTAGTGATAGGATACTAGCAATAGAGGAGAATGGACAAGGTTAATATGGGAACATTTAAAAGAAGCCTGTGTTGGGCAGTGGTGGCACATGCCTTTAATCCCAGCACTTGGGAGGCAGAGGCAGGCAGATTTCTGAGTTCGAGGCCAGCCTGGTCTACAGAGTGAGTTCCAGGACAGCCAGGGCTACACAGAGAAACCCTGTCTCGAACAACCAATAAATAAATAAATAGATAAATAGATTAAATAAATAAATAAAGGAAGGAAGGAAGCCTGTATGCAATTTTCTGACTTATGCACCTTCTTTTCCCTTCACTATAAAGTTGGCTCTTAATTTCTGTGACTGTTTCAGTATGTACTTTTAGGAGGAAGCACCCCAGCATGGGTACAATTATGTTTTATCTACTTGAAGGAATAATAACTGGCCATGTATTTATTCAAGAATTTGTTTATATTATTGTGCACTCATGGATATTTACAATTGGAGTGGGGTTATACTCTCAAGCTTATTTGAAACATTCAGTTTTAGCTTTTAGGGATCTTTTCAGTCAAACCTAGTGACTTCTTCTTATGACTTTCTCTACACCCTTTTCTATGAGGTCACTCAGATATCTGTAAAGTAAATTTAGGGGCTTCTTTGCATCTTGCTATGGCCTTAACTCTAAGGATTAATTTGTAAGCTTTATAGATGCTCAGGTTCATTTTGCTGAGTTCTGATACACAGATGTTATGTGTCCACACTACAGCAGCTTATAGTGAGCAGATGTGCATTTCATCTAGTCACTCCTGGTCCAACTGTCCACATCCTGTCAATTGCAGTCTCCTCTGTCAGTATATCTTTGATTGACTCATGATGGAAAATGTGATTATCCAGTTGTGGACTCCTTACTGATGTTTTTCATTTAGCTACTACATTTAATATCTACTTTGGACTGGTAGCTTGTTACTCTAATCAGTTAATGGTATTGTGCCAAGGCATAAATTCTCTTCACTGCTGGTCAGTCTCTCAAGCCTCCATTCCCCCGGCTTTTGACACTGTTTTCCTGTACCCAAATACTATTAGTATTTAGAACATTATCAGACCCTGGATACACTCCCCTTTCATTCCGGCTTTCTTCTCTATTTCTAGGATCAACAAACAATGCTGATTGAATGGCTAGGACCTAGGGAAATGTCTCTCTGTCCTCCCCTCCAGGCAAACACAATTAGATAAGCCCATGGGAATGTTACAGTGTGACCTCTCTCTGTGTCGGTCTCCTGTCTCCCTACACCCCTCTCTGTCTGTCTGTCTTGTCTGTCTGTCTGTCTGTCTGTCTGTGTCGTCTCTGTCTGTCTGAGAAAGGATTTATTTTGGCTTACAGCTTTAGAGTATTATATATCATTGAAGAAAGAGCACAGACTACTGATTCCCAACTCATTTTCTCCCTCTTCACTCAGTCCTGGCTGCCAGTCCATACAATGCTGCTGCCCGTAAGATAGCTTTCTGTTCCCAGCTTTGCTTTTAAATGACATGTCATATACATTGGGCATCTGCTGGTTTTTATATCATAATACTTGTCAGAGACCCATCCTCTTTCTCTTACGTATATTGTTAGTGGGTTTTTTCATAGATGTAAATCAATGAATCATACTGCACACTCATTTTTACATGAATTATGAAAAATTAACTTTCATAAAAAGTCAATCCCTAATCATCACACTCAACATCCGTGCTTTCTATATGCAGTCTGTTTGTATTGCAGTGTGCATATGAGTGTTTGTGCATGTGCAAATGGTAGAGGGTTGGTGTGTTTCTCCATTATTCCCCCCTGATTTTAATATAATCTATGAATGATCAGTTTCGATCTTTATGTGATGAATTTTAGTGATTTTCGTGGCTTTTTCCCTCTCATCCCTCTCCCAGTCTGCTGACAACTTCTTACAAGTCCCCTTCCACTTTCAGCCTTCTTTGGCATAGTCTTAACTCAGCTCTGGTCTCTCCCTGACTAGACTGGCTGAGCAGTGAGTCCCTGGCTCTGCCTGTCTCTAACCCCAACAACTGGGGTTGCAGGACAAACACCCCATACCCAGCTTCATAGTGATTCTGGGGATTTGAACTCAGGTTGTCCAGCTCATTCAGCAAGGACTTCACTCACTGACCTGTTCTCTGCCCCGAACAGTCCTTTCTTATTAGTTCCTGCTTATTGTAACATTGTTTTGAATATTGTCCTGAACATTACCAAATCAGGGTGTTCAACCAACATATCTGCCATACCCATCTCTCAATGGAGAACCAATACATGTGTATGTGTTGTGTGTGTGTAAAAATTTAAATATAAATGAGATCACATTCTACATTTAATTCTGAGACTTGATTTCCAAGAAAGTTCTGATGTTCTTTCCATGTCCATACAAATGATCTACTGATTTGCTTTTAAACCTTTTACTTTTAAAATAATAATAAAGTCATAGGAGGCTATAAAATTGTACCAATGCTTTTCATTCTATCTTCTTCCCCAATAGAAACAGTTTACAAACCTTCAGCATAAAATCAAATAATCCTGTTGAACAAGACTACAGGCCTTAATCGATTTCATCATGTTTTGTGTAAACTCAAGTATTTGTCTGTATGTGTATGTTGCATGCATTCATATGTGTATATATGGTGTGTTCATACAGATGTATGTGTTTATGTGGAGTGTACATGTACATCTGGTGTGTTCCACATAGAGTGTGCATGCATGTATGTGTATATGTATGTGGCATGTACATACATGTATGTTTGTGTGGTGTGTGCATGTGTCTCTGTGTGCCTGTGTGTTTGTGTGTGTATATTGGTGCATGCACTTGCATTTGGTGTGTGCATGTAGCATGTGCTTGCACATATGCATATGTATATAGTGGCGTATGTATACATGTGTGGTGTGTGTACTTAGTGTGTAGATGGACATGTGTGTATGTGATGTGTGCATATGTGTGTTTGCTTGTGTGGTGTGCATGCATGTGTGTATGTGTGGTTCCTGCATGTATGTGTGCATGTGTGTGTATGTGTGGTGTGTACATCTGTGTATGTGTGTATGTGTGTGCATGTGTGTATAGTGTGTTTATGAATGTGTGTGGCATTTGTATTCATGTGTGTGTGCACATGTGTTCCATTAGTGCTAAAGAACTGCCTCATGCTGGACTAGTTTGTTCTCTATATTTCTGTAATTTTGAGATAATATGACATTAGACACATACAGTTATATAATGCCTTTTCTTTAAAAAATGATTTCAAGGTTATTATTTTCATGCATTTGTAGGAAATAATGCAGAGTAATCTCTGTACCTTTAATTCAGTTTAGCCAATAATAACACGATGCAAATCTGCAATATTGTATGAAAACTTAGGTATTTACCTGGATACAACCAAGAACATGCCAAACATTTCTGAAATAGAATATTTTCATAATCATAAGTATCTCTCATGCTATTTTTATGTAGATAAAACCTGTCTCCTAAGCCGGGTGGTGGTGGCGCACGCCTTTAATCCCAGCACTTGGGAGGCAGAGAGCGATTTCTGAGTTCGAGGCCAGCCTGGTCTACAGAGTGAGTTCCGGACAGCCAGGGCTACACAGAGAAACCCTGTCTCGAAAAACCAAAAAAAAAACAAAAAAAAAAAAAAAACCTGTCTCCTTTGTCTCATTAGCTGTATTTTCACATACACACACATACACACACTTGCATACACATAAACATATACACATTCACACATATAGCATGAGCACACACATAAACACATACATGTATGCACACATGCACACACAAGTGGCACATACTTATTTACAAATGAATATTCACACACATATACACAGAACTATCTGCTTTTTCTCTAAATTTCTCTATGCACTGTGTGTTAGTTGCAAGCTTATGATGGTCTTGATTTTCCTATTTGCTATCCATAGGCTGTTAGAATATTTGCCGATTTTATCCTTTACTTTTGGTGTGATGTTGTGTATCCAGAGGTATGATTCCATCCTTGAATGTGAAATATCATCTACCATAGGTTCTTTTATCCCTAAGTTTTTTGTCTTATGTAATAAGGGCATTTCTTACCTCAAATTAAGAAAAAGGTTTGTTTTGTTCTCAAAAAACCAATTTTTATCTTTGAAAATACTTTACTTCCTAAGATATATTATGTAAGTTGAGGAATTCATATGGCGTCTTGTGTGTGCCTGTACGCAGTTTATGTAAGTCTGTCTGTGTCTGTACTGGTATGTGTGTGTGTGTTGTGTGAGGTATGGAGATCTATAGTATTGTGTCATGTATGTGTGTGTTGTGTGAGGTATGGGGATCTATAGTATTGTGTCATCGATTGTCTTATTGAGTACCAAACAAATTTGTCATGATTGTTGTTTGTATCCCACAATTGTAGAATCTTTAACTTACACATTGTGTTTCATCTTTATCCATTCTAACTTCAGAGGAACAAATTAGCAAAATGGTTACTAAAAGTTACATTTGATCACGTACTCCACAAAATTGTCAGAGGTTTTACCTTACACATGTTTATACAATTTTATTGCCTTGACTTTAGAGTGGAAGGAAAGCATTAAGAAAAATTAGATTACTTAGAAGCCATGTACATCACGTGATCAAGGAATCTGCAGTTCTCTTCACAATCGTAAATTTTCATTAGTTGCAAAATAGTTATGAAAATGCATGTATTTGATTTTTAGAAAGCTGACCTGAGATCTGCGCTCTTGCGAATGATTCATGTTCATGGATATGAATTTCTTATTTGTTTTGCATTATCATTATGAGTTTTTGTTTTTTGTTGCTTGTGTTTATTCTGCATGTCTCATAAGCATTTACCTTAGAGGAAGAAATGCCGTGAGCTGAGTAACAGTGTGTCTGACCTCCCGGCTATGCACTCTGGATTCCGTCTGTTCTTCACTCAGTGTGGTCCTCACTTAGGTTATGAGGTGAATGTCTAAGACAAAAACCATCGCCTCAAAATATTTGTGAAAAGAATCCATTTGGGGCAATTAAAACCTGGAATTTCCTCATGAAATTTAACCAGGAATGCTTGGGATCTTAAAAGTATATTGGAGTGTTAAAGTCTCTTTTGAGTTGCAACATTTATAGTTGTGAAACTAAGATTAAGAAATTAGCAAGAGGGTTGGAGATATGGCTCAGAGGTTAAGAGAACTGACTGCTCTTCTAGAGGTCCTGAGTTCAATTCCCAGCAATTACATGGTGGCTCACAATCATCTGGATTGGGATCTGGTGCCCTCTTCTGGTGTGTCTGAAGACAGTGACAGTGTACTCACATATGTAAGATAAAATAAATAAATCTTAAAAAAAAAAAAATTAGCAAGAAATAATTCATTCATAAATAACACTTTACTAAGATCTCTTTCTTTTCTCTTATGTAATCTCCATTTTCAGTGAATTAGACAGTGATGTAAGGAACAGATGGGGACATAGGACTGGTAGGATGACTCAGTGGGTCAGGGTACACTTTGCCAAGCCTGAGGACCTCACTTCAATTCCTGGAGTCTACACGATGGAAAGAGAGAAGCACCTCCCGCAAGTCATCCTCTGACCTCTACATGTCACCATGGATCACATGCACCCATACCTCCCGACACACACAGTTAAAATGTAATAATAATTAAAGACTATGCGGTTGACGGACTTCAGCCTTCTGATTTCTCCACCCACACAAATACCCATGGTCCTCACTGGTTTGCAGTTCAGTACAAGCAACTCTTTTGTCAACAATTAAAATTCTGCTAGGGTTTTCATCACAGTTTTGCTTTTATTTCCTCAAGAAAAGCATGGCTGACTAGTCAGAAATGCCCACATCGCGATTTACTCAAGTGACAGAGGCAAGGCCAATCAGAAGGGTAATTTGCCTTGATGAAAGAAGGTGGGGGAGGGCTGCACAGTGGGAACACTGTGACCCTAGAAGAGGGTACAAAAGTGACAGTGCCTGGTCCTGCCATTCCACAGAGCACCTACAGAGGAGCACATCTGGTCTACCAAGAAGTGGAGAGGAGGCAGTGGCAAGAGTCTGGTAAAGAGTTTTAACTTCCTCCTCCTGTACTCCTTGGACATCCCTCTTCTGTGAGTCAACACAGGCTCTCTGGTGTTTAAGATAATGTGATAAGGATTTCTCTCCCTGTTACCTAGATACTCCCAGGTTTGCAACATATAGAAATTATAACGTGATATATTTGTTGAAGGCCATTTTATTGCTGAGTTCTTACTAGGTGAATGGGTACACCTGGACTCCATCGATCATATGTGTGTTGACTTGCTCACTCTTGCTCCAGATGCTCCAGATGCTCCAGATGCTCTGTGTTCTCACTGCAGAGTTTTGAGTTCAGCTCTCTGACTCTCACAGTTTGATATTGATGGAGGTATGAGAAAATTATGTGAGGGAGAGTATATGAACATGTTCACATGGAAAGACCACGCAACACCACCAGTTTGAAATATGACTTTTTTTCCCTCCCTCTGTATCTCTGTGTTCAACTTTCCTAGTCTCTCCATTTTCCGCTGTGTGCCCCCATCTTCTGACCTTCTCTATAAATTTCTATGGCCTTTCCTAATTGATAAGATCAGAATGCAAATCTACAATTAGCTGCAACTGTCTTCCCACTTTTCTTACACATGGGCTAGAGTTTCTTGGTTGCTATAGCTGCAATTCAAGAGTGAGAAGATGCTAAAAATAAAGGGTAAATAGAATTTCTATTCTTTGTCTGTTCCAATGTTGGCAATATATAAGAAGTCTTTGTCATAGCTTATGGTAAGAAGTGTACAACTTCTTACATTACTCTCTGTGTTACTGTCTAAAGATTTAAATGTATTTCAACAATGTATTTATAAGCTGCTCAGATTCACTCGTTCTTCCTAACTCAGAATGATTTCTTCTCACTGAAGACTAGTGTCTCTACTGTCAAGTTCTAAGTTCAGCAATCCAAACACCCTTTCTCTGAAGAATAATTAATTAACAAAGGGTACAATTGAGATAGGAAGCCACAGGCAAAATCTGTCTCAGAAGCCTACTCTAAGTAGAGAGAAGGTCCTTGCTTTCCATTGAGAGAAAGATCTTGGAGAATTAGTGAAACACAATCATATTTGGGATAGGAATGCACAAGACAAATGGGTCTGGAAGTTCTCTACAAAAGATGGTTTTCTAGACCAGTTCATAGACTAGACTTCATTGCTTATTTTAGCAAATGGGAAGTGTCTCTGGATAGATGTTGTCACTCCTCAGTTTCCTATAGAAAGAGCTTTAAAATGTATCACAATTAACCAGGCAGGTTTCATGACAGACACCACTAAGATGCACACAATATTTTCCTTTAAAATTATCTTGTATCTTATGTCATTGGCTTAGCATTGAATTGATAAGGAAAGACATTTGCTCATAAACTTGTAAAGGCATATACATAGAAACAGCAGACTGTGGGGGTGAAGAGATGTAGAGAAATCCAAGTAATACAATAACTGAATTCTCTACTGTTGAGATTAGCATAACTATAAATAGTGATGCAAACTGGAGTGAGTTTAAGGTGGAAAAATACAATTAAAACAGGAACAATAAAGTTTACCTGGGGTGGGAGGAAGCCCCAAGGAAAGTAGTAGACAGTCGATGAAGGACTTTGGAGATGGAAGGTGTGACATGGCAAAACACAGAGAAGGGGTTTAAAACAGACAGACCAGGTGGCAGTGGAGCAGAAATAGTCAGTCAAGGAGCCAGCTCAGTGTATGTCTACTGTGCTGCTGCTGGCCTTCCTTGGCTTCCTCAAGACATCTGGGGTCAGATGTGAGCAAGAAGGGAGTGAGATGGGCAGTGTTCCTCATCAGAGCAAGATCAACAAGGGAGGCTGGATCATTTTTGGGCAAATTATTAATTTCTGGAAATGGGTAAAATGTGTTTGTTCTGGACAAACAGAGCAGGAGAAGGTCCTCCAGGGGGCCACTCTCTTCTCTCACTGTGGGGGTGGTCTGCCCTCTCTACAAGCCTCTCCCATCCCTTTACTGCTTTCCTTTCCACCTGCATTTCCTCTTACCTCCCCTCACTTCTTCCCACTCTCCTTCTTTAGCTTTGTCTCTTTCTTTCACATTTCCCTCTTTTATCTGCTACTCAATACTAACACACTTTTTTTTAGAGTCAACATTAGGGAGATCTTCAAATAAATCCTGAAATCTCAAGTCTGACAATTTTTCAATGAGCTACATACTCATAGTGACAAACAGTGAGAGTTAGTATATGTGGTCTCTGTGTGGAAATAGAAAAAAACATTATTCTAATAGAATGTCTCTATTCACATACAACTTTTGTTTCTGCAGGCAAAAAAATATGAAGTCGCTGGTCATCACGTTCTCATGGCCTTTGCCATTGCTGCTGCTGCTGCTGCCACTGAAGTTGCAGGGGGACTATTGGGATGACACGGAATATGAACTAGACCCAAACTTACGTGACTTCTTAAGGGAACTTGATAGTACAGGGCCTACCAAACCACCTACCAAAGAAAGAATTATAGAAATGATCACTGTTGGTGAACTACCTTTGGATGACCCTGATTACTGTAACATTGAACTCAAGACTAAAGAGGTTCACTATAAGGGGCGCTGTTACCCAGAACATTACATTGTAGGAGTGTCCTATCAAGAGCTAACAAAAGCCTGTTATGGTGAACGAGTGCAGTGTGAGAACGGTGTTAAATTTTGCAGAAGAAGCATGGATCTAATACAGGGAGTGCGATGTGTTTTAGACAGTGGAGAGAGGATGGCGAACTGCGTATATAAAAACATCCTCATGACCGGTTATCCAATTGTCACTTGTCAATGGGATGAAGACACCCAAGAATTTATTCCTAACTATATACACAATATGTCACTACCCGAGTAGCTGGAAAGCATTGTACACCAGAAATATCTCTCTCTTCACCCCCAACATTCTAGGCTTCTCTGAGCAGTTACAAGTGGGAATAGCTCACCATTTAGAGACTGATGCTGTTAATCAAAACTGAGAATGGCAGGTTTGATCCATTCACTCTGATCATGCACCTCGGTCCTTTTCTGTCCCCAGAGCACTGAATGTCGCCATGGGTTGTGATCACAGAACTCTAACAAGTGTTTTCGTAAAGATCACAGAATGAGCCATGACAATAAGTCTCCAGCAAACAGATGACAAGCATGAAGAGAAGCAGGGGCTGGGTGTGTGTGAGAGCTCAGGTTAATGCCGTCAGTACTTTGGAAGCTAAGCAGAAGTTCCTAAGTTGGAGGCTTGTCTGTGCTACGAGGCAAAACCCTGGCATGATCAAACAAACAAATAAATAAACATGCTTTGGAATAGCTGTCTGAAGATCATCCAAATTTTCATCTGATTTTTCTGGTTCAGCATGAAAATATAAAATGCTTTACTCTAGTGACTGGCTCTGGGGTACCTATGGGGATTTCTAGGGCTGGATGGCTTTTTACATAAACAACTTCAGCTTCTTCCAGACTTGAACGCAGTGCATCTTTCCAGTGTTGTGTTTACGTAAAGTTCACTTTTCACGTTCGTCACATTTAACACAATACATGGTACCACAAAGGAGGAAATCCAGGCAATGAGTGCCTCAAGATAAAAGCCTTTATTAAGTACACATGAAAGCCAACTCCCCAGAGCTCTGTCCAGCTGTCAGTGTGTGTGAGAAGCCCCACACCTTGCTGGAGCGCAGACATAAGTCCTCACTAAGACTTTCCCATTAATTGGTAAATTAAGGCCTCGGTCTGGCAGTTCTTTTCATTTTCTAAAGAGAAAGGCACAGGGAAACCTTGCTTCCAAAAGCCTTACCTGGGAGGCTTTTGACTGTGATGTTGAATAAGTAAAGGTCCTCATGAGCTCCTTTGAACCTTTGTGACACCCCTACACTACAATACAGCCTTGACAGTGAGCTGCAAAAAATTCTACACATGACTGGTCTGTTATATGCTGTGAACCATTTCATCTGGGCCATGATGACATCATGGGTTCTTTGAATTTTTCAGTGTATACACAATCATATTTATAAGAGTATAGTATAGCACTATTGAAGCATAAAAAGAATCATGTAGCTCCGACTCCAGAACTGCCCATCTTATCCAATACCTTTTAAAAATACCTATAGACATGGGGCCAGGGATGGTGGTGCATGCTATTAACCCCAGCACTCAGGAGGCAGAGGCAGGGTGATCTCAGTAAGTCAGAGGCCAGCCTCATCTACATAGCAAGCTCCAGACACCCAGGACTTCATAGAGCGTTCATTCTCAAGATAGAAAAGGAAAAAAAAAAAAAAAGAACTACAATGGTTATATGGATTTTTCTTTTTAACTTATACAATATGAGAAATTCAGAAACTGGCCTCAACTTATTGGATGCCCTACCAAAGCCTAGTGTGCTTTGACTGTGTTCTACAGTTGTTACCAATGTGATACTAATAGAGAGTTGAGGTTTTAAAGACAATTGTGTAACAAAGGATCACTTCTCCTAGATACAATTAAGACCACATTAAGGACAGTTTCATGTAGGTTCTAGGTATCTTCTTTTACACATTCTCCATATATCAAGCATCCTGTGTGTATACTTAGAAAAGCCAATCCTTTTCCTTTTCCACAAAGTAGAGGCATCAGGCAATATATTACCTTTCACCAACAACCATTTCACTTACAATTTTATCATGTCCCAGTCCACCGAAGGTATGACAAGTCATAGAACCAAGAATTTTGCTGTTACTACACAGTAAGGAGTTGTCTATGAATCTTCTTGGTGCTCTTTTAATGATAATTTCTTATGAAGTCAAGACAAGCAGCAAGCCTTAACACAGCATTATCCCTACCACAGTCACAATACCTCATAGAATACTTTTCCATTATTATAAAAGTGACTCAGAGCATTTTCATGTTCTCTGTGATTTTGTTCATTTTAAGACTAGGTTACAATAAAGGAATCGGGGATGAGATTTGTCTCAGGGCAAAACATTTTCTGGACAAGTATGATGCTCCAGATTTGATATTCAAACCACAAAAAAATTTAAAACAGCAAAGACTGGGTGTAGTGGTGCTTGCCATTAGTCAAAAGTACTCGGGAGGCAGTGGCAGGTGGGTCTGTGTGAGGCTGAGCTGTTCTACTTGGTGGGCTGCACGCTAATGGATCTACATAGCGAGACTCTGTCTCAAACAACCAAAGCAATCAACCCTCAAGTAAAAACTCCCCCCCCCTTTTTTTGTTTGAAGATATTCCTAGTCATTTTTTAGTCAAACAACTTATGATCAACAAAAGGACAATACAGTTTGTTCTAACACAATTTTCTGTCTTTAGGATACACCTTTTAAAGGCTAAGAATGTATATAGCTTGGTAGAGTACTAGACGAGCATGTACGAAACTCTGGTTTCGATTCCCAGCACTGCATAAAACTGGGAATGGTGGCACATGTCTGTTATCCTAGCACACAGCAGGTAGGAATAAGAGGATCAGAAATTGATGGGTATTTTTAACTATATAATTGTTTTGAGGCCTGTAAGGGGTACATGAAACTATGTCTCAATACATTAATTAATTTAATTAATTAAAAAAATTTTTAAAATCTTATGGCAGGTTATATTTTTAATCTCAGGTATACTTGGGAGACTAAGGAGGTTTGTGGTAAGTCTGAAGCCAACCTGTCAAGTTTTAGGCTAGTCTTAGCTGCATAGTTAGATCTCATCTCAAAATAAAATAAAATAAAAAACCAAAGAGAGATATATACAAACACTTCTCATATATTTGAGATATACAAAACTTGACATTTAAGAGCAGTCAATAAAGAAACATCACCCACTCTCATTCCGTTTGGGACAGTCATTCTTTGATCTGCACTGACTTTGAGAGTACATATCCTCCTCCTGATTTTACAGCTGGAAGATGACAAAAGCTGGTAAACACTATGAAGTTCCCCTTAAGAGATCAAAGCAGGTATCTCTATCAGCATAGAGTCCGCCAGGAGTGCCTCCTGTCACATCAAAAGAATAAATAAGCTGTGTCCAATATAAGGTTTTCAACTTGAGGATATCTGACCCCTAATGCCAGGTTTCTAAAAGACTCACACGTTTTCTAAGCATTTGTTTATACATCCTAAGTGAACAAGGGTGCTCATGATGTTAGCACAAGAGCATGCGTATCTACTCCTATTTCAAAAACAGCAATATTTAGACTACCAATGTCTCAGAGTCTCTCTTCTTGTTTTACTGAAATACACTGGTTTTAAACAGATAGAATTAAACTTCCACTTTACTAAGGGTTTTGATATTGCAGCCTGGTAGAAGTGCTAATTTCACCCAGCTAGATTACTGTTTGTGCTTGACAGAGGCAGGCAGAGCTTTGAATTTCTTTGCAATGTTAAAAAAAAAGTAATTGCTATCCCTTCTAAGAATCAAAGTGTTTGGGGTCATGGGATGATGATTCAAGGGATAATTAAAAGGGAACCTGAGGTAAAAAATGAATTGATATGTAAATTAAAACTGGGCTTTTGATGTGCAAGAAATGAACTTTCCAGAGAATTTTTAGAATAGCAAGAGAAAACTGCTTGGTGAAATGTTCCAAGCAGAACATAGAGAAAGAAAATCTGGAAAGCTGTCTCGGACAGAATATAGGGAGGCAGCTTGCAACCCACAATTTTGACTTTGAGTCATTTGTTTCACCTCTCTCAAACATTCCTTCTCTCAGAGCCCCATCAGAGTTGATGCTGGGCCTTGACCGGCATACATGCAGCAAAACACCATTAAATAAAAATTTATATTATAAGAAAACAATAGCTTCTTGGACTGGGGTGAGAGCACGTGGACAAGATGTAGTGGTAGAGTTTCCTGGTATCATGATGGAACCACAAGGATCCACCATCCTCTCCACCACCGGAGGATTAGATTTAATAAGGTTTACAAGATTAGGTTTTAGAGATTGAGCTACCATTGTTCCGGGGTGTTCCGGGTGTTTTTCCTTCTCATGGTGACTTGGTGACTTGACCGAGTGATAGTGACCTCCAGACCTCCAGTGGGAGACTTAGAGAGCTGGGTGGAAAGATTCTGGAGCTCTGGAGTTCCGGAGCGGGTCCAGTGTTGAGCATTGAGCGGGAGTCCAGTGTTGAGCATTGGAGCGGGAACTTGGATGGTGGCTAAGCCACGAGCTAGCTGGACGCTGTCTTTTCTTTTTTTTTTTTTTGTTTTGTTTTGTTTTTATTTTTGGTTTTATGAGACAGGGTTTCTCTGTGTAGCCCTGGCTGTCCTGGAACTCACGCTGTAGACCAGGCTGGCCTCGAACTCAGAAATCCGCCTGCCTCTGCCTCCCAAGTGCTGGGATTAAAGGCGTGCGCCACCACCGCCCGGAGCTGTCTTTTCTAATATCTCCCGCTACAGGTGGTGAACCAACGTGTTGGGCAAGAATTCAATAAAAATGTAAGATTACTAACCTGAGAGAGTTGTATTTTCTTTTAAAGTGAGTCTCTGAAACAAAAGAAACTGCTACCAGCTCCCAGGTACCCCGCTGTTGGGAACTAGGGCCTGCTTTTTAGCTAGGAAAAGAGTGAAGTTGCCTGCTTTTAGGGCAGAGAGATTTGAACTGTGAATTAAAATTGGGACTATTTGTTTTTAGGAAAGATTTATATACAGATTCCAGCTGAATCACATGGAGAATTTTGCCCAAGGTTCTAAACTAGGATAGGGAAAATTAGTCACTGACTCCAGAGTAGGGAGTGTAGTGATAATCTTCTTCTGCTTTGTTCAGGTATTAATTAATAATGTCTGTGGCTCCAGATAGAGAGCCGTACAGACAGATGGTATAACAAGATGGCTGGTCTAAGTAGAGAGCTGAACAGAAAGATAGTGTGAAGATATAATGCTCTAATTTGTCTTACAGGATACTCGGGTAGGCTCCATGGGAATTCTGGGTTTAAATCCTGCTTTGACTATCTACCTGCTTACAAGTAGAAATAGATAGAAATGTAAATCAGTTGTTTTGAAGATGGTATAAAGATATATTGATTTAAAACACCTCACAGGATACTCAAATATTTGTCTAACATGGGCCCCATGAGAATCTTGGGTTTTTTTTTTTATCCTGCTTGGCAAATTAGGAAAGGCCTAATAATAGGCACATACAGTACTTTGTTTTGCTTCTTTTGTTTTGGATTGTTTTAACTTTCATAATAGGTATGATTTTGAGTTTTGTGGTTATATTATTCCTCTGGGAGAGAGGTCTAATTTCTGGGTTTTCTGATTACTGGGTCAAGGATATGCTGATTTAGGGAAAAGGTTTAATCTTTGTGTTTTTAGAAAAGGTGATTAAGGTAGTTACACCTTCCAGAGTTATATGGATCAGACATGGCAGAGGTAGGCCTCTGGAAGACTAGATTCCAGAGAATCAAACAAAAAATTATCTTGATGATACTAAAATTTATTTTGATATTTGTATATTACAGAATATACAGCCTTGGTGAATTTCCTCGTTAGACATGCTGAACTGACCTGCTTGAACTCCTGATGTCCTGGATTTCCAACTTGATCCAGTTAAGACACAGACATCAGAGACTAAATCAATCATTGGTGTGGCCTTCTTAAGGCCAACTAACTCCCCTATTTACCCTCTCCCACCCCGCCCCTCTTCAAAATACCTCAATGCCCATATTCAGCTTGAAGAAGTTATGAAGAGTAGGCATTCCAATTCCCTGGGCTTCAGGGCTGGAGGGGTTTATTATTAGGTTGTCTTTCTAGGGAATTTAGAAATGGTCTTGATTGGAACAGGGAGGAATACTTAGAATTGATTTCATAGCTGGAATCTCAATTGGTAGAAATTTTTATTATTGTTAATAAGTTGAAATCATAATTTCTTAGATGGTACAGAATGTATTTTGATGCAATATCAAAGGTTTCATTTGTATAAATTTCTTCTATTGAAACAAAATTTTGTGAGTACATAGCTGAGACCCAGTCCTTCTTTAACTGTTATTTTAAACTGATCTGAGATGTTTAGCCTGTGAGTTAAGAGTATACTAGCAAATTCATGGCTCTGAGTTTATTGTTAGGGTGTTTTCAAGATTTCAATTAGAAATAGCTGAGAGAAGTTAACAGACAACAATCCAGACTACTTTACATAAATAGTTGGTTTTCAAAAACATCATAAGTCCACAGAATATGACGTTATAACATTTCTTTATTAAGGATCATTTGACTAGAGACCTGACTGCTCCTGATAGCTTCCCTTTCTTGGATTCAAAGAAGAAATTGAGGAGTTACTCCAGTAGTGGTGAGACAGTCACTAGGCAAGATTTGCCTCATTTCATCTACAGACAATACTGTTCAGAAAACGGACACACTATGCAGAATAGTCAACTGATAATCTCTGCCAAGACAGAGTGATTAGCCCTGTAAAATTCTGCATTACTAGGTCCGTCAAATGTTCCTGGGCCAGAAGACTGAAGATCAGATGCTCCAACATTTTGAAGTATAAGGGACTGTCCAGGTGATCACCAGTCTCTATAATTTGGCTAAGTTTTGGAAGCTATGCTTTGCGCTTCCCATATTTTCAGTTAATTCACTTGTTCTTGGGTTTCTGACAGGGTTGAAGACTTATAGTCTAATAGCCAACCTAGGCTATTTACTTTTAGAGAACAGATTTGAGAGGATGTTCTGAAGTCAGGACAAAAGCCAGGTGCAGAACTATAGTCTTTTAAGTTAGGATAGATGACAATGGTCTTTTTATTGACAAAAATGTTGGACTGCATGCTAGATCTATCTTGTACCTTATAAATTACAAAATAGTAATAGTTGTGCTCAATTTATATCTGAGATTAAAAAAAAAAAAAGTCTTTTATGTGAACAGAAAGGGGGAGGTGTTGTGGAGGGCTCTGTGCTGTCTGCATTTTGATGTTAATTTCTGCTCTCCTGGGAGGGGCTGCAGACAAGGAGTGAGTTGCATACTCAGGTGACTTCTTGTGAACCAATCCCTATGAATAAAGGAGCCAATCACTGGGGGGTAGGAGGGACTTCTGGGCTGGATAGGGGAAAGAGGAGGAGGAGGAGGAGGAGGAGGAGGAGGAGGAGGAGGAGGAGGAGGAGGAGGCAGCAGCGAGACGGATTCTTTTTGGAATGGGGTGAGCACATGGACAAGGTGTAGTGGTAGAGTTTTCGGGTATCATGGTGGATCCACAAGGATCCACTACCAGAGGATTAGATTTAATAAGGCTTACAAGATTAGTTTTGCATCCAGAGATTTGAATTACCATTGTTCAAAAAAAAAAATGTAAAAAGAAAAGAAAACAGTAAATGAATGAAAAAGGTTGAATGAAAGTATCCTGCGTGAGTAAATACTCCTCTGTGAAGCCTAAAGTCACTAAATGGCAATCCCTGTACAAGATGAGGAGTACCGATTCATTTAACCCAGGCTAACAACTCTCATCACCAATCCCCTTCAGCGCTTCTCTCTGCTTTCCCAGTAGACAGCCTTGGCACATTGGAATACAACTTTTCCCTTTTCACCCACGCAGAGGCTAATTTGGTTTTTTTACTGCGCCCATTTTTTCTTTTTTTTTTTTTTGTTTTTTGTTTGTTTGTTTGTTTTTGTTTTTTTTTTTGTTTTTCGAGACAGGGTTTCTCTGTGTAGCTCGGGCTGTCCTGGAACTCACTCTGTAGACCAGGCTGGCCTCGAACTCAGAAATCCGCCTGCCTCTGCCTCCCAAGTGCTGGGATTAAAGGCGTGCGCCACCACCGCCCGGCGGCGCCCATTTTTTCATTCAACAAGATGTAGTGCGTTTATAGAGTATTTTAGCCGGCAGTGGTGGCACACGCCTTTAATCCCAGCACTTGGGAGGCAGAGGCAGGCAGATTTCTGAGTTCGAGGCCAGCCTGGTCTACAGAGCCACCGTCGCGGGTCCTCTGTAGACTCCTGCGCATGCGTGCTGTTGGAAGTCGCTCGGGAAGGATGTTGGTGTAGAGGACATTGGCTACCATGAGTTCAGGTGCGCTGTTGCCGAAACCACAGATGCATGGTCTTCTGGCCAAGCGTCTGCAGGTTCATATTGTTGGCGCATTCACTGTGGCCCTGGGAGTTGCTGCTGCCTATAAGTTTGGCGTGGCTGAACCAAGAAAGAAGGTGTATGCAGATTTCTACAGAAATTATGATTCCATCAAAGGTTTTGAAGAGATGAGGAAGGCTGGTATCTTTCAGAGTGCGAAGTGATTTCAGAATGCAAAGAATTCTTTGGATTGCGTTCCATAGAAGTTCATTGCTGACCTGTGCTCCTGAACTATGAGACATGAATATGTGGGCTCAGGAGTAGTTTCCCTCAATAAACAATAATTATATGGACAAAAAAAAAAAAAAAAAAAAAGATGAGGAGTACCTCCCTGTGAGCTGCTAGCCACAGAGGCCCAGAAACCCAAAATATCATAGGGTATTGCCAATGTCCTTGGTTGCTTATCACACATAGATCTTAAGACCCTACTGCAGAAAGTACCACATTTTTGGATGCTGAAGACTGTGAAATCAATGGCAGTTTCTTCTCTGCTTGCTAAACTTTCATAATTTTAGAAGGTTCTATGCAAGCTGTTGGGAATGAAAAGCCATCAACTGTCCTACCTAGTTGTAGAAACCACAGTCTACCATAGTGACCTTCCTGGAAAGCAACATAGAAGGGAATTCACGCCTAGTACTGTAAGCTTGGTCAAGAACACAGCATTGGGGAAATCATAGGCTCTAGGGAAGAACTTACTACTGTTTTTCTAAAGAGATATAGTGTCAAGCTGCCCTCTAATTCTTATGTGAATATTATACGTTAGTACTGATCTCATCTCTCATCAGGGAAATAGTTTTTATAGTTTGACAGGGATAGATGTCTACTAAATAATGAACTGAATAATAAAGTCTGTAAATTAAGAGTTACTAAGAGAGATCCTGCCAACAAAATAAGCAACAATTTAAAAACCTACCTTTGCTGGTCATAGTGGTACATATCTTTAATTCTATTACTTAAGAAGCAGAGGCAAGCAGATGTCTACATTTCAGACTACCACAGTGAGACCCTGTCTCAAAAAATATATAGAGTAATTAAATTTAGAAGACTAAGAACAATAAACTTAACAGAAAACCAATCTATTTTCCATCTTTAAAATTTAAATTTAAAATTAAATTAAACTTGCAAAATTTTGAAGAAAACAATTTTAAATGAAAGAAAAGATGCTGCCGGGCGGTGGTGGCACACACCTTTAATCCCAGCACTTGAGAGGCAGAGGCAGGTGGATTTCTGTGTTCGAGGCCAGCCTGGTCTACAGAGTGAGTTCCAGGACAGCCAGGGCTACACAGAGAAACCAAAAAAAAAAAAAAAAAAAAAAAAGAAAGAAAAGATGCTCAACCTTCTATTGAGTACACATTTGATAGTTGCTTATTGGCATCAGGACACCTTCAATATTTTTCCATATGTAGTATGCAGAAAAATCTTGGTGATAGGCAGGTCTGAAGTTTTCCCTGGGTCTTCTGTCTCTGGCTGAAGGCCCAGAAGTATCTATTAATGGTCCTGTGCCTCCCTGGTAGAATCTGAAGGGGATAACACAAGTATGATCAAAGGATGGAATGGATGGGGCTAAGAAACCTCATTTCAAAAGATTTCTCATATTGTGGTAGCCAGGCAGCAGGACACCCTCTGTGAATCACACTCTTAAGAAACTCAGAGCAAGTTTCAAGAGGCCATATGTTGAAAACCTACAACTGAATGCTGCAAGATCAGAGTAAATGAACTTCAGACCAGTGACCAGAGAACCTACGAGAGCTGAAATATGCATGGAGACTCTCACAGGACACCATCAAGGCTGCACAGGAATGGATGGGTCCAGCATTGAAGACTGGATCCTTCAATGAGCCCAATGTGTGCCGAGCATCTTAGGCTCTGCTTGTGCAGTGATATCCACACACTGAGACCACAATGATCACCTGATTATCCTGGGGAAGACTCAGCATTAGAATGGACCTATTTCTATCTCCACTGACAATTCTTCATTCTTTAATAATCAAAGTAGCATTCGCAGCCCAGATGATCTCCTCTCTGCTCTTCCATGTGCTGCCTTCTTCCATGCTTACTGTCTTCAACATATTATAATTAAAGCATTAAATGTACCAAATAATAACAACAACAACAAAACTACACTAAGAGCTAAAAGAGAAAAACAGCAAGTCATAGGCCCTTCGGAATGTAATAGCTGATCTCTTGTCAGACACTTCAAAGGACACAATGACTTAGAAGGATAGATTTTTAAGTTCTGAAAGTCCATAAATGCCAATTAGACAATACTGTACAAAATTTTCAAAATTGGGGGAGTGGTGGTGGTGAAGAAATGACTCATCCGTTAAGAGCATTTTCTGTTCTTACAAAGGATTTAGGTTTGGTCCTAAGGACAAACATAGCACCTCACAAGTCTAACTCTAGCTCCAAGGGGTCTAGCACACTCTATTGGCCTCCACAGGCACTGTATACACATGGTATACATAACAATCATTCAGGAAAAACATCTGTACATATAAAATAAAAATAAATTATATATATACATATATACATACACATACACACACACACACACACACACACACACACACACACACACATCCATTTTGAAAGAATAGTTTTAGGTTTTGTTTTTCCTCAGCTATGGACTCCTGAGAAAGCAGATGGCCAGTGGTCACTGCACCCTAAGGAAAGTAGTGGCTGCACCTTGAGCCTGACAAAAACATCGGGACTGCAAAATATCCACCGTGGCAGAACGCCCAGCTTCTGTGAAATTCCTCCAAACACATTATCCCCTTCTCTGCCTGTATAAATTGCCTGAGAAAATACAGCTCGATGGACCTTGATCAGGAAACTTGACTTGGTCTTGTTCTTTGCATCTCCTGTCCCTTCCATCCTCTCCCCCTTTCTCTTAGGGTACCCTGTCAAAGGTCCCATGGGTCAATGCATATATATATATATGAATATATATATATGGGATTTTTAAAAAAAATCAAAATTGAAAAAGAAAGAAAAATAGTCCATGACTAAAAGAACAGACAAGCCAGGCAGTGGTGACGCACGCCTTTAATCCCAGCACTTGAGAGGCAGAGGCAGAGGCAGGCAGATTTCTGAGTTCAAGGTCAGCCTGGTCTACAGAGTGAGTTCCAGGACAGCCAAGGCTACACAGAGAAACCCTGTCTTGAAAAAACAAAACAAAAACAAAACAACAAACAAACAAAAGCGAAAAGAACAGACAAAATGAATTTATGAGCACTAATACAGGTTTAGAAAATATACTTACGGGGGAGGGTAGGTGGGGGTATACCATCATAGAAGCAAAAGGAGGGGGGAAGAGATAGGGAGTTCCTGGGAGGGAGGGGCAAATGGGGTAAGGGGAGAACATCTGAAATGTAAATAAAATTTCCAGTAAAAAAAAAAAAAAAAAAAGAAAATACACTTAAAGGAATTCTTTGATCTGAAGGGAGTGACTGTTGAAGAACCCTGCTATTAAGATCACAGTATCCCTGACTGGATGGCTTTCTGAGCTTGGTGCAAAATGAAAGACTCTCTTTCTCAGCCAGGTTTCCCTATCTCTGCCTGACTTTGTCTGGAGAGTGTCCCTGAACAGAGGTGGGTGGCTTTGTCTGGCCTTCTCTGAAAAATGATCTTGCACAGAGCTTTCTGGACAAAGACCCACTCTAGTTTACTGTCCACATGTTAATTAGGTGCTGTATTTTAACCAATCAGCCCTTCTCACTTGCTTGATGCTATGACCAATTAACCCTTTCCACCTGAACCCCTAAAAAACCCTTATATCATTGACATAATAGAGTTGCCTTGTCTCACTGCACCAGTTTCTGGATGTCCTTTCATTATATTCATGGCTAACAAAACCTGCTCTCTGCCTTTGCTCCCTTTATCCTTGAGGGATGGTGACCAACAGCCTCTGAAGCCACAAATCATAAACATTTCCAAGAGTCTATAGAAAATATTAAATCACTCTAGAACAGAAATTGAATAAATGAAGAGTATAGAAACAGAAAATACTACAAAATAAGAAAATAACAGGAATTAATACCCACCTGTCAATAACTGTGGACATTAATAGTCACAATTTCCAAATCAAAAGGTACAGACTATTAGACTGGATTAAGAAGTAGAATCTACTTATTTGCTGCCTTCAAGAAAAACTTTATCACCAAAGGTTGACCTAGCCTTAGGGAAAAAATATGGTAAAGTTGTTCCAAGCAAATACATCTAGGAGAAAGGCAGGGTCACTATTCTAATATCTAAAGAAGAAGGGGGGAAAAAAAGAGATTGAAACCAAAACTAATCAGAAGAGAAAAACGTTTCTTCGTACTAATAAAGTAAACAACCCACCCTGAGGACAGGATAATTCTAAACATATATACAAACATAATTTAAAAAAAAGTAATACAAGATATAAACTAACATATTAGCACCAACACAATAATAGTGACTTTAATACCCCACCAAAAGACAGGTCATCCTGACAAAATTTAAACAGAGAAACATCAGAGTTAAATAACATCATAGATGAAATGAAATTAATAAGACATCTATAGAGAAGGGCAGTTTACTACAAATATACTCATCTTAGTAACTTAGGGAATTTTCACTAAAACTGATCCTCTGTTAGGACATGAAGTAAGTCTAGGTGCATACATTAAATGCAAATAACTTGCTGCAAGAATAAGACTACAAATCAATAGTAAAGGAAATAATGGTAAATGAAAAATGGGAGGTAAAACAACATATTTCAGATTGATGAATGGGGAAATGAAGAAATGAATAAGGGAATCAAAAATTCCTATAATGAAGGTAAAAATTAAAAACAACATATAAAAATATTTGGGATAGAATGATGGTAATACTAAGATAAAAGTCCATAGCTATAAACACCTACATTAAAAAAATCAGACAGATCACAAACAATAAATAACTTAATGATGCACCTTTGGGCCTTGAAAATCAAGAGCAAGCCAAACTCAAACGCAGTAGCTGTATGTCAGCTTTTACAAGCTATTTGGGAAAAGAAACTTCAGTTGAGAAACTGTCTCTTCAAGATTGAACTGTTAGACAAGCCTGTGGAGCATTTCTTGATTAAGAGACTGATGTCATAAACAATTTAAATATAGTTTGGTTTGTTTGTTTGCTTGTTTGTTGTTTGTTTTATAACTATAACTTAGGAGGAAAAGATAGATGTCTTAGTACTGTTTTGTTGCTACGAAGAGCTACCTCGACCACATCAACTCTTATAAAAAGCAAGGCTTTTATTGGGGCTTGCCTAGAGTTTCAGAGATCTAGCCCATTATTATCATCGTGGGAGCATGACAGCAGCATGTAGGCAGAAATGACAATGGAGAAGTAGCTAAGGATCAGCAAGCAGCAGGAAGAGTGTGTCCCTGGTCCTGGCTTGAGCTTTTGAAACCTCATAGCCTATCTATCCCCAGTGACACACTTCCTCTAGCAAGGCCACACCTCCTAATCCTTTTCAAATAGTGCTACTCCCTGATGACTAAGTATTCAGATATTTGTGGTCTTTTGGAATCTTCAGAGAAACACTGAGAAACCCCTGAGTGTCTGGGAAAGTATGCTTTGGATTGAGCAAGGTATCCTAAAAAATGATTATATTCTTAAAAGGCAACAGAAGGAAATGAAATTAAAGTCATGCTTTTTTGAATTAGAACTCAAAAACAAAAAGGCAGGCAATTTTAGCAGTTGAAGATCTGTAAGCAATGTCCTTTAGCTAGGGGCTTCTGCAAGGTATAAGTATATTACCACATTAAGGGAATAGTTATCCATCCCATTTCTGTGGCATGTCTTCAGGTAAATTGGCTTTCTCAAGAGGGTGATAACATAACTAGGTGATTGATAGGCCTAGATGGATAAGACAAGAGTATGCTATGTTCTAATCTGTGATACACATCAGAGTGTCATTTCTCTACCCAGAGGCAAAGGTAGAACTCTGAATCTATTTCCTTGACTAGGAGAAAGTAGTTTTCCCTTCATGGACCTCAACAAATTGCTGAAACCTCAACTTTTCTCTGCTCTGATTCAAATTTTAACTGGCCAGTTATGATGCTTCCCTATTTTCTGGTAATATTGAAAAGACATTTAAATTTTATGTTTTTATGTTCAGGTCTGTGGCCTTGTGAATGCAGGTGACTGTAGAGACCAGAAGAGGGTATCATATTCCTTGGAGCTGGAGCTACGGGTGGTTGTCAGTCACCTATATGGATGCTGTGAATTGTATTCGAGAACTCTATTAAGTCCTTTGAAATGGTAACAACTGTTCTTCACTGCTGAACCATTGCTTCATCCCATGTTGTTTTCCTTTCTAGTACTACCAGGGAAATGAAAGCCAGGGTCAATGGCCAACTATGAAGAAGAGGTCTTTCCTCAATGACTGTTGGGATGGCTGTTCCCGGGTGTGAACTTGACTATATCTGGAATGAACTACAATCCAGAAATGAATGGCACACCTGGTATCCAGGTCTTGAGGCTGGAAGACACAGGCTTTTGATCTGGAACTTGGCATGGGATGGCACATGCTTTTGATCCAGAACTTGAGGCATAGTGGCCATGGAAAGTTTAGGCCTAAGCAAAGGGGTATATGCCTTTAATCCCAAGAGACAGAGGCAAGCAGATCTCTGAGTTCACGGCCAGCCTTGGACAGAACAAGTTTCAAGAAAAGGAAAGCTTAGGTCCAGGTGTGATGGTGCATGCCTTTAATCTGGACCAAACCTTCTGCTGGTGGCCTATATAAGGCGAATGAAAAAAGGGAGGGTTTGTTCTTCTTTGCCTACTTGCACTTACCAGCCAGCACATCTATAGGAATCTACTTCTTCAGAATTCCAGCTTATACAGAAGACCAGCTGAAACACCTAGCTTCCTGGGACTGAGCAACTCCTAGACTCTTGGATTTCCCATTCACAGCTGCCCCATTGTTGGATTAGTTGGACTGAAGCTTGTAAGTCATTCCAATAAATTCTCTTAATAAATAGAGACACTCCATAAATTCTATGACTCTAGAGAACCCTATGACAAGCTTGCTGATATCTATCTAGCTATTTAATAGAGTTTTTTTAAAAAGACTTATTTAATATGTGAGTACTACTGTGGCTGTCTTCAGATACACCAGAAGAGGGCACCAGATCCCATTACAGATAGTTGTGATCCACCATGTGGTTGCTGGGAATTGAACTCAGGACCTCTGGAAGAGTAGTCAGTGCTCTTAAGCTCTGAGTCATCTCCACAGCTCCATACCTAATATATCTTAATAACACAAAGAATTCATATCACAGACACACACACATACATACACACACACACACACACACACACACACATTTTATGGTAGCTTCATTGTTAATAAAAACCATAAACTTGAGGGAAAATCATCAACATTTCTTTTTTTTTTTTTGGTTTTTCGAGACAGGGTTTCTCTGCGTAGCCCAGGCTGTCCTGGAACTCACTCTGTAGACCAGGCTGGCCTCGAACTCAGAAATCTGCCTGCCTCTGCCTCCCAAGTGCTGGGATTAAAGGCGTGCGCCACCACCACCCGGCCATCAACATTTCTGTAGTTGCTCTTGGAAAATAAAAAGTTAAATGAGAAAATCATTAAGGTGTATCCATATCATTTCAAATCTCTATTAAAACAGGAAGATCTGAACCAGGTTTATCAAGGTGGCCCAACAGGTAAAGGTAGTGGCCACCAAACCTGTGACTAGAGTTAAATCCTCAAGATCTCCATGGTGGAAAAAGACAACCAACTCCTTCAAGTTGTTGTCTGACCTCCCTAAGAATACCTAAGCAGTACTGTGAACAAGCACACACAAGCATGTACACATGCATGCACAATAAATAAATATGTAAATAAATGTATTTAAGTAAAAGTATCTTGTTTGCATCCAGGGCTACATGGTGAGAGTCTGTCTTGAAAAACCGAAAAGAATGTTGTGTCTGTTTGTTTGTTTGTTTGTTTCTCTTCTGGTCCCAGGTACTTCAGGAACTGCACATTGCCATGCAGACATGGCCAACTCCAAGAACCGCAGCACATACAACCAATCCTGAAAATGGCACAGAAATGGCATGTGGTGTTTGAATAGGTATGGCCCCCACAGACTCATGTGTTTGGCCTTAGGGAGTGGCACTATTAAGAGATGTGGCCTAATTGAAGTGGGCATGGTCATTTTGGAGGATGTGTGTCACTGTGGATGCTGGCTTTGATGTCATATATATGCTCAAGTTCCACTCAGTGTGGACAGTCTCCTCCTTGCTGCCTGCAGATCAAGATATAGAACTCTCAACTCCTTCTCCAGTACCACATCTGTCTGCCATGCTTTGCACCATAATGATAATGAACTAAACTGAAAGCCAGCCCCAATTAAAAGTTTTCCTTTATAAGAGTTGCCTTGATCATGGTGTCTCTTCACAGCGATGAAATCCTACCTAATGCATGGCATCAAGAAACCCCAGTCACTAATATATGAAATTTTTAAGAGAGTCAAGCCCAAGTTCCTAAGGAACAAGCACTTTGCCAAAAAGACAAGAAGGCCTGAAGAAGATGCAGACAATGTGTGCATGTGCAAAGGCCATTAAAGCCTGTGTGAAGCATAAGGTGGTTAAGGCCAAGATGCCAAAGGACTGGAAGCTAAACAGTCAAGAGTTGAAGGCTCTGCAACCCAATTTTAATTGCAACCAAGCCCAAGGTTCAAACCAACACAGAGGCCACAGCTCCAGCTCAGGTCCAGACTTTTTGATCCAGCTCAAGCTTCCGAAGGTGTCCAGCCCCCTGTGAAGGCCCCATAGAAAAGACTTCTGTCAGTATGAAGATAGAAGGATTGGTGTGACACACTTACATGCTATTTGCAGATGGTTAGGCCCTAAGCTGTTTTACAAATAAACTCAAGGAAAGATTTATTATAAACAAACAAACAAATGAGCTAGATATGACCAGAAATTGAGATTTATAAAATATCAATGGGAATTGCAATTTTTTTTATATTACAGTTTTTATTCTTTGCTCTATTTGATTTGTGTCCTAGCTTTCTTCCTGTTCCTGTGATAAAACACCAAGCAAAACCAACTCAGGAAGAAATGGTTTATTTAGTTTACATGTTACAGTCCATCATCTAGAGAAGCCAAGACAGAATTAAACCTAGGAACTAAAACAGAGGCCATAGAGGGACACTGGTTACTGGCTTGTTTCCCATGGCTTGTTCAGCTTGGTTTCTTGTATAACCCAGGACCACTTTCCAGGAATGGAACTGCCTATCTGTAGTGGGCTGGGCCTTCCCACATCAACTACTAATCAAGCAAATTTCCCACAGATATGCCCACAGGCCATATGAGGAAAGCAGTTTCTCAACTGAGATTCTGCCTTACCAGATAACCCTAGTCTTTGTCCAATTGACAATTACTACCCAGAATAATTTGAATTACCAGTTTTTAAAAGCAATCTAAAGGGCCTAAGTCTTTAGGGAGATGGAGAAAGTGTATCTAATTTTTAGTGTGACGTAATTCTGATTGCAATAGTAACATTGTAATAATAATTTAATATAACAGCAGAGAAATAAATATTGTGCCTCACTGTTCTCATTTCTTTTGCTTTTAAATATGAAGACATATGTATTGTAACAATGAATTCAACTGTTATATACAAATATGTTATTTTTCATCATTTGAATACTAATTTCACTTTAAAGAATAAAAAGAATAGAATTAATATATAAAAGTTAATCATATTCCATCATCCAGGAAATTATACGTATTGGTATTTCCAGTACAATTTCAGTTAATCAGTACCAGCATACTCAAATTTATTAAGAAATCATGATACACAGATACTGTTAAAGTCAAGCTGTTTCATCTTTCCAGCTAAAGGGCTGATACGCTGGTGCCACCTGGTGCTGTACATCATAAACAGTTCAGCATCTGGTATCTTAGAGTTTCAAATGTACATATGCATACATGCATATATGTCATATCAGCAACAGTTAATTATCTGTAATTTAAAGAAAAATTTAAGCTAGGCATGCTGGCTCATCCTTGTAATCCCAGCAAGGTAGGAATATTTGATTTTTCTCTTTCCTGTTTTTATTTGCAAAGTCCATACTATTTACTTACTGAATTGCTCACATAATTTGTTGAAGATAGCACTTACAATATGTGAAGTGAGCCAGGCATGGTGACCCACAGGTTTATAATCTCAGAACTCTGGAGGCAGAGGCAGGAGATGATCACTCTACAAGTTATATGACAACTTGGAGTACAAGGCAAGTTCCAGGCCACATTTGGGACTATATAATGAGAGGGAGGGAGGGAGAGAGAGAGAGAGAGAGAGAGAGAGAGAGAGAGAGAGAGAGAGAATACATACACATACAATGAAAACTAGGGCCGAGCTAAGTAGAATATTTGCCTAGCAGGAGTGAGGCTCTGTGTTTGATTCCTCAGTACCACAAAGTAATAAATAAATGATATATCAGAGGGACTAGAAGATAAAATCAATAATTTTTTTTAATTTAAATATCCTGCATTATTTAGAGAGCTATTTTTTTCATATTTTTTAAGTCTAAACATTTAAAAAAATGCATAGTTTTTGGCTAGAGCAACTGTCTGCCAATAATTGGCCAAAATGGCAAGCAAGGAGGGAAAAGAGGAGAGCTTCTTGAAACAATATGTGTGTGTGTGTGTGTGTGTGTGTGTGTGTGTGTGTGTGTGTGTGTGAATCCTCAAGAAGGGTGATGATTTTGACATCAAGAGAGTGGACTATTCAGCAAGAAATGCCCCATGAATTTTACTATGCCAAACTATAGAAGTCCACAGTGTCACTCACTCAGTGTGCTGCTTGCATTTGGTGCAAATAAACAAGTTAAGGGAAAGATTATTGCCAAGATGGTGTGTGAGCCAAGCACATTAAACACTCTAAGAGTTGATATAGTTTTCTGAAATAGATGAGGAAAAATGATGAGGAAAAAGGAGGGAGCAAAGAGAAGGATCCCTGGTTCAGTGCAAATACCAGCCTGCTTCTCCCATGAACACTACGAGGACTGACAGAAAGAAGCAGAGCTACCGAAACCCTTTCTCATTAATCCGTGGCTTTGTAGAGGTACTACGATCAGAAGTAGGAGACCTAGACTATGTTCTACCACACACACAAAAATCTTTGTTTTACTTCATTTTACCTTTCCATATTTAAATTTACCAGTTTGTTTTGTTTCACTGAAAGATGTGGCTTAGAGAGAAACAAATGCACTCTACTAATTATAAAATGGTCAAGTGTTTAGAAAATGTTTCTACTGATTTCAAGACAGTTCTTCTAAATCACTATGGGAAAAAGACATTTAAAAAATCAGTGGAAAATCAGACAAGGGGTGTACCTCTTACCTTACCACTTGGGAGCTGATACAGGAAACTCTTGAGTTCAAGACCAACCAAGGATATAAAAGCAGACCTTGTATCAAAGCAGAAAATGCCAATTACTGCATGACTCCTGAGCCCCAGACTCAACAATGATCACTGTACTGCTTTCAAGGCTCACATCCGTGTCAGTGGCGACCACTGTGACTTGTTGAGTCCCAGATCTTTATCTGTGGTGATCTCTGCATTAACATTGAGCTTGAGGCCTGTGTCACTGACAATTAGTGTATTACTGTTGAGCTCCAGAGAAGCTAATTACCCAGAACTTTATGATGAATGGCTAGACTAAGCCATTATTATGAATGACTAGACTAGATTAAGAACCAAGAATTGGCCAGTGAAGTACCTAACCCTTTATGAGTTAAGTACTAGTTGGGAAATGCTTTCACCAAGGAAGAGGACTTAAAAATAGTGGTGTAAATATGTCTTTGACGTAATAAAACAAATACCAAAAATCTCAAAATAAATTAATAAATACTTGGAAGTCAAACATTGAGGAGGGAATAATTATTATTAGGGTCTAGGAGAGACTCAAAAGATTAGCTCCAGAATGTAGAACACATAAAAAGCAATCCATTCAACCCAATTTTTCTTTCTTTCTTTCTTTTTTTTTTACAGTGTTCCAGAGAGAGGAGAGAAAAATGTTTTCTCTATGAGCCTGAGCACCTGAGCCTCATCTGACATACAAGAGTTAACCTCTGACCTCTTCGTGCACAAAAGCTATCTTCTGACCTCCTCGTGCACACCATGGCATTCAAAACTTGAAAACTTACCAACAAAAAGTTTCCAGACATGTGCCATGGTGCACATATGGAGGTCAGATGACAAAATTTGAGCTAGTTCTTTTGTTCCACAGTGGGTTCCGGGACCGGACTCAGCAGGTCAGATTTCCACAGCAAACATTTTTTATCCATTGATCCTCTCACTGGTCTCCATACCTGAAAATCTGAGTTACTAAATTAAAATTTACTACAATGATCTATGACCTATATCAATCACCTAAACCCTTAATGCTGAAAACTGAGAACAGATCAGAAAAGCTTCCAAGACAAACAAAAACACCACTCACAACAGCTGTCAAGAGACCACAGACATCTGGGTGACAATGACTTTGAAACAATTCATTTTCACAGTTCTATGGTAGAAACTTGTTGCCAGTCTGCAACGCCATAAACAGATAAACTATTGCTCAGGTCGAACAAAACAAACAATTTCACTATGCAATAAATACTTTAAGCTGTGTAGGAACTCCCAAAATGTTCCTCTTAAGCACACATTCTCATAACTTGAGGATGTGCTGTGAAAGGGGGGTGGGTAGAAGCAAAAAGAAATCTAAAACCAGTGGGCAGGTGGAGTAAGGCAGAGGATCCAGGAACCTCTGAGGATAGCGTAACTGCGTGGAGCAGACCTCCGGCAGAGGCCACGGGAGGGAAACCTCTGGTGAAAGTCTTGCTGTCTAGGGGTCTGGATCTGGGTCATTTTCTCTGCCAGGCAAAGATTCACTTTTCTCTGATAGGCAAAGAATTAAAAGGTAGGAGACATCTTGAGAGCCACAGGCAGTGGTGGGGAAGGGGGCCAGACCTCAAGCACAGCAGACAGAATCAGCCAGTAAAGACAGCTTTAATTAGGGGTATACACACACACACAACACACACACACACACACACACACTGGGTAGGGTGGAAGGAGCCTAGGACAGCTGAAGCCTAAAACTCCATTCTTTCTTAGAAGGCTTGGGGCTGGAGTGATGTCCTTGAAAGACGTTTATGGTTGCTCTGTTTGAAAATACTCAGGCTGATTGATTGGTGCACAACTGTTGGTTAAACACATCCTGATACCATCTTGAACTTGGAGAGCCAGTGAGCCAGTCCGTCAGCAGGGAGCCTTACTAGCTGGAGAGAAGGACTGAAAGACCTTTGTTTGAAGCTGCCAGGTTTTTGCCTCAGGTCATCCATGTTCCTATCCTTTACCTAGTCAAGAATTCTTTCCCTATGTGCTTGTCAATCAGGGAGTCTGTCTAACTCGCAGTCCCTCAAAAGGGAGAGGACTTGTTAAGAAACTCTAATTAAGCGGGCGGTGGTGGCGCACGCCTTTAATCCCAGCACTTGGGAGGCAGAGGCAGGCGGATTTCTGAGTTCGAGGCCAGCCTGGTCTACCGAGTGAGTTCCAGGATAGCCAGGGCTATACAGAGAAACCCTGTCTCGAAAAAACCAAAAAAAAAAAAAAAAAAAAAAAAAAAAAAAAAGAAACTCTAATTAAGTGCATCCATGAATTTGAAAATTACAGTGGAAGAAGAAGAAGAGAAAGGGAAACTTAAAGGCAACAATAAACTCAGAAATATATGTCACTATTACCAAATGTTGGGATCACAGCCTGTGCCCCAAGCTGGGTTCAGCTACCCATTCACACACAACAAGCCAAATAAAAGAGTCAAAATAATAGTGGAAAGCAGATAAAAGAGATTTATTCATTGTGACCACACTGGGACAAGGGACAAAGAGATCCAATGAAATCTTATACCTGTCTTAGTTTCTGAAATAAAGTTTGAAGTTTAAATAAAGGGTAAAGATAAAGAGTCCCTGACCCACACCGTTAATGCCAGTGATCAGGAGACAGAGACAGGCAGGTCTTTGAGTTCCAGGACAGCCTGATCTACAGAGCTAGTTCCAGGACAGCCAGGGCTACACAGAGAAACTTTATCTTGAAAAGCAAAACAAACAAATAAAAAGATATGCAGTGCAGGTCAAAGTGTGGTCCCACCCACTGTTGACCCATCTCAGTATCTTTGCTTTAGTCTCATCCTATAAGGTGGTCTGACAAGTTGTCAGAACCTTGTGACTTCTTTTCCTGGAAGATAAGCCACACCTCTGGCTGCAACCTTTTCCCCCTTAGCATGAAATCCCTGGGGGAAATTTCTTTAGAGTCCATTGTTTTAATAGTCTGATAAATTAAGTGGGACACAAATGTCTCTTTAGAATATCTATTTCTGCCAGGCCTGTTGATATGCTTTGTAAAATTATAGAAAAGAATAATAAGAATCATTTTTTTTTTTTTTTTTGAAACAGGAACTCATAAGTCAGAGCTCAAATAGGCACTGAAAATGCATTCTTGGGTTTTCTGGAGAGTGTCACCTCCTTGGGTCCCTCCCCACCTGCTGTCTGCTGGGCTCTCTCTTTGCTTGCCCCTGTTCTCCATGATGTGTAGCCTGTGTAGTCCTGGCTGTCCTGGAACTCACTCTGTAGACCAGGCTGGCCTCGAACTCAGAAATCCTCCTGCCTCTGCCTCCCAAGTGCTAGGATTAAAGGCGTGCGCCACCACCGCCCGGCTGTGTAGCTTTTTTCTTGTTGGGGAGTTTTAAAAGTTTGCTTTTGTCCTTCCAGCGAGGCTGGAGGCAGGAATCTTTATCCTAATTTGTGCAGTGCAGTGTGGGCTTGAGAATCCCCAAGTTAGTGATTGTCCTGACTGGTTTTGTGTGTCAACTTGACACGGCTAGAGTTATCACAGAGAAAGGAGCCTCCCTTGAGGAAATGCCCACGTGAGATCCAGCTGTAAGCATTTTCTCAATTAGTGATCAGGTGGGGAGGGCCCGTTGTGGGTGGTGCCATCCCTGGGCTAGTAGTCCTGGGTTCTATAAGAAAGCAAGCTGAACTTGGGAGGCAGAGGCAGGCGGAGTTCTGAGTTCGAGGCCAGCCTGGTCTACAGAGTGAGTTCCAGGACAGCCAGGGCTACACAGAGAAACCCTGTCTCGAAAAACCAAAAAAAAAAAAAAACAAAAAAAAAAAAAGAAAAAAGAAAAACCAAAAAAACAAGAAAGAAAGCTGAGCAAGCCAGGGGAAGCAAGCCAGTAAGTGACATCCCTCCATGGCCTTTGCATCAGCTCCTGCTTCCCGCCCTGCTTGAGCTCCAGTCCTGACTTCCTTTGGTGATGAACAGCAACGTGGAAGTGTAAGCTGAATAAGTCATTTCCTCCACAACTTGCTTCTTGGTCATGACGTTTTGTGCAGGAATACAAACCCCGACTATGACAGTGATTAAAGAGAGAGTGGAGGTGGGGAATGTGAGCCTGTGTCTGCATGCTCACCCCCCTCTATCCCTGCCTGGATTGGTGCTCCCTCTCCCTCCTCTTTTGACTCCTTTTGGAGAAACAGGCCTTGGGGAAGGGATAAGACAAAAAGGACATAAGGAGACTAAAACAGGCACAATAAAAACATGTAAAAGTACCATAAAAACATGCTAAAATGTTCATATATTAACATACTAGTAAACCAGGAAAGGTGAGCTGAAATACAGGTTTAAAAGCAAGGAAAGTGAGGTGTAATAGTGGATTTATCTGCCAATCTGTTTTAGTGCAAAATCAACAGATAAGTTATAAGTAATAAATAGAATAGAATAAATAGAAAAAGTCCCATTTCTGAAGCTACTGAGGGAAGAGGTGCTGATTCTTAGGGTTGAATTGGAGTTAGAAGGTGATGGGTGTGAGTCCTCTGAGGCAGTATAAAGAGACAGAAGGGAGAAAAAGACCAGAGTCTGACCTTCAACAGATGGACTGTCACCTCCAGGGGTATTGTTCAAGAAAGTGTGTTTGTGTGTGTGTGTGTGTGTGTGTGTGTGTGTGTGTGTGTGTGTGTGTGTAGGAGAAGCTAAGGTGGGAGGAGTAAGGAGAGGAAGAGGAGGAGTAGGAGGAGAGGAGAGAAGGAAGAGGAGGAGCTAGGGAGAGGAAGGAGAGAAGGGAACATGGAGGCAGATGTTCACGTGTCTCTGGCAGTCAAAAGTAGTTGGTATATCTAGGTTGGGTGTTGGGTTACACCTCTGATTGTATGGGCATCTTGTTATTGATCATTACCAAATATATAAAGCCTTTGGATAATCTAAGCAGTAGAGTCTTATTTGTACCTAGCCTTTGTGGTTGGCGGGATGGTCTGTCTGAGAAATGCCCAGCCTTGCAGAGACAACGTGGAAGATTGGCAGAGCCATCTCCCACACTGGCGTCTCGTGGGTGGCAGGGCTGGTGTTTCTGACTGGCTATTTCTAGTGTCGGTGCACACGTGGCCTCCAGCCACGGAACATGGCGGCTGAGCTAGGCAGAGCCACCACAGCTTAGATAGTCAGCTTGACCAGCAGCCATTTTAAATAATTACAGCAACATGTGTGTGTGTCTCAGGGCATCTAGAACATGATGACAAGGTATCCCAGTCACCCCAACAAATTTTCCTAAATCAACCATTGGTTTTCTCTAGTACAAGACCCACACTCCTGTCTTAAAACCTGTGCCCTCTTGTTGGGGACCCAAATCTTCTTAGTTTGACCAGGTCACCAGAAAAGCACACAAGAGGTGGGTTCTCTCAGTCCCACAAGAGAATGCTGACTTCCCACTCCCTATGCCCCAGCATGGACTATTGTAGGAAAAAATCTCATGTGCATTGAATGGATGCAACACCTGTCAATTAAAGCTGACTGGCCTGTTGCTGAGGCAGGAAATTGGAGGTGGGACATCCAGTAGGCAAAAAGAATTCTGGGATAGAGCCAAGTATAAAAGGATATCCCTGGGAACCTGAAGGTCAGAAGCATGGAAGCTGAGCAGATGTAAGCAGCCATGTAGCTGAACTTAGGTTAGAATAAATGGGATTGAACAGTCCTTTTTATTCCATTTTGTCTCCACTCAGAAACTAGGCAATGGACTATTTGCTGTCTATCCTCAGTGTAAGGTACTCTGCTTCCACAGCTGATCAAGCTGCCTGAGTTGCTTGGGGCTAGAAGATACAGTCTCCAGTTTAACACCTCAAGGTGAGAACAATGGGAAGCTAAGTAAAGCCTTAACATGGAATTGTGCTTCTCCAAGTCTCAGAAACAGAAGGGAGGGATGCCTGCCTCTGCCCTTTGTTCTCAATATTTGTTCGACTTTCCGAGTGTGTGTTCACATGGTAAAAATATCACTATGAGTTTACACATAAATTCAGGTCATAAATTAAATAAGAGGTTTATGTCAGAGAATGTCTACATACATATCCACTAGGAGCAATTATCTGGCTACTAGCTTACAGGTTCATAGAAAGTTAAAGACCATAACTAAGCTGTCCTTGAAGTTTTATATAGATAAACCCAGTCAATAGTTTATCTCCTATTTTTACACTTGTTGTATATATTTTCTTTATGACCTTCAATTAATGGTTTTTTATAACCCCTTGGAATGTGCCCTAAGTTTTATAAGTCTATTGTTATCTCAGAAACTAGCAGTTCTGTTTAAAAGAGACTTGAATGTCTCTACTGGGTGTTACCATTCAGAAACGATAGTGACCCTAGAATGCTAGTTGCAGAATAAATGCTCTTTGTTTTTTCATACTACCTGAGTCTTGAGTCTTCAGTAAATTTTGAACCCTTACAGGGATATTAAGTTATATTCTAACCGAGGAACAGCCCAAAACTTATAGCCTAGGTATTTGTAAAAATATTTGACTCTCAAGCTCATTCAGGGAGCCTGGGGCCAGGAGGAAAAACTTGGATTTTACAGACTCTGGCCTTGCACATGAAGTGGGAAATGCTTCTGGGCATGCTCAGGAGGAAGAAGTAGTTTCTTCCAATTCATGCCCACACTCTACACACTGGAGTGGCTCTGGCTAAGTAGAGACAACACCCCTGCCCCATCCTCTCTCTAAGGAAGGTATACCCAGCAGCCTCAAGACCTGAAGACTTCTTCTCAATATTATTCATGGCTTATGTCTTCTTTTTAACCAATGACCTATATAACTGAAAAACTGAGAGAACCTTAGGCTCTCATTAGTCTCTTTGAGGCTGTCTTTTACACCCACTGGCTGTCTGGGATGAAAGCCAACAGCTCCTGGTCACCTACTTTATGGCTGAGGATTGGGACAAGACCCATTTGAAAACAAACAAGATGATCTCTGGCTAGGTGGTGGTGGCTCACACCTTTAATCCTAGCACTTGGGAGACAGAGGCAGACAAATCTCTGAGTTTGAGGTCAGTTTGGTCTGCAGAACAAGTTCCAGAACAGCCAGGGCTACACAGAGAGACCCTATCTTGAAAAAAGAAGCAGAAGGGGAAGGAAGGAAGGAAAGAAGGAAAAAAGGAAAGAAGGAAGGAAGGAGGCTAAAGATCACCTGAGGACAATGCAACCTCCCAAAGAGCAGATTTTTCCCCTTTCTGACTAGGACTCCGACACCAATCAAGAAGGCTCTGGCCAGTTTCTGCCAGCTCTTGTTAGAAGGATTGAAGGCAGCTGTAAGGGGTTATACGAGAGCCCCAAGAATCACCTGATGTATTCCTGGAGCACTCCCATCGACCCAGATGTGCCATAAAACCAGTGAGCAACCAATATTGATTTTGTTATATGGTGAATCCAGATATTAGAAAGACACTTAAAAAGTTAAAAGCATTTGAGGATATGAATATGTCCCAATTATTGGGGATTAAGCAAACAATTTACAATAACTGTGACTCTGTAGATGGAAAAAAAAATTGACCCAAGCAGTAGTAACACTGCTCAGGGAGACCCATAAGAGGGCTCTCAGAGGGGTCAGCCATAGACATCACAAAGGGAAGAAGTAGAAGACCAATGTGCTTATTGTAAACAAAAAGGACACTAGAAGAATAAATGCCCAAATCAGAAGAGGGAAGAAGGACACCTTTCTTCATTTGAATGAGGACTGACAAGGCCAGGGCTCCATTTCACTGAGCCCCCAGGAGCCTAGGGTAACATTAAAGGTAGGGGGCAAGTTTGTTACAATTCTGGTAGACACAGGAACAACCAACTCAGTTCTGACAAAGCCACTGGGATCAGTGTTGTTTTTATGAACAGCCATGCAGGGGCAGCTAGACAGACTGGATGACTCTCACATGGTGGCCTTGGGACAAGGTATTATGACCTACTCTTTCATGCCAGATTGCCCTGTCCCCTAATTCAGAGATACTTACTATAAAAACTATGGCTCACCATGTCTTTAGGGAGGCCAAGGCTCACCTTACTTTGAATACTATTCAGTCCCCAACACATATTCTTACGATCTAACCCTCTATTAGAGGAATAACCAAGTATGTTACCCAGAAATGCCACTCAAACTTCAGGATACTTGGCAGATTCTGTTTCTGCTAGTTGACCAGCTTGTTTTCAGGCAGTTACTTCAGCCATACTAAAAGATACAATCTGCCCTTGAGCTAGGAACTGTTCTTAACCACCTCATTCTCTATAGAGCTCCCCCGCCCCAAATTCTGAAGCAGGTTCCAACAGATGTGCTGGCAAGAAAATGCAGTCAGGCAAAGAAAAATGAGCCCTCCTTTTTTCCATTGTCTTTATGAAGGCCTCCAGCAAGCAGATGGTATGGCCCAGATTATAGGTTGTACCACCACACCTGGACCTAAGCTTTTCTTTACTTGGAACTTGCTCTGTCCCAGGCTGGCCTTGAATTCAGATCTGCTTGCCTCTGTCCCCTGAGATTAAAGGTGTATACCACCTTGCCTAGGCCTAAGCTTTTCATGGCCAGTATGCTTAAAGATCTGTATCAAAAGCTTGTGTCTTTTATCCTCGAGATCTGGATCACAGGTGTGCCCTCCATTTCTGGATTGTACTCACTCCAGATATAGCCAAGTTGACAACTGGGAATAGTCATCACAGATGCCAAGTAAGAGACTCTCTACTGCTGTTGAAAAACAAATGATATTCAAGCTCCTACAAGCTCCTCCTCAGGGGCATCCAAAACTACCTGGTTTCTCAGGCCCAGCTATTACATCCTGTAACTAGACAATGTTATCAAACACACTGTAGCGGCTGGTTCTGTGTGTCAACTCGACCCAAGCTGGAGTTATCACAGAGAAAGGAGACTCCCTTGAGGAAACGCCTGTTGTGGTATAGCCTTTGTGCTGTTTGTATTATGATGCTAATTGTGTTTCCCCAAGAGGGGCTGCCTGGAAAGAGAAGTGAATCACCTACTCAGGTGACTTCCTGTTAACCTTCCCCTAATGAATAAAGATTTCTAGGAAATAATCACTGGGTAAGGAATAGGCAGGACTTCTGGGTCTGAGAGGGGAAAAAGAGAGGCAGGAAAAGGTGTCTTATTTTTGGACAGGGCAAGCTTAAAGGACAAATGTAAATCTCGGTTTAGATGGCAGATCTGCCAGTATTCACCTCGGGAGGAGTTATATTTAGACTAGCTTACAAAATTAGGATGCTAGTTGTTTTGCCCAATGATTGATTACCTATTGATTTTGAAGTAAATTTGTGTTGTTTTCTTTATGCAGCAACTCAACTGGGTTCCGGAGAGAAAAGTACAGTGACAAAGCGTGGGTTTGCAAGAAGTGCACCCTCAAAAGCCATAGTAATTTGGAAGCATGGGCTGGTGTGGCAGCAACCTGCCATGAGAACTTGGTGAGCCAGGTGGAGAGATTTTGAAGCTCCAGGTCAGAGAGTCTGCAGAGATGAGAACAGGCCAGGCTGGCCAGTCTGCTGGTGCCCTGCTTTTGTAGTGTGGATTGTTTTTTAATATTTCACACTACAAATGCCTCTATGGAATCCAGCTATAAGGCATTTTCTCAATTAGTGGTCAAGGGTGGGAGGGCCCATTGTGGGTGGTGCCATCTCTGGGCTGGTAGTGGGTTCTGTAAGAAAGCAAGCTGAGCAAGTCAGGGGAAGCAGGCCAGTAAGCAGTACCCCTCCATGGCCTCTGCCTCAGCTCCTGCCTCCAGGTTCCTGACCTGCTTGAGTTCCTGACTTCCTTTTTTTTTTTCTGGTTTTTGTTTTTTAGGTTTTTCAAGACAGGGTTTCTCTGTGTAGCCCAGGCTGTCCTGGAACTCACTCTGTAGACCAGGCTGGCCTTGAACTCAGAAATCCGCCTGCCTCTGCCTCCCAAGTGCTGGGATTAAAGGCGTGCGCCACCACCGCCTGGCGAGTTCCTGACTTCCTTTGATGAGAACAGCAATGTGAAAGTATAAGCTGAATAAACCCTTTCCTCCCCTACTTACTTCTTGTTCATGATGTTTTGTGCAGGAATAGAAACCCTGACTAAGACACACATTATGTCCAGATGTACTACTTGTGCACAAGTGAACCCTAAAGATGGAAGAAAATCTCCACAAGGAATCTGCACCTGAGGAAGCACCCCTGGAGAACATTGGGAAGTGGCTTTTATAGAGATCAAACCCATGATTCTTGGGTATAAGTATACATTAGTCTTCACAGATACCTTCTCCAGATGGGTAGAAATCTATTTTATCCAAATGGAGACAATCATAGTGGTCACCAAACAAACAACAACAACAACAAAAATATCAAACCCACAACTCCTACAAGAGTTGATTCCTAGATTTGGATTGCCCCTCCCTTGGGTCTAATAATGGCCCTGTTTTCAAGGTCAAAGTTTCCCAAAATCTGACAATGGTCCTAAATGTTGACTAGAAACTACATCATGGTTATAGGTCTCAGAGCTAAGGACAGGTGGAAAGGACCTTAAAGGAAGCTTTAACTAAATGTCCTTAGACGGGCAAAAACTAATCCAACCTCCTTCGTGTACTCTAAGGGCCAGGTTCACACTATATCAAAAGGGTTTCACCGTACTTGAAATTATGTTTGGGAGGCTGTCCCCTCTCTTCCCTAAGCTAAGAGACAGTCCCTGCAACAGACCCAGAGGACTATTCACCAGATGGTTCAAAAGAGGATCCTGACCCAGAACCTGTAGCCAATGTGGAAAGACCCACACCCTGTGGTCCTCAGCACTCCTATAGCAGTAAAGGTCACTGGCGTTACCCTGTGGATCAGCCACACTCAGCTGAAGGAGGCTATCTAGAGGATAATGACAAGGGTTACTACCAGGCCCTCTGACCTGCTAAAGATAATACTAACATGGGCACTATGACTATAATTATCCTATTTTATCTTCTTTGTATACTCATGGGACAGACCCATAGCCACCGCCCCCCTATTATGTTGTGATTGGAATTAATTAAACAATAAACTCCACTTCCAATCCTGACAACTATGAGACCAACTCATGCTCACTCTGGGGGAACCTCAAAGGAAAGGGTGCCTGTTTAATGTCACCAAAATACTACCTAGATAGTTCTCCCTAGACAGATTTCTGTTGCCATACACAGGAGGTTAACTCCAAGAATGACAATTGAGGTGTATTTACAGGCCCCAGAGATTACCTGGGTTGCTTCACTAACAACTTAACCGTGTATGCATATTCTGAATTGTTTGCACTAGAGCAGACTCCACTCCTTTGCACCCTTGTGTATGTTATACCAGAGGTGTAAGTCTATAATGAAGAAGACGTAGGGCCCACTTAAATCTAGATTCTGGACTTCCTCATGTGCACAAGCCAACCGTTGTCATTCCCCTGTTAGTGGCGGCAGCCATTATGAGCTCCACTGTATTGGAACTTTTTGTCCTAATTGTGGGAGATAAAACTTTTAAGAAACTCTGTAGTGCCAATTTTAGCAGTTTGGTTTCTTTTAAATATACAGAAATATTAAAAGAATATGTTTTCATTTTAATCCTAGATGTCGGATAAGGGTCTGCTTCAGATTATTCACAGCAGTGGACTATGATTTGCTTCATGTTCCAGCAGGGCTGTGATTTTGCCAGCTGCAGATAGTTTCTGTGATTCTGTGTAATGTCTGGAATTCTGTGGACTTTTCAGAGGGTATAAAAATGCTAGAGTCTGATAGGTTGTTAGTTGCTGTTGGTCACAGTTTGTGAAGTAGTCATGTATAAAGAAGAAGCAAGAAGAAGAAGAAAGTAGATATCCTGACGATGATGATCAAACTTGCCCCAAGGAACTCGATGTCCCTAATCAGCAGGATGTAGTCAGTAATGTCCCCCCTTTTCTGACCCGGACTTTATTTGGGGATCTTTTCCTTTTTCTTTCTATTCCATTTTTTCCTCTTATCTAGCATTGGGGGTTGAAAGTGATATGTTTATTAAAAGATAAGAGAAAGAATATGTTCTGTGGAGGTGTGTGTGGTGAGGTATGGGGGGAGGGGGTGCCTCAGCAGGCCCATGCTGAGGCATCTCTTCCCTCTGAGGGACCAGCCACACACTATATACTGTAGTATAGAATAGAGTTTATTCAGGGCATGGGGAGGGAAGTTAGGGTAGTAGAGGCAGAGAGGGAGAGAGACTAGACAAGTAGAGGCTAGCCATGACTACATGGAGAGAGGGGAAAGGGAAGGAGGAAGGAACAAGGGAACAGAGAGAGCAAGAGAGAGAGGAAGAGGCAAGCAGCCCCTTTTATAGTGGGTGAGGCCTACTTGGCTGTTGCCAGGTAACTGTGGGGATGGAGCTTAGACAGATTGCTAACAGAAAGGGCAGACGAAAAAGAGTGGAAGAAAGAAGAACTCACCAAAGACCATCTACAGAGCTCAGTATTCAAGTAGTCATAGGCTGAGCGCATTTGGAAAATTCTATTTTCCATCTAGAAGTCCAGGTAGACTCCTTAGCAGAGGTTGTTCTTCATGAATCAAGGTAGTCTCTGAATTGCACTGGGCAAAACTTGTTGCTTCTATGCCAACTAGTTAGGGGTAATTAGAGAAAGTTTAGTCATGGTCAAAAATAAAGTTAAGGAGCTGGGCAGTGGTGGCGCATGCCTTTAATCCCAGCACTTGGGAGGCAGAGGCAGGTGGATTTCTGAGTTCGAGGCCAGCCAGGGCTACACAGAGAAACCCTGTCTCGAAAAAAACCAAATAAATAAATAAATAAAATAAAGTTAAGGAAAGAAAAAAAGACACCAAGAATCTTCAAACAGGTACCAACCCTTGTTCTCCTCGTCCAAGTACTCTACTTAGTACTATTGCTGGGCCATTGGTCCTTCTGCTTCTAGTCCTCACTATAGGACCTTGCTTACTCAACTTCTGTCTTAGTCAGTGTTCTATTGCTGTAAAGAGACACTATTACTCTTATAAAAGAAAAACTTTAACTGGGGCTTGCTTAGTTTCAGAGGCTTATTTCATTACCATTATGTCAGGGAGTATGGCAGCAGGCATGTCAGGAATGGTGCTGGAGAAGTAGCTGAGAACTACATCCTGATCTTCAGGAGTGTGTGGAGAGAGAGGAGAGAGGAGAGAGAGAGAGAGAGAGAGAGAAGAGACTGGACCTGACATGGGTTTTTGAAACCTCACAAAGCCCACGTGCAGTGACACACTTCCTCCAAGACCACACCTACTAATCCTTTTAATCCTTTCAAATGGGGCTACTTCCTGGTGATCAAACATTAAATATATGAGTTTATGAGGGCCATTCTTATTCAAACCACCACAACAGTTTTAGATGATGGGACTCTAATAGTAGCAAATGGTTGTTAAAATCTGATGTTTAGTATTTATTTTTTGGTCATACTTTTCATTTGAGAGGTAGAGAATCATACAGGAACATTATTCAAAGGAATTGGCTTGCAGTTCTCAAAAATATCAAAGTTATAAATCAAAAAGAATTTAAGGAGATGTATTTGGCCCAACAGCTTTAATACTAGACTCCTTGGAGGAAATACATAATTTTGATTGGGTCCTGTTGCTATGGATGTTGTTAGACAAATGGTAAATCTTGAATTGCATCTGAGTTAGATAGCAACAGAAGTAATACTGATAACCTGATTTGGATGGTAACTTTATGGTTCTGTTTGAGAACACCATGCTATAATAAGAAAGATATACTAATATATTCAGTTAGGGATACATTAACTACTTGTACCCAAATAATTTTTTTATATTTCTTGAAAGTCTGTGTTTGTAACATTGCAAACATTTCAAGTTGGCATTTGAAAAGTATAAGAAAAAACCATATATAATATTTTTACCTTAATCTTATTTTTGAAGATGTATATGCATGCATATAAGTAAGTGATTATTTTTGAATAATATCTCCTATTTTCTAAGTTCTCTACAATAAATTTTGTTATTTTTTTTCCTTAGGAAAAATTATAAAATACAGCTTTAGTTCCAGAACTTGGGAGGCAGAGACAGATGGATCTCCATGAGTTTGAGGTCAGTCTGGTCTACAGTAAGAGTTTTAGAACCACCAAGGCTACACAGAGAAATCCTCTCTCAAAAAAAAAAAACCAAAATTAAACATTATAAAATGAAAATAAAATTTAAATAGTGAATTAAGCATTTAATTACTGTGCATTTTGACAACCATCTTTAAGGATTTTTATATATGAATATATACATGGTATTTTAATATAATTTTTAGGGATTTTGAGATTACATAATTTTGCATAATTACATAATTTCCCTTCTTCCCTTTCTTCCCTCTAACCTCTCTCATGTTGTCTTTGCCTTGCTCTCTTTCAAATATATGGCTTCTTTTTATTAACTGTTGCTACATACATATGTGTGTATACATACACTTATATAAATTAGTAAGTAAATATATATTAGTACATGTATAATACAACCTGTTCAATCTGTATAATGTTACTTGTATATATTTTTTTTCATGAGTGTTCATTTGGTATTAGACAGTCAATTGGCATGCTCTTCAATGGGAAGACTATCTCTTCTTTCTTGGCATCCCTTAGTTGTCTGCAGTTCTTTGTGTATGGAGGGTTGAGGACTCCTGAGTTACCCACCCCCACTCCCATCTGCATTAGGATGACTGTTGGGGTTGACCTTGTTTAAGTTTATACTTGTGCCTTTTTTACAAATACAATCATATATTTTCACCTGGAATTATAATAAGCACTAGAAACTTTTTTAAGGGAGAGAAAGAACATGAACTTGGGTGGATAGGGAGGTGGAGAAGGATCTGGGAGGAGTTGGGAGAGGGAAATGATTATGATCAAAATATATTTATAACATCGGTGCAATAGTGGTACAAACATTGTGGGGGTAGCCAGCCACTACCTGATTGGATTTAAGGCCCATTCCATGACAGGACTCCTGTCCTAATACTGCTTGGGTAGCCAAGTACCTGAGACTAGACAGACCATGAACCTAGGGGAAAACCAAATGCTATCATTCTGCTAAAGGAATGTAGCAATAAATTGACTCCTCACAACATTGTGCTAGATCAGTGTCTCACTCAGCCATTATCGTAGAGTCTCCCCGTGCAGTAGATGGGAACTAATATAGGAACCCACACCTGGACAATGTGCAGAGACCTTGGAACACTCAGTTCTAAACAGGTTATCTTCATCAGTCACCTCATGGATCAAGAGCTGTGTGGACGGGTAGGTAGGCAGATTGTAAGAGACAGAAAGGATGAATGACTCCAAGGAAACAGTGACCTCCAAGAACTGATGCACATATAGAGTCACAGAGACTGTAGCAGTATGCACAGGGATGGCATAGGTACAATCCAGACAGGAGCTCCCATCCCCAACCAAGAAGTCGTCTCTAATTGATCACTGCTCATGAAAGAAAAATTCATTTTCTCTAACGGAGTCTCACTGGGTATACAAACCACACTTAGAGGGCAGTTCCCACGCCCAGCAGTGGACAACCACCAAAAAAGGAACTTAATGATATTTTGGGGAGATATATTTTTGGCTTATATTGATTTATTTTGGCATTTTTTTAACCTTATATGTCTTTGCTTGTCTATCATGGTTTTTTTTATTTTGTATTTTTATGGTTTTTTGTGTGTGCATATATGTCTGCATGTGTATGTGCTTCTCATACTCTTTATTTCCTTTTGTTTTTTCATTTGTTAGTTTTTTTGTTTTCTTCTTGACTGTATGTCTTTTTTATTTGCCTGTTTGTTTTCTTAAGAGATAAAAAGAAAACAGAGTTGGAAGGGTGGAGATGTAAGAAGAACCTGGGAGAAAATGTGGGAGGAGAAACCATGATCAGAATATATTACATAAAAAACATTATTTTCAATAAAAATACAGTGTATAAAAATTTCAAGACTAAATATTGGGTTTATTTTGAAAAAAAAATGCTGAGAGAGAGAGAGAATTATAAGGAGACAGAGAGAAAATCTGTATGGTTTTTTTTTTTTAAGCAGATTTTTCTCTGCTGTTCAGTCTGTCCTGGAATTCTACATGTAGCCCAGGGCTATCCTTGAATTCAAGACCTTTCTCCCCTAGTGCTGAGATTTATAAGCATTCTGACTTATAAATCTTGGTTGACACAAAAAGCATGCAATAAAGAATCCAAGTCCTCTAACTTTACTTAGGGCTGGATCTTGTCCCTATGAACACAGGAGAGCAAACTCAGTGAGCTTCCGACAAAGTGGGAAGAGCAATGAGCTCCCACCTGGGTGCAGAGCCGCCATTGGACGTTAGGTGATCTGGGTGAGGGTTGTTCCTGAGGTGTTCATGTGATAGAAGCTTGCTGTGCAGGGTAGCAGTGTTGAAGACTCTTTAAAAGGTGAGGACTGGTGAGAGGCAGTTAGAGTACTGGAGGTGCTTTTCCTGAAAGGGTCAATGCTGGTCATACAGAGAAGTTTGTTGTTGTGGATTTGGTTTAACGTTTATATTGTTAATTGGGTTTCCAAAATTGCACAAGAATCCCCATGTAAGACCCTGAGGGTCCCTGCCCCTAGTTGGTTTCAATTGTAAATAAAGTTGCCAGTGGCCAATGGCTGGGCAGAGAGACAGAGGTGGGATTTTAGGATTTGTGGGCAAGAGAACCAAGAGAGGAATGAGAATTTAGAAATGCCATGCCTGGAAAGGAGAAAGACCAGGCCTGAGAGGTGCAGAAGAGAGAGCATAGCAATCATGTAGGAGCCTAGGAAGAGCGGTCCCAGGGGGACACCCAACTGGGTCTAGGGCAACAACAATGGAATATAAATTTTAGTAAGTAATAACTCATGTATACCAGAGGGGAGGTGTTAGCTACATCAATGTTTGGGAGTGGCCCAGCCATTGAGCTGATTAAGGCATACTAAATATAAGGTTGTGTGTGTGTGTATCTTTCATTCATTCAGGAGTTCAGAAAATTGGGGCCGGTAGCAAGGAACTTGTGCCGCAGCCACAGGGGTGATTTGAGTAACTTTAGTTGACTACTGCAACAGTTGTTCTCATGAGAATGGGTTGTTATACAAGAGCAAAGCTTTCTCTGTCACAGTCTCTAGTTTCCTGCCTTTGACTGTGTTCCTCTCTTTTGTACCATGATGTCACCTATCATGTTGTGACCCAACTGAAGGAGCACTCACCAGAGGTTGAATTGATGAAGTTTCCCATTGTCTTAGTTACTTTTCTGTTGCTATGATAAAACACATGTCCAGAAGAAACTTGCATAACAGCTTGTTGGGGTTTGTAGTTCCAGAGGGGAACAGGCATGGCAGTAAACAGCAGATATGGTTGGAGGAACAAGAACCTGAGAGCTCATGTCCTCAACCATGAGCATAAAACAGAAAAAGCAAGCTGGAAGTGGTATGAACCGTTTACTCTCAAATCACACTCCCAATGACGTACTTCCTCCAGCAAGGCTGCACCACCTAAACCTCTCTAAACAGTGTCACCAACTGGGGACCAAGTGCTCAAATGCTCAAGACTGTGGAGGCTCAGATAACACACTCAAATGAAATACCACATCCAGATCAAATACCACACCCAAACTTGAGTTTTCAGTCTCCCACACTGTAAACTAGATAAACTGTTTTTTCTTTATCAGTACTTAGCTCTAGATATTTTGTTATAGTAATAAAAAAGTTACCCATACAGTGGGCCTCTCAGAGCTTGTTGCTTTTCTGACAAATGTAATTAAATTAAAGCAAATGACCCTAGGACGGCTTGTAGGAGTGTGCCTGACATTCAATGGTAGTTTTTTTCCTGAGTCTTAGAAAGGAAAGAATCCACTTGAAGCCCTTTGAAATATTGCTTATACCGTGCTTAACAGGAATGAGAACTTGTCACTTTTCCTAAGTGAGTTTATGTGTCACTGTAATTATTATGACTTCTGAGGAGGTGCTGGATAGATAACCACTAAATAGATTATTAGTGACCTGTAAATGTATTGATGAAGATTATGGGAGAAACATATTCTTGAAATGCTTCCACAGAGATGCTTATGGCCTAAATAGTATCATAAATAAACAAATTCTTCAAAGGCTAATTATATAATATGTATAGGTTGGCAGTCCCCTAACTGAAAATTTGAGGCCTGTGATTTTGGAACTTGGAATCTTCTTTTGGAGTTTAAAAAAGCAAAACTGTGGGAGCTGCAGGAATTGCTCAGTAGCCAAAGGCATTTGCTGCTCTTCCAGAAGACTCACAGTGAATGCTTTCTTCTTTCAAGTTAGTTCTCAGGTATCTCACGACAGTATCAGAAAGCTAACACCTAGTTGAAGTAAAGTAAACAGAGGCAGGATAATAGAAAGTGCAGATCTAGCAATTTCCAAAATCTCATATATTTTCATATGTGAGATTTATTAGAGTGACTTGACTTACAGGCTTTGATGCAGCTAGTCCAACAATGGCTGTCTATTAACAAAACATCCAAGAATCCAGTAGTTATTCAGTCCCAAGTCTAGACATTTAAGATGGTCTCTAGCATACAACGGAATCCTGAAGAAGTAAGTTCTAATGCCAATGAAGATTTGAACTTGCCAGCAAGAGTGAGGGCAAGCAGGCAAAGAGAGAGAATTCTCTTCTTCCATGTCCTTTGTATAGGCTGTCACCAAAAGATGTGGCCTAGATCAAAAGTGGATCTTCCCACTTCAAAAGACCCCGATTAAATTAAATCAAATGATTTAACTAAGGAAAACACCTCACAAGTATACCCTCAGATAAGAAAGAAACAAGGGTGGGGGGCAAAGAGGAAGGTTGCGAAAATAGGAGGGGAAGAAAGGGGTGGGAAAGTAAGAAAGATGGTTCCTTATTCAAGCACTTGATCTTCTGACCTATGCCCTATACCACCTTACAGCAGGCTCTATAATTTCCCAGGCTCAGGAAAAGAAACGTAGCCACATGGGTTCCCAGACATAGTCCTATGTAGAATCGCTTTAGCTGCTCTGCAGCAGAGAAGTATGTTGTGTTGTACAGGGCCCAGGAGTCTGTGATTGCCACATGTAGGTACCATGTAGAGCCCTCATGTAGGTAGTGGAGAAGGAGGTGGGTAAAGGGTCTAGAGCTTGGCCTTTGTAGGGCAGGAATTGAAGGTAAGAGATATCTAGGAGAGAGTAGGCATTATTATTTTTCCATTCCTGACCCCCAGAACAAAATGCAAGTTGGATGACCCCAACACAAAGAATAATTATATTCTCAGAAGACAAAAATCAGCAATGGTCCATCCTCTCTTCCCAGGATCTTCTCTATAGTTAGCAAACCCAAGGAGGGGACAGAAGCATCAGCAAATGGAAATGCAGAAGAGAGGCAACAAAACGAAGAGGAGGGAAAGGCACGTGCTGCTTCATTTAGTCTCCAGTTGTTTCATGTCATTGCATGTTATGATAATGACCTTTTCAGTTATGTAAGTCAGATAGTGGCAGTTGGGAGTGATTTGGCCTGGTTTGGCCAACTTGCACAATGTCAGATCAAAAGGCCTGGTGCTTTTGTGACATTTGCCCCCCTTGAGGTCACAGTCAACCAGGGGACTGTTACAGACGGCTCTGACTGTGCTTGGATCCTCGTGAATGAATGTGTACTGGTTTATGCACCTCTGATTATGCTCCTTTATCTTGTGTGCCATCAGAGTATTACAGTCCCGGATATTCAAGTCAAACCTAAGGTGGTCTTGTGTGCTCTGAAAGAGAGTCTCAGCCCTCAGCATCCTGCTTCCCCGACTTCATCTTCACTGAGAACAGTCTCTTCTGGCCAGACAGCTTGTGCCATTTCTTTGTAGCCAAGTGCCAGGTCTTCTGTGGTCCAGGTGCCCTCTCCCTCACCAGTGGTGTCAGTGTTCTGGGAGTCACTGGACCAAAACTCATTCAGTGACTGATCCTCCAGGATGGCAGCAGCCATGTGCAGGCCCAGGCCTAGCCCCAGCCCCAGGCCAAGCAACAGCAGCAACATCATGAACAACAGATTCACCAGTGTCACCTTCATATTGCCTGGAGAAGAGGAGGAAATTGAAGGCGTGATGTAGAGATAAATTCTGTCCCCTGTCATGGTTGGCCAAAGCCAACAAAATAGGCCTTGGGTAATCCGCTCAATTCTTCCCATTACTCCACCCACCTAAGGCAATGAATCTCTTTCTTGAACATTTCTTCTACCCCTTCTCCTCACATTCCTCATTCCTGTGTCATAAGATGTCTGTCTTGAGGATTGGAAAGTGACTAACAGAAGTGACTTTAAACTAGTCTTTGTCTGAGTAATTAACAAGGAAACTTAATACCACTCCATCTTCTCTAGCCCCTGCCTACCAATTCTTAAAGAGAAATTACTCTCAAATCACCACAGAGGATAGTTAAGCCAAATGAGTACAGAGAAATTCTTACAGAAAAACTTGCTCTAGTAAGCAATGTTTCCATTTTTATCCCAGATTTATTTTGCTTATTATTATTACTATTTTCCTAAAACAGAATAAAAATGAATAGAAAAAGAAATAGGTTCATTCTCACTCTTAAAGTAAAGCTTTGGAAATGGACAGTTGCAGCTCAGCCCTCTGCTACATCTTGTCATTTGAATTTCTATTTGTAGTTAGGGAAGAAATGCAATATGGCTTTCTCAGTCTCCAGTTATTTTGGGAGCTGCTCTTGGTTGAGGGCTATCCCACAGCTAAGGCAGGAAAATGTAGCTGAAAGGAAAATACAGTCTTTAGAGTCAACAGCTCCGGGCCCATCTTGTTATGAAAAGGGGAAAGTACATGCTGTGTGTGAGCAGTCATTGGAGCCAAGGACTCAGGGAAGGGCACCATTGGCCATCCTGCTCAACAACCACTCAGTTCTGAGGAAATCTGAAATAGAAGTTTATGCTCTTGGCCAAAGACTAGCATCCATTATTACAGTGGCAATAGCATTACATTGGCACAGCATGTGGAAAATACTGCAGAGTGTACACACTGGCTGCATTGACTCAAGGGACTCTGATGTTATTAGAAGCTTGCCAGAGCAGACTGGTGAGATAAGCCAGGAAAGGTTTTCTAGTAAAACTTGCCAGAGCTTATTTTTCTTTTAAAGAAGAGAGAGAAAGAAATGTCAAGAGAATGAAATCAAATGGGCTGTGGATGTGGCTCAGTTGGTACAGATCTTGCCTAGCATGCATGAGACCCGGGGTTCACTCCCTGAGGTATCCAACCCTGACATGGCTTACCTATACTTGTAAACAGCTTCAGATAGTCTCGGCTCTTCCTATGCCCCAGTTCTGCTCGCCTAGAACTTTCTTCTCTGTGAGCAGTACCCAGACGCTACTCTCCATAAAAGTAGCTATCCCCTTGTGTGCTGAGGGCTTTTAAACACAGCCGGATTTCCTGAAGCCATTCCTCTCCCCTTCTTTCCTTCCCAGCACAGAATGACACACGCAGCTAATTTGTCTTTCTGCTCCCACAAACACTTTGAAGTAAAGCAATTTAGGCAAATGACAGGAAATGTCCTCTAACTGGGGGAACTGCAGACAGTTTTATTCCATCAACTGTTCTACTTTGAGTTCTGCCCACTGACCTGTGGTTTAGAACAGTCTTCGCCTTGTGCCTGAGTTCCAAGCCTGATTGTCTTGTTTTCTACCCATGCTGTCTTAAGCCCTTTCCTATCATTTCTGGAAGGATAGTTTCTGGCGTCTTGTTTATTTTTATTTGTGTCACCTTTCCAACACTGCTTTTCACATTTTACAAGTATGACTTATTTAACTATTTGGAGTGGAAAAAAAAATCCAAATTTTGTAAATGTAGTTATTTGGCTCTTGAGAAGGAATATCAAAGCAGAACAACTCATGAGCTCCTACATGTGGTGAATAAAAGTAGTAAACTCACTGTGTACAACAAGACATGCCCTTCTCCAGCTGGATTTCAGATCCTCTGGGGACTAAGGCACCTCAAAGATTGTCTCCAGATCCACCCTGAGATGCGTATTCTCTGTAGTCATTATGCGGGGGTGCCAAGCAGTGGTCTGAGGGTTCTGTTGTCTACAGGGTTTCTGAGGTTTTGTTTAGTTTTTTGTTCGTTTGTTTTTATTTTTCTTTTGTTTGGTTGGTTTTTGCCTTTGGAAATATGGTTCATTCGTAAGTAGCCAGCAAAAGTGCAAGTAGAGACTGAAACCTCACCTGCTCTCTGCTAACCTAACTGTATAAGACTGACACAAAGTCTTCAGGCAGAGGAAAAGGCCTTTTTTGTAATTCACATGAAGGAGCTGCTGAAGGCTGAGGATTTAGATTTCAGTTCATTTTCACAGAAGTGACCTCATGTGGCCTTCCCGACGTCTTTAACAGAGGAGGTTAATTATTCCCCCAGTTTTATAATACAATTTAAGCCATGACTGTTCAGTGGGCTGGCTGTATAATCCACATTAGCAGAATACGGAGGAAGGGGATGGGCTCCTGCTCTGCCAGCTGCAATCTGTTGCTCCTTGTCTTTGTGAACAAAATCTCCTGAAAGAAACCTTGTCTCAGAGATTGACTGATTAGAAGTGTAGCACTGTGGAGAAACTGGAATGCTGCAGGTTCAGAGTCTGATTACCTTATTACTTCATCTTGGGTTAGCTCTAGCCTTCCAGAATTTCCATTTCTTGCCTGTATTTGTGTTGGAATTAACATCTTGCAACTAATAGAAACCTTTTGAAATCGATTGACTTAGCAGACCACTAGCTTCTACCAATCCCAAAGCTAAGATCATCCGATAGCATGTTCTGCCTCTAAAAGGCTCCCCCATCTCACTGCCCCGACTCCCTGAGGTACCCACCAATGTATTTTAAATCTGCCCTGATTTCAGCTTTACTCATCCTGTAAAACTATCAAGTTCATGAAACGGCTTCTACATCGGAACATGGAATTTGGGCTAACCCAAATCTGTTTTCCCCGGGTCGCAGCCACTCAAAATGAGTGTCTTTTATTTCCTTCAAGATGAGAGCTGTGGTTTTGTGTCAACATCTTATACTACCTGCCTAAAGAGAATGATAACTGGCTCTAGTCTATGTTATTTTTCCCATGGCTCTAGAGAACAGTTGGTTACCCCTAAGGAGAGAAACAATCTGAAATGCATAAGTTGACTTTTTTTTTTTTTAATTACTTAATTTACTTACTTGGACTTTTGGAGACAAGATCTCACTGTGTAGCACAGTTGGCCATGAATTTGTGTCATTCCTCTTACCTCAGCCTCCCAGTACAGGGATTACAGGAAGGTACCGTGAAGCCAGGCTTGGTTATTGTTGTAACAACTCAAATCTCTAGAATGAACTCACATAAGTCTGATCACAATTCATAGAACACAAGCCCCAGCTTTGTCCTTATAACTCTTTAGCCCCTTTAGTCTTTGCAATTCATCGGACTTAAGTTCATATCTATTCAGGCCCCAGTCTACTTGGCAGACTATAGCTTTTTGAGGGGTCACTGGACTGTTTTGTTCTTTCTATGTGACTACTGTCGGACGCTTCTGTTCTGTCAGGGGAGTTTTGGTAATAATATATAAACAACAAAACATACCACAGTCACTTCATCCTGGTACCAAAGAAACTTCAAGAATCAATAAAATCCATGGGAGGAGTTCCCACAAATACTGAATCCCTCTGTCCTAAACATTCCACAGCCTCTACTTCTCCCAGGGAAAAAAATGCATTAATGTTTGAAGGCTGACCAACCACCTTGCCACTGAAGTTGAGGCTCAACAAGAAAGTGGCTGGATTAATGGTGTGTGCTACACATCACACTACCTAGGTGTGAATAGCTTTTTAAGATGTTTAGTAGTCGTTCATTTATTTTTTTAGACTCCTGCCAGGGAAGGAGGTAGGCTAATTATAGATCTTTACCTCTCCTTCTGCCCCTCTAGATCCAATACCCTAGTCTCATCCCCAGATCTGTAATAGAACACCCACTTTCATCTCCCTCTCCTCTCTGACCCCATCCTTAATGTACAGGAAGATTTTCTCTTCCATCCTTCCTTCCTCCAACTAATCCCATTATTCCAGCCTCAGAACACATCAGCTGAGCTCCCAATACCAGAAACACATTTATGTAGAACTGCCAGTGACCACAACTATTAGCATCACAGAAATTTTTCTACCAGATTACTCACAGCTATTAGACTCTTCTAAAATCCAGAGAGGAAACAAAAACCAAGGAACAAAACATCCACCCAAGAAAGACAAAACCAGATATCAGCACTCACAGCTATAATCTTCTCAGTTCATTGTAAAAGCACAATCAATAACAGCCAGGAAAATATGTCTCCACTAGGGCCTAGCAACACTACCACAGCAGGGCCTGAATATTCCAGCATAGCTGGAGCACAAGAAAAAGACCTTAAAATAGTTTTTTTTTTTATGAATATGGTAGAAGTCCTTATAGAGGAAATGAAAAAAAAAATCCCGTAATAAACTCTAGGAAAATACAAACAAACAGTGGAAGAAAATGAATAAAAATGTGCAAGCCTTGAAAAAGGAAATAGAATTAATAAAGAAAATCCAAGCTGAGGGAATTCTAGAAATAAAAATTAGATTTCAAACAAAACCTATAGAGGCAAGCTTCACCACCAGACTACAAAAGATGGAAGAGAGAATCTCAGATGTTGAAGACATAATAGAAAAAATGGATACATGAGTCAAAGAAAATGTTAAATCTAAAGAAAAAATAATCTGACACAAAAAAAACAGGAAATCTGGGACACTGTGGACAGACCAAATCTGTTCATAAAATAGAGGAATAGGGGACAGAGAAAAAACCCAAGTCAAAGTTCCAGGAAATATTTAAAGCAAAATCATAGAAGAAAAATTTTCTAACATAAAGAAGGAGATGCCCAAATAGAAACCAAATAGATTGAACTAGAAAAGAAAGTCCCCTCAGTGCACAGTAATCTAAACACTAAATATACAGAACAAAGAAAGAATATTAAAAGTACAAGGGGAAAATGCCAAGTAATATATAAAGGCAGATCTATTAGAATTATACCTGATTTCTCATGGAGACTCTAAAAGCCAGAAGGATGTAGGCAGATGTGCTGAAGACTCTTAAGAGACCACACATGCCAGCTCAGACTACTATACCAAGCAAAACTTTCAAATAGCACAGATGAAGAAAATAAAACATTCCATGAAAAAGCCAAATTTAAATAATATTTATCTATAAATCCAGCCCTCTAGAAAATACTAGAAAGAAAACTTCAACCTAAGGAGGTTAACTACAATCATAAAAACACAGAGAATAAATAATCTCAGACCAGCAAAATCACACACACACACTACCACCACCACCAACAATAAAATAACAGGAATCAACAATCATTACTCATAGATATTTCTCAATATTGATGGACTCAATTCCCCAATAAAAAGACTAACAGAATGAATGCAAAAACAGGATCCATCCTTCTGTTGCATCTAAGAAACATATCTCAACACCAAGGAAGAACATTACCTCCTGGTAAAGGGTTAGAAAAAAATCCCAAGAAAATGGACTTAAGAAACAAGCTTGTGTAGGCATTTTAATATTTAACAAAATAGACTTAAAGCCAAAACTAATCAGAAAAGATAGGGAAAGATACTTGTGGTGGCTATTCCTGGTTGTCAACTTGACTATATCTGGAATGAACTACAATCCAGAATTTGAAGGCTCACCTGTGATCCTGATCTTGAGACATAGTAGCTATGAAAAGCTTAGTCCCAGGCAAGGTAATACACACCTTTAATCCAGATCCAGGTATGTTGGTACACACCTTTAATCTGGGCCACATCTTCTGCTGGAGTCTTACACAAGGACATTGGAAGAAGGAAGACTTGCTCTTCATCTGCTTGCCTTGTGGGACTAAGCAACTGCTAGATCCTTAGACTTCCATTCACAGCTGCTGCTGACCATTATTGGGGACTTGGACTACAGACTGTAAGTCATCAACAAATTCCCTTACTATACAGAGACTGCCCATAAATTCTGTGACTCTAGAGAACTCTGATTAATACAATACTATATACTCATCACAGGGAAAATCTGCCTAGATAACATTTTAAGTCTTAACATGTATGCCCCAAACACAAGGACACTCAAGTCTGTAAAAGAAACACTACTATAGTTTAAATCAATATTGTGGTGGTTTAAATATGTGCCATGTGTTTAAATAGTGCCCATGGAAAGTGGCACTATTAGGAGATGTGACCTTATTGGAGGAAGTGTGTCTCTGTGGGGCTGGGCTTTGAGATCTTCTCCTTAGTTCCCTGGAGGGTAGCCTCCTGCTACCCACCTTTAGATCAAGATGTACAACTCTCAGCTCCTCCTGTACCATGCCTGCCTGGATGCTGCCATGCTCCTGCCTTGATGATAATGGACTGAACCTCTGAACCTGTAAGCCAGCCCCAATTAAATGTTGTCCTTTATGCAAGTTACCTTGGTCATGGTGTCTGTTTAGAGTAGTAAAACCCTAACTAAGACACACATTGATAGTGAAAGACTTCTATATCCCATTCTCACCAATAGACAGGTCATCCAAAAAAACAGTTAAACAGAGAAATGCTGCACCTAACAGACATTATAAACCAAATGGACCTAACAGACATTTACAGAACATTTCACCCAAACACAAAAGAATATACTGTCTTCTCTGAATTTCATGGAACTTTCTCTAAAATTGATCACATACTGGGACACAAAGCAAATTTCTATAAATACAAAAACTTTGAAATAACACCCTGCATCCTATCTGACTATCACAGATTAAAGTTAGATATCAACTCATGGAAACTGAACAACTCTCTACAGAATGAAAAATGAATTAAGACAGAAATTAAGAAAGAAGTTAGACTTTTAAAATTGAATGAAAGTAAATAGACAACATATCAAAGCTTAAGGGACGTAATGAAAGAAGTTCTAAGAGGCACATTCAGAGCACTAAGTAAGTTGAGCAATTTTGCTTCATTTAAAAAATAGAAGAGATTTCATACTAGCAACTTAATAGCACATCTGAACATTCTAGAACAAAAAGAAGAAACTATACCCATAAGGTATAGGTAGCAAGAAATAAACTCAGGGCTGAAATCAATAAAATAAAACCAAAAAGAACAATACAAAGAATCAATAAGACAGGGAGTTGGTTCTTTGATAAAATCAGTAAGCCCAACAAACCTTTATCCAAAGTAATTAGAAATTAGAGAGAGAATATCCAAATTAAGGAAATCAGAAATGAAAAGGAATATATGACAGACATTGAGGAAATCCAGAGAATCATAAGGACATATTTTAAAAACCTGCACTCCACAAATTTGAAAATCTAAAGGAAATGAAGAATTTCCTCACTACATATCATTTACCAAAGTAAAATCAAGATTAGAAAAGCAATTTAAACAGACCTATAATCCCCTAGTGAAATAGAAGCAGTCATTAACGTCTTCCAAACAAAACTATCTACACTCCAGATTATTTTAGCACAAAAATCTGTCAGACTTTCAAAGAAGAGCTAATGCTAATAATCCTCAAACTATTCCACAGAATAGAAACAGAAGGACAATTGCCCAGTTCATGTGATGAGACCACAGTTACCTTGATACACAAATCACATAAAGACCTAACAAAGAAGAACAAGTATAAACCAGTTTCCCTTATAAACATTGATGCAAACATACTCAATACACGTAGGGCTGTAGAGATGGCTCAGAGGTTAAGAGCACTGGTTGCTTCTTCCAAAGGACCTGGGTTTGGTTCCCAGAACCCACATGGCAGTTGAGTCTGTAACTCCAGTTCCAGGGGATTTGACTCCTTTTCTGACCTCCAAAGGCTCCTGCACACACATGGTACACAGACATACACTCAGACAGATACACAGAATAAAATTTAAAAGTAAATAAATAAATAAAATACTTGTAAACCAAACCCAAGAACACATCAAAAAGATCATCCACTATGATCAAGTCGGCTTCATCCCAGAGATACAAGAATGGTTCAATATATGAAAATCAATAAATTTAATCCATCATATAAATAAACTGAAAGGAAAAACCCACAGGATCAGTTTAGTAGACACAGAAAAAGCCTTTGACAAAATCTTCATGACAAAAGTCCTGGAGAGATTAGTGATTCAAGAGACACACCTCAACTAATAAAAGCAGTTACAGCAAACCCATAGGCAGCACTAACTTAGATGGAGAGAAATTAAAAGAACTCCACTAAAACCAGGAATAAGACAAGGTTGTCAGTATTCAATACTCCTCCTATAGACAAATGACAAAAGTATTGATAAAGAAATCAGGGAAATAACACTGTTTACAATATTCTTAACTAATAAAAATATATTGGGAGAACTCTAATCAAGCAAGTGAAAACCTTGTATGATAATTGAAGAACATATTAGGAGATGGAAAGACCTCCCCTGCTCATGGTCAGGAGGATTGACATAGCAGAAATAGCCATCCTACCAAAAGCAATCTACAGAATTGGTGCAATTCCATTAAAATTCAAACAATTCTTCACAGATCTTGAAAGGACAATTTTTAGCTTCATACGGAAACATAAAAAACTCAGGATAGCTAAACAATCCTGAACAATTAAAAAAAAACAAAACAAAAAAATGCTGGAGGCCTCACCATTCCTGATTTAAAGTTGTATTATAAATCTACAGTAATAAAAACTCTATGGAATTGGCATAAAAAGAGACATACTGATTAAGTGACTCTAATTCAAGACCCAGACATAAATCCACACACCTATGGACACCTCCTTTTTTTAAAAAAAAAATAAAGAAATGCCAGGCGGTGGTGGCGCACGCCTTCTATCCCAGCACTTGGGAGGCAGAGGCAGGCGGATTTCTGAGTTCGAGGCCAGCCTGGTCTACAGAGTGAGTTCCAGGACAGCCAGGGCTACACAGAGAAACCCTGTCTCAAAAAACCAAAAAAAAAAAAAAAAAAGAAACCTGAAATATACCTGGGGAAAAAAAGATAGCATTTTTAACAAATAATGCTGGTCAAACTGAATGTGCATATAGAAGAATGTAAATAGATTCATACCCATCACCCTGAACAAAACTCAGCTCCAAATAAATCAAAGATCTCAATATAAAACTAGATACATGGAACTCCATTGGAAAGAAAATTGGGGACTAGCCTCGATTCATTCACGTGGCTCACTTGTGCTGTCTCTGCCTCAGGTGTGCTGTCTCTGAATGGTGAGGGATTGGTGGGGAAGGGTTCCTAATTGGTTGTTCCTGCCCTCTCCTCTCCACATCGGTCTCCATGGGGAAGCGGGACGTTCTTGAGGTCCCAGAAGGCTCCTCAGGACATCAGAGTGAGCCCAGAGCCAGACAATGGAAATCAGGGGACCTCATACAACTAATCTCCGTGGGCTGTGCATTTATTTTCCTTTTTTTTTTAAAGAAAAAATTAATTACATTTTTATTTATCTTCTGCGCGCGCGCGCGCGCGTGTGTGTGTGTGTGTGTGTGTGTGTGTGTGTGTGTTGTGTCCATGCCATGGCACTTGTGTGGAGGTGAGAGAGCAACTTTTGGAAGCCAGTTCTTTCTACTATATGGGTCCCTGATCCATCTCATTGGCCATTCTTTCCTCTTGGCTTGGCTAAATGATTTCAGAAGCTCAGCCATAGAGACACTCGGAGATGATCTATAGGTGTGTTAGTTGAGATATTCTCTAATTGTAGGTAGAGTTTGACCTAGGACCTCACAGAGTGATCTACAGTATGACAGGGATTCACCTCTGACCTCAGGAGCCAGAGTGCCTGGGGTGTGGGCACCAGTGGTGGTGTTTCATTCAACCTCTGTTCTCAGAAGCTTGGGTGCATATGGAATATGGGCACAAGGTATGATGTTTCATGGCTACCACAGACACCAAGATCTCCAAGGTATGTGAGCTGGGAGTGCACAGGGGCTGAGGGTCGCAGGTCAGAGTTCTCTGAACTCACACAGGCTGATTAGAGTTGATGCAGGTCCTGAGTGAGCCTAGGGCGAGGATGGCCGTTGAGGCGAAGAGTCTCTGTAGTCTCAGCTACTCCAGAGGTAGTAGTTGAAGGATAAGTGTGGGACTGCATAAGGGTATCCTGGTTCTTGGCTGGGCATGAGCCTAGAATCCCGAGACTCCAAGGGAGAAACGGCAGGAGTTCGGCCACGCCCCCAGAACTCAGGGTCCTGAAAAGCAGTCCAATCTCCATAGACCTACATTGTTCAGTCACGTGGCCATTACAGCCCCTCCCAAAGTGCACAGGTAGAGGGTGTAACTACAGGCCTCAGGCCCTAGAGATTTACATACTAATGAAGGTCAGAGGGTGGAGCCAATTAACCATTTCTCCCCAGAACCTCCCCCTTTCTCCCTCCCTACTTAACCCAGGTCTGCCCTGAGTTTGGGGGGTACATCCAGATCCATCTACCATCCGCCATGACAATAAACCCTTTTGGAACCAAGGACTTCCTCGTATCATTGGGGCCTGCCGGGCCTGCCGCTGCCGAAGCCTCCAGCCACTGGAACCTGGGACCTTCCTCCAGTAGGAGACACAGGCTGCCTGGAAGCCTCCAGGCAGCCTCCACCACACAGGTCCCAGGCCACTGCCGCGTGTGGGCCTGGGGCCTGCTGCCTCATGGGCCCGGGACTCCACCGCTGTGCTGCCCGCCAGTTTTTTCCCACATAATGGCTACGACCAACGTGGAGCCCTGAACAGCCACGCAACTACAGACAAGCTAGCCGAACAGCCATCTCTCAGACAACCACCAGGACCCACATCTTCAAGCAAGCTAACCAGGCCGCCAAGTCTGCTAACCAAGTACTGTAACCAAATCTCTTCCTTGGGGTGCTGCCAGGGCCTCTTTCTTCCCTCCCTTTCTTGTTTCTCTCGGCTGTGGGATGGCCGGTCGTGCACCCACATGCCCCCAAATCTCAATCCTTCCGCGGCCTCAAAGCCCAGGGCTTGAGACCAGTTGATCCCTAGCCGAATCCGGGCAAAGGGATCCCCAATTCCCCCTATTTTCTCTCGGCTGTGGGTAGGCCGGTCATGCGCCACATGCCCCCAGTCTCAGTCCTTCCGAGGCCTCTCAGTGGTTTGAGAGCCCAGGGCTTGAGACCAATCAGTCCCTAGCCGAATCCAGGCAAAGGGACCCCCAATCCAAGAGCTCTGCACCCCCCGTGGAACCAGACTGAGTTTGTTCCCCGTCTAAGTACGAGCCCAGCCGTGTCTACTTAGTGCGGTGTGAGACAAACACAGCCAAACCTTCCGAGCCCTCCTTTTCCCTGGTGTTGCATGGAATAAACTCAGCCAAGATCCTGTGAGCTCCTGCCATGCTAAACTACCATCCCAGCCTACTGCGTCATGGCAGACACATGGACCCACAACGCAACAGACTCATGCCCACAAGTGCCCATTCTCGGGCCTACATCATTCCCTACAGGTGGTAGAGGATGTGGGCAAAGCCAGCTCCAAGAGTACCCCCTGCTGGTGCCTGCCAAGAACCTCTCCACAAACCGTGAGTAACTCCAGCCTAGTTCACAAGACTAGGCAGGTCTCTCACTGTCCCCCCTCCTCTCTCTCTCTCCCTCCCTTCCCTCCACGTGTTCTCCAACTCAACAAGATGGCGGCGGCGACACTCTAATCTCTGCTCTCTGCCCCTCCCCCAGGGGTCAGCCTTTCATGCTCTGCCTGCTAGCTTCTCATGAACACTGGCTCTAAATTCTAGTCCCCAGTGATTTTTCCCTCAGGGGGTCAGTCTTTCACAGGCTGCCTGCTAGCCTAACATATACTTCCCCCACTCCTCCGTCATTTGCGGCCAGTTCTGGCTGCCTGAAGCAACAGGGCCGGTACCCTGGTTGCTCCCCTTCCCCCTTCCCCTCCTAGGTCATTTGCGGCCAGTTACAGCCCAGCTGGCTTGCCAGAAGTCCCTTCCCCCTTGTGTTCCTTTCAGTTTCTTTCTTGCAGCTAAAACTCCAGGCTGAGCCTGGAGAAACTGTGCGCCAACTCCTAGCTTCTCCCAAGAGCTGCCACCTACACGCCAGCTTCCACGTGTCTCCTCTCCCATAACTCAGTCTCTCACACAGAACCTCACTCTTTCTGACTCCTATCAAGCCTCTAAGTTTTTCTTCAAGGTTGGCCTTTTACTTCTAAGAAAAAACAAATGGGGAATACCCTGGCCTCTCTGCTAGAGCACCCAGCCGCCACATGGCAGAGCAGGCCCCTCCCCTACTGCTTCTAAACCCGCCATTAATGCCTTTTCTTCCCAACAGGAAGACCTAAAACAACAGTGTTTGTGCTTTTCAACCCAAAATTTTTTCGATTTTTGTTACTCACAGGTGCCTTCTAAGACAAATTTCCTCAAACACCTTTGCCTTTCCAGGATCTTAATGACAGACCATGATGTGCTTGTTCCCAAGTGACTTAATGCTTAATATTCAGCCTTTGCAGAAATCCCCATGCCGGGGTGCTGCTTTCCTGTTTTGATTATCCTATAGGTGCTCCCACAAGTCCAGTGGAGACGCCATCTTCTAGAACCTGCCTGAGATGCTAAGCTGCCTTCTCCCCAGCCATCTCGTCAGACTGCAGACTCCAGAGACATGCTGAGATCCAGACACAAAGCCACCTCCTGAAACCTGCCTAGGAGGCCAAGCTGTCTTCTTCCAGCTACACTGCTTAACTGAAGACTCCAAAGCTAAATCCTACAGAAAACAGATCCAGTTCTTCCAGCTACAGATGAACTCTTTTGCCAAAGTCAAATAGCTAAAGTTACATGTTAGTGAGGAAAACTTAATGTCTATCTAAATTAGTCAGATGTTATTACTCTCAAACTGTATCACCTGTATTCAATTGATTCAGTGATCCTTTGCCTTCCCAATCCCCACCTCAACTCCCCTTCCTTCCCAATCCCTACCCTCAACTCCCCTTACCCTGTGACTTAATTGTGCTAACCCCTCTGGCCTAAATAGTGCTTTCTTTTAACTTCCTCATGCAAAATTTCTAGCACAGATGACACAGTGACCCCCCTTTTTTAAAAAAGTAAAGGGGAGGAGATGTGGGACTGCATAAGGGTATCCTGGTTCTTGGCTGGGCATGGGCCTAGAACCCCGAGACTCCAAGGGAGAAACGGCAGGAGTTTGGCCACGCCCCCAGAACTCAGGGTCCTGAAAAGCAGTCCAATCTCCATAGACCTACATTGTTCAGTCACGTAGGCCATTACAGCCCCTCCCAAAGTGCACAGGTAGAGGGTGTAACTACAGGCCTCAGGCCCTAGAGATTTACATACTAATGAAGGTCAGAGGGTGGAGCCAATTAACCATTTCTCCCCAGAACCTCCCCCTTTCTCCCTCCCTACTTAACCCAGGTCTGCCCTGAGTTTGGGGGGTACATCCAGATCCATCTACCATCCGCCATGACAATAAACCCTTTTGGAACCAAGGACTTCCTCGTATCATTGGGGCCTGCCGGGCCTGCCGGGCCTGCCGCTGCCGAAGCCTCCAGCCACTGGAACCTGGGACCTTCCTCCGGTATGTGACACAAGCTGCCTGGAAGTCTCCAGGCAGCCTCCACCCCGCAGGCCCCGGGCTGCTGCCACCTGGGCCTGGGGCCTGCCGCTTCGCTGCCCGCCATTTTGTCCCACAGATAAGGACTTCAAGTCTCTGTAGTCTCAGCTACTCCAGAGGTAGAAGTTGAAGGATAAGGACTTCAAGTTCATCCTTGGTCTTAAACAGTTCAAGGCCCACCCGGGCTACACTGGACCCTGTCTCAAAACAACATGAAACTTGGACTGTTTCTTTTCTTCTTGGTGGATTTAGCTGCTTGCTGCCAAATCTAACAACCTGAGTTTGATACTCAGGACCCACTTGGTGGAAGGAAAGAACCAACCTCTGCAAGTTGTCCTCTGACCTCTACACTCACTCCACAACACATGTGTATTCAAACACATACACATACTAAATCAGTAAATGTGTTTAAAAATATTAAATCTTAAATTAAATAATTATAGGATATATAAATATAATAATAGATAATATACAATATATAATATACCATATAAAATATATCACATGATATATAATATGTAATATATAGCATATAATATATAATTAAATATTTGTTATACAAATAATTACATAATACAACAAATATAGCACTCCTTATGGTAACTAAATTATGGAACCAACAACAGAAGAATGAATAATGAAGTGTAGTGCACACACACATGGAATTGTTTTCAGCCATAAAGAAGAAAAAAGTAATATCATTGCAGGGAAATGGGTACAACCAGAGATCGAATTAAGCAAATTATCAGAAGGGAAAATGTTGTTTGTTTTCTCTTATTTGTGGTTTCTATATTTTATAGAGAGATAAAATTATATATGAATACATGACATAAAAAAGTTAAAACTGTCTAGGGGGACAAAGGGAACAAATGGGAATTAGGGAGAGAGGAGGGTACAGGAGATGTGACCAATATACAATAGATAGTAAGTGAAAAGTTAAAATTAAGATAATAAAATGGGGAGGAAAGAACATGATGGACAAAATGTTGCCGGCTATGGAAACCACATGTGATGGGCACTTGGAGAGTAGTTGTACCTCTTTGTATTTCAGTGTATTTGAAACTTCTATTAAAAACCACAGTGAAAGTCTTTGGATGCGAAGGAAATGTTTAAAGTGTGTTGACAAGAAGAGGAAGGAGGATAGGGACCGTTAGAGCAGCTTTGTTTTATACTGGGTGTTTAAATTGAGGAATGCAAACCACTTCCTGCCTCACATCCCTTTCCTGTTCTAGCTGAGGACACACACTAGAGGTTTCTGTGTCAGCCAAGGGAGGTGCAGGTGTGAGTGTGCCAGGGCTCATATGTGCCAGTCCGAGGGCATGGTCAGTTCTCTGCTTCTACTGCTAGTTTCAGGGACTTAACTCGGCTCATCAGGACACACTGCCAGGCCAAAGGCCAACATTATTGTAAGCACAAGATAAAAATTATCTGATGGCATAATATCTTTTAGAGTTTCCCCCATAACACATCCCCTAAATTGTTCACATTAAACAAGACTGGGTAATTTTAATTATAGTCCTTTAACATTAATCTTCTTCCCACCAAGATTTTTTTTCTTTTTCATGACATTACCAAGAGTTGACATACTTAATGCTTACAGTAAAGAATAGCCTAGTATCATGTCGTATAACATAACTGTTGTCTCTGGGAGATAAAAATAGCTAATATTGTTCAGGTGAGGACTGGAGTGTGGGAGCTACTTGCCAGGATGTCCAGGTTCTTGGACATGGAGGGACACATGGACAGTGACAGAGCAACAGAGATAATTTATTAAGAAAGAGAGTGCTTTCAAGGAAATGGACCAGACCTGATAGAAAGCTTAGACACTCAGCAGTTCCTGTGCCTGTAGAGTGGACTTTCACAGGCCATTTGTGTGATGTGCACTTTCCCCTGTCTCTTTCATAGCAGCCTTAGTGGGATAGGGTTGCTAGTCATATATTTTATATGCTAACTTTAATCTTACTCTCCACTCTTCTGCCATAATTTCATGTAAGTGGCAGGGAACTGTGTTAAGCATTTTATTCAGGTTAGCTTTCCTAACCCTAACTCCAGGTAGCTGATGTCATGTCTTCATTTTATAAATGTAGAAATAAATTGTTAGAAAACATTTTTTAAAAAATGCCAAAGACTATATGGCTAGTAAATGGTTACATTCAGCTGTTGAACTCAGATCTGTCTGGCTCTGAATCTATATTCATGGAAGTTCCTGCACAGACAGAGAAAATACGGAAGTACGGAAATACACTATCCTGTAAACCCCATGGTGAGGAAGTTCAGGCAATCACGGAAGCACATGAGAGTACGTGATACTAACAGTAATATGTGAGAAGGAGGACAGTAATACGACTGCAGAGGATGGGAGAGTGGGGGACTCAAGTTGAATATTCTTTCTCAAAGCCAAGGGGCTGAAGATTCTCTGATATTGAGCTTAAAGGATATAAACCTTCATTATTCAAACAACCCCACCATTTTGCTAGAAATTTAGTAGAACAGCATGAATCAACCCAAATTTAGACCTAAACTGAGGAGACAGTGAGTGTCTAAGCCGCTAAAATCTATCTGTGCACTGCTTATTGGCATAGGTAGCAATGGAAAAAATATATATATTTGAATGGGAATCCCTTGTCTCCCCAATAAAGCTTATAAAATCCTGGAGTCGGGGTTGGACTGTCATGTTGTATTATGGCTCTGTTTCGAAGAGAGATTCTGGATTGCTTGAATACAACTAGATAACATGTATTGAATTAATAGAGCATTAGAATTAAGATGATTTGGACAGATTTCTCAAAGTAGTATTAGGATATCTGTCACCAGACATATCTGTTTTCAGCATACCAAACTGAATTCAAAGCCCTATTTCTCACAGTAGCTCTCAGAGACTCAGATCACAAAGATGAATGGAGTAGAATGGGGTTTCAGACCTCAGCTTTGTGAATAGCTCATCACTGTAATTACTGTGTGCAGTTTACTAAGGTGGAAGAGCCATCGGCAGGCACTGAGAATGTTGAATCCTATACCCAAATACGCACCTACAGAAAGACAGTGGCAAAGGATCAGGATCATTTGTTCTAATGCACAATGACTAACATATTTATAAAACTGTTTTTATAGCTGTGCAGCCAAGTTTATATCACAAAAGGATGCTCAAATTAATTTTGATTGGTGTAGTAGTTTGAATGGAAATGGACCGCACAGGCTCATAAGTTTGAATGCTTGGTTCCTAGTTGATAGAACTGTTTGAGAAGTATTAGGAGGTGCGGCCTTGTTGGAAGAGGTATGTCACTGAGGTGGACTTTGAGGTTACAAAAGCCTATGCCATTTCTAGTGAGAGAGCGAGAGTGTGTGTGTGTGTGTGTGTGTGTGTGTGTGTGTGTGTGTAGATAGATAGATAGATAGATAGATAGATAGATAGATAGATAGTAGATAGATAGATAAATCTGCCTTATGCTTGGAGATCTGACATAAGCCCTCAGCTACTGCTCCAGCACCAGGCCAGCTTGCCTGGTGCCATGATGATTATGGACCCGAACACTCTGAACTGTAAGTCCCCAATAAAGTTTTTCTTCTATAAGTTACCTTGGTCATGGCATCTCTTAACAGCCATAGAAGAGTAACTAAGACAGTTGGAGAAGTAAATATGAGCAGAAAGCTTAAGATTGAGATGTATATTACTAAAAGAACAGAAGATGAAATTGGGCAGTAAGACAAGCAATGCTGACTCCTGCCTTAACCCTCATCCTGCAATAAACACACCTACTGTGGGGAGCAGAATTCAGAGACTATAAAGCCAGAAAAGATACCCACAAACCTTTCTATGAGGGAAATTTTTAAGGTTTTCATATTCTTCCAAAGACATGTTGATTATTCCAAATTGCTTATGTGAATAAAAATTCCCAGTCTAACTTTTTACAAACCTACTTTTAGATCTTTTTGAATCCCTCCTAAATGCTGGGGATTCAAGGCATGAGCCACCATGAATAGCTTGATTAGATTTTAATGATTGTAAAGAGGCTGGAAAGTTACAGGTCTAGAGCCTCCCTAGCAGAGATTTCCCTATTGTGCTATATAATCTGTTCGATGTTCCCATTAGTGGATTTGTAAAAGGTGTCTTGAATTTATAGCATTCTTTGTTCTGTTTCTATGGAACTGTTGGCACATTGAAGCACAATATTTGATGAAATCTGACATTCATAATTGGCTTCAGAATAATTAAAGATTTTGGAGAATTTGGATTCCCTCTTTCCAGTTTTGTAAAGGTCTAAATGATAACTGTCTCCACAGTCTCAAGTATCTGAACACTTGGCCGCCAGCTGGTGACTGTTTAGGGAAGTGGTACTACCTTGCAATAGGGCTGGCCTTTGAGAATTTATAACCTTGTCTCATTTACAGTTCACCTCTCTCGGCTTTGAAAATGTGAGCTCTTAGCATCCTGCATCAGGAAACTGCCAGGCTTGCTGCTAGCTGCCTTGGCTGCACCCACCATGATAAAGTATGCCTTTGGGACCATAAACCAATATAAACTCTACCATAAGATGCCTTTTGTCATGGTGATGAGAAAGGTTAGAAAGAGTTAAATTTTTATTGCACTTTTGATTAAAACTAACACAATGATTCTGTAATCTCACCTCCTGCCTCAGCTAACACGCCTCCACTCTCCTTATCTTGAGAATAGACACTTGCAAAATAGCTGTTCTAACCTTACAGTTTCTTCTGTAAACATGTTGTATGGAAGTCTTACTTATGACCCCCAGTTGAGTAGGTAAAATTCTAACCCACCAATAACAGAAAAGGTCAAAAATGATGCTCTATCATCTATTAGTGTCATTAGAAACTATGGATTGGGACCCAGCTCCTCAGAGTGTTAGCTCACTAGGTCCAGTCATAAGCTTCAGTTCTCCGAAGGTCTGACTTCCATGACAATATTTTATCACAGTAAGAGAATAATACAAGTTCTTAGTCACATTAATAAAAGAATTTAGAATGAATTCAGAAGGAAGCTCAAAGACAATTTATTAGTTTGAGGGGGGAAAAAAAAAAACAAACCAGAGCAGGCAAGCTGAAGATCAAAGCAGTTGTTTGGAAGAGGAAGTCTCCCATAGACTCACATATATGAACACTTGGTTCCTGCTTGGTAGTTATAAGACCTTTTGGAGATGAAGTCTTTTTTTTTTTTTTTTTTAATTTTGGTTTTTCAAGACAGGGTTTCTCTGTGTAGTCCTGGCTGTCCTGGAACTCACTCTGGAGACCAGGCTGGCCTTGAACTCAGAAATCCGCCTGTCTCTGCCTCCCAAGTGCTGGGATTAAAGGCGTGCGCCACCACCGCCCAGCTGGAGATGAAGTCTTACTGAAGAAACTACATCACTGAGGGTGGACTCTTCGGGCTCCTAACCTTACTGTACCGTGTTTGATCTCTCTGCTTTCTGTATATGGAAAAATATGCAGTCAGCCATGCCTTCACTATTATCAAGGGTACAAGCCCTCTGGAACCATGAGCTAAAGTAAATTCTTTCTTCTGTAAGTTGTTTTTAGCTATAGTATTTCATCACACACACAAAAGTTTGCTAATACAGGGACCCGAAAGACAGGCAGTTTCAGCAATGGAGGTGAGCAAGGGCCACATGTCAGGCAGGCACTTGCATGAGAGAAGGAGGAGGTGATTCCAGAGATAAACGAGAAATCCCAGAGCATTCTTAGGATTTGGGCCAGAAAAAGAGATGAGAGGAAAAGGAATCGTCTGAGAGTGATAAGTACATTACCTTGTAAGGGGATAATAATTCTTCCCTTCTCCTGAGCATGTCCTAGGGTGAGCCAGATTTCTTGAGGAGTGGTCTAGCTAGATGATTGACAGGCCCAGCTGAATTAATTCTTATGAAAGAAGATAAGAATATATAATACTGTAATCTTTGGGGCAGATCAAAATATCATGTCTCCACTCAGGACCAATTCCATTCTTTTGACTAACAGGCCTAAGGAATTATGGGAAGGTTGACCATTTCCTTCCTAGTGTTACCTGGGAAGTGGGAAGTAGGGTTCAAAGCTAGGTGCAGGATTCAATCCTCAGTCTTTGTCTAGCTACCTAACACTGTCTCATGCTGAATTCTAGATGAGAGTGGGATTTTTACATACATAGTCATACGCTGAAGAAAGCAGCTGATGAGGCTTCCCTGTTGCTGACTTAGCTTGTTTGAGCAGCAGCCCTTTACTCGTTGGAGTATCCTGCATAAAATTCTTGGGATTATAAGCCTGAAAATAACTGAGCCATCATTATTATATGATGTTCAGGTTCTCTGTGGTAGTTGGGGTTCACAGAATTTAAATTTGGTGTAGATATGATTTAAGACACACTTTAAAGTTGTAACGTAAGTCGGATCCTTCCCTGGTTGTTGGTAAGACAGATGCTTAACACACAGCCAGACTGTCATCTCTGAGAAATAACAACATGGGTTTAATGAAAACTGGAATTCTTGCTTCTAAGTTGGAATTATTTCTCCGATGTTTTCTCAAGCATAAAGAAACTGAAAATGTGTCTACTTTGAGCTTTCCTGTATTTCCGTATAGCAACCAATACCAGAAATGGCAGGAATGTCTACAGAGATACTTGTTTTCCTTCTTTGGCTATTAGATTATTGAAAAGATGCACCCCAAGAAATTGGTACCCCAAGATTCTTATACTTTGTAAAGAAGAAAAGCTGAAGCCCTATGCCAAATGGAGGATCAAGGTGCCAGAGAAACTTTCCAACCTGTCAGAGAACTTTCTGTTGTGAGCACCTGGCCTTGTAGTGAGACGCTACATCTGAGACAACTTGACCAGAATTACTTAGCAGCAAATAATTTTGGTCTCTACTTAAACCTTACCCTTATTCCAGGATCCCAAAGATAAACTTGTGTGTGGTGAATGCTGGTCCTGTCTGTACTTTTTCCTGATAGGGCCACATTAAAGCACTTCTTTACTGTTTTTTACCATTTTTTTTCACTTTTTAATGTAGTTGTTTTTTTATGTATATGAATATTTTGCTTGCATGTATGTCTGTGTACCATGTGCTCATGGAGGCCAAAAGAGGGTGTTGGATTCCCTGGGATTGGAGTTAGAGACATTTGTGAATTGTCATGCAGGTGATGGAAACTGAACCTGGGTCCTCTAGATAAGCAGTCAGTGCTCTAACTGCTGGACTATATATCTCTAGTCTTATTTATTTGTTTGTTTGTTTGTTTGTTTGAAATAGCTTACTGTGTAGCTCTGGCTGGCTTGGAACTGGATACCTGGACCAGGTTGACCTTGAACTAACATAGATCTACCTACAACTGGTTCCTGTATGCTGGGATTAAAGGTGCGTGCCACAACATCTGGTTAAGTTGACATATTGAGGACATGTGGCTGAGTCTGCCAGTGCAGGCTCTAACCCTAACTCCAATAACAGTATTAGAGCCATGTGTTAAATGTGACATTAAGATATTTTAAATAGACTTGAGATGGGGAGCAGTTCTGTTGTAGAGCTTTTGCCAGCCTGCAGAAAGTCTCAGTGAACTTACCAACATTTCAGAGAAAAATAATAAAGAGTTGAGCATAGGCTGTGAGTAAGTAAACCACATTTAAAATGGCCATTTGAATAGACCACATGGTTGCTAGGTAAATGAAGCACAATGCTTTGCCTCATATAGTGTGGCCCACTCTATAATTTTAGCAATAATAAGACTAAAGCAGGAAGATAGTGAGTCCAAAGCCAATCTGGAAAGAGATCAAGAAAGCAAGCAAGCAAGCAAGCAAAAATAGTGGCAGAATAGAGGAGAAAATTTTTAAAGGAAAGAAAAGATGAGCAAAAACAAAATGGCCTTTCTCCTGTACCTTGTCTATCTTGAAGACGATCCTTTTCATAGACTTTGGCACTATGATATTGTACCTCACAACAGACTCAGAACACATGTAATCCTGACTGGTTTCAGTTGTTTCTCCTGTTTAATCTACAAAGAAATAACAAAGGCATTCAATCTGGTATGGTCAGGTGACTCAGAAAGCGTTTCAGGTAGGAGCCCCACAATTACCCTACCACACTAACTCCTCAACCATAACTCAGAAAAGACTTCTCAGTCTTGTGATTGACTCAGCCAAACAATTCTAGACTAGAAAGTGTAGCAGAAGCTACACGGGAAACAAAACCAAAACTAAAACAAACAAAAAGCTGAGTCTGCTACAGAGGAATTGAAGTTCCCTTTTGTAACTAACTTCTCAGTCTGGGAGTTGCCTCACAACCCACTCAGACACCTATCTCAGTCAAACAGAGCTGGTTTATTGAACACACCCCCCAGGGACACAGGCCAGACTTGGAAGCTGACTATGACCTTGAGTCAAGATACTGTAGGGCTTCTAAGCCTGAGATCTACAAACATCTGTGCCAAGTTATTCCACCAATCAGGAGATAGGGACATGTCTTTGTTGTACACTTATCCTGCTCCCATTGGTTGGGTTATTCAACTGCAGGGGACTTGCCTTATCTAACATTTATGTCTTAACTTGTCTACCAGGATGGAACTTGTCTAACATTCATGTCTTGATTTGCCAACCAGGATGTCAGTTACCCACATACATGTCCCTAGGTCTGTGTACCTGGCTGCAATAACACAGCTTTAATCCCTCTGGCTGGAACACAGATATGCCCTTAGTACAGACCTTTAATCCCAAACAATGAAGGTAAAGTTAGTTTAGAGAAGGAAGCACCCACCCATAAAAGTGATGTCTACTTGGGAGGCAGAGAAAGTGACAAATCAGAGAAAAATTTGACAGAATGAGTCAAACTCACAGGAGAACAAACAGGAAAAATAGGACTTGAGAAAGCAGTACAGAGAGTGGGGGAGGCACTTTTACAATTTTACAGGGACAGTTTTACAGAGACAGGTTGCAGATAAGGATGGAATGAGCCAGAGAATGAGAAGGAACCAGAAGATTAGAACAGATTGCCAGAGTTAGTTTGAGGCCAAGCAGAGCAATTCAGTCAGAAGCAGAGAAAAGCCAGTTTGAATCAGTTAACTTGGAATATTAGATTGCATAGAGTCTAGACGCTTCCAGGCCTAGGCCTAGGGATAGTTAAAACAGAGAAAGAAGTGCTCTGGGCTCAGCCCAAGGAGTGTATTTACACAGCTTGGATATGGATTTCATCTCATTCCTTCATTTGAGGAAATATAAGTGACATTTACAGTTATTGTTGGTCTTGTTTTGTTTTTATTACATTTATTTATTTATTTATTTATTTATTTATTTATTTATTTATTTTCCCAGTCTGTGAGACGAACTCACTGTGCAGCAGCAAAGGCTGGACTCGAACTTGGAAAGCCGCCCACCTCGGGCTCCCAAGCACAGCAATTACAGCAGTGCACCTCCGCTGGCCACATTTATTTATTTTTGAAGAGGGTTGACCATATGCTTACAACATCATGTGTGGAGTTTGGAGGGCAAGTTACAGGAATTGATTCTCCCTTTGCACCATGTTGATTCTGAGGATCATACTGTAACAGTGGTACTGGAAGTCATTTAGGGGATCACTGAGCTGATTCCCTGACATAGGCAAAGTATAAATGTCTGGAAAAGACAGAAGACCAAGCTTAGAGACAGCAAAGTTAAAACTCTATTCCTTCAGGATGAGAGGGTCCCTAAGGCAGGGACTCTGATAAATGGACTCTGGGTTGGATGTTTTATAGGATGCCTAGGTCATTCCCCTTTCTCCTACCAATCCTAGCTAGAAACCTACCCCTATCCTTTCTTTTCACAGTGTCTTCTAGGTAGAACTAATTCTCCTTGCTTATTCAGAGTTCAGCAGGAACTGCTAGTAGGGATGGGGTGATGACTATTCTAGCTGCTTCATGATGAGAGCAAGTGGAAACTAGGGTGTGTCAGTCCAGAGAGAGGAAACCCTTATGAGGTAGGTGCTTGGAGGGCGTAGTAAAATTCCAGTTGGTGGTGCATCTGGAGTTCCAACTGCAGAACCATCTGTAGAAGCAGAGGAGCTGAAGGAGTAGAGAAGGAATGCCAGAGGCCACTACAGTGTGTCTCAGATAGGGCAAATATTCTCAGCAAAATCTTGCATAGTAGCAATTGACCCAAGTGATCTTAGAGTGATGATGAACCCAGGACCTGCTTTCAGCACTTTGACTAGAATAACACCATGAAGTCCCATCCAAATGGCTTCTAGAGAGAAAGAGAGAAGGTTAACATCATTTAATTTGGGAGTTAAAACAATGGTGGTCTATCTCTCACTTGCAGGTAAGTACTGCAGTGTTGAATTGAGCCATAATCATGATGCCTGTATCTGGGTAGAATTTTCCTTATCAAGAAGGAAAACCTTTAATGAGAAGCAGTTGTCTATCTATCTATGTTCCCCAGTGTCTAGGGAGTGTGATCCCTTAGACTGCTAAAGAAATACACCAATCATTTTATTCTTAGGTTATACTTTCTTCTGGGAGTTTAAGATCACACAGGTGGCCAAAATCACTTTTTAAAAAACTGTCAAAGCTGTTTAAGGATCTTTTTCTGGGGTCATTTGTGTTTGAGAGGACACTCCAGCTCCTCTGTTGTTCCTTTTACCGATTGCATCTGTGCAAGGATATATCTAAGGCTTTGCTTGACCGCGGCTTCACTTGGAAGCAAAGAGAAAAATTTCCCTCCTCTTTGTAGACTGGATATTGATCATAGCTTAGTGGGTGGGTTTTCCATGGCTTCCTGAACCAGAGGACAGCTGATTCTCCATAGTTACGCCTAATAGTCCCTGTGGATCTAATTCACCTTGGGGATAAGAGGAAAAATATTTTTCCTTTTATTCCTCTGACTGTTATGGGGTGTCTAACAGAGAAGACTGCTTGAACATGGGTTTAAGCCAATAAAAACTCCTTATTAGCCAACTGGCAACTACACTGGTTGTTTGAGATTCCAGTGTGGCCAGAGCCTTTCTCGGGGTGAGATTTTAAGCACAAAAATATGCCCTGGGTTGACATATTTTAGTTAATAAAAACAATTATCCAGAAGTGCAACTACAGAAGCCATAAAACATGGTTAGTATATTTAGGGGGACTTTCTCAGAACTATGGACGTTGATGGATTAGGTTTTGCTTTTATTTTGGCTGGTGGTGCTGTCTACATGCCTTGGCCTGAACAGTATTTCCATAATGAAGTCAGTTTGCTAAGGTCTGAGGGTCTGTTACATGATATTAATATAGCCTTCAAGAATGGTTATTGAATACCAAAGAGGTCAGTTATACCAGTCTGGCACTTTTTATCTACTATATAAGTGTTAGTGAAAGCTTGGGCAAAAATTGAACACTTAAACCAGTCCTTGTAATTGTTATGGAGCATAGACCAATAACTATTGATTTAAGCAAAATTTGATATAAATGAACTTTGACCTTTTGTATACCTTATGTAACTTGCTTAGACCTTTGTAACTTCCTTAAACTTCTAGTTTTCTTTTTCATTCTGGAAAAACATCCAGTCATCTTATGAAATATTACAGCATTAACAAACCACCAGTCAATAACCCTAGGCATGATGATTTTTTTCCAAGTAGACACAGCTGATGTCACAGCAGTCATTTGGCTTGGAAGATAGTGCTGTTAACACACTTTTTAGAAAAGAAAGTTGAATTCAAACTGCACACATAAAATAATATATATATATATATATAATATATATATATATTATATTATATTTTTTTTTTTTTTTTGGTTTTTCGAGACAGGGTTTCTCTGTATAGCTCTGGCTGTCCTGGAACTCACTCTGTAGACCAAGCTGGCCTCGAACTTAGAAATCCGCTTGTCTCTGCCTCCCAAGTGCTGGGATCAAAGGCGTGCGCCACCACTGCCCGGCCATAATAATATTATTAATTAATATTATTTGTGTAGATACTGTCATACTATGGTGTTTGATAAGTTCTATGGTTATCTGTAAGTTTAGATTGTTTCCAACCTACTTTAAAAAAAACCTTCAACCTCCCCCCTAGCCCATCAGAGGTAGTTGAAGAGAAAAGCTATTAGGACACGGGGGAAGTGGACCTGTTTAGAAATAGTTCTTTGGGGGTAAGTCCAATCTTCATTGTTCTCAGTTCAATCCACTAGCAAACACCAAACAGCTGCAGACCAATCCACTCAGCAAACACCACACGTGAACCAGCAAGGGAAGTTCAACTCAAAGGAAACTGTGAGGCTCACCAACTGGCCTAAGTCTGAGGAACAGGAACCTCCTGAGAAGTTCATTGGAGAGTTTCTTTTCATGATGTCACCACAAGCAAAGTTCAGCAACTCAATGTAAGACAAACCAATACATGCATGCCATTAGCGAAGAATAGCAAGGCAGAGCAAAGCAAACCAATGCTCGAGCTCCCACTGTCTGTGGGGCTGTATTTATATTCTTTTTGAACATGATACATCCTTTCATGTGTTTGCTATAGCAAAACATTCTTTCACCAGCATCTGCTTCAGCAAAACATTCTTTCATCAGTGTCTGCTTCAACAAAACATTCTTTCACATGTCTGCTTTAGCAAGACATCCTTTCACCTGTGTGCCCCAGCAAAACATCATTTGACATAACTGACTTTCCAAAAAAACTAGAAGTTTCCACTTAAATTAACCTTATAGAAAACAGGGGACAAGACAGCAGACAGTACACAGATCAATCTACTGTATCTGTGATTTGGTTTCAAATGAGTGTAAGTAGAAAATTGAGAGAGAGCTTTAAACCATGAGATCAATAACACTCACAATGCATAAACTCTTTGGCTATTTTGTTTTCTTTTTTCTCTCTGTCAGAGTCATGAGACCAGCCTCACTCAGGAAAAGAGGATCAGAGCAAGTTGAACATCACTTTCCTATACAGCTGAATACTTAAGGTTTCTTGTTTAACCTGAATTCAGGAATGATTTGAGAGACAGAGAGAATGTTAATCAAGTCTTCCTTTCCTCTACACAGCCTGCCCCAAGTATGTACACTTAGCTCTCCTCAGTGGGATGAGGAGTGTCAAGCAGAGGAGGACCTTCCCCATGGACATTTCCCAGGGGTACTGAGTGGGGAGCCTGCCTTCCCTCACCTTCCTGCCTAGGAACATGACCACCTCCTTGGAGTCCCATTTGCCCCATCTCTTGATTTAGAAGTGGTGCCCTGGTTTTCTCAGGAGAAATCTCTGTCCAACTGCAAAGAATAAAGTGATTCATTCCTTCGTAGCACTATCCCCTTCCCCTCCTTACTCCTGGTGTGGGTGAGGGCTAATTAGTGACTTACACCATGCTAGTTCTGATGAGGGGTCTCCTCACTTTGAAGGGTCCCTTAGAGTGCTGGAAGATTATGGATACTGGTGAGTCCTTCTCCTTGACATTCAGTCTGATGTACAACCTTAAGAAGTCTTCTCAAGCCGGGCGGTGGTGGCACACGCCTTTAATCCCAACACTTAGGAGGCAGAGGCAGGCGGATTTCTGAGTTCGAGGCCAGCCTGGTCTACAGAGTGAGTTCCAGGACAGCCCGGGCTACACAGAGAAACCCTGTCTCGAAAAACCAAAAAAAAAAAAAAAAAAAAAAAAAAAAGAAGAAGTCTTCTCAAGCTGGGTGGTGGTGGCACACACCTTTAACCCAGCACTTAGGAGGCAGAGGCAGGTGGATTTCTGAGTTGGAAGCCAGCCTGGTCTACAGAGTGAGTTCCAGGACAGCCAGGGCTACACAGAGAAACCCTGTCTCGAAAAACAAAAAAAAAAACCAGAAAAAAAAAAGAAGTCTTCTCAAATCCCCGATGAGAGACCCCAGGATTAATAGGAGTGCTTGTGGTCATCTAGGGGGTTGCCAAGCATGTTCCTTGGCACAAAGAATGTCTGGGAAAACAGAAGACCAAGTTGCAGAGTGTCTTAGTTAAAGTTTCTATTGCTGTGATGAAACATCATGAAAAAAAAGCAAGTGGGGGAGGAAAGGGTTTATTCAGCTTACACTTCCACATTGCTGTTCATCATCATAGGAAGTCAGGACAGGAACTCACACAGGGTGGGAACCTGGAGGCAGGAGCTGATGCAGAGGTCATGGAAGGGTGCTGCTTACTGGCTTACTTCCCCTGGCTTGCTCAACCTGTTTGATTATAGAACCCAGGACCACCAGCCCAGGAATGGCATCACTCACAACTGGGCTTTCTCCCAGTGATTGCTAGTTGAGAAAATGCCTTACAGCTAGATCTCATGAAGGTATTTCTGCAAGTGAGTTTCCTTCCTCTCTGATGGCTCTAGCTTATGTCAAGTTGACAGAAAACCAGCCAGCACACAGAGAAAACATAAGTTACAGCTTTATCCCTTGAGGGTTGAAGGGGCCTTCAGGCTGGAAATCTGCTAACTGGACCCTAGCTTGGATGTTTCACAGAGTCTTCTTCTGTGTCTTATTAGTCCTGTTTAAAAGCCCACCCCCAAGACTTCCTACCATTTGTCTTTTCAATGTTGTCCAAAAGCAAGAAGCCACCATTTCAGGCACTTGCTTGTCTATCCCTGTCCCTCTAACTCTCCTCTAAAGTTCTGGTCTTCAGTCCTGGAAGGAAAAGCCTTTACCCATATGTCAATCTTGCTGATCCCACAGCTGGTTTAAGACTCAAGTAAACTTGGTTGTAGTTAGCATGCTGCAGCCTTATTCCCAACATATGTACAATTTCAGTGATGATTTCTGAAATATTAAAGTAAGTTCACAGTCCTCTATCTTTCTTATGTTTTGATACCCAGAAGTACTCTTGAAATATCTTTCAACAGTGTTAAGAACAAAGCTAGCTGGGTGTGTTAGCACGTACCAGCAATCCCAGAACTTGGAAGTGGGAGTTAAGAGGGGTGTAGTGTAAAAGGGCCAAGAAAAGAACACCCTGACTCTGACTTGACCCCAAAACTAGAACCAAGAAAAGAACACCCTGGCCCTGACTTGACCAGAAGACCAGGGCCAAGGGAAAGAGCATTCTGACCCTGACTTGACCCTGAGACTAGGGCCAAGGAAAGAACACCCTGATCCTGGCTTGATTGGAAGCCTGAGACTAGCAAGAAAAAATAATCCTACCAATCCCTGAGCTTGTCCCAAGATCAGGCCACAGAATCCCACAAATGTCAGGCCAGCCTGGAAAAAAAAGCTTCACCCTGTCCCCTAGAAAACTCTACATAAAGCCTGCCTTCTGCTCAGTTCCCTGCTGCTTCTTGCCTGAGTAGAGGCAGCTACCTTCCTGTGTCCCTCCCAATTAATCTCCTGTGTGAGATTTGTTGTGTGGTGTGACTTTGTGGTGTTCCTCGGCTCCTGACTGCTGAGATACCTTTCCCCTCAGAGTTGTAACACTTCCACTGATGCTGTGACTTAGCTAGGCTCTCCTGGTGCCTATACTCCCAATTAGAATTGAACTGGGACCCTATCCCTCTTCTCCAGTCCACCTACCAAAGAACCCCTAACCATAGTCTTTGTTTTTTAATTTATATTCCAAACATCCCCCTCCTGGTCCCTCCCTTACAAAGTCCCTTTCTCCTATTCCCCCTCCCTTCTCCTATGAGAGGATGGGGGCCCCACTGAGTATTCCTCTACTGGACACAGCAAGTCTCTGCCAGATTGGCACATCCTCTTCCACTGAGGTCAGATAGGGAAGCCATGAAGACTGAACTGCCTGTCTGCTACATGTGTGGGTGAGGGCTCATTCCAGCCTGCTTATGTTCTTTGGTTGGTGGCTCAGATTCCGAGAGCACCGAGGGGTCCAGTTTCGTTAACTCTCTTGGCCTTTCTGTGGTGTCTCCATCAACTTCGGGGCTTTCAGGTCCTTCCCCCAACCCTTCCATAAGTGTCCCCGACCTATATCTAAAGTTTGGCGGTGGATATCTGCATCTGCTTCAGTCAGCTACTGTGATGTTTATATGATTCTCATGAAGAATCTTCCCCTTGAGGAGCACAGGCAAGTCTGGGACCAGGCTAGGGCATATGGAGATGAAATCCATCAAACTAATACCACCCACCCAGTTGGGGCTGAGGTGGTCCCCAACTAAGACCCCAAATAGAATTCTAATACCTCTAGAGGACATTCTAGCTAGGAATTAATTTATAACTTGCCTGCTGACTTGTCTGCCACAAGACCTCCCTTAAAATGGTAAATTATGAAAAAACCTAAGAGGTTTCCCAGGACAAACACAAAACCCATCTCATCCCTAGACCACCTTACAAAGGCCCTCTTACAATATACCAATCTGGATCCTGAGACCCTAGATTGAAATCAATTCCTTATGGTCTACTGACACAGTTCCTCTTGAACTGTGTCACAGGGCCAAACTTGAATGTCTAGAGAAAGGACTCCTGACTCCAATAGCAGAAGTTTAAGCCATGACCCTCAAGGTGCACCATGGGAGAGGAGCAACAAATACCTGATGCTAGCTAGCTAAGGCCTTTCAGCTGGCTACAGCAGCCATGCAGGCTCCTGAAGCCTGAGAACCTCTGAATGCCTGCTTCAAATGCTGTCAGGAGGGTCACTGGGCCTGGGTCTTCAAGCCATCATGAGGAGTAATGAGCTGCTGACTGTTCTCATGTCCCTCACAGCATGGGGACATCTGGCCCAGATTGTCTTCCAGACCATCTTCTAGGTCTGACAATGGATGACTGAGGGGGCCTGGCTCCCTTGGCCTGACCACTGTCATCTCTGACTGGGAGCCTTGAGTAGTCATCACAATATCAGGGTGACCATCTCCTTCTTTCTGGACACTGGGGCCACTTTTTCAAACCCAATGAAGTTTTGAGGATGGGCACTTTGTCTTCACCTTCTGGCTACAACCAGACTTCTTATATAAAAATCTAAGAGGTTAACCTTTGGGCCACCCACTACTGTCTTCAGCACCTATTCCACCTCCTAACATACAAGGGTCTCCAAATACCATCCCCTTCCAGAGTTCTCTCTTTTCAGGCGACGTTGGTAGAAAATGCTCCACTTACTTTTCAGCTGTGCTCATGTCTCAACATTTCAGACTCAAGTTGCTGATTTGAATCCCTTAAGGTATGTACAGATCGTTTGTTTCTGCTGGCTTCTGCCACCCATCATGTTTGGTTCTAAATTCTACAGTTAGCCTCTCCAGTTGCTTCTTCCCTCCATCTGCTCTAACTATCGTCTCTCCTCCCCTACTTGGTAAGAGTCCTCTAGCTCCAAGAGCGTGCTGCCCTCTGGGGCCCCAGCATGTGGGCAACTCTCTAGTTATTAAGACACTTGCTTGCTCCTCTCCCTCTATTGGAATGTCCCATTTCCTTGCCTCTTCCCCCTTGGAGCTGCCTGCTAAGCCCTATGTCTTCCTGAAGCCCTCTGGGCTTCTAGAACCTTGTCCCTCCTGCCTCAGCTCTGTTCTGGAAGCCTACCATTTCTCTATGCCCTCCTGGGCTTTTTTCTTTTCTTTCATCTCCCACCTGGGGCTTATAGAAACTCCCTCTGGCAGAGTTCATTATGGGACCCTTTCTCTCCATGGACTCAGATTAAAGCCTCTCTCTGTTACTACAAATAACTTAGCCTCAAATGGCCAAAACTGGCATGCTCAGTTTTCAATAATGAGGCCCCAGTTCTGCCATTGTACAAACAAGTGATCCAAAAATCTTTATATCTAAACTTGCTCTCTCCTTCTCTCTCTATTTCTTTCTATCTATAACTGCCCGTGGTAACTCTTATATATGGGTGATCATCGTCCAAGAGACTCCCCTCCTCTAACCAACAGCCTGTCCTAAGAAGGAGGCTGCTCTCTGTCATGCTCGCAAAGGCTGGTTCAGTTCCCTGTAACTTCCTTAACTGTCTCTCCTTCCTGGGGCTTACCCTGTATACCTGTTCTTTCTATTTTTGTTGATAACTCCTTTCCTGAAAACAAAAATCATAAAAACAGGGTCTATGAAAGATAAGACTTAAAAAACGTTTGTATAATGAGGTATTAAAGCTTCACCTCCATGTACTCATCATACACAAGAACCTCGTGCTGGTGGCTGCATTTGTGATCTAAGAGTCACGTAAGTGGTATAGTTTTTTTTGTTGATTGTTTTTGTTTTTTTTTTTTTTTTTTAAGACATGAAGGAGTGGGTCATGGGGAGCAACTGAACTTGGCATTGTGTGCCAAGACTTCAATTCCTAAAGAGAACCCAGGAGAGGCTATTGTTAGAACACAGCCCATTTGTAATGAGAGTCTATGAAAATGTATAAAGGTATATGAAGACGTGAAAGCTTTAAAAAGTCCTAAAAGCATAAGGAGGTGTCTTTTTAAGGCATATAAATAGAAGATCTGAAGGTATAAGGAAGTGATTTAAGGTAGTTAAGATGTTTAAAATTCCTTTCCTCTTCTATGCAATTGCTAAGATTTCAAACGTTCTAGTCCTACCCTTTCTTGCACTCCTGGGAATGATCACTAGTGTTGCCTCTGGAACAATTGCGACTATTTCCCTATCTGTAATCAGTTTTCCTCTGTTTATCCAGGACCTCCAACGGTGACTCAGATCACCTTGCCCTCCAGGGCCAAATAGACTCACCTGCTGTCATAATGGTAAATACAGTGAGGGTAGTTTACTAATAGTGAAGAAGTCTCTGCCTCTTCCTCAGGGAGGGATCAACCAGTCAGGTATAAAAAAGATAAGATCTATCTGGTGGTAGTGGCACATGTCTTTAATCTCAGCACTCAGGAGGCAGGGGCAGGAGGATCTCTGTGAGTTTTGGCCAGCATGATCTATAAAATGAGTTCCAGGACAGGCAGGGCTACACAGAAAAACCCTGTCTCAACCTCCCTCTCATCCCACCCCCCAAAAAAAGCTGGGTATTGTGGGGCACACCTTTAGTGTCTCAGCACTCAGGAGGCAGAGGCAGGCTGTCTTCTGTGGGTGAAGCCAGCCTGTATACATAGTGAGCTCCAGGCCTGTAGGAGTTACATAGTGAGATCTTATAGCAAAAACTAAAATCAAAAGCAAAGCAACGACAACCAACCAAACAAAAACCACAACCTCCACTCAGGTCAAGATATAGATACTCAATTTACAAGTCATATCTGCACCCCACCACCCCCACACAAAGAATCATCAGAGGAACAATTTCAGGCTGGAGCGACATGTGTTCTCTTCATTAAACTGCCAGGTGTTCTGGTCAAGCAAGATGGTTGTTGAGGCATCTGATAAAAATCTGAAAAACTAGCCCTTTCCTTAAGAAGTCTATGAGCTTCCAGGTAAGGGCTCCTGGTCAACAAGCCACTCAGTCCTATTAGCTTGACAGTCAGTTACAACGCCTAGGATAAGAACAATATATCAATAAAAATATATACCAGTGAAAGTCACATTTTCAGAACTGATGGACAAGTTGACTTGATTGGCAGATACTGAGATAGGAGTTAAGAGTAGAGAAAAAGGAGCCAGGGAGCTCAGGGCGATGCCTGGAGAAGGAGAGTGGAGGTGAACTCTGAGGAAGGGAAAAAAATATCAGACTTCCTTGTCTAAGCAACAGATGCTTTCTGTCCTTCCCCCTAGGTTCTTAGGTCATAGACATGCTTTTTTAGCCTCTTTCTCATCCCCCAGTACTGTGTAGAAAACTGTTTTGCCATGGCTGCCTAGATATACAACTGAGCTTCCTCCCTCAAAGGACAGAAGCTAGAGAAGAAAAAGGAAAGCATTTAGAATTGTAATACAGCTGATGAGACACAAAAGTTCTACAGAGTGGACAAAACAGTGGTGATGTTATCTAAGAGAGTAGTCTTACTCTTGCTGGGGTATGCCAAAGTGTTCAAACAGGAACTGACAGGATATCTGCAGAGATGTAATTTCAAATGGCCTGAGGTGAGGTAGTGTGTGAGTAGCGTGGTGTAGTGATGAGTTAGGTGGAAGATATGGTAGATCATCACATGGTCTTCTCTAAGCTTAAAGGTTTCTGGGTAAAAAGTCAAGGACACATATGTCTGAAGCATTGTTTCCAAACACACAGCACCTACCATAAGCCCACTGGTAGTAAGAATGTGCATTTGGCTTCAAGAATGGATTCTTTGCTGCATGTTGGCATACTTTAATCAAACTGGTGGCAAGCAGGCGGATTCTATTCGATGCCAGCCTGTCTACAGAGTATTCCAGACACCAATTTACATAGAAACCTGTCTCGAAAAACCAAAAAAAAAAAAAAAAAAAAGAATGGATTCTTGCGCGTGTGCGCACTGCCTATCCAGCCTTGGGAGGCAGAGCAGGCGATCTGGTCGAGGCAGCCTGTCTACAAGTGAGTCCAGATGCCAGACCACAGAAAACCTGTCTCGAACCAAAAAAAAAAAAAAAAAAATGATCTCTGTGTTATTAAAGGTTTACATCATAGTGCCTTTGACCAATAATTTTTAATAAAACGTAGCAACGCCAAGACCATTCTTTGTCTCCTGGAGCTACTACACACACCCTTCTGGCCTTATAAAATAGGCACTTACAAACAATTTTCAATAGAATCATGAGTCCTTGAACCTCCCCCAGACATTTCCTGCATGAACTACTGCCCACACAAAACAGCCCTTTAAACTGTTCTACCAGAACAAATGGTTTCTGTCACTCCTGAGTGCACCTCTCTGTACAAGGATTCCACCCACAAACGTCTCTTGCTCCTGTGAGGTTCCTGCCCTCTCCGGTCATCCAAGTCACTCCGCCTCTCTCTCCTGAGGTCAGCCTTACTGAAACGCTGGATTAATGTTGAGAATGTCTCAGTTAGTAAACTACAAGGTTGTTCTTTCAGGTTTCTCTGGAAGCTGCCACAGTCCTTACTCCTTATAGAGCCAGCTCTTGGATCCCACCCTGAAGCAGGTTGAAAGAAACGGAGGTTTATGGATATGCACTTATTACAACAAGCCAGTGCTTGACATCCCGCTGTGTGCATCAACCCAGCCCCAATGTTTTGGATGACATGATTTGAAAAGTATTTTATACATCACAGGTAAACCTTCTCTCCATAAAGCCTAATTAGGAATTCTCTAGTTCCTGACTCAACACTTCAGAATGTTATTCAATAACTTTTTTTCTTAATTATTATTTTTTAAAAAAAATGTTTTTAGGCATAGAAGTTTTATCTACACAGGTCAAAAGAGACCATCAGATCCCCTGAGACTGGAGACTGTGAGCTGTCATATGGATGCTGGGAACTGAGACTAGGTCCTCTGAAAGAGCAGCTAGCTCTTCTTCAGCCCCTTAAAGTTCTTTTTTGTAGAGTGCATCTATTCTTCAGTAGAATCTTCTTCCTTTCTTAATGCACTTCTCCAAAGTTCACAGAAAATAAATGCGGGCCAGGTGCAATGGCATTTATGAAGCAGCCTACCTCCATCTTAGGCTTTCAAGCCATCTTATAGTAAAGACAAACTTGGTTAATTCCTGTTTATGATTAAACCTGTCTCCCAAGGACTGAGCTATGCCTCACCTGTAACCTTAACTATAGGCAGTTCTGTACTGCCTGTTCCGGGAAACGGCAACCGTGTCTTTGTTTCAAAAAGCTGTTCTGACCATCTTCCAACCCTACCTTTGTTTCGAAAGGCTGTTATGTCCACTTTGCTATGCTATTCCTGTAACCCCGCCCATTAGCTTGCCAAACTCCCATTTGGAAACCCCCTACCACTGAGCTATAAAACCCTTATCTTTCTCATGTCCAGTGCTGATCTCTTAAACCTCAACTTAAGGAGTGGTAGCCCATGTACATGAATTAATAAGCTTGCTTTAATTAATTTGGCCATGATGATTTAGGTGGGTGATTTTTCGCCTTGAATCTTTGGGGTTATCGTCCCTTGCTTTTAATCCCAGCACTCAGGAGGGTAGAGACAAATGAACCTCTGTGAGTTACAGGCCATCCAGGGCTACATAATGAGACTGGGAACAGTACTTTGGGGTGGGGTTGAAAGCAGTGAGGATTGTTGAGATTTAAACAGTCTAAGGTGCTCCCTTCCTTGTAGGATATCCAGGAAGATCATCTGGGAGTAGAAGGCTGAGGGGGATGCATACAGAGCAAGGGCAGGGCTGCCAAAACAAGGCGCCTAGGGCAACCAAGTGGACAGTGAGCAGTTGAGGGGTTGGGTGAGACTGGAGGCCAGCCAGCCAGCCAGCCAGGCCAGCACTGGAGTTTGACTACACGAGTTGGAAGGGAGGGAGTCTGGGTCTCGTTGCATGCCTTGGTGAGGTTTGGCCTAGTCCTAACTTAGAATGTTCCAACTTTTCCTTTTCACTGGTTTTTGTTGAGTTGTCGTGTTACATTGTGTTTTTACCAAATATGCTTTTCCCCAGCCATTTGGGTTTCCTTGCTCAGTCTATAAAGCTGCATCCTGCCATGTGGCTAACCTCCAAACCAGCCTAACTCAAATGGCATTTTCTGTTTTCTTCTCACTTTTCCTCTGGGCAGCTATGGAGATTTATAACTTGGGATGTTTTTCTTTTAAACTCTAAAAAGTGTGCCCCTTTCAAACAAACTTTGTCTCCTGTTGACTTTCAAACTTGGTCTGCCTTTTAATTATTTCATTGGTAGAGAAAAGAAACCTGTTCCCGCACCTCCACACAGTGAATGCTGGCAGTGGCTCTTAAGTCTCAGGATGTGGGCCCTGGGCAACCTTCTCCTCCTCTAAGTTCCTGCTGTCTATGCTCACTGACTTCTCCTGGGCCCTAGCCATTGCGGAAAGCAGTCAGGGAGAAGGGCAAACTCCCAGATCTCATCTTAAAAGGAATAGCAGATAGTTATTGTGTAGCTGTTTTAAGTGATCATGGCTTGGGCACACAGATTTAAGTCACCCCAAATTCCATGTTCCAACAAGGAAACAGTTTCATGAAGTTTTATAGTTTCACAGATCAAAACACATTGGTAGCCGGGTGGTGGTGGTGCACGCCTTTAATCCCAGCACTTGGGAGTCAGAGGCAGGCGGATTTCTGAGTTCAAGGCCAGCCTGGTCTACAGAGTGAGTTCCAGGACAGCCCGGGCTACACAGAGAAACCCTGTCTTGAAAAAACCAAAAAAAACCAAACCAAACAAAACAAAACATTGGTAGGACAGCAGAGAGACAGATACAGAGAGATGAGAGAAGCTTTCCTATGGGCCCAAGGTGTATCTGATGGCATTCTTAGCTTTGGGGGTTGGTAGAAGCTAAGATAATAGATTCTAAAACAGTTTTTATCTGTTAGTTGCAACATGTTATTAGTTCAGACACAGAGGTGGGCAAGGAATGCTGTTGGGGCGTTGGCTAGAATTTAGCCCAAGCTAAGGTAACTAGCCCCGGACCTGCAACATTCCGATCTCTCTACAGTTCTAAAGTTCTAATGGGTCAATCAGTCTGCAGGCATGGCTTCTTTTCAGGAGTTTTCAGGAGTACAGTCCTGGGAGAAGTGAAAGGGGCATGTGTTGAAGAGGAGAGATGGAGACTAGAGCCCATCAGACCTCCCACCCTCCGTGCAGAGCTGAGTTCAGAGGGCACAAAGAGGAAGATGAAGAAGGCGAAGTTTAAGCAGGAAAGTATATAACGGTTGATCCATGGCCAGCATGGCAGTGCATGCCTTTAGTTCCAGCCTTCAGGAGACAGACAGAGGTGATTTCTGTGAGTTAGAGGCCAGCTTAGGCTTTGTCTGGGTATGGGGACAGAGAGAGAGAGAGAGAGAGAGAGAGAGAGAGAGAGAGAGGAGAGAGAGAGAGAGAGAGAGAGAGAGGAAGGAAGGGGAGAGGGAGAGGAGGGGAGGGAGGGAGGGGAGGGGAGGAGGGGAGGGGAGAGAAAATGTTGGTTCATGTAAAATGGGGAACATTGGGATCTCTGAGAATGGCAGAGGCTTTCTCATCAAGGGCATTAAAGGACTCCAATGGCTTTTCCTTGTCTCACCAAGCTCTAAGCGTGAAATTTACTGTTGTCCGTGAGGCAAGTTTAGAAAGGAATTTTATCGTAAGATTTTACAGACAAGAGCTTAAGGGAAGTAAAGATGGCATAGCACCTATCCAAGAGAAGCCAGTTCCACGAAAGCAGCACTATCCAGTAGCTAATGGGACTGTTTTACCGAAGTGATGGCAGAAACAGGGTAAGGTACAGAGGTAGCTCATCAGGCCAGTGGCACAGCTGACAAGGCATCCAGGTGTCTCTCCATTTCAATCAGATCCTCATATATAGTCTCCAGGCTGGGGACGATGGGGGATGGGATAGGAGTCGGGCACAGGAGTTGTGCTCATTTCTGTTGTGTTAAAGGGAAAGAGGAGGATAACAAGAAACCAGACACGGAACTAGGGCACTCTCTTCTGGAATGCTTTGCTTCTAGCTAAGTCATAATCAAGTACATTTCTGATATCTGGCTAAGTTTAAGAATTAGAATGCTTGATGTCAGAGTTCCTTCCCTAAAACTGTCTGGCTGGTTTGTACACCCCCTTGGGCTCGTTCACATAGCACAGGCTTTCCATGCATCCTCTGTTGCACACAATTCTACTTACAACTTTATGCATCGTGCATCTCATACGAGCAGTATCAGGGACAGAGATACAGTTCCACACTGTCACCTACAGCAGCTGAGAAGTTTTCTTGATCTTTTAGGGGCCTTGGGTAAAACTGGATCCTTGGCTTCAAACAGATGGTAGGGCAGAATTTGGGATGAGCCAGTAAGAAAGGAGCTGTTATTTAAAATGGGGGAGGGGCAGTCAGAGGAAGAGTAAGGCATGGTGAGAACATGGGCATGCGCTTCTCAAAGAAGTTGCAGTCTACTAAAAGATGTTTTTGACCCAGATTCTTAACACGGGTGTTGAGAGAAAGCAAGATGCTTGGGGAAACGATAAGGTACACTCGAGTGTGGGAGTGGGCGTCTCAAGGGAAGTTTGCCATAAATGTCTTAGCAGTGACGATATGTGCCATTTTGGTGGCTTTCAAATGACATCTGAAAAGGCTGCTAAGATTTCTCTTTCTCCTTTTCTTACCTTGTGTGGGTGTATACACATGTGTGGTTTTATTTTATGTGTATGGGTGTTTTGTATGTCTGTGCAACAAGTACTTGCCTGGTACCTCCAGAAGCCAGGAAAGGACACTGATTGGATCCCCTAGAACTGGACTGTTGTGAACCAGTAGGAGTTGGGACTCAAACCCTTATTCCCTGGAAGAATAGCCAATACTCTTGTTGTTTGTTTGGCTGTTTGTTGGTTTGGTTTGTTGGTTGTTTGTTTGTTTTTTGAGACAGGGTTTCTCTGTGTAGCCCTGGATGTCCTGGAACTTGCTCTGAAGACCAGGCTGGCCTTGAACTCAGAGATCACCTGCCTCTGCCTCCTGAATGCTGGGATTAAAGATGTGCACTGCTGTCACCACCAATATTCTTAATCACTAAGCCATTTCTCTTCTAGCCCTTACATTTTTTTAGTGAGTGACTCCAGAGGTGTTACTAATGGAATAATAATCTGATAAAGCAAAGTCAGGAACTACTGGGGATGTATAAGGATTGGGAAGTGACTTTTATGAAGAACAGTGTTCAGGTAGTCTTAGAAAATGTGGGTTTAAAGCTGGAAAAAGCAAGGCCTTAATAATGTTCGTTGTGTTGCAATTCTTTTTTAAATTTATTACTGTTGTTGTGTGCACATTTTATGATTGCAGGGGAGTGTGTGTGCTGCCGTATGCCATGGCACATGTGTGGAGATCAGAGGAAAACTTTCTCTCAGCGTTTCTCTCCTTCTACCATGGGGTGCAGAGATTGAACTTGGGTCCTTGTCTTAGTTAAGGTTGCCATTGTTTACAGATTCAAAGGGTTAATCCATGACTATCATGGTGGAGAGTGTAGCAGTAGGTAGAGACAGATGCAGTTAGGAACAGCAGCAGGTAGGGCACAGCAGCAGTAGGACAGCAGCAGGTAGGACAGTGCAGTAGGACAGCTGCAGGTAGGGACAGCTGCAGGTAGGGACAGCTGCAGTAGGCAGCTGCAGGTAGGACAGCTGCAGGTAGGCACAGCTGCAGGTAGGCACAGCAGCAGGTAGGCACAGAGCACAGCCAGGTAGGACACGCAGTAGGCACAGCAGGTAGGCACAGCAGCAGGTAGGCAAGCACAGCCCTAGGGCAGTAGCTGAACACTTATATCTGATCTACAAGATGAAGACAGAGAAGGTGAGCCTGGAGCTAGCAAGGACTTATAAAACCTGCAAGCCCAACCCCAGTGATACACCTCCTTCAGCAGGCCACACCTCCTAATCCTTCCTAAAAACTCCAACAACTGGGAACCAAACATTCAAGTATATGAACCTTAGAAACAGAAGAGTCTTAGAAAGAGAAAGAAAACATAAAATATAAAGGCAAGTTTTTACTTTGTAAGCCTCTCATCTCTCACTTCTTCGTTTGACCACAGGATGAAATATAGCACCTAAAATAACGTAATAGACATGTGGATATTTTCCCAAAGATGCCATTGAACCTATTAAAACACATTACACTACTGTGCCAGGGCCATCTTCTGGAATTCTTTTCTATCATGTTTGGTGCCTCTTTTAACCAGTTGACTTGGCTCAGCTCAGCATATTGACCCACGGTTACCTGCCGAAGAAACTAAAAAGATATAGCTAAGAGTAGACCTTGTGCCGAGCTTTATTTTTTTATTTTATTTTTTTATTTTATTTTATTTTATTTTATTTTATTTTTTTTATATCTCTGGGTTTTTGTACTGCATTCCCAAAGCGCCCACAGAGGCCAGACTAGATTCAAGGCATAGTTAAAGATGGCTATGAAACATTGTTTCTGTGCTGAGATTTGAACCTAGGTCCTCGGGAAGAGCAACCAATACTCTTAGCCCACTGTGTCATCTCTCCTGCACCTTGTGCTAAACATTTGAGAACTATCAACCTGCTTTCTAAAATGGCCAAACCATTTTTCAGTCCTGCTAGCAGCAAAGAATGCATTGTTTCTTGACATCTGTGTAAGTACTTGTTAGTATTGGTCTTATTTATCACAGTCATTCTAGCAAGTATAAATGCTATTTCATGGGTCATTGTCTTTCAGAGCTAAGGATGGATTTCAGGGTCTAGACAAATGCAGCACTGAGCCACATTCCCCAACGAAGTGCTACCTCATTGTAACTTTTTTATTTTTAGAAATATTAATTAAAAAACGTGTATATGTGTGTGCCTGAGTATTAGTATGTGTGTGTAAGTGCAGGTTTCCAAGGAAGCCAGAGGTGTCAGAACCCATGGAGTTAGAAGTGCAAGCATTTGTAAGCTACCTGATGTGCATGCTTGAAATGATGTCCAGTTCACTGCAAGAGCAGCAAGTGCTCTTGCCTACTGAGCCATCTCCCCAGCCCCTATATTTTTTCTTTTTAAGTTAGGCATGCACACAGATTATCTTTACACAAACCCACCAAGTAGTCTGGAGTAGCTCCTCAGGCCACAGATAATACAGTCTGAAACATGAGGTTGGTTCTGAGTCTTGGGAAGTCTCCTTCACCATTCTGGAGAAGGGGTGTAGTGTGGGGAAGACACTGGAAGCTTCTCACATACACCAGATAGGCAGACAGGGATCCTTTGTGTCAGCTTCATTGGTCAGCTGAAGGCCGCAGGAAGTGGTTGGTGGGCCTTCCTCATGGGTGGATTCTCAAGGATTGGGTTCCCACAGTTTTTCTCAGCCTGGAGGATCATTCCTGCTGCTCAGTGAAACCCACAATGGCTCAGCAAAAAGATGCTGCTCCAAAAAGTAGCCAAACAACTCTGTGCTTGCTGTGTTTTATTTGTCTTTCCTTCTTTCCTTCTATTGTCTAATTTTTAAAATTCTTTTTTCTTCCTCCTCTGTAGTTGTTTGAACAAGATGTCCCCATACTCTCGAGCATTTAAATATTTTGGCCCAGCTGATGGCACTGTTTGGGTAAATTCAGTCTGGCTTTGCTTTAGGAAGTATGTCACTGGAGATGGCTTTGGGGTTTCAAAAGCCATGTCATTCCCAGTTCCTCTCTCTCTCTCTCTCCTCTCTCTCTCTCTCTCTCTCTCTCCCTCCCTCCCTCCCTTGTGTTTACAATTTAAGATGTGAGCCCTCAGCTTCTGCTCCAGCTGCCACATCTGCCTCCTGTGGCCTTTGCTCTGCCATCATGGATTCTAGTCTCTGGAACTGTTAAGCCCCAATAAGACTCTCGGTTGTGCTGTTTTATCGCAGCATTGACTCTGAACAGTCTGTCTCTACCTCCCAGATATCTGAATTACAAGTGTGTATCACATCTGGCTTCTGTGGAAAAACTCTGATAATAAAGGACAAAGTCTACGTTTAACTAGATAGCCTTCTAGGGCTCAGAGCATAATGAAGAACTCCATTCTTAGCAAAGTTTCTCTTTCTCTGACCTTATCAGGGGAATTCTAAGCCTCCATACTCACCTGTACTTAAGGAAAGTCACATAGCCTCAGTGAGTCTATAGGACCAATTTCCTTTCACTTGACAAAACCTGTTCAGCCAACACCTAAGATTGCTGAAAAGCTTCCCCATGCTTTTGGGAAGCAAATGACCTTTGTCCCCCTGGATGTCCCTACACTAAGTCCCCCCAAAACTTTATAGGCTTTCATTTACTCTAAGTAAAGTTGATCTGTCAACTGAATGCAAGTCCTTTATGTTCTCACAGGGCTTCCAAGCTTCCTGTTCTAAGTTTCTGCTCCCACTGCCCTCACAGCCTGTATCAGACAATGATCCACAAGACACAAGGGTGAGGAGATCCACAGCTCATTATTGTTTCTTTGTTCTATTTATGTTTCTACTTACCTCATTTTATGTTTGTGTGCATATTCGATTGTACAGATGTGTACCTCATGAGTGCTTGAGCCTGCAGATATCAAATTAGGGCACTGGATCCTCTGGAGCTAGAGTAACAAGTAGCTTTGAGCCACCATGTGGATTCTGGGAACCAGTCCTGGGTCCTCCGAAAGAGCATGAATTACTCTTAACTACAGAGCCATCTCTTCAGCCCCCCCTTTACTTGTTCTTTATGTGTCTTATCAACCTAAATGAACTTTATATTTCCATTTTTTCTGTAGTTTGACTCCCTTCATCTAAATGTGAACTCTATGACAAAAACAACACTGTCATGTTGCTAATCTCTCTGCTCCTAACGCCTATATTGTTTAAGTGCCTGAATAAGCATACTCTGTATCAATTACTTTAGTGATACATTGTTATGATAAAACACAAGGACCAAAAGTGACTTCTGGAAGGAAGGACTTATTTTGGCTCAGAGTTAGAGGAAGAGTTCATAATGGTGAGGCAGGCATGGCACCCACCGTGGCCAAAGCAGGAAGGTGAGACAGCCTCCCCCCCCCCCCCCACCAAACAGAAAGCAGAGAAAAAAAGTAAGCAGGAAGTGGGGCGATAAACACTCAACTCCCTCTCCCACTGACATACTTCCTCCAGCAAGGCTGTACCTCCTAAAGATTCTGTAACCTCCCCAAACCACCACCAACTGGAGACTAGGTGTTTGAAAATATGAGTCTGTGAGGAACATGTCTTATTCAATCCTAGCATGTTCTCCTACTCAGCAGCCGAAAAAGATACCAGTGGCTCTGACAAGAACATTTGACTGCTTTAGACTTCCCTGAGCTTTAATGAAAGATAGCATCAGCTGACTATGAGTTGCAGAGCTGCCTGTGTGTGTTTGCGAGTATGTATACATGTGTACACATATGCACACATTTCCTGGCATTCCTATCTCAGTACATTCGAATACATCTAATTTTTTTTCCTTTTGTAACACATTTTGTTATTGAATGATAAAATTCTGGGCTGAAATAAATCTGTGATAGTGCTTGATTACCAAGAGGATGACTCTAGATTCAATCCCTTAGCACACTAAGTTAAATAAATAAATATAATAGGATGGGTCACAAGATGGTTCAGTGGGTTAGGATACTTGCCACCAAGTGTGACATCCCCACTTTAATATCCAAGTTCTAGATAAAGAAAGGAAAGAACCTTCCACATGTGCACTGGGGAACATGTATGCCCTCATTCAAGTAAGTAAATAAATGTAATTTTTTAAAAGTCAAAGTTTAAAACCAATAGAAAAATGCATAGGATATATTCAAAATAGAATTTTAAATTACCATTATGGTTCTGCAAAGCCAACCATCCATTCTGTTGTCAAACATCAGTAGAGTAGGCGGTGGCTGCTGCTGCTGTGTGCTGCTCGCTGCTGCGGCTGCCTGCGGCTGCTCGCTGAGGGGTTGGGTAGGAACAGGTTTGTTTTCTCTGCCAGTTAAAGTAAAAGGCAGGAAAGACATGTGTCTTAGGGCTACTGTACTATGATAAAATACCATGGCCAAAGCAACTTAGGGGAAAATGGTTTCTTGGGCTTATACTTGATATTATAGTCCATTACTGAAGGAAGTCAGGGCAGGAACCTGGAGGCAGGAGCTGATTCAGAAGCCACGGAGGGGTGTTGCTTACTGGTTTGCTCCCCATGGCTTGCTCAGCCTGCTTTTTTATAGAATCCAGGACCACCAACCAAGGATGGCACCACCCACAATAAGTTGGGCCCTCCCCCATCAATCACTAACTTAGAAAATACTCTACAGGTTGCCTGAAGCCCAATCTAATGAGGCATTTTCTCAATTGAGTTTTTCTTCTCTTCGGTGACTAGCTTGTGTCAAGTTGACACAAACTAGTCAGCACAAAGCATTACTAGAAATCTTAATGTATCTTAGCAGAATAATTATATGGTACCTGGGAAATGGCCTCTCCCCTCCTGAGGCTCTTAGTTTTATTAATAAAAGAACTTAAGAATAGATACTAACAGAAGCTCAAGGTCAAAGAACAGAGTCACACAAAGCTTAAGGACTTGTTAAGAGTCTGAAAGAAAAACCCCAGGGCAGGTGTGCTGTGAAATCTCACACTGCCTGGAAGGGAAGTGAAGGATGGATGGAAAGGAAAGGAACCAAAGCCTTAAGATAAATCCATGGAGCCACCTGGAAGCCACACAGTGGGGGTTGGGGTAGGGGGGGGACCTTCAGCAAAAGAGTTAGTAATCCCAGATCATGTGTATGGCGTTTGAAAGCATGCTTAGGCACTGGCCACCATCCAAAAGAAAAGGACAGGGCCTGAGAGATGGCTCAGTGGTTATGAGTACTTGTTGCTCTTTTATTTTTTATTTTTTTTTTTTGGTTTTGAAAGGTTCTTGTGTAGCCCGGCTGTCCTGGAATCACTCTGTAGACCAGGCTGGCCTCAATCAGAAAATCCGCCTGCCTCTGCCTCCCAGTGCTGGGATTAAGGCTGCGCACCACCCCGGCATGAGCTGTTTCTTTTAGAGTTCATGTTCCCAGCACCCACATAGCAAGTCACAACCAGGTCCCCAGTTCCACAGGATCCAACTCCTCTTCTGGTTTCTATGAGTGCCTGGCATGCATGTAGTCACAGACATACATACAGGCAAAAAATGCATACACATTGAAAGGGTTTTGTGGCAAAAGGGTATCTTGGCAGTCAGGGGCAGGGGTGGGGAGTGTTGGGCAAGGAATACCTAAAATCACGCCATGAAACATGAAACAACCCTCACATAAGAGATTTCTTGGAGAGAGGGAACACAAAATGGTGCTTGAGTGAGAATGGAGGTGGCAGTAGACCAGGTCGTGATGATGGGCTTAATGAGGTGGGGAGGGCTGGAGCCAGTGCATAGGGAAATATATCAAAGGTAGAAGTGTGTCACATTGGTAGTTAGTGATGGCAGGGCTGTTGTCACTGAGTCATTGAAGGTGAGTGAGGGTGGGGGAGCTCCTGGTTCCATGATGAGGGCGGTTCTCAGTTCATCAACACACATAGAATAAAAAAAACAGAAATGTTTGGAGAGGGAGGGGGAGAGGAGGGGGTGAAGAAGAGAAGGTAAGAGAAAGGAGAGGAAGGGAAGGGAAAAGAAAAGAAGAGGGAAAGGAAGGGAAGAGAAGAGAAGGGAAAGGAAAGGAAAGTAGTTTACACCTTGGGGAACTTCTTGGTAGCTCCCAGGCCCTGCACCAGGGACTCTGGGCAGGGAAAGCACATTATCTTAAGGTGAACCTGCCTTCCCAGGCATGGTCCCTAGCCAGGTACCCAAACCTATTCCATGGGATTAAACCTTAATGGAAAAGACATGTTTCCTTTTAGAGATACAGTCCATTCTCTGCAGTAGATTCACACTAGAGATGAGTCACAACATTCTTAAAAAATTAATCAGGTCAAACTAAGTTATTTATCCAAACGTCAGGGAACAAAATCAACTGTTACAAAAATAAGTATGATTCCAGCTCTGCTCTATAAGGTTGGGATGGAACTTAAGTCTTCATTTATGCTAAGTAGCCACTGTACCAGTGAATCATATCCCTAATGCATGCTGTCTCTCTTGATCAGTTTAACTGTACTGTAAGCAAGGGGGAAGATGCCAGAGCCCTTCTTTAGGGCTGTTAATCCCAAAGATGGGAGGAGAAAAACCACCAACCCCAATCATCATGGCCAAGTTAATGAAAGCAAACAATTAATTAGAGCAAGCTTTTTTGTTCATTTACACGGGCTGCCTCCCCTAAGGTGGGGTTTGAAATGTTAGCGTTGTATATGAGGAAGACATGGTTTTTATAGTTCTGGGGTAGGGGGTTTCCAAATGGAGGATTTGATGGGTAAAATAGGTGGGAGCTACAGGATCAGCACATAAGTATAGCGAGTTAGTCATAATGACCTCCTGAAACAAAGACAGAATTGCAAGGTGACTGTAACAATGTAGTTGTGACAACAGGTAGTCATAACAACAATTGAAACAAAAGTTGAGTTGCAAGATGATTTTTTAACAAAGACATGATTGCTGTCTGTGTTTGAGTCAAGGTCACAGGTGGGGCCTACCTCAATCCTTGAGCAGTTTAATCATAAACAGAAATGAACTTAGTTTGTCATCTTTTCTAAAAGATGGCTTTCAAGCCTAAGATGAAGGCAGGCTAGTTCATTGGGGCAAAGGTACTTTGTAAGTCTGCGCTGCATACTAATGGTTCCAGGCCATTTGTGAGAGAAGAAGAGCAACCAGCATCCAAGGAAACCTAATGGTCCCTGTATTATAGGCTGGTTTTATGTAGACTTGACACAAACTAGAGTCATCAGAGAGGAAGGAGCCTCACATGAGGAAATGTCTCCGTGAGATCCAGCTGTAAGGCATTTTTTCAGTTAGTGATCGATGGGGGAGAGTCCAGCTCATGGTAGGCTGTGGTCCTCCCTTCTCCCCAGGGGCTGTTGGCTACTGGCCCACATGGACAAAGGGAGCAGAGATGAAGAACAGGGTTCAGCAAACCTGTGAGTACTACAGAAATGACAGACTTCCAGGATCAGCCTTAGAGAGTCAGCTCGACTTTATTCAGGATGAGTCCAGGGATATATAATTTGGGGGAAGTGGGTAGGGATTTCCAGAGTGGTTATATATCATTGGCTGAAGCTTAGGGAACTAGGAATGCCTCATTTGCATGGAGAGGCATTCCAGGAATTCTAGGTGCTTGCTGAACAGGTTTTTTATTAGGAGAAAGAAAGTTGAACCTCACCAAGGACTATGTGTCATTCCTCAGGTAGAAGACATGGGGGTTGGGTTCCCCAAATCAGGCAGAGAAGAGGAAGCCCTACTAAGAAAAGAGAATTCTCAATCTTGCTCTAAACTCAATAGAGTTGTCCAGACATGGAAGACTGCAACCTTCAGCAGCAGGGCCCCGAAGCAGTGGGCAGTGCTGTCCTCGGGCTGGTGGTTTTGGGTCTATAAGAAAGCAGGCTGAGCAAGTCAGGAGCAGCAAGCCTCCATCAGCTCCTGCCTCTAGGGTCCTGCCCTGTTTGAATTCCTATCCTGATTTCCTTTGGTGATGAACTATGATGTGGAAGTCTAAGCCGAATAACCCCTTCTCCTCAACTTGCTTTTGGTCATGGCATTTTGTCACAGCAATTGGAAACTCTAAGACAGCCAGATAGCTGTCAGGGGCTTCAAAGGCCCTCTAATATTTCATTATGTTCAGAGTGAGAATATTTAAAACACCTATACTAACAATAACAACTGATACCATGCATGATGGCATATGCCTGTGATTTAAGCACTCAAGAGGTAGAGGCAGATGGATCAGGAGTTCTAGGTCATCCTTAGCTACATAAAAACTTGAAGACCAGCCTGGACTATGTGAAACCTGACTCAAAAACAAAAGCAAGAGGCAAAATGCTGCCCTTCCCCTAACATACAACAAAAGAAAAGAGCCAGAAAACAGAGCTGGGAAAGGGAGAAGTTGGCAAGTGAAACACACCCGGCAAGAACCCAGGAGAATCACATTGAAGCAGAATACACACACACACACACACACACACACACACACACACACACACACGCCACCACCACCACCACCACCACCACCACACAATAGATATATAAATGTAATTTAAAATCAACGAACAATAATATGTCATCTTTCTTCTCTGGTTGGAATTAAATGATGTTCATGCATGGTTGGAGCTAGGAGATGGTGACAGTGGCAGTGAGTGTGTGTTGTTTATTCCAGTGGGGAGATGAGGATTCATATTCTGAGCTGGAAATCGCCTTAGGCAACCCTTGGTGAGTAAGGAGCATTTGGAGGAACCAGATCGGTCAGGCTACAGTGCAGTACAGCATGCCATTCACCCTTTGTTTCCAGCCACAGCAGGAGCTCAGAACAGCACTCTGAGTGAAAGGAAGGAAGGGAAAACCAAGGCCCAAAGCCAAAACTCATAAATGAAAGGGAGCCCCTCCCACAATGCACAACTAGGGAAAAGAACCGGAGAACAGAGCTGGGAAAGGGAGAAGCTGGCAAGTGAAACACACCAGGGAAACAGACAAAGGGAATGGAAGTGGAGGCCAAATGGAGACAAGGTTCTTTCATCTGAGAGACTGAGGGCAAATGAGTGTGGAAAAGTATTCAATCTAATTTAGGCCAAACCCGAAAATGAGATAGAAAGATTACAGAAAAGAAAACCTTCGTTTTTATTGAAATACAAATTAATAACGGCAGAAAAAAAAACATACAAACAGGCATACAGCCAGTGTTAGCTCAAAAGATAATCCTTGGAAATAAAATATTATTACAAAAAGCATATGCAATCTACCAGGAAAAAGGCTGCACAGATCTAGGGGAAATCAGAGTCAGGTAGAAGGTATGGCATAGAGTCCAGGACTCTCTGGCTGTGCCAGGGAAAGGGTGGCACTGGCTCTCTTCTACCCTCTGGCTGTGCTGGCTTTGCTCTTTTGTCTCCATAGATAATCAACCTATGTGTTAGGAAACAGCTTTAAAAAAGAGGAGGGGGAGGAAGAAGAAGAAAAGAAAGGAAAGAAGGAAGAAAGAAAGGAAAAGAAAAAAACCGATATCATAATCCTCTGTTGTTGCAAAACTATAGCTCTGAACTTACAGTGGATGAGAGATAGGTTATCCTGGAGCCAAATATGAGTGACTGTAACCCAGGAAGACAGATTTAGGTTACTTAAAATTCCATGTTCCAACATGGAAGAGTTTCATGAAGTTTCTATAGTAATGGAACAAAGAAAGTCATAAACCAGGACACACTTCATGGGCGGTATGCTGGCTCAGCAAAGACACTTGGCACCACTCCTGATAATCTGAGTTTGATCCCTGTGACTCATATGGGAAAAGAGAAGTAACTCCCACAAACTATGATCTGACCTCCTCGTGCGTGATGGCAGGCTCCCACTCAAGTGCACAGTGTGCACACGCCCACAGCAAATGAATATAAAGTTTCCTCGACACTCCCAAAGACACTTTTCAAATACATTGGTAGAGACATCAAAGAAGCAGACTACAGCAAAGTGAAGAAACCTTTGATACAGGTCTAAGATGTTATCTGATGACAGTTTTGCCTTGGGGTCAGTGGAAGAAGATGCTGGTCTCCTAAATTAAGACAATCTAAAAAGAAGCCTGTCTCTACATTGATTTACCCAGTGGCACAGAGCTGTCAGCCAGCGACAAAGGAGGCCAGTGAATGGCTATCTGGCTCTGGATTTGTAACATTCCATACCCTTCACAATCATTAAAGCTCTAAACCAGTGGTTCTCAAACCTCTGAGGTCCTTTGAGGGTTACATGACCTTTCACAGTGTCAAATATCAGACACCCTGAATATCAGATATTTACATTATAATTCTTAACAGTAGCAAAATTACAATTATGTAATTTTTGTAAGTAGCAAAGAAATAATAATTCTATGATTGGGGTCACTACTACATAAACTGTATTAAAAGGTCCCAGCATTAGGAAGGTTGAGAACCGCTGCTCTAAACAGTCAGTCGCCTTGCAGAAGGTTCAGTTTGAAGAACAGCTTCTTTCTGGGAGTTTTGTTCGTCCTTCCTTTGCTTTCCCCAAAACACTAAATGATAAAATATTTTCTTAGCTGTACTGATTTACGTTATCAAGGAAACACCTAGTGAGCTGGTATAAAACATCTCTAAAATATGTTGATTAAAAGTAGGTGACCTAGAACAGTACATCTAACACACTCACTGGCGGTTATAAGAGGAGAAAAAAAAGTGTATTCATCTTATCTGTACAAATCTTGAATGAATTCAAACAAAACTAAAACATTGGTTGCCATAGTGAGAGTTTCCATCATCTACATATTTTATAATGCTTAGGTGTTTTTGCTTTGCTTTTTTGAGATAGGTCTCTATATATCCCTAGATATCCTAGAAATAACTATGTAGACTAACCAGGCTGGCCTTGAACTCAAGAGCTCCTCCTGTCTCTGCCTCCCGAGTGTTGGAATTAAAAGTGTGTAACACTATGCCCATCTAGTGCTTAGTTTTTTGTCTATGTGATTGTATTACCAATGAGTAAGTTTGTAAAATTACATTTTATTGATTTAGTGTGTGTGTGTGCAAGTTGGGGACAACTTGCAATAATCTGTTCTTTTCTTTCACTTCTCAGATTTTAGGACTTGAACTCTGGTCCTCAGGCTTGGCAGCAGGTGCCCTTACCCACTGAGCCACCTCATTGATCTTGCCCTTTTGTATGTCCTTTGAAATATGGTTTCACTGAACCTTTGAAGATTCTCCTGCTTCATTTTCTCATGTGCTAGGATTGCAAGAGTTTGAAACCCCTCCTGGTGCAGTTTCCTTGTTTCTTTCCTCAGGCTTAGCAGCTCTCCTCAACCACTGAGCCATCTCAATGCCCACCCCTGCTACACTGAAAATGATAAACTAACAAGAAAACTACTAAGCTGATCTAAGTGTTTACTCTTGTTTCCAACGAGGTTTCACGTAGCCCAGGCTGAGCTCAAATTTACTATGTAACGCAGATTGGACTCAAATTCTTGATCCTCCTGCCTCAGCTTCCAGAGCACTGAAATTCCAGGTGAGCACAACTACATTCAGCTAGACATTGAATATTTTTGTTGACTTTGGTGTCTTCAATAGAATCGAGGGCCTTGAATGGGCTAAGAAAATATTTTACTACTGAACTATACCTAAATCCCATTGACATTATTTGTATGTGTGTTTATGCATGTGTATATGGACATGATCATGTTTGAACAGGTGTCTGTGTGTTCATATGGAGGCCAGAGAACTACCTTGTATATTATTCCTCAGGTACTGTCCACCTTCATTTGTTTAAGTCTTCTACTAGACTTTAGCCCAGCAAGCTGGCCTTCTTGGATCCACTGAGCCCAAGGATCCTCCTGTCTTGACCTCTCCAGCACTGGAACTATAAATGGAAATCACTACCATTCCTGGCTTTTTCTGGGGACCAAATTCAGGTCCCTCATGCTTTCAAGGTAAGCACTTTACTGATTGATCTATTCCCAGATCCTTAAAATTCAAATATTTAAAATGCTGGAAAAATAGAAACACGTACATGTTATCAATTTGTGCAAAAGTTAAGGAGTAGAAGTGAAACCTGAACATCACAAAGTGGGATTGATGTATAAAAGAAGACTGTATGTTAGCTGAGAGTGTTCCTGCTTCCTCTCACCCACATTTCCCCCCTAAACTTTGGGTCCCTGCAAGAAGTCAGAAATATCTGTAGCCACAGAATCACCCTAGAGATGGACCAGATAGCAATGCTTATCCTCTCTAACAGACTGGATGGGGCAAATCTTGCTGATGTACCTATGCTGTAAATGGATGACAGCCACTTTAATGCATTGCTTGACTAGCTGCAGTCCTGTTCAAGCGTTTCTCTCTCATCCTAGCACAGGATGGTGGTGTGGTTTATCATCAGATGAGGCTGGAAGGCAGATATTGTACAGAAGTTACTACCTTTATAATTGCCATGTTGTCTCTAGGGTGTATTTTCACTTCTAAATTATCTGAACTTTTAGTCCATGAGGTTGGGTGTTGTCCAGTATATGCTAGAATCCTGAAGCAGGTTCTAACGCCAGTGAAGGAATGGACTTGCTAACAGCACAAGAGTAAGCAGGCAAAAATCAAAGTTTCTTCTTCCATGTTCTCCCTTACAGGCTTCCAGCAGAAGATGTGGGCCAGATTAGAGCTGGATTGAAAGTAAATATTCCCAACTCAAGATCTAGATTAAAGATGTGTCTTCCTACCTCAAAAGATTCAAAGTAAAAGTAGATCTTCCCATTTCAAATTAAGCAGAAGTCTCTCAGTTTATGCCCCGAGTTTTATTCCAGATGTAGTCAAATTGACATCCAAGAATAGCCATTCCACGGCATTTAAGCAGAGACAGAGTGTGAACCAACTTTACAGGTTTGACTGGAGTTGGAATGAATGTGGCCAGCAGTGTGACAAATGGCAGCAGACAAAAGGGTATTTGCTGCTGCATTGTCAGTATGGATCTGGAAAGAACATGACTGAGAAATTAGAGCAGAGGAAAAAAAGAATGCAAAAAAGAAAAAAAGCAGTAGGAAAGATCTGTGAGATACAGATACTGAAGAAAGTGAATGAAGCACATGGGAAATGAAGGCTAGGAACAAGGAAAGAAGTAGTCGCATCCCCTACACACACACACACACACACACACACACACACACACACACACACACCATTCTTCCCCCTTCATCCCTTCCTACTCAGCCACCAACTCCTCTCTATTCTTAGCTGCTTTTGGGACATGTGGTCCCCAAAGCTTTTCAAGTCTTTCTTCAAGTCAGCTTCATTCCAAATCACACACAAAAAGAAAGTACTTGATCTCTTTATTCTCAAAATATTATGATACTAAATACAATACAATACAATACAATATAAGAGGTATTGGGTTTGTCTTTGGTCTCTAGGGCTTTAAGGGAAGCAGACTGAGCTCAGAACATGTCTGTCATCTCCAAGATGTAGAAGTACTGTTTGAAGGCATATATCGCACGTGTGGTCGGAATGGACTCCCGCTCTTCCAGAGGAATGAAAGCTAATTTGAGAAGGCAACTAAGCAAGAGGACCAGGCATCGGAACAGTAGAACATCAGGAAGGTGAAGGCTAAGCATCCTCCTCTTTCCTTTCTGCTAGAATCTAAGAACAGAGACTAGTGACCTCAGCAAGGGATCAAAGTAGACAGCTACTTGGACCCCACCAGGGGAGCACCGGAGCACTCCATGACCAGTCAGTTGTCATGCTCAGGGAGTGGAACGCTCTCCATAAGAACGGAGACAAACCGTTCCAATGTCTGTGCAGCTGCTTTCCCGGCCTCCAGAACTTCCTTGTGATTGGCCTTCTCCAAGTTGTCGTAATCCATGACAACCTTGTTAGTAATGAGTGAGAAACCAAAGACACGGAGCCCACAGTGTCTTGCAACAATAACTTCTGGGACTGTGCTCATGCCTGAAGGGGAGAGAGAGAGAGATGACTCATGTGGCTCCCCTCACCCTCACTCTCATAAGTTCACTGAATTTCAGAAAGCATCCAAAGCAACTAATTAGTGCTGAGCACTCGCTGCCGCACATCTCTTCAGGTAGGCTTACTAGCTTCTTACACACTTTGGCACAATCTGCTTCTGTGCTTTGTGGCAATTATTGAGTTGACCTTGCAGCCACAGGTAGAGAAGGTGGCAGTACTGACACTCTGACACAGCGCTGAACTCAAGCCTGTGGTCTCTGCTTTCCGCATATTCTAATTCATCCTTCCCCAAATCCAGAAGCTCTTCCTCCCTTCACTATTTTACCAGATCCTTCCTCCAACCACCAGTCAAACCCCTCTCACCAACAGCATCCGCTCCCAGCATCTTCAGCAGACGAGACTCTGCCACAGTCTCAAAGTTGGGGCCTGCCAACATCACGTAGGTGCCTTCTTGTAGTTTTCGTTGCTCCCCCATTTGTCTCCAGGCACTGAAAGCCTTCTGTCTCATATCCCGGTCATAAGCATCAGACATGGCAGGAAAACGAACGCCAAACCTAGAACACAGGTGGGATTATCTCAGATAAATGGCACCAAGTGAACTTTCTTGCCCATATCCTGGCCACGGCCAGACTCCGCATCCAGATCAAGGGGTCAAACCTTTCATCATTGGGGCCTCGGAGAGGGTTCTGACCACAGAACCCAGGTAGGTTGATGTGATCACGGATCAGCATGATATCTCCAACCTCAAAATTGGGGTTGAGTCCTCCAGCGGCATTGGTGACCACCAAAGTGTCCACACCCAGAAGATGGAAAACTCTCACTGGGAATGTCACCTTAGATGCGAAAGATCAGAAAAGGATTGTTCAAAACCTCACCAACCAACTCAAAGGTAAGAATAATATGAACCATGAAACAAGAGATCAAAAACTTGACCCAGCCCCAAGTAGGACAGTTTTCCCCTCTTCCTCCTGATCCAACCAAGCTTGGGCCCCTGATTTACCTTTGACAGAGAGTACCCTTCATACATATGGAACCGGCCCTGCATCATCACACAGGATCTGCCATTCAGGAATCCAAACACCAGCCGACCAGCATGACCTTGCACTGCACACAGAAAAGGGAAAAAAGCTAAGTGATTATGCTAGGTGTAATGGTACATGTTTTTTCTCTCAGTACTCAGGAGGTAGAAGCAGGCAGGTCTGTCAGTTCAAGGCCAGCCTAGACTACATAGCAAGTTCCAGGCCAGCCAGGGATACATGTGAGACTGCTTCAAAAAGAAAAGCCATCATACTTCCCTGTATCCCACATACTAGCACTTACTAGAAGCCACCCACTGTGTTTAACATGTGATGACATAATTAACGACAACAGCAGTATGCTGATCATCATAATCACACAAATGTACCTTGAGGTTAGAGACGTGGGATAAGAACACTGATGTGAACATATCACAAAAGGAATTTCAAAAGACTTTTCCAAACAGAGAAACTCATCCTGCAAGGGAGCAAAGGTGAGTACAAACCAAAGCCTGAAAGAGTGGATTCAGTAATTACAGGCCTCTAAGATTTTCCAAATTCTTAAAAAGTGTGCGATAATGAACTCTTCTAACTAAACTGTGTGCCTCCTTATTCCAGCTAGGGAGCTCCTGGTATATGCTGGCATATTAAAGATGAACAAGGAAGATGGGCCCAATTGAGACTCATAGAACTCTTTTCTTTTTGACGAATAACAGTCCTGTGGGAAACAACACTCATACTGGGGTATATGGGTCATGTGAGCACAAGATTAACCATTACTGCCATCTCATTATCAGGCAGAGTCCTCTAATGGATGGCCAACCTACACTCCTTTAAGGAATGGCTCTGTCAGAGGGACTAGACTCAAGAATCAGAAAAAAAAAAAAAAAAAAAAGAGTGAACATAGCTGGAAAAGCCCAAAAGTAAAAAGTAAGTAGATAAGCTTCAAGTTAACTTGCTTATCACTCAGTGCAGGGCTCTGTCCCTGAGGGAAGGAGTGGCAGATGCCCACCTCACTACTATCTGCCATCTCTCTTCTCTTCAGTGTTACCTTTCCTCCTCACTCCCACACCTCCCTGCTCTTGGTCTGCCATTCTTACCCCAAAGGCTTTTAAGTATTTATCAAAAGTTTCAACTCCCTTAGGAAGAATAAGAAGAAAGATAGGTAAGATATGTTAAGAGAAATGAAAAAGGCCTCCTCTTGTCGTTTCTAAAGCTGAGTGAGTTTTCATGCCTGTGATCACAGTGCTACACTGATGACAGAGCTCAACGGTACATCTCCAAAGGCCACTGTGAACCTATACTAATCCCTGTGTGCGCCCATAACCACATGGTGGCCACAGTGCTTATTGTTGCTATGTATGCCTAGGCGGCAGATGGAGGTGGAGATGGATGACCTAGAAACAGGTCTTTGTCCTGGGGTGCCACTTCTACTGAAGGTGAGTGCATGCATACATGCAAGAGTGTGAGTGTGTGAATGTGTGTGTGAGTGTGTATGAGTGTGTGTGTGCTGTAGCATGAAGACAACTAGTGGGAAAGTCAGTTCTTCCCTTTCAGCTCATGGGTCTTGGAGATGGAACATGTTTGTCAGCACCTTTCCCCAACCCTCCCCACCCTAACACACACAGTATAGGGATTTCTTTCTAAAGCCATTCTGATTCTGTGGTTGTCTCTTTCCCTCTTCCTTTTGTCTTTGGTCAAATGTTAGGACAAGAGTAAAAACATCTCCTTGATTAGATTCCACATTAGCTCACTGTGGTGGTTTGAATAAGAATGGCCCCCATAGGTGCATATATTTGAATACTTAGTCACTAGGAAGTGGCACTATTTGAAAGCATTAGAAGAATTAGGTGTGGCCTTTGTTGGAGAAGTATGTCACTAGGGGTGGATTTTGAGGTTTCAGAAGCCCATGCCAGGCAGTGTCTATTTCAGCCTTCAGATCAAGATGTAGCTCTCACTACTGCTCTAGTGTCCTGCATGCTACCATACTCCCCACAGTGATAATGGACTAAACCCTGAAATGTAAAGAAAGCCTCTAATTAAATGCTTTCTTTCATAAGAGTTGCCTTAGTCACGGTGTCTGCACAGCAATAGCACAGTGACTAATGCCCCACAGTCCAGCCAGTACCTGTGCTTTGGGGAAAGTTGGGTATCTCATTGTACTCAAAGATCTGAGCCTGAGTTAATTTAGAAGTCAGCCCTCCTAAGCCAGAACCACAGATCACTGCCACTTGAGGTCGATGCTTAGTGTGAGAGCGAAGCCACTCGGCGGTTCTCTCATAATCTTCGTATGTGAACCTAGGAATTAAAGGACAAGTACATAGGCTGTTAGCATAGAAAACCCAACAGGTATTCTAAGGCAGAGGACAGAGATGAAAGCCCAGCCTGTTTATTCAACCACTCACCCATCTCTCTGCTCAATCAGTCCCACTAAAAGCCTAACATAAAACTCTTCATTCCAGAGCATAACAAAAATTAATGAAGTCCATTTCCTTTGATGGCCCCACCTGAAATGCTCTGCTGCTAAGTTGTACACCCAGCACTAGGAAGCTCATACCTCTCCTTGTGACAGAAATAGAACCAGGTTTATGATGCAGTGAACAAATCAATTCAAGGATTCTGAATGAGCTGAGGCCTTCCTAAAGGCAAGTCTCCTGTCTTGTTTTTTTTTTTTTTTTGGCTTTTGTTTGATTTGAGACAGGGTCTCCCTATGTTGCCTATAATCGACAACCCACTATGCCCTCATTCCCTGCTCCAGCAGTTCATAGATGGGGTAGATGTAAGGGTAGGTCAACTCAAAGCTCTGGATCTGAGCCTGGGTGCTAGCTGAGTCTACAGCTCTTCCACTCACACCTTGTCACCTGGGTCAGCTCTCCCTCCAGAACTGCCCAGGTGAGGGTTGGGGCCAGCTCTCCTGAGTGCTGCAGCTAATGAGGGGCGGAGCCAGCTCTGCACAGCCCTCAGACATTAACATGTCCCCAGGTGGTAGTACTGGACTGTGGATATCCACTTGACCTTTGGTGGTAACAGACCCCACTGCTGCAGGACCAGACATGGTTCCCAGTGGTAGCCCAGGCCAGGACCTCACCATGGCCTCAGATAGCATCCCAGGCTCCTCACACCAGTCTCCTCCTCACTCCCCTCATGTTTCTAGTTCTACTTCCTTCATTGTGCACAGTCCACTCTGCTTCTCTTTCTCTTCCTCTCTATCACTCACTTGCTCATCTTAGTGCCCGGGGCTTCTGGGCGTTCTGCGGTTGTCTTGGGCTTGCTCTGCTCACTGGGCCCAAATTTAATTAATTTTTAATTTAAAAATTTAATTACACTTAATTTAGTTGGTGTGTACCTGTGTGTGATGTGTTCAAAGCATGCCATAGCATGTATGGTGGTCAGAGGATAACGGGTGAGTCAGTTATCTCCGATCATGTGGGCCACAAGACTGGAACCCAATTCAGGCTTGGCAGCAAGAGTCCTTCGGAGTCACGTCACCGACCTCAAAATTTTTATTAATAAGTAATAAGAATATTCCTAGTAGAAGTCTAGAGGAGAGCCTTAATTTGTCTAAACAAATTTCTTTGATTCCCGGATACAGACCTCTGTCATATGGAATTAACAAAGCTATTCAGTATCTGGGCCTGGTGGCTGGCAAACACCTTTAATTCCAGAACTGGGTGGCAAAGTTGATTTCTGAGTTCAAGGCCAGCCTAGTCTACATAGTGAGTAACAGGCCACTCAGGCTACATAGAGACTGTCTCAAAAACAAAGAAAATGTGTGTGTGTGTGTGTGTGTGTGTGGTGTGTGTGTGCATGTATGTATGTATGTATTCAAGACCAGACACTAAATTTTTTTTGTGGAGTTTTGGAGCTCATTGTTGTTTTCACACAGAGTCTCGTGTAACTTAGGCCAGACTCAAACTCAATATATAACCAAGGCTGACTTGACTGAGTCCCTGATCCTCCTGTCTCTACCTCAAAGTACTGAGATGACAGTGTGAGCTATGATTCACAGCTAAAAAACTAAATGACTGCAAAACAACACAAAACCCAGGCTTATTTCACAATATCGGTTATAAAATGTCAAGCTAGTACTGGCTGCAGACACTATTAAAAACAGAAGTTTGTGGGCCCATCCCTTCAGATGAAAAACTTGTTAAAGTTAGGAAGGGTGGCATATGCCTTTAATCCTAGCACTCAGGAGGCAAAGGCAGGTGGACTTCGGAGTTCAAGGCCAGCCTGGTCTACACTGTGAGTTTCAGGGAGAACACGGGTTATGTACAGAGACTGTCTCAAAAACAACAAAACAACCAAACTTGCTAGGAAGCTCTGTTATGTAACAGTTAATCTTTCTATCTCCTGCTGCCCCCTCTCCCTCTCTACCTATTATCTTTGCTTCTCACTTTGTCAGAGAGCAAAGAACGACCTACATAACTCATAACCAAGTACTAGTAACAATCAACTGGGGGCCGGGTGTGTTGGGGCAGACCTTTAATCCCAGCATGGGGAAGGGGGGGGGGGTGGCAAGGCAAGGGGATCTCTGCAGGTTTGAGAGTTCCAAACAGAATGAAGAGAAACCCTGTCTAATCAGCCTGGACCTTCTCACAGTCCCAAGTCCAATTCCATCCCATCCAACTGCAAAGATCAAAGATTGCTCTTGGGAGTGGAAGAACTGAGGTGTACATGAATTGAACACAACTAAAAAAGCCTCCACAAGTTTTTTTTTTCCTCCAGCCAGAAAGCCTTAAGTCTCAGCTACATGGCAGACCCAGACATTAGGATAACTTGAGCCTAGCCTGGAAGTATAGCAAGACCTTGTCACACACTGCCACAGGAGTATATTATAGGAAACAAAACAGGTCTACGACACAACAGGTTATCCTCCGTAAAACAGCTAGGTAGGGCAGAGGCGGAGAGAGCCACAGGTAACAAACAGAAGCAATTAAGTAGTCAAGAATTTAACGCAACAGCATCCTAAAGGGCCGGAAGTATGAGGCTTGGCCACCTGGCCAAGTGCGGCCACAGTTCACAGTCCCCGAGGACACATCGGACCTGAGATCACCCTAAAGCTTTTGTGATCCCTACAGCTCTGCTGGTGAGTCAATCTAGGAATTTCCGACGCAAAACGAAGGGAGATCCTTTTTTAAAGTGGACAGGAAGGAGTGGATAAGTGTCTTCTGAGCAAGTCAATGAATACAGATTTCCTAGCCTTAAAGAGACTCCATTTCTAATTTGTTAATGCGTCCTCCAGTTTGGAGGAAAGAGAGGGGCTGTCGTGAAAAGTGAGCAATTTTCCTTCTGAAGGAACTGCAGGATAGCACAACAGAATTATCTCCTGGGTTACCTGGACCCTAGAATGGAAACTTGTGTTATGAAGTAACCAGGGCTTGTGCGTCTTTTTCCACATATATATCCACATACACCATAAAGGCACAACGTTTCCTGGTGACAGTGCCTACATACACTGTGCTAACCTGTTTCTTCCTGCTCCGGGGAGCCCCTAGCGCTGGTTAGCGCGCCTGCCTGCCGCGCCTGCCGCCCCACCATTCCAGAGCCCTGACTCTGCCACTGGGCTCAGTGCCAGGCCTCTTTGCATCCCCAGCAGACTCGCTCCATCTCTGGGCCCGGACTGCTAAGTTCCCAGTTCTCAGCGACAGCCGGTCCCCCTTGGCAGAACGCCCGAGTCCCCGAGCCCAGCCCGGCACTTACTCGTTCTCCATGGTGTCACCGACGGCCGCGCCGAAATCCAACCCTTTCCGCTCCACGGCGACACCGTCAGAGTCCGGTCAAGACTGTTAGTGCACTGTTCTCTGGACCGGCCTTTATAACCCCAGTCCCCGGCGCCAGCCAATGGCAGCAGCCTTGTCTCCATGGTGACACACCCTCATCCAGAGGTGTGGCAGGAAACCTCTCCCTAGTTCATTTCAAAGAGACCCTCTCCTCGTCTAGGGCAACCAGTAAGTGATCCCTGCACACATTCATGATTCTCCCAGCCAGAAAAGGAGGCCTGTGGGGGAAGAGAGGCAGGGTATAGAGCCCCGGAACCGCCTATCTGCAACTCCATTCTCCTCTGTGTTACTGTGTGTAAGAATTTGAAAAGCGAAAAAATTCAAACCATAGATTGTGCAATCTTGAAATAAAATGAAACAGTGTCTTGAGTTGCATTCGGGAATGGGGAAGTGGTGCTGGGCGGGTAACAGTACTGACTTGGAGCCTGCAGGACTTGGGGAAACACTTCGAGGTTCAGATGGAAGTGAGTTCTAGATGGCTTGGATCCTAGGTAAGCATAGACGGGATGGCAAGTTGCCTGGACGCACAGTACGGAGTCCAAGCAATTCGTTAACTTTGAGAACTCTTGTCAAGAAGGAAATTCACATAACAGAAGTGCATGTTCCTCCCACCCCCACCCCCACCCCCAGAAGTAAACAAACAGTACACCCTGGAAAGCATTTGGTATTCCTTTTCCTTAAACTTTACATAAGCATCCATGCTTAGTTCTTGAAATTCTTTAACTGTTTCTCTCCTGGAAACTTTCTCTCCTGCTTGCTGGTTTATACCACAACTCAAGCCACTGTTTTCCAAACGTGTTTTTCTTATTCTCTTAAAAAAATATTTATTGAGCATGAACTGTGCACCAGTGTTAGTGGGGTGAGCTTAAGAGTGAAAATAATTAATTGCTGGAAAGTTTACTGTGGTGGTACACACCTTTAATTTCCAACACTCAGGGCCAAAGCAGAGGATCTCTGAGTTCCAGGCCAGCCTGGGCTGCTGTTAGTGAGATCCTGTCAGTAGTAGTAGTAGTAGTTCTGTAATCCCAATACTGGGAGAGGCTGATACAGGAGGATTGTATAGACTGGGCCAGTCTGTGCTGTCTCAAAGAAAAAGAAAAAAAAAGAATCAGTCCAAGGAAATATCTGTGTTTGTTTGTTTGTTTTAACTTTTTGTTTTATTTACATTTTTTTTATGTGCATTGGTGCTTTGCCTGCATGTGTATCTGTGTAGAAGTGTCAGAACTCCTGCAGATGGAGTTACACACAGGTGTCAGCTGCCATACAGGTGCTAGGAATTGAACTCAGGACTTGTGGAAGAACAGTCAGTGTTCTTAACCACTGAGAGATCTCTTCAGCTCTTAATTTTTAATTTTTTTGTGGTTTTTGTTTGTGGGGTTTTATTTTGTTTTAAAGACAGGGTTTCTCTGTGTCCAGGAACTCCGTCCTGAGTGCTGGGATTAAAGGCATGCACAACCACACCCATAGTAAATTTTTACTTTTGATTGGTTTAAATTATTATCATCACTATTAGGCTTTTTTGAAACATTAGGGCCATGTGTGGTAGCACATGCCTTTAATCTCAAAATTTGGAAGTAGAAACAGGAGACTGATTTGTGGCTAATCTGGTCTACAAAGAGTTCCAGGACAGCCAGCCAACTTAGAAAGACCATGTTTCAAAAAAAGAAAAAGAAAGAAAAAAAGGCAAAGAAAAGAAAAAAAGGAAAGAGAAAAAAGATTTGGCTTTTTTCTGTAGTCTAAGCTGTCTTTGAACTTTTGGACTTCTTGCTGAAACCTCCAAAGTACAGGGATTAAAGGTATGTACCATGATGCTCAGCTTGGACATTTTTGCTGTTTGTTTTAAGACAATGTCTCACTGTATAGCCCTGGCTGGCTTTGAGCTCACTAAGTAGACCAGGCTAGTCTCAAACTCACAGAGATCCTCCTGCCTCTGTGTTGGGACTAATCTTAGTCTGAGCTTTGTGATTAAACGCATATGTTACCACGACTGGCTTCATTTTCTTTATAAATAATTACAAATAGTCAGCTAGCCGGGCGGTGGTGGCACACGACTTTAATCCCAGCACTTGGGAGGCAGAGGCAGGTGGATTTCTGAGTTCGAGGCCAGCCTGGTCTACAGAGTGAGTTCCAGGACAGCCAGGGTTACACAGAAACCCTGTCTCGAAAAACCAATAATAATAATAATAATATAATAATAAAAATAAAATAAAAATAAAAACAAATAGTCAGCTAATGGGTATGTGAACTTCTTGGAACTACACAGTTTCCCAAACATTAAAACCCTAAACAACTACTCCATTTCTTGTTCCATGCTGAGTTTGAACAGTACTTACCTTTAATCAGCAGGATCTTCTATAAACAGCCTTGTAAAGGTATGTTGTCATTAGAAAGAGTGTTATATGTTCTAATGTTCAAACTATGATTGTTCTCAAGCTAATAATTGATAAAGCATAAAGAACTGTCAATATTGCTGTGCCTTTTTTTGATATATAAAAGTATTCTGGATCTGAGGGTATAATCCAAAGATCAGAGTGCTTTCCTGGCATGCATGACACCCTAGATTCTATCTTCAACACTGCTATATGTGAGTATGTGAGTGAGTGTGTGTGTGTGTGTGTGTGTGTGTGTGTGTGTATGCATATGCAGAATGTTGGCACTGGCTTGAATTTTAGCTACGGGGAAGGCTGAGGCAAAAGAATCATTGGAACCCAGAAGTTTGAGGACATTTTAGGCTATAAAGTGAGAGTCTATCTCAAATAAATAAATTAATTAATAATATGAATTGAAAATACATAGATTTTAAAAGTATTTAAAATTACTTAGTGGTGTAGAAAAACTATTGAATTAGGTCAACCTGTATACTTTAAAGACGTTTTACTATCAGAATGGAATTCAGGGAATGTGTTAAATTGGGGAAGAGCCTTTGCCTCTGAAAAACTGTGGATTCCATCAAAATTCATAAAGATCAGATTTGAACAAGAAAGCTTCCCCGTGAAAGTCAGGATTCAAGGAAGAGACAAAGAAAGACAGCAATGCAGATGATGCAGAAAACAGATCCCTCCTGTACAGAGACAGCTCAACAAACCAGCTGAAAAAGGACAGCTTCATCAGACTGGCAGACTGAAAACCTTGATGCTGAAATAGACATTTGCAGAAGACAGATGGTCAGGACTGCAGTTATGAAGGATTATCTCATCAAGGGATCTTCATAAGGGCATTCAGATTGTTAAGATTTGGGGATCAATAATTGTTTCTATTATAAAAAGTTAAACTATGTACAATTTTTAGCTTAGATGAAAAGGAGGAAATGTTGCAGGATATTTTATCACACTGTGAACACACTGAGGTTGGGTAATTTACTGAAAAGGGCTGTTTCTAGTTGTGGTGTGGTTCTGCCTTAGCACATACCTTTAATCCTCTGACTGGAATATAGTGAACACCTTTAATCTCAAACAATGACGGTAAAGTTTGTAGAAGGAAGCACTCATGTTTGCAAGTGACTTCTAATTGAGTAGACAAAGTGATGAATCAGAGAAAGATTTGACAGAATAGGATACACCCAACTCTCCTGAGAGGAAAGGGAATCTACTTGAGGGGCAGTGCATTGAGAGAGAGAAGGAGGCAGTTTTACTGGGACAGCTTGTACAGAGACAGGGTGCAGAGAGAGAACAAACTAGACACAGGTGAAGATGGAATGAGCCAGAGAATGAGAAGGAGCCAGAAGATTAGACAAATTGACAGAGATAATTTGAGGTCAAGCAGAGCAATTCAGGAGTAGCCCAGAGAAGCCAGATATATCATGGTGAGGAGTTTAAGCCAGAACAGCTGAGTTAACTAGCCACCTAGAGTTCAGAACGAAGAAGAAAGGGTGAGTTTATTCAGCAGCAAGTCTCAGAAGCTGAAAACATTCTAGACCTAGTTAGATTGTACGGAGGTTAGAAGCTGCCAGGACTAGGACTAGGTTAGCAGATTGAGACAGTAAGACAATTACCACTAGAGAACAAAAGTTACATTTACATAATGGTACCTGCAGGAGTCTCCGTTATGACACAGAATTTGAGAATCATGGTCCCAGTCACTATGATGTAACCTTATTCCTGAGTTTATACAATATAAATAAATAGTAGTACTAATACAAACTACCTATATATGAGTTCTTTCTCTACCCTTTGCCTACCAACTAACTATGTCATCCATCCCCAATAAAAATTTTATACCTAAATTTTTCTCATCTGGAAAATGATCAGAAGTTTTTGACTTTGCTACTCTTACAAGGATCATATAATACAGTTAAGTGTTTTGTTAAGTACCTGGCACTATACTTACAATAAACACACAGTAAATGTTGACTGTTACTATTTCCCGTTGTCTCTTTTTTTATCTTGTGATATCCACCTAACCTTAAATCAGATGCAAAGAAAAATTAGTAGTTCATTTAGTTAATTAGCATCATCTAGAATCCCACAATACTCAGAATAGTCATGTGGCTATTTGCATTTAATAAAATTAGGACAACATAATCACAAGTGGTGGTGCATACCTTTAATCCCAGCACTTGGGAGGCAGAGGCAAGAGGATCTCTTGAGTTCAAGGTCAGCCTGGTCTACAGGGTGAGTTCCAGGACAGCCAGGGCTACATAGAGAAACCCTGTCTCAAAAACCCAAACAGAAGAATCTCAAGGGCTGAGATCTAACTCAACGATAGAGTATCTGTCCAGTTGCATAAAGCCCTGGGCTCAATCCTCAACACAACATAAAACTAGGTCTAGTGGTGCATGTCTGTGAGCCCAGAACTTGGAACAGAAAGATAGAAGGTTCAGAGATTCAAGGTCATTCTTAGCTACAAATAGGTTGGAGGCTAGCCTGAACTATACAAGACCCCATTTCAAAAGAAAAAAAAATCCCAGATTCTTTTCATGAGAAACTTGTCATCCTCCTGTCTTAGCCTTTTAAATACAGGTCTGTACCATCAGATGATACTTTTAAAGAAGTAATTAAGTCAAATAATGTAGGAATAATGTTATTGTGCATTGTGTAAAGATTATCCATGTATTACTCAAATGCTGATTTCTGTGACCTCATATCTGGTTGTAGTCTTTATCCTAAGTGTCTCCTTCCTCAAGGTTGTGTAAGAATCATTCCCCATTTATTCTCTGATTTGTCAAAAAAAAACAGTTGGTCAGCCAATGACTGGGGAGAGCAGAGAATAAGGCAGGACTTCCTCCCAGCCAGGGGATGGTGGGGGAGGAGGAGAGAGGAGGTGGGAATTAGCCATAGGAAGAGAGTCCAAGAGACACCATGAGAAAACACCTGGATTCCAGAAAGCCAGATCAGTACTGAAATGCAATTATCAACTGGGATATTAACTGGGAGCTAGCCAGATTAGAGGATCAAAATTGAGCAATACTACTCAGTTATTGGGACCTTAAGGCTTATTAAATAAATATAATAGTTCAGACTCAATTATTTGGAAGCTAGCTGAATTAAGAGGAAAACTGCAACAAACACTTTATAAACTTCCATTAACAAAATAACAACACAAGGAGGGAGAGGTGTTAGATCATGAAGGCTGCCCTTATTGAGGGAATCAGTCACACCTGATGTGGTGGTTGGAATAAGAATGGCCCCCATAGGCTCATATATCTGCATGCTTAGCCAGCAAGAAGTGGCCTGTTTGAACGAAATAGAAGAATTAGGAGGTGTGGTCTTGCTGGAGGAAGTATATCACTGGGTGTGGGTTTTGAGGTTTCAAAAGCCCATGTTAAGCCCATGATCTCTGTGTCCCCCTACCCCCTCTGCCTGAAGATCAAGATGTAGCTCTCAACACTACACCTGGATACTGCCTGGCTCCCTGCCTTGATGATAATGAACTAAGCTTCTGAAACTGTAAGCAAGCTTTCAATTAAAAACTTTCTTTTATAAGATATGCCTTGGTCATGGTGTCTGTTCACAGCAATAGAACTCTGACTAAGACAGAGGTTGGTACCAGAAATGGTGCATTGCTGTCACAGGTCTAACATACTGTGGTTGGTGGAATGTGGACTTTAAGATACTGGATTAGGCTTTGACAAAGGAGCTCAAACTATCCAGTGGAAAAAAGACAGCATTTTCAACAAATGGTGCTGGTCCAACTGGAGGTCAACTTGTAGAAGAATGCAAATTGATCCATACTCATCTCCTTGTACAAAGCTCAATTCCAAGTGGATCAAGGACCTCCACATAAAACCAGCTACACTGAAACTAATAGAAGAGAAAATAGGGAAAAGCCTTGATCACATGGGCACAGGGAAAAGTTCCTGAACAGAACACCAATGGCTTATGCTCTAAGATCAAGAATTGACAAATGGGATCTCATAAAACTGCAAAGCTTCTGTAAAGCAAAGGATATGGTCAACAGGACAAAGCGGGAACCAACAGACTGGGAAAAGATCTTCACCAACCTTACATCTGATAGAGGGCTAATATCCAAGGTATACAAAGAACTAAAGAAACTAGATTCCAGACCATCAAATAACCCTATTAAAAAATGGGGTAGAGAGTTGAACAAAGAACTCTCAACTGAGGAAACTCGAATGATTGAGAAACATCTAAAGAAGTGTTCAGCATCCCTAGTCATCAGGGAAATGCAAATGAAAACAACACTGAGATTCCACCTCACACCAGTCAGATTGGCTAAGATCCAAAACACAGGTGACAGCAGATGTTGGCGAGGATGTGGAGAAAGAGGAACACTCCTCCATTGTTGGTGGGATTGCAAGCTGGTACAACCACTATGGAAAGCAGTCTGGCGATACCTCAGAAAACTGAACATAGTGTTACCTGAGGACCCAGCTATACCCCTCCTGGGTATATACCCAGAAGATATTTCAACATGCAACAGGGCCACATGCTCCCCTATGTTTATAGCAGCCTTATTTATAATAGCCAGAAGCTGGGAAGAACCCAGATGTCCTTCAACAGAAGAATGGATACAGAAAATGTGGTACATTTACACAATGGAGTACTACTCAGCTATTAAAAATAATGAGCTCATGAAATTCTTAGACAAATGGATGGAGCTAGAAAATATCATCCTGAGTGAGATGACCCAATCACAAAAGAACACACATGGTATGCACTCACTGATAAGCGGATATTAGCCCAAAAGCACACAATACCTAAGACGCAACGCATAAACCTCATGAAACTCAAGAAGAAGGAGGAAGACCAAAGTGAGGGTGCTTTTGTCCTTTTTAGAACGAGTATCAAAAGATTCAACCAGAGCTCCCAGGATCTAAACCTCCAGCCTGAGAACAGACAGGGGCAAGCTGTCCTCTGAGAGGCTCTAACCAGCAGCTGACTCAGACAGATACAGACATCCAGAGCCAAACAGTGGATGGAGCTTGAGGACTCTTATAGAAGAATAGGGGGAAGGATTGTGGGCCCTAAGGAGATAGGAACTGCACAGGAAGATCAACAGAGTAAACCAACCTGAACCCTTGGAGCTCTCAGAGACTGAATCACCAACCGTGGAGCATACCTAGTCTACACAGATCTAGCTCCATGGGCTGGACCTAGGCCTCCCTACACATATGTTGCAAATGTGCAGCTTGGTTTTCATGCAGGTCTCAAACATCTGGAGTGGGGGCTATCCCAAAACATGCAGCCTGTATATGGAGTATGGTCTTCTAGCTAGGTGCTTCATCTGGCCTCAATGGGAGAGGAAGCACCTAGCTCTCAGAGACTTAAAGTGGCAGGGTGGGGGATACAGGAGGAGGGGGTACTCAGAAAACAAGAGATGGGGAAGGATTGTGGGAGGGGGTGACTGGGACGGGTTATAAAGTGAATAAGTAAAAAAATAAAAAAAATAAAAAAGACTTGAGAAGCCAGGGTTGGGGAGATACTCAGGGAGGTACGACTGCACAGAGGAGAAAGGGAGGGGTAAATGGGGGAAGGATTGTGGGGGGGTTACTGGGGGGGGGTCAGTGAGTCGGATGTAAAGTGAATAAGTAAAAAAATAAAAAGATTAGCTCATAAAAAAAAAAAAAAGATATTGGATTAGGAAAGTGGTTGGATGTGGTTTTGAGTTCCACTTGGGTAGACGAAACGCAGAGCTCTATGCTGCACTTCACCCTATGTCGCCATCAGGTGCTGGGCTTGCAGGAAGCTCTGATACACTGCTCAGGGATTGGAAGAACACAGCCTAAGGGGGACCTCGGCCTGGGTGAGAAACAATGCAGACTGAGGCCGAAGAAGCTGGAGTTCCCTAACTTCCAGGCATCTTGTCACAGCTGGAAACCACATGGAGTCAGGAAGGGAGAGGGGCTGCGCTGCCCTATGATGAGCTGAGGGCCAAGTGGTTGGGAATGCTGGCTTAGCTTAGCTGCAAGTGTCTGGTAACATGGAGGGGCTTTCTGCAGGATAGTTAAGTGGTGTGGCTCTGTATGGTGAAGGCTTCCTACCACAGCGTTCTTGGTGAGAAAGAATGTCCTTGCTTGTCCATATTGTTTATTGGCAGTAGAAGATGGATGCATACAACTTCCTCAGGGTGACTTAGTGAAGATAATTCAATTTCAAGTTACTCATACATAATAACATAAATTTGTTGTAAAACAGGGTAGTACTGGGGGCTGGAGAGATGGCTCAGTGGTGGAGAGCACTTGATGCTTTTCCAGAGGATTTGAGTTTAGTTTTCCTGCTGTTGGTTTCACAACCTCCTATAACTCTAGCTCCAGGGGATTCCATATTCTCCTCTGGCCTCAGAGGCACCTGCACACAGGTGGCATAGATCCACACTACATGGACATATACACACAAATAAAATAAATCTAAAAGAAATAAAAAAAGGAAACTAAACCCTTTAACCCCTTGCCTTGGTTTTCAGTCTTCAAAACAATAAAGAAAATGAATACATTGAAGGTCTGGTATATTTTGTTATTTGGGGATTTTCTTGTTTTGAGACAATGTTTCTGGGGCTGGCCTTGATTTTGCTATATATAGCAGAGATGACCTAGAACTCCTGATCTTTCTGCCAGTCTCCCAAATGCTGGGATTACAGGCATGGTCTACCAAATCCAGTTTAGTCTATGACATTTTAAGGACCGTAGGACAGTAATCTACCTCCATCGACCCCCCTCCCCCACCTTGCTGCTTCCCTTCTCCACTTCCTTCTAAGATAGCATCTCACTGTTTTGTCCAGGCTCAATTATTTGGATAGGGACCCCAAATGTACCTCTGACTAGTGGCATGTGCTCCTACTATTTTCAATCTGGCTACCATACTCAAGTATAAAACATTAAACCTGGATTTTTATTCCCACTTCGACCTCAGTTCTGATGGCTATACTGTGTAGAGTTCGGGTTTCCACATCAGTATGGGAAGTTTGTGATCTGGAGATATGAAATTGATTAGGTTGGGAGTGCAGCTCAGTCAGTAAAGTGCTTGCTGCTCAAGCATGAGAACCCACATTTGATCCCCAGGACTCACAAAGAAAAGCCAAGCATGGTAGTCCTTAATTATAATCCAGTATCTAATAGGCAAGCCCAAGTCAGAGAGAGAGACCGCCTGTCTCAAGAACCAAGGTTGGGACTGGAGAGATGGCTTATGATTAAAAACTGAGCCAGGCATGGCGATGCACGCCTTTAATCTTAGCACTCAGGAGGCAGAAGCAGGTAGACCTCTGTGAGTTAGAAGAAAACCTGGTCTACATATCAAGCTTCAGGACAGCCAGGACTACATAGAAAAGCCCTGCCTCATAAAACAAAGCAAACAAAACAAACAAACAAACAAACCAAAAGCATTGGCTGTTCTGTAGGAAATCTTGAGTTTGATTCCCAGCACCAACATGGTAGCCATCCACTGTCTGTAGCTCTAGTTCCAGGATATTTGATGCCCTCTTCTGACCTTCTCTGGTACTGCATGCACATGGTGCACAGACACACATGCAGGCAAAAATATATTTTTTTAAAAAGAGTGAATATTCAAGAAGGAGGAGGAAGAAGAGGAGGAGGAGGAAGAGAAGGACAGGACTCTTTAATTCAGCCCTTGGGAGGCAGAAGCAGGTAGATCTCAATGAGTTCGAGGCCAGCCTGATCTACAAAAACAAATGAACAAACAAACAAACACCTGCACACTATTCTTATAGGGGAAGGGAAGAGAGGAAAGGAGAAATAAGAGGGCAGAAAATGGGTAAAAAGTAAAAAATTACAGTACCTCTCATCAAGTAAAGTCTATCTAGATGTGTTGGTGCATACCTGTGATCCCAGCACTGGAGAAGCTGTGACAGGAAGATCACAAAGAGTTCAAGATCAATCTGGTCCTACACAATAAGACCCTGTCTCAAAAACACTGAGTAGGGCTAGAATGGCCAGTCTAATTTATTACACTGAACATAGAGACGGACCATGCCTTACTGTTAACACTAGAATATAGAAAAGATGAGACTGTGCTAGTGCTTTAGCCTAGTGATGCTTGGTAACTTCTTCTTTATCTATAACTCTTTCACTATCATCTGTAGCACCATTCTCCAAAGAAGCCAGGCAATCTGACACTCAAAACGATCACCTACATGAGTGAAGCCATCTCTGGCCAATGAGCTGTTTCCTGTCAGGGGCAGCCCTGCTTATACACTGAAGGCCTAAAATCAGCAATAGGCCTGACATACACCAAGTCTTGGGTCTCTGTGGAAAAACACTGAAACAGATGCCTCGAAGCTATTGTAAACAAGCAGCTTTGGTGGAGGGCTGTCAAGCCTGAGTAGTCATAGACCTTGCAGATAGGTAACCTTGGTGGACAGTACCAACTTAGATAAAGACAAGTGAATCATAGGCAGAGTCATAGTGGTCTGTCCCCTGAACCTTCACCCAGCTGACACTCTGTTCTGGAAGATATCTGTATTCCCCTGAACACCTATGTTCCTGCGTCATCCCCTTCCCCACATCCTGCCTTTTTGTGTATATAACCTGTGTGTGAAAGAGTAAACATGGAGATCTGATCAGATTATAGACAGGTCGTCACTTCTTTGTGTCGGCCTGTCCCCACTTTCTCTTTCAGGTGATCTCCCCGGACCCCTGTTTAATGCCCTGCAGGACAGGACAGTTTCCAGTCATCTTCTGTGCAGTCATGAGGAAGCCTAAGAGAGATGATCAAGGAATCACTCAGAGCACATTACAGAATCAAGAGACCATGTCACTGTTTGGGGGGTTGTCTGTCACCTACTAGGTGACTAAAGACCCAAAAAAGCAAATCTGGATAGATGACTCAGAAGTTAGAACACTTGATACTCTTCCAGAGAAGCTGGATTCAACAACCATTTGTAATCCAGTTACAGGGGATCTGGTGTCCTCTTCTGGCCTCTGCAGGCAATAGGCAGGGAAGTAGTACAAACACAGACATGCAAGCAAATTAAATGTGTATGTATATGATATCTATCTGTCTGTCTGTTTATCTATCTATCTGAAGACCAGAAGAGCTATTCCTTTATGTTGATATGTTTTCTACCATCTTTATGTCCTTTCTCACAAATTACCTTTCTCACAAATTACCTTGTTTTCTGGGTATGTCATATCTGATCACTACCAAACTATATTGTCACTTGAGAGAAGACTAATTTCATTAATCTGAATTTTCCTAGGGTGCTCTCTGCCCAGAACTGTAGGCAACATTACATCACAGACATCTCTCTAGAGAGGATCCACTACACTTTATATCCTTCTAATATCAATCCTAAACTGCTAGTCTGCTATGGCAGCAGCCCCAGAGGTATGGTGGGACATCAGGATTAACTGTCTAAATGGTGACCTTCTATCTAGACTAGTATCTTCACCACTCTGCTAAATGCAGAACTCCTCTCCTATCTCAGAGACCCCTGCCTTCTAATGTCTATCAAAGTAAGGGATTTCCTTTGTTCCATGAGTTGGTATTATATATCCCATTTGAGCTTCTCCCTCTGTGAATAGTGGCAATAATAAAAGACCAGACTATTAGAAATCCCTCCCAATACATTTATTGTTTAAGACAGGTAGCTAGTGATTACTCCACCTTTAGACTAAGTAGTGCGTCCTTCCAAGAAAGTCTTGGCACTCAGGGATTATAGAAAAGGCTGAAGAGATGGTTCAGCAGTTAAGAATGCTTGTTCTTACAGAGGATCTAAGTTCTACTCCCAGCAACCACACAGCACTTTGAAGCTGTGTTAACACCAGTTTAAGGTATTCTAACAACCTCCTCTGGCCTCAGCAGGATTCTGTAAACATTTGGTACACATAAACTCATGCAGATAAATACACTCTTGCATATTAATAAATACATAGGGGGCTGGCATGATGGCTCAGAGAGTAAAGGTGCTTGTTGTCAAACTTGACAATGTGTGTTCAATCCCCAGGACCCACATGGTAGAAAAGAACCAATTCACAGAAGTTGTCCACTGATTTCCACACAAGTGAGTACACGTGCACGTACACACACACACACACACACACGTAGACTAAGTGTAGTAGTAAATGCCTTTGATCCTGCTAGTTGGGAGGCAGAGGCAGGTGATTATCTGTGAGCTTGAGGCCAGCCTGATCTACATAGTGAGCTTCAGAGCAGCCAGGGCTACACAGTAAGACCCTGTCTTGAAAATGAACAAACAAATGAATGCAATTTTTAAATAATGTTTTCTAAAAAAAATTTCCAAGACCTTTTTTTTTTTTTTTTACACAACACAGCATTGTCGTAAAAACACTAGCACAGCAATTGTCTTCTCTGAACCCTTTCCTAGATCTGTCTACAACTGAAAGAGGTTTAAAGACAAGCGGGCAGTGTCTATAACTAAACTGGGTATCATGTTTTAAGCCTGTAATCACAGAATTCAGAGGCTTACAGTAGCAGAATCATTAGTCCTAGTAGAGCCTGGGTCACATATAACCTTCCTCAAGACATGGCACAAAAAGATGTCAAAGTGTGTCCTAAGAATTCATCCATCTTCATGTACTTCCTTCAATATATACTTGTCAGAAAATATCCAACCTATTGGCTAACATTTACTTCATTTGATTTCTAGTCTACATCCCTATATTTGCCCTATAACAAAAACATCACCTAGAGGCCAAATGACAAATGAATAAATGAATGAACAGTAGATAAATACATAAACCATTTATTCACACACACACATACATATTATATAATATATATATATATATATATATATATATATATCACACACACAACAATATATATATATACTTCATTTATTCTTTGACCCTTCAGAGTATGAAATAGGTTTTCTCCCTACATTGTTTTTTTTGGGGGGTGGGGGGAGGGAGGAGTGCATGCTTGGATTGAAATTCAGGGCATAATGTGCATTAGGCAAGTACTCTACCACTGAGATATGTCCCCTACTTTTAACTTTTTTGTACAGCTAGAATTTTACTGTTTAGGACAGCAGCAGTGGGTGTTCTCCTAGGGTCCATGATGTCACCACCCACAGTAGTTGACAAGGTTTACAGAACCACACCATCCCAGGCCTAAAGTCCAGCAGGTAGCTGTTGGTTACCCTTGAGCTGAAGTGTCACAATCTTGAAGCCAATCTCCCTGGGCTAGTCAATGTGGTTTGTAGGGTGTTTAATTGTTTTTCTCCCTTGGCAGCTTCCATAGACAGCACTTTCACATGCTTTGAAAGCTAGTCCTCTGAGATGGGGCTTTCGGGTTGGTTCCAACTTGAACTCTGGTAGAGACATTTGTAGAACTAAGTATAATTTCACAGCCATGCATGGAGGCAAATGCCTGTAATCTCAATTACCCAGGAGGCTTTGGCAGAATCACCAAGTTCCAAACCAGGACCTTGTCTCAAAGCTGAAGACTGTGGATGTAGTAGTGACAGCACATTTTCAGAATAAAAAAAAGTCAGTTATTATTATTATTAGCCTTTATAGGTGCTGGAAGGGAACTTAGGGCTTCAGCATGGTTACACTATCACCTGATAGTATCACCATCACCTGCAGGAACACTCATTTCTGTCTGTGAGTCAGATTGATCTCAAACTCACGATCCTTTTGCTTCAGCCAGCCTCAGACTCAGCATGTGCATTAGGTTTTTAGATAGTCTCCCTATAGCTCAGGCTGGTCCAAATCCGAATGTCTGACCCTCCTGCCTCCATCATTCATATTCTGGGATTACAGCCCTACACTATGACCTTCTGTTTTTTAACTTTGGGTGGCTTTATTTTTATATTTGCGTATGTGCACACGCACATAAGCCACGTACGTGTGTGTGGCTGCCGAGTGCACGTTCCCGCGCAGCTAGAGTTACAGGTAGCAGTGGCCTTAGGACTCAAACCAGGCTTCTTTGAAAGGGCAGAAAGTTCTCTTAACCACCACTGCATCTTTCCAGCGCCCCGCCCTCTTGTATTGTGTTTCTCCTTGGGTCGATGAGTGTATCTCTCGGTTACTGAGGCTGCCCTGGAATTCCCTTTCCTAACTCATCTCCCCAAGTGTTGCATTTACAGGCATACGCAGCCTCATCACCACTATTCGGCGAAGCTGCGGGCTGAACTCGGGAGCCTTGTGCCAAGCCAGACAAGCGTGCTAAACCCTCAAGCTCCCCGTGGCTTTCCAATTCTCGTCCACGTCTTAGGGCGGCTACCGCGGCTCCCTGCAGGCCTGGACACCAGCCATGCCAGTCAGAAGGTACTGCAGCCACCCTCACGTTCTGGCGCTAAATTTGGGCCAATAGAGTTGCGTCCCACGGGAGACTTGGGACCAATGAGGAACGACTCACGCGACAGGCCGGACACGTGACACGTGTGGGGTAGCCGCCCACCTGGGCCGGAGGTAGCGCGATGGCCGCACTTCCAATAGCTCGCACAACTTCTAGTCACGTGCAGTGTTTACGGACTCAGCAGCTACGGGAAGGTCATGTGACAGTGACGTGACATGTCTCTCTCCAATCCAGAAGAAACGCTCTCTTACAAACCGGGCACTGTTTCACGTCCACGAATGACAGTGCAGAGGGGCGGGACCAGCCTGTCACGTGAGCGGGGCGGCACTGGCTGCGGCTGAACGCAGCGCGCAGGCGCCTTAGGGACCCGGTAGCGACGGCGGCGGCGGCGGCGGGGGGACCTGGTCGCTGACCGAGCGGGAGTCGCCATGGCGGCAGACGGAGAGCGCTCCCCGCTGCTCTCCGAGGCCGGCGATGGCGGCGCTGGTGGCAATGGTTTAGCTGGCCCGGGAGGGAGCGCGACAGGGCCCGGTGGAGGCCTGACGCCCTCCGCACCTCCGTACGGAGCCGGTAAACATGCCCCGCCCCAGGGTAAGCCGGAGGTCTGAGGTGCACCCAGGCCTAGGGGCGGATCGGGTCAAGGGGCGGAGCCTGCCGCTGCCCAGGTGTGGCACCGTGGCACCTGTCACGGAGCGAGGCATCCTTGGTCCGCAATCACTGCCTAAGCCTGGCACGAAAGCGGGGTTTAAGGAAGCTGATCTGAACGCTGTTTGTGAGAAGCCGGTCGAGCTTACTCAGAAGGTTCCCCACCTCCGTGGAGCATCCGTGGGAAGTGTCCGAATGATGATTTGGGTTTATCTGCTTCCTCTTCAGCATTTCCCCCGTTCCCTGAGGGGCATCCAGCCGTGTTGCCTGGAGAGGACCCACCCCCCTACTCACCCTTGACTAGCCCGGATAGCGGGAGTGCCCCCGTGATTACCTGTCGAGTCTGTCAGTCTCCGATCAACGTGGAAGGCAAGATGCATCAGCATGTAGTCAAATGTGGTGTCTGCAACGAAGCCACTGTGAGTTACAACTATGCAAAATGGGCCTTGTTTCCAGGATCCTCTTTCTGGTTCTAAACCCTGTTCAAGAACTATTCATGAAACCTACTTTCAGTTCCTGAATCTTGCAGCAGCCATTTCTTTAGAAGCCATTCACCAAAACTACTGCTCACTAGCTCTCACTGTTTGACCTTGCCTGGATCCTGAAGTATAGTCCTCACTGGCAATTGTAGTTACTTTTGATTTTTGTATTTTGGGGTTCTCTGCTTTTTTGAGACAGTCTCACAATGACCCAGGTTCCCCTCAGACTCTAATCTTCCTGCCTCAGCCTCACAGACACACTCTACTCTGTTGGCAACATTTGTATATCTCAAATGTCTGATTCCTTCTTTCTCAGTAATGTTCTTGCAGAGGACTGGGATAATGGGCTTCTCTGCTGATACCTATTGTTCCTTTATTCATTGTTCTCTAGCCCATCAAGAATGCACCTCCAGGAAAGAAGTATGTCCGATGCCCCTGTAATTGTCTCCTTATCTGCAAAGTGACTTCTCAGCGGATTGCCTGCCCTCGGCCCTACTGGTAAGAGACCTAAGATGAGAAGGCCATACTTAGGGAAAGTTGTAAAGCAAAAAGAAAAAAAACCGGAGTTGGGCAAGGTGGTGCATGCCTATATTCAATCCCAGCACCTGAGAAGCTGAGGCAGGACGACCTGTGTAGTAGCACCTTGAATTCCTAGTCATCCTGCCTATACCTTCTAAGTGCTAGGATTCAGTGTGTCATCAGATCCAATTAGAATTAAGAATTTTATACTTTTCCCCCTATATAGCAAAAGAATCATCAACCTAGGGCCTGTGCATCCAGGACCTCTGAGTCCAGAACCACAGCCAATGGGTGTCAGGGTCATCTGTGGACATTGCAAGAATACATTTCTGGTGAGAAGGGATATTGGGAAATCCTGGAGGAGGCAAGTACTAGGAATAGTAATAAATCCTGAAAAAGACTGTTCTTTTTCTCATTTTTTATCCTCCCCCTTGCTTTGGGGTTCTCATTGAAGAGAACCTTCTTTCTACGCGGTTGTTTTTCTTTTTCCATAGTGGACAGAATTCACAGACCGAACGTTGGCACGATGCCCTCACTGCCGGAAAGTGTAAGTGGCTAGGGAATTGTACTGGTAACTGGGTGATGTGTGGCATGAAATCAACAGGGCTATTCCAAATACCAATTTCTATTGCCCCCCCTCCCCCACAGGTCATCTATTGGGCGCAGATATCCTAGGAAGAGATGTATATGCTGCTTCTTGCTTGGTTTACTCTTGGCAGTCACTGCTACTGGCCTTGCTGTGAGTAGCCTTGATGTAAACTCTTATCAGCCTCATCACAGGCTAAGATTTGAGAAGGTGATGCCTTAAAGAATGGTGGAAGAGCTGGGTGTTGGGTTATATCCCTGTAATCAAAGAATATAGGCAGTTCTAAGGTAGCGCAGGCTACATAGCAAGACCCCATCTATAATACAAAACGGGAGTAGATTGTTGCCAGCTCCAAATGTGGCTTAGCTGGTAAAAGTATTGGCCTAGCTTGCATGAAGCCTTGAGTATGGTCTCCAGCACCACATAAACTGAGCAAAACTGAGCATTTCGGTGCAAGCCTGTGGTCCCGGACGTACCTAGGAGGTAGAGCAGATGGATAGGATTTCAAGTCCATTAACTAGGAGTTGAGGCTGCTCAGGGTGCCAACATGAGACCCTTTTAAAAAAACATAAAAACAAACTAAAGTGAGTCTGATGATAGAGTGTGGGGGATATATTTTTATGTAGAGGTGAACTAAAGTTAAAGGTCACTAATTAATAAACTAAGAAGTAAAACAGTGTTCCTACTCTGGAGAGAAATGAGTTACCAGCAATCCTGGCTCACTCATAGGTGTGAGAAATGCTGGCAGATGCCTGGGATGGCAGAAACTTTCCTGCTTAAGGGAAGGAAGCTAAACCACCTCATCTTGGAAAGGTCCCTGAAGGTGTTCTAAGTGACTGGAATACAGACAAGTTTGCATTGCATTACTGTTTCTAAGACTTTGGAACAGTAGATAACAAAAGTAACCTCATCTTTTTCTTCTTCCTCATCTGTCAGTTTGGCACGTGGAGGCATGCACAGCAATACGGAGGTATCTACGCAGCCTGGGCATTTGTCATTTTGTTGGCTGTTCTATGTTTGGGCCGGGCCCTTTATTGGGGCTGTATGAAGGTCAGCCATCCTGTCCAGAACTTCTCCTGAGCCCCTTGATGCAGTCTGTGCCTGGCGGCTGCCTGGTACCAACAGTAACACTACAAAAGGCTCTCTGGACTTCTACAAGGAAGCCAAACAGCTGCCTCCCTTTTCCCTGGGGAGAGGTAGGAAGGAACCAGTCCCTTACTTAGGTTGGAAGGGTAGGTGAGACCATTGCTGGCTGGCTGCTTTCTTCCAGGGGTTGCTGTTTAGGGTAAATAAGCAACATTGCCCCTAAGCCTGGATCCTAAAGATGGTTCTAGCCATGTCCTTCCTGTATGTGCTCCCTGAGAGCCATTCCTGTCCCTTCAGACATTCCAGGGCAGGGTGGGGGTGGGAAGTGTGCACCATTAGGACCTTGCTGCTGCTATTGCACTTCACCAGGGGCTGGCTCTGGCCTCAGTCTCTTCTCCCCACATTTCCTGTCCTGTGGGGTGGGGTCAGCCACTGCTCTGTACAGAACTACAGGAACTGATGTGTATATATATAACTATTTAATATGGGATATGTTCCCCTAATCCTGTACTTCCCTGAATCCCTCCTTCTGACTTTACTTCCAGTTGCAGTATTGAACTGGGCTGAGGTAGAGTCACTGTCTCGGGAGAGGTTAGGGATTCATCTGTGCTTGTAAATAAATAATGTCATGGCTCTAACCTTTCCCATTTAACAACTTTTGTGTATGAAAACTGGAATATGTAGATTCACAAAGGGACAAAAATCAGTGAAGTTGAAAGTGGGGCCTTTTATTTCACTTGGATTGCTTAAAGGAGACCAGAAGTTTGGTTTACTGTTTAAAATAGAGGGGAGCACATACAAAACCAAAGACCTGAAGAAGGGACAACACACTGGACTTTTCTGGGAGAGGAGGCTATTCCCAGACACGAAGCTGAAGCTACCTTCGGAGGGTGTCACAGTGCTAGGTAAAGGGTGATGGGACAGTGGTCACTGCCAAGAGCCTTGGACCGGATCTTGCTGTCACACAATGCAGGTAAAAGAGAGTGGGACAGCAAAAAGTAATCAAGGCGCCAACCAACATTCTTAGAGCGGGCATTCATCATGTAAGTCCAGAAAGTGTAAGCGTAGGCAGTGTTGGGGTAGAGATGCCGGAAGCTGTCAGCCAGTGGCACAGCCTGTAGCAATTCCCCAAAGCCTTGGCGCTCCTGGGGAGTAAAGCCAGCATTCTTTTTGTTTCCTTTGGGGTTACGAAGGTCGATTTCTTCGTGAGCTACATTGAGATCCCCACATAGCACAAGGGGCTTTCGGGAAGCCAAGTCCTTTAGAAACTTTCGAAAGGCTTCATCCCAACGCTGTCGGTATTCCAGTCTTACCAGACCCCTGCCTGCATTGGGAACATAGGCTGTGACCAAGACAAAGGACTCAAATTCAGCCACAATCACCCGGCCTTCTTGATCATGTTCTTCCTCACCTATAAAAATGAAAATCGGTGTTAAACATTTTTAAAAGATCTAAGAAAGTTTACTGAAGAACATCCACACATGAATGTCATTAACGTCTCACCAATGCCATAAGAGACTTTGAGCGGGCACTGGCGGGAAAGTAGGCCCACACCACTGTATCCTTCTTTGTCTGATGGAGCTGACCAGTACTGATGGGTGAGTCCAGGCAGCTCTTGCAGTTCAGCCGGGAGTTTGTTCTCTGAGCATTTGGTCTCTTGGAGGCACAAGATGTCTGGTGCTTCTTCCTTTACCCACTGAATGAAAATGTGGAAAATTAAAATTTTATGTGCTACATGCTATACACAGGAGAGAATCCCTGTGCAGAAGGAATTCAAGTAGCAGGATATAAACCGTGTGCGTGAATGCCTGACTCGGGTGCTGGAAACCTAATTGGAGCCTCTGGAAGCATTGCAATGTGCGGTTAACTCGTCACTGGGACTGAGGATATGCTAAAGCCCTCCCCCCTCAACATCCTAGACTAGTTTAAAAAAAAAAAATGAAACGAAATGCAGGATTGGGGTTTAAATAGACATTTAAGGCCACCCCCCACCCCCAAGAAAAAAAACCTAGGGACGAGAAAAGCATCTTCCTGTGGACTCAAAGGAAACAAGATGCTTGATCCTTTATTATCAAGGAAAGTCTACTTCCGGATCCTGAATAGTACTCACATCCAAACCTTTCTTTTTAATCCAGGCTCGAAGCCCATCCACATTCCAGGAGCATATCTTGAGTGTGGCAGATTTGCCACTGGGTGAGGTTTTCTGATCCGGAGGGTCCTCATACAAGACAGGGCCCTCTCCTGCGGCCTCCTTCTCAGTTTTCTTTGCTGCTCCCTTACTTTTCTTGGTCTCTGGCTCTAAAAAATGAGCGAAGTAGTAAGAGCTGGCAGTTTCCAAGCTCAGACCAGAGTTAACTATAATCTCATTAGGCGCTCTAGTTACCCAAACTTCTCGGAATCCTGCAATGTAACTTGGTCCATATTTACCGTAGTTGCATGGCGGTCTGGTAAAGCTCTAAACTTGCCTGGGGGTGGGGGGGCGCTCGGGTTCATTTCACCACCTTACCGGACTTGGGTTCTTCCCCGTCTTCGGCCGGCGCTCTCTTCCCCCGCTTTGGCATCGCTGTGATGAAAGCCCTTAGGCGCCTGGAGCACCGAAGCAGTGTTTTCTGCGTTGCCTGCCGATAAGAAACGGTGAAATCAAAATACAAGGAGAGGAAGCGAGCCGCCTCCCGCAGGCGTTTGCACACCGGGGGCCGCGGTTCTCCCAGTCTTCCCCGACAGGAGCAACGCAGCCGCTCGCCTGCGTTAGGCCTTCAGCAAGCAAGGTCGCGAAACGCGCTAGAACAAGGTACCTGACCTCCCAACGATGCCTGGGAGCCCCTCTCAGCACAAAGAATGGAGGCTGCCTGCTCCCACGTGGGCGATTGGTATGGTCACGTGACTCGGGGTCTCCGCCCCCACGTGGTTCGGGAGCGCGGTGATTGGTCCGCCTGGCTCCTCGTGACGTAACTTCTGGCGCCTGAAGGTCCCTTCTCTTGGTTCTGGGTTGTTCGCCGTAGTGCCGGTTGCAGCTAGTCCCTCAGTCCCAGGATCCCGAGCTGTGGGGCACCATGCCCGCGGTGCTGGGGTTCGAAGGCAGCGCCAACAAGATCGGCGTGGGCGTGGTCCGCGACGGCACGGTGCTGGCGAACCCGCGGCGCACTTACGTCACGGCCCCGGGCACCGGTGAGTGGCTGCGGCCGCGCTTGCCGGCGCCTTGTCCCATTTTGTTCTGTCAGGGGTTCTTTGTGGATATTCCATACTGTTGCCTGTGTCACCTTTCCCGGTGTTGGTATTACAGGCTTGTAACCCCACTCCAGACTCCCTTTTACAAAAACTTCATTTCGCGTTTGGTTGGTAACTTTTTGACTAGAAGAGTCAGACGTATGGGTTTAGGTCACGTGGGTTCGTTCAGGTTTGTGTGTGTGTGTGTGTGTGTGTGTGTGTGTGTGTGTGTGTGTGTGTGTTTAATACGTATTTTGAGACAGGCTCTCACTTTGTAGCCTTTAACTGACTTGGAACTTGCTGTGTAGGGACTATACCTTCTGAGTGCTAGGATTAAAGGGGTGAGCCACTACTCCCGGTTATAGTCTGGTTTTATTGAGCAGCTTTTATGAGCTAAGCGTTCGAAAATAAGTGTTCTGAGACTACTCTGTAGATGCACATAGAGATTGTTTTTTACACTACAGCATGATAAATATCAAAGTAATCTACAATGAGGAGAAGGGAGAGCAGGACAGATATCAGGAGTTACTGTATTTTCAGTCTGTTTTAGGTATCCGTTTTTCGGTACTTTTAGAATGGAAATGGATATCACTGGGTTTGGACAACTATGTGAATGCACCAGGCACTGCACAACTCCCAGTTAATATATTTACAAGTTGTATCTTGCATACCCAAAGCTTGCATATGCATATAAGCTGCATGTACCTCTAAAGGCTCCCTAAGCAGTTGAGATGTTTCATAGTAGAAATATATGTGTGTTTAGGACTCACTCTTCTAGGCTCTTAGGCACAGAGGCTGAGTGAGATACGTGTAGTTAAAGGGAAGCTACTGACAGTTGTAATCCTGTAGTTATCATGTGTTAAGTCCAACAACATGACCTTTCGTAGGGTTCTGTAGAGTTACAGGGAAAGTTACCAAAGAGTAGGAGGTATGTATAACTTAGATTGCTCTTGAACACAACGTGTGTGGACGAGTGCATCTTGGAAACCCAGTAACCCGTGTAGAGGTTGGAAAGCTAGCTGAAGATGTGGTACAGTACACAATCCTAGTACTTGGGAGGCTGCGACAGGATCTGAGTTTAAGGTTGTCCCAGGTTGTGTGTCCTTGTCTCAAAAGCAGAGGCTTGAAAAGAGGATATCTTAAAACCTAGGCCGTAAAGGATTTTTTTTTCCTACATCATTAGCCCATGTCTTTGTTGGTTTTTACTAACAATAGGTCAGTGCAAAAGTAAGTAGTTGCAGTTTTTGCATTATTGAAATTTGTAGTTTGATACTGGAATACATTTATAGTCATTCATTCTCTGCCCCTCCCTCCTTTGCCTCCCAAATGCTGGGCTACTGGCCTGTGCTATTATGCTTAGAATACATTCTTCAGTGTCATTACAGCTCATCTTAATATGCACTTACCACATTTGGGTTTGGATGAGCTTTAATTTTTGGCTAATGACATTTCTTGCTGTTTATTTCTATTTATCTTATACTGTGGAAATGATGTTAGACCAAAAGAAAAACTAAAGCCAGGTATGGGAGCTTAAACCTGTAATTCCAGTACTCTGGGAGGCAGAAGCAGGCAGATCTCTGAGTTTGGAGATAGCCTGGTCTACACAGCAAATGCCAGGCCAGCCAGGGCTACATTGTAAGATGCTGTCTCAAAATAAATAATAAAAATGGAATCAAGTAATTACCTTGAGTTTACAATGGGAGATAAAGCAGTGGAGATAGCTTGGAACACCAGCAATACCTAACGTTTGGTCCCCGGAACTGCTAACGTTCAAGAACTTGCTAAGGAGACAGACTGAGAGCTTTGAAATGGCTATCAGAAGTTGGCTATGACCTGACCTGTATACTGAGAACAGTTGTGGAAGCTGGTCTTACAGCTAAAGAAATATATACCAAAGAACTCAACGTGGACCAGTCAGTGACCATTGGATATTTGAAACCAGTTGAAAGGTTAAAACAAAACAAAAAACCTCTGGAGATCGAACAGCCATGGTTTTCAGTTCTCATGCATGAACCACTTCTCAGATTGTGATGACAAAAAGTGTATTGTACAGGAAAACTAATGGTCCCAATCACTGGTAGTCAGTCTGCTGCCGGTCTGATCTACTACAGCTTTCCGAATCTCACAGAAACCACTGCATCTGAGAAGGTACCCAGGGAAACCACTGCATCTGAGAAGGTACCCAGGGAAACCACTGCATCTGAGAAGGTACCCAGGGAAACCATTGCATCTGAGAAGGTACCCAGGGAAACCATTGCATCTGAGAAGGGTACTCAGAGAAACCATTGCATCTGAGAAGGTACCCAGGGAAACCACTGCATCTGAGAAGATACCCAGGGAAACCACTGCATCTGAGAAGGTACCCAGGGAAACCATTGCATCTGAGAAGGGTACTCAGAGAAACCATTGCATCTGAGAAGGTACCCAGGGAAACCACTGCATCTGAGAAGATACCCAGGGAAACCACTGCATCTGAGAAGGTACCCAGGGAAACCACTGCATCTGAGAAGGTACCCAGGGAAACCACTGCATCTGAGAAGGTACCCAGGGAAACCACTGCATCTGAGAAGGTACCCAGGGAAACCATTGCATCTGAGAAGAGTACTCAGAGAAACCACTGCATCTGAGAAGGTACCCAGGGAAACCATTGCATCTGAGAAGAGTACTCAGAGAAACCACTGCATCTGAGAAGGTACCCAGGGAAACCATTGCATCTGAGAAGGGTACTCAGAGAAACCATTGCATCTGAGAAGGTACCCAGGGAAACCACTGCATCTGAGAAGATACCCAGGGAAACCACTGCATCTGAGAAGGTACCCAGGGAAACCATTGCATCTGAGAAGGGTACTCAGAGAAACCATTGCATCTGAGAAGGTACCCAGGGAAACCACTGCATCTGAGAAGGTACCCAGGGAAACCACTGCATCTGAGAAGAGTACTCAGAGAAACCACTGCATCTGAGAAGGTACCCAGGGAAACCACTGCATCTGAGAAGGTACCCAGGGAAACCACTGCATCTGAGAAGGTACCCAGGGAAACCACTGCATCTGAGAAGGGTACTCAGAGAAACCACTGCATCTGAGAAGGTACCCAGGGAAACCACTGCATCTGAGAAGGTACCCAGGGAAACCACTGCATCTGAGAAGGTACCCAGGGAAACCACTGCATCTGAGAAGGTACCCAGGGAAACCACTGCATCTGAGAAGGGTACTCAGAGAAACCACTGCATCTGAGAAGGTACCCAGGGAAACCACTGCATCTGAGAAGGTACCCAGGGAAACCATCATGCATCTGAGAAGGGTACTCAGCAGATCATTGAGATGCACTAAAACTGTAGTTCCTGCAGTCAGCATTGATAAGCAGTGCTGATTCAGAGCAATGCCTGACTGCATGTGGCATAACCAGTGCTTCAAAACTGAATGACCAAATGAAGTTGCTTTATCCCCCACGTTTACCCGACCTCTCATCAACTGACTACTGCTTGTTCAGTACCTTGACAACTTTTCTCAGGGAAAACATTTCCACAACTAGCAGTATACAGAGCATGCTTTCCAAGGGTTTGTTGAAACATAGGTTTGCTGCAAGAATAAGTAAACTAATTTTTAGGACTGGTTTGTTTGTTTGTTTGTTTGTTTGTTTGAGACAGGTCTTTGTACAAATCCCTGACTATCCTAGAACTCTGTAAACCAGGTTGGCCTCAGACTCATAGAGATCCACCTGCTTCTGTCTTGCTGGGATTAAAGGTTTGCACCACTACTGCCCAGCTAACTGGTTTGTTGGCAAAAATGTGTTAATTAAAATGGTTTGTATTTTGATTAATAAAAATGTCTTAGAACCTAATTATAGTGATTTAAAATTCATAGCCCCACATCACAGTTCCCTTTGCACCAACCTAATGCCTGCCTTCTTTATGGTTTGTGATCTCTATGCCTTTCCTTAGGATTCCTTCCAGGTGACACGGCCAGACACCACCGAGCTGTTATTCTAGACCTTCTGCAGGAGGCGCTAACAGAGGCAGGATTGACCTCCAAGGACATTGATTGCATTGCTTACACCAAAGGTAAGTCTGGGAGAGTTGTCAGCAAGGGCAGATGTGGGTGGGGCTACCACCACTATTACACATTTTCAAATCTACTTTCTTATGTGCTTTTCCTAATTTCTAGGATTCTAACCACATTTGTACCCTGTTAGGTCCTGGCATGGGAGCCCCATTGGCTTCTGTAGCTGTTGTTGCTCGTACTGTGGCCCAGTTGTGGAATAAGCCTTTGCTAGGTGTGAACCACTGCATAGGCCACATTGAAATGGGCCGCCTCATCACTGGAGCTGTTAACCCAACTGTCTTGTATGTCAGTGGAGGAAATACGCAGGTATTTAAGAGGTCTCTTTATATTCCATCCTAATGCTAAGGTATTCTACCTGAGTTATAGGAGCTGCAGCGGCAAAACCAGGCTCATTCGGACCTAAGATGCTATAGATAATACAACAGAGGTATGAAGTTGCAAGTTCTGGAGACAAATTAGAATGTTAGGACTTTATACATACAACTAGAGTTTCTTGTTTAAAAAGAAAATAATGTGAATTTAACCCTTCAAGGTAATATGGCTCTCTTTTATTTTTTTAATCTAAAAAAAATTTGTTTTACTTGTGTGGTGTTTTCCCTGAATGTATGTAGGAGTGCCAGGAAGACAGAAGAGGACATGAAAACTGGAGTTGTAGACAGTTGTGAACCACTGTGTGGGTGCAGGGAGTCAAACCCAGGTCCTTTGGAATCGCAGCCAGTGTATTTAACTACTGGGCCATCTTTCTAGCCCTACAAATAATATATTTTTTCCTTCATTTATCCATCCTGCTCTCCTTTTCTAAAAAATGGTTTTCCTAGGTACTCTCTCTGAGTCTCCAGATAACCCCGCCCCAAAGCTATGGTTCTCCTTCCTCAGCCTAAGCAGCTGGGATCACAGCCTACTCTGTGACGTTGCTGTGACAGGGCCTCGATGCAGTAGACAGGTTTCCCTGTACTATTCTGATCTTCCCAACTCCTTCCAAGTGCTGGGAATACAGACTTGCGCCACCATGCCTGGCTCACCTTTTTCTAGTTCTTACGGAATGTCCATGTGGGTCACCACAACAAGCTGTTTGCCTGTGTTTTAAATTCTTATTTTTAGTTTTGTGTGTGTGTGGGGGGGGGGGTTTCTTATATAATGTGGGATACTTCAAGAATTTGTGTGCTCATCCTCTGCATCATTACAACTTTGGTATGTGTGCTGCAAAGTAAGCACTGGCTTGTTGGTTCTTGGAAGATTGTTTTTTTTAATTATTTGGCAACTTTATACATGTATGTAAAGATATATCTTGATCATACCTGGGTTTATTTTGTGTGTGTGAGATGTGGGTATGTGGGTATACACATGCTATTGTGTATGTGCACATCAGGGGACATACTTTCGGAGTCCACTTTATGAGAAGGGATCGAACTCAAGTCTCTAGACTCATGTGCAAGTGTTTTTGCCTACAGAGCCATTTTATTAGCTCCTGGCTTGGTTTTCTTGAGAGAGGGTCTTGCTATGTGTCTAGGCTGCCCTTAGCCTTTTAGCACTGTGTAGCCCAACATGGCTGCCTGTCTAAGCCAGACCAGAGCTGGAATTAGAGGTATGAGCCACTATAGACAGCTTCCCTTTCTTTCTTACTGGAATGCCTAGTGGCCATGTTGGCACTACGCTATTTTCTTCCACATAGCTAAACATTCCTCTTTAAAGACTGAAAGTTTCATGGGCGGTCTCACTGTTCTTAGGTGATTTCCTACTCAGAACATCGATACCGCATCTTTGGGGAAACTATTGATATTGCTGTGGGAAATTGCCTGGATCGTTTTGCTCGGGTGCTGAAGGTAGGCCATTGACACTGTAGAGTGCATAAGATATGGGAAGCAAAAAGAAATGAAAGGCAAGAAGTAAATAGATCTTAGACTTCTTGCATATCTAACATTAGTCTTTGCCATTTTAACATAGGTAGAAAATTGTTTATGAGTATGTGTATCTATTACCTGTTACTAATATATCTGTCCATGTGTATAGTTTATAAAAATAGATACCAATTGTTTGTCTTGACATTGGTTTGGGGAGGAACCCCAGAGTACTGAGTAGACATGAGAAGAATGTGTTTTACATTGTACATTCATGGTTCTCTACTTCTCTCTCCTCCTGCTGATAGATTTCCAATGACCCAAGTCCAGGCTACAACATTGAGCAGATGGCAAAGCGGTAAGAGGATGTGAAGGTGAAGTGCCCTGACTGCTACAGCTTTAGAGACATCTTTTCATTGTGTCAATGAGGTATGGGGGATTCTGGAGGGTAAGCAGCCAGTTGACCTGGGTTTAGTGCCTTTATTCATTTCTACATAGAGGCAAGAAGCTAGTCGAGCTGCCATACACTGTAAAGGGGATGGATGTCTCGTTTTCAGGGATTCTGTCTTTCATTGAGGTGAGTGTTAAGGAGAGAAAGCACATCCCTGTTTTTAAAAATGACGTGTGTGCTTTGCTCACCATTATTTCCTGCATAAGCATTCACTTGTAATAGGTGCTGAATAGATCCATTTAGCAGATACTGTACATCTTCCACGTGCCAGGCACTATTCTAATGATAGGGATACAAAACAGTCCTTCCCTAAATAGGAAAAACATTTAAAAAGGAGAAGCCGATATGGGAGTGCATCACTCCCGTAATTGCATTGTAATGAAGTCAGCGATCCTTCCCAGGACAGGGACTTTTGTTTTTATGAAAGCCTCATATTGGTATTCACGTTTTGGATTGCTGCCCCTTTACTTACAGGATGCAGCACAGCGAATGCTGGCCACAGGAGAGTGTACTCCTGAAGACCTGTGCTTCTCCTTACAGGTAAAAGTGAAAAGCTGGGATGTAAAACGTGTTCTAGACTAGAGCTGAAATAAAATGGATGTTCCTCTGAGGTTTCCCCCTTGTCTGTCCTCCACAGGAAACTGTGTTTGCAATGCTAGTGGAGATCACGGAGCGAGCCATGGCACACTGTGGCTCCAAAGAAGCCCTCATCGTCGGAGGAGTTGGATGTATGTATCAGTGGACAGTGAGCCTTCTTCCTGCTCCTGATACTCTAAATTACCAGCATTTGGAGGATTATTTGTTTCATCTCTTCCTTGTTTCCAAGTCCTTTTGCCCAGTCTCCTGGGAAACTGTCATGGGAGCACAGCCGGTGTGACAGTGGGATGGCTAAGTCTGAGCTCCCTGTGTCCTCTCTTCCTAGGTAACGTGAGGCTGCAGGAGATGATGGCGACAATGTGCCAGGAGCGGGGAGCCCAGCTCTTTGCAACAGATGAGAGGTGAAGTCCTCTTCTTTGTCTTAAGTTCTTTTCTTCCCATTATTATGGCTTTTCTGTGTCTCAGCCACAAGTTCTGTTATCTCCTCTTTCCCAGATTCTGCATTGACAATGGAGCCATGATAGCACAAGCTGGTTGGGAGATGTTTCAGGCTGGGCATAGGACCCCTCTCAAAGATTCTGGAATTACTCAGAGGTGAGTGGCATACTCCTTTGAGAGAGTAGATAGTAGATATAGGAGATAGATAGAAATCAACAGGTAAGAAAGTTGAAGAACAAAGGTAGAGAGGAACAGAAAGTACTGTGGGCGATGGGTATGGTAATGTGTACCCATAATCCCAGCATGTGGGAGACCAAGGCAGGAAGATTGTGGTTTTGATACAAGTCTGGGCTACAGACGCTGTCTCAAAAAACAAACTGCTAAGGGGTCGTCAGTCCTTTACAGAGTTTTTCCCGTTGTCCACAGGTATAGGACAGATGAAGTAGAAGTGACATGGAGGGACTAACACCATCAACAGGAACAGAAGAGCTTTCCAGGAGGAGTGCTGAACTGGGAGTGAGTCATGGTGATGCTCTGGACTCCCCTCTTCTCTGGCAAGAGTTTGGACCCCATATAAGGCTTAGGGTCCCCATGGAAACCCAACATGACAAATGCTACAATAAAAAATGGTTTTTGTATGTTGATAATTAGGTTGTGTTTTCCAGTTGGCACTGGGTAAATTCTTACTGATGTCAGTGGATAAGCTAGTGAGAGTTGGTTGGTGGTGCAGCTAGTGTTGATGGCTACTACTTGGAGAAAGCCCTGGGTGCCGTACTAACATTCCATTAGCATTAATACCCTAACTAACAGTATTTTAGTGTTGTGCCCTGTGCTGACCATTGCACTTAACAAACTGTATTTACATTCATTGAAGTGGACATCCAGGACATCACTTAAAAAGGCCTGGAAATGTCTAATTTGTAACTTAAGTAAAACTGCTGCCTTCATAACTTTATTGATGTTCTATTACTATTACAAATACTTCACTGGCCAATTTGAGGGACACCTTGAATTTAAAATGCCCCACCACTACAGGCATCAGAACTACAGACATTGTGCCCTTTATCCTCTATCTTGTATATAGATACAGGGTGTTCTAAACTACCAAGCTCCTCTTTTGCCTTCTGGTAGTCATGTGTCTTTTCATAGTCTCTCTTTCTCTGCCTCCCTTCCTTTTTCCCTCTTTCCTTCCCCCCTCCCTCCCTCCCTCCCTCTCTCCTTCCCTTTCTCTCTCTCTCTGCCATTCATTTATAAAATCCATATCCACTCACTGTCTCACCCTTGTCTCCTAATGGTTCTTTCTTATTGCTCTGAGACCTGGTTTCTTGGAAAGACTCTGCTTGTCTTAATACCTGGCGGTGAATCTTTCACATCCCTTATACCCCTGGGCCTGGAGGTGGTGTACTTGTCCTCTTTCCTTATCTATTTGCTTTTCTTTCTTTTCCTCCCCTATCTTTTTTTGAGACAGAGACTCTGTAGTCCTGGCTGGCCTAGAGTTTGCTATGGAGACTAGGCTTGCCTCAAACTCAGAGATATCCACCTCTGCTTCTGCCTTCTGGGTGCTAGGATTTAAAAGCATGAACTACCATTGCCCCACCTCTTCTGTTTCTTGTTCATCATTAATGTCCTTTGCAGCACATTGTTCTGTATCTCAGTCTCATCCCATCCCTCTGCCAAAGCCTTGCTATCCAGATTATTCACTGTAGTATGCTGATTCACTCCTTCACCAGGACCTGCAACCCTTTGACCTTACTTCCTTTCTGCGTGCTTCCCTTCCTCAGTTAAATGCAAATATGTGCTTTGTTGCAGATGCTTCATCTCCATTTGCCATTAATAATAATTTAAAAAACAAAACCAGGATGTCATCAAGTTGGCCTTGAACAAACTACCAGAGGACCTGACCCCCCCTCCACACACACACACACACACACACCCCTCCGAAGCCTTGGATTACAGGCACACTTCACACACTCAACTTAGACAGTGTAAGAGACTGAACCCACTGAACCCACAGAGCCACCTAAGCCGCATCCTTAGCGCCCATTCTACCTCTGTCACACACATCACCTACTTTTTATGCCTAGATCAGCAAGTTAGAGGCAGAGAGAGAGAGAGAGAGAGAATATGAGAGAGCGAATAGTATGAGCTTTGTAACATCAAAGCCCACCCCCATTGACACACTCCTCCAATACGGGCCACACCTCCCAATCTTTAAACAGTTCCACCAACTAGAGAGCAAACACTCACATATATAACCTATGGAGCCATTCTCATTTGGATCACACCTTGGTTCTGTAAAACAGAAGCAAGGAGAACACATTTATCAAGTTCTCAGAGCCATACTGAATACCTTATATCATTTATACTGATACTCTGATTTCTGTCCCATTCCCACAAACGAGGCTCCCAACCAAGTTTGAGTTTAGGAAGACAGAGAAGCCAAGGAGGTGGAGAGATGGCTCAGTGATTAAGAGCATTGCCTGAGGGACTCAAGTTTTGTCCCTAGCACCCAGGTGACAGCTCACAGTTGTTCCAGGGGATCTGATGCTGCTAGCCTTGGGTGCCAGGCACACATGTGGTGCACACATGAGGCAAAACACCCATACACATGAAATAAAACTACCATCTTAAAAAGAAAAGCCAAGGATGCTAGAAAATGCCCTATGGTGTTTAATAAAGCCCCACAGATAAAGTCCTATGCAAAAGTGTCATTGATATCACGATTGAAAACTGCTCCAGATACAGCTCATATTCCTGCCCACAGACATGAAGTAGGCCTTGCTCTCTGGCAGAAAATAATATGGTTTGTTTTGGTTTGGGTTTTTAGAACTCTATGGAGTAGCTATATGCTGATTGACTTGGACAGTTCTGAGCTATGTCCTAATTGCTAAGCAGCCATTCAGCTGCTGTCACTGAGTGTGAGTTGACAAGTTAGCTGTAACTTCACAGCACAGCTTAAGAGTTGCCTCCAGTTTCTCTCTGAATTCTCTATGAAAATCTATTCTATTGCTGAGGGTAGAGCTTAGGTGGTAGAATGTTTGCTTGATACAAAGCCATACAGCAGGGATAGACACCTGGAATCTTGGTGTTCTATAGGTAGAGACAAGAAGATGAGAATTTAAAGGTTTTCCTTAGGTATGTAGTGAGTTTAGGGCTACCCTGGGCTACATGATACCCTATCTCAGAAAATGAAAATAAATAAAACTATCCAAGCAGATTTGTTGTTACCATATCATTAATTACTTGGTCACAAATCTAATGTGGATTCTGGTTCTGTTATAACTCTGTCTGAAGTGTTTGACACTTACTCTTTTAGAGTGTATTGTCTGCTGACCCTTGCTTTGTTTCCTTTGCTGTTTCTCATTTCACAGTCTTAGCTTGGAATGAGTTGTCTCCTGCCTTCAGTCTCTTGAGTGCCAGCCTGTGCCACTGTGCCTGTCTATTTTTACAGTCCTAACTTCCTAGAGTTTAGTCCTCAGATGGTTGATACAGGCATGTGGGGCAATTGTGTCGTCTTAAACCATGAAATTCATTAGGATACAGGTGACTCCAGTTTTATAACTCTAGCCTGGATGTCCCTCCCAAATACCAAGCAACCCTTTGGCATCTCTGTCTGGGTTCTCACGTAGCACTTTCTTTCTCTTAGGGTTTTTATTGCTGCAATAAAATACCATGACCAAAATCAGCTTGGGGAAGAAAAGGTTTATTTCATTTTACAGTCTGTGAGTATAATGTAAGGCAGTCAGTGCAAGCAGGCACTAGAGCTGAGGCCCTGAGGAGTGCTGCTTACTGGCTTGCTCCTGGCTTGTTGAGCCTGTTTTCTTATAGCACCCAGGACCACCCACAGTGAGCTGGGCCCTTCTACATAAATCATCATTGAAGAAAATGCACCATAGGCTTCTCACAGGCCAATCTGGTGTGGACAGTTTTCCCAGTTGAGGTTCCCCATTTCCACACTCAAACTCGTGTTAAGTTGATATAAAACTGGTCAGCACACACTTTAAATTTAAGGTATCCAAAACTGAACTTAAGTTCCCCAACTTTCTCCTTTAGTTATTTCTTAGCTAAGTGAAATAACAGCCTCTGGTTCATGTCAAAACACAGACCTTGGCATTCTTTTGAGTTCTGTGAATAGGTGTGTATTTTTCACCTCCAGTTAATCAAATCCACTTGGATTTACTTTCAACATTTAACCACAATCCTCTTTCCTTTTAAGCTGAACCAAGTTAGTGGCTTATCTTCAAAATGCCCTAATTCCTTCCTCTTCCCCTGCCATCTTTTGTACTGTAGGCCTTAGGCCATAACCTTAGGGTTTTTATGTCTAGCTCACTTTTTGCAGTTCCTCCAGCTCCTCAGGACAGAGATGCTCAGAAAAGGTCTTAAAGGTCACTGGGTCCATTTTTTTTCTTGCATGTCAGTAGATATGGGATTAGCATAGTCCTGTAATGATCAAGGGGAGATGACAAACAGTCTTCCTGGTGACCTTTAGGGGGGCTGAGAAAGAGTACTGCCTGAAGGTTTCTCAAGAAGGAGAAAGGCAATGAATGCTTTGTAGTGGGTCACAGTAGCTGAGCACAGGAGCAGTGCAAACAGATTACTTGTCATTTTTATTACTAAGGTGAGACATAGGTGAGATGATGTTTACAGTCTATAAACAAATTCAGATACAGCAAGGGAATATACCTGATTTATATTTTATAAATACTATCTTTGGTCATGCTAAAGAGTCAAGAATATGCAGGTCTTCGTCTTTCCCACAGAGATAATTCAGACATGCCAGGTCATTCTCTTCGTGTGCTTGCTTTTGAGTTCATTCACTTACCGTAGCTTATGCAATTCTTTCTAGAAGTACACCTGTGGGAAAAACATTCTGCAGTCTGCCCCATCCACAGTTCACAGTAAGTCACACAGGCTCCCACAGAGTACCTTTCTGTGTTTTAGCTTTGATGTTTTTCTGTGCATGATGTTGAGATTGAGCCCACGGTCTTGCTTATACCATGCAAGGACTCTGCCTCTCAGCTCTCTCCCTTGCCCTTGAGCCTATCAAGTGCTAGTAAGTGCATGTGGAACATGCACCACCATGTTCCACACTGATGGGACCTCAGTCTAATCCACCACTGCTGTCTCCTATGAAATCACTACCTTCTCATTGTTTTCCTTTGAAACTTGGAAAGGAATTGAAGGTCTTTTAGGCTTCGTACCACCATCATCACTGAGCCAGTATAAGTTCACTGACTGCAGGCCCTGCTTTAACTGAATGTCATTTGAGGCTGCTAGTGTTAATGTAACTGCCCCAGAGAGAAAATTATACAACATGACTGTGGTGGTACAAACCTGTAAGCTCAGGACTTGGGAAGGAGAGGCAAAATAATCCAGTTCCAAGCCAGTTTGGGATACTGTCTTAGGGTTTCCATTGGTGCAGTGAAACATGACCAAAAGCAAGTTGGAGACAAGGGCTTCATTTGGCTTACACTTCCACAGTGTAGTCCACCCTTGAAGGAAGCCAGAACAGGAACTTAAAGTAGGCAGGGACTTGAAGACAGGAGCTGATGCACAGGCCATGGAGGGTGCTGCTCACTAGCTTGCTCCACATAGCTTGCTCAGCCTGCTTTTTCCCAGGATGACCAGTCCAGAGATGGTACTACCCACAATTGGCTGGGCCCTCCCCCATCAGTTACTAATTAAGAAAACGTTCTACAGGCTTGCCTGCAGCCTGATGTTATGGAGGCATCTTCTCAGTTTAGGGCCCTTCTTCTCCAGTGACTCTAGCTTATATCGAGTTAACAAAAAATGAGCCAGCGTAGATACACAGTGAGACCCAGTCTCAAACCAAACAGAAAAGAAGACAAATTCCTTACCTATCTGAGCAATTACTCTGACTATATCCTCAGCTTTCGGTTTTTCAGGCCATGCCTCCCTATTATCCCGCTTTCATGCTCAGCTGCCCTTGATGTTCAGTTTCTACCTCCCTCGCCTTATTCGTGGACTTGCTTCTTTGACTCACCATGGCCTTGGTATTGTGTAGTCACAATTAGCCCTGCTGCCATCCTTAAGAGCAGACAACTTCAGGGAAAGGCATCACTTTATGAGAAGAGTAAAAAGCCACAGGAGGAAGAGCTGAGGGAAGAAGGGTATTCCCTCCCTTGGGACATTGGTACTACTGACAGCTAGAAGCAATGGGATTTATCCGAATTATCTTTCCTTTTCTTTTTTTGTTCTTTTGTCTTTTTGGTTTTTGTTTTGTTTTTCAAGACAGGGTTTCTTTGTATAGCCCTGGTTGTCCTGGAACTCTTGTAGACCAGGCCTGCCTCTGCCTCCCAAATGCTAGGATTAAAGGCATGTGCCACTACTGCTATCTTTCCTTTTCGTTCTAGTTCCTGACAACTTCTTTTCCCACCTCCTGGACTCTCTCACAAATAGAATCACTACATAGTCCTCCACAGCAGATAACGGGCAACTACCAATTTTGCTTATATCCCAAAACCAGAACATTGTCCTTGAGAAGGCCTGCGCCTCAGACCTGAACAGAGAGGCAATGGAGGAGTAGGGATGTAATATGTCTGACAGGCAGGTGACAAGAAGGGTTTCAGTTTGGCAGATGCCTGCATAGACTCAGAACCCAGAATGAAGCTTATGAGCAGACAGGTCTGCATGGACATGTGTTAGTCAGGGTTCTCTAGAGGAAAATAATTGATAGAATGTATATATAATAAAGGGGGTTTATTAATCTGACTTACAGGATATAGTCCAGGTATTCCAGCAAGGGCTGTCTCACACTGGAGAGGCTAAGAATTTGAGAGTTGCTTGGTCACCAAAGCTGAATGATGGCATTTCCAAACTGGTGCTGGAGGCCTGGAGGATTCCCAGAGAGCAGTTGATCTTTAGTCTACATTGGAATCCTAAAGAAGTTGGTACTAACACTAGTAAAGGAATCCTGCAGCTATCAGATAGATAAACTTGCCAGCCAGAGTGAGGGAAAGCAGGGAGAAAACAGAGTTATAGAGTTGAGAAGAAACAGGCACATGGGAAAACATTGAAAGGGGACACTGAGTACCCAACAGGAAGAGAAGCCGCATAAATCTTCTAAACATTCAGTCAGCTGATGTGAGTCTCAGCATCTTGAATGGCTTGGAGCTAAGAGGGAAATAGAAATGCAGGCTGGGACTGCTACTCTCTAAGCATCCTCTCCTGACTGCTCCCTGCTTTGCAAATTCTCTGATGTAACAACTTATTTGTTATTATGTAGCCTTGGCTGGCTTCAAATTTATAATCCTCCTGTCTCAGTCTCCTGAATTTTGGGGCTGCAGGCATGTACTAGCATACTGGACTTTCTAACCTTTTTTAGTTTCTCTAGTCCACTTGCCAGCCTTAGTTGTTATACATTGCTTCTTCTCTTCCTGATTCCATGCCCACAGATCACAAGTTCTTGGTGGAGGTCCCTACAAACTCCACCTCATGTTGGTGGAAGTCCTACGAAATCCACCAGGGCTGGATACTACTTGGGGGCTGGAGGAGGCAGTCAGCACCACTGTGACCTGTGGACAGGATGTGTGATGTGAAGAGCAGCCGTTTCTTCTGTACTCATGAGGGGGTTTTAGAGAAAAGGTCAGAGAGGTGTAATTGAGAGAAAACCTAAAAAGTTCTTAGCACTGGAATTACTTTCAAAACAGCTGTCAAATAACATTTAGAGTATAATCTTTGTAAATCTGAGGTGAATTGTTTTATCCCATCCTATTTCAGTTTCTTTAAGATTATTTTCATATCCAGTCCACTTTTCCAACCAGGCTAGTGTTAAATCTCAGCAGAGACTAAGTCTCCCATTGGTTTTGATGTGCAGAGGTGTGTCATGATCATAACGAGCATCCAAGAGCCGATGACAACAGCTCTGGTATTTAGCTCTGGGAAAGTGATCTGCACAGGAGCCAAAAGGTATGAGGATGAAGTTTGCACACTACCCCACGGTCAGCTCACTGGGTAAGAAAAGAAACACTTATGTGAAAGCTTATAGACTTCACACAGTATTGAGCTCTATCCCACACTGTGTAGTCCTCAGCCATCAAGGAACTTAACTGGACTATTAGGATTTGTTTTTAAATTTTATTAAGGAAAAACCAACAACAAGCCTCTGCCGTCACCACAAGATGTCATAAACCCAGGGGCAGTGTGGTGGGCTTTCCTCATTGCAGATAAAGGGTAGATTAATCTACGTGGGACATTTCTGGATTTGCTCAGGAGGCATCGCTGAAAAGATTGCTATCTCCTGCAGAGGAAGCCCTGGGCTGATGTTTGCTCTTTGACCATAAAGCTGGTGGGAGAGCTGGTGGGAGAGCTGGTTGCTTGCCCTGTTTCGGATGGCGAGCAAGCCCCTTCTGAAAGATGACATCAGCTTCTCCTCACCTGGAGATGTACCAATTATTCATTTCTTCCTATGAACACTGCTGTTAGTATGCTTATTTATATCTGCTAAATTGATTGATGAAGCTTACATTGTCTAAATTTATATTTTTCTGATATATTAATAAGATTAAACATCTCTTGTAAGATGCATATTATATCATTTGCTAGATATTGCTAATCTAGATATTTCTCTTTTAATAGCTTTTATATCTTATTTTTCAATTTTATGCTGTAAATATTTTCCAAGATTACTATTTACCATGTTTTAAAGGATTTTTTTCTTAAATACAATCTAAAATTGTTACCACATAGTAAGTTGATGATCCTTTATGTTTGAGTGTTTGGAATTTTCTTAGGAAGGCATTCCTCCTTAGCACATGTTGTAACCTCTAATATTTTTTAGGTCTTTTTCAAGTTGTATATTTTATTAGGAGAAAGGATAGTAGCTTTTTGATTTATCTGAGCATGCTCTGTGTAAAGGAAGTGTCTTGTACCTCTGCTGCCCAGGGTAGCTACTGGTTACTGTGGCCATCAAGAATTGGAAATATTTAAATTGGATAAAATAGCTCTGGCATTTTATTTCAATTTAAGGTAAGTTTTTTCTCAAACGTCAGTATTCAAATGGCACTGAAGACTGTTCTGGCCCCATGCTCTTGATTTTTCTTTTTTTTTCCATTTTGTATACTGTTTCATGTATTTTTTTTCTTTTCTTTTGTAATTTTATTTTTTTGCTTATTGACTTTATAACCCGTCCCAGTCACCCCCTCCCACAATCCTTCCCCATCTCTTCTTTTCTGAGTACCCCCTCCTCCTGTATCCCCCACCCTGCCACTTTAAGTCTCTGAGAGGCTAGGTGCTTCCTCTCCCATTGAGGCCAGATGACGCACCCAGCTAGAAGACCATACTCCATATACAGGCTGCATGTTTTGGGATAGCCCCCACTCCAGATGTTTGAGACCTACATGAAAACCAAGCTGCACATTTACAACATATGTGCAGGGAGGCCTAGGTCCAGCCCATGGAGGTAGATCTGTGTAGACTAGGTATGCTCCACGGTTGGTGATTCAGTCTCTGAGAGCTCCAAGGGTTCAGGTTGGTTTACTCTGTTGATCTTCCTGTGCAGTTCCTATCTCCTTAGGGCCCACAATCCTTCCGCCTATTCTTCTATAAGAGTCCTCAAGCTCCATCCACTGTTTGGCTCTGGATGTCTGTATCTGTCTGAGTCAGCTGCTGGTTAGAGCCTCTCAGAGGACAGCTTGCCCCTGTCTGTTCTCAGGCTGGAGGTTTAGATCCTGGGAGCTCTGGTTGAATCTTTTGATACTCATTCTAAAAAGGACAAAAACACCCTCACTTTGGTCTTCCTCCTTCTTCTTGAGTTTCATGAGGTTTATGCGTTGCCTCTTAGGTATTGTGTGCTTTTGGGCTAATATCCGCTTATCAGTGAGTGTATACCATGTGTGTTCTTTTGTGATTGGGTCATCTCAATCAAGATGGGATTGCAAGCTGGTACAACCACTATGGAAAGCAGTCTGGTGATACCTCAGAAAATTGAACATAGTGTTACCTGAGGACCCAACTATACCCCTCCTGGGCATATACCCAGAAGATATTTCAACATGCAATAGGGCCACATGCTCCACTATGTTCATAGCGGCCTTATTTATAATAGCCAGAAGCTGGAAAGAACCCAGATGTCCTTCAACAGAAGAATGGATACAGAAAATGTGGTACATTTACACAATGGAGTACTACTCAGCTATTAAAAACAATGAGCTCATGAAATTCTTAGGCAAATGGACAGAGCTAGAAAATACACACACACACACATACACACACACCCCACACACACACAGAGTAAGCTGGAAGTCATGTCATGATGTGGTTGGTAGGGGAGCAGACAACTAAATTGATTCTTACCTAGCTTTGTAGGCTGTGTCACATGACATGTATTCATGAGTATTATCTTTCCATCCTTGGGCTTCTCATGGCACAGTGGTTTAGGTATGTGCATAAGCACAGCATTGAATGTGGGTCTCTTCTCACATGACTAGAAGTAGCCTCCTGTGTCTTCCAGCAGCCCATTATCTACTGTTACTGAGCTACTTGGGTTGTAGTTTTGTTTGGTTTTTGCCTTGTTTTTGAAACAGGGTCTACTGTATGGCCCAAAGTGCACTTTATATTACAAGGTGATTTTTGTGTGAGTAACCACATTTATGAAATGAAAGTATCTTGCTCAAAATGACTCCTGTGCTATTTAATTATTAAAGAAATACAGAACAAGTAAAGTTTTTCAGACTTTGAAACATTTCAGGCCTTGCTAGACTGATGAATTAAGTTGGTGTGTTATTTTTAAATATGTGATATATTTAAATGTGTTCTCTGAAGACAGTAATACATAGAAAATTCAAGTGAATATTTATCTGTATACTATTCATAATATCACAGCCATAGAAAGTCATATCTAATTTTATTGGCTTTTGAAGTACAAAACAGAAAAGATCCTGACCCTTTGGTAACAGGTACTATGAAACTCACCTTGGAGCCGGGCAGTGGTGGCGCACGCCTTTAATCCCAGCATTTGGGAGGCAGAGGCAGGCGGATTTCTGAGTTCCAGGCCAGTCTGGTCTACAGAGTGAGTTCCAGGACAGCCCGGGTTACACAGAGAAACCTTGTCTCGAAAAACCAAAAAAAAAAAAAAAAGAAAAGAAAGAAAGAAAGAAAGTCACCTTGGGAAAGCTAATGAAATATCCCAAACCTTAAAATCCTTCGTTTGAGATGGCCATATAAAAGTGTTCGCCAGCAGCCAGCAGGCTGTTCCCTATTATGCTAACAGTGTTCTTAATTTTGTTAGTTGCCTTGTTTTGGAAAGAGGGTCTGCTATGTGTCCCAAAGTACATTTTGACTCATTACATTTTAAAAAACTTTCAGGAACATTCAAGTTTAGGGAAAGTTATTTGGAAAATGATGTGTTGGAATATGGCCTCTAGATTACTTTTCTAATCCTACCTGATTACATTTAAACAGACTCCAGAGAAGGGACAAAGAGTTCAGATCAAAGATCTATCCAGGTTGTAGTCACCAGCATTTGATGGCAGTCAAGTTAACAGGCAGCTGGCTCCGATAACCCAGGCTCTAGGCCCTACATGGCTACTGACCTGTCCTTTCTAAGGCAGACCTCAGGCTCACGGTGGAGTGTGAGGAAAACATCAGTTGGTACCCAGAAGGCAGCTCTAAGTGCCGGGAGTGTGACTTGGGGAGAAAGAGTTCAGAGCTTCCATTGGTGACACCTGATGAAGCCATCCTTGAGAATCATTGGTTCAACTGGACCTCACTCCTGTTCCCTTCTGAGGTTTAGAGGCATATCTGACAACATGGTATAAGCTTCCTCTTTCTGAAGAAACTTAGGAGGAGATCCAATTAATGTAGTGGAGGTGATGGACTAGGAGAGGAGAAAACTGTGGTTGGGGTATAATATATGAGGGAATTTTTAATAAGATTTCAAAAATATACAACTTTGGTTTGTATCTTCAGCTTGTTTTTCACTGCAGTGTGATGTTAGGCTGCTATGGAGGTTTTTGCTTAACCCCCCAGGGATGGAGGTACAGGAATTCTATCCACCAGCCAGGACAAAATCAAGTAGAGGTTAAGGGATATTTTTCCAAATCCCACAGCTATTAAAAAGGAAGATGAGATGTCAAGCTAGTAACCAGGTCCAACTCTCTTCCCACCTTGGTCCTGCAGTTTTAGCCAAACATAAAAGTATCGTTAGTAAATGAAATGAATTTTCTTGTTCTGTTCTCAGGCCTTTCAGGGGGAATTCTGGGGGCACCCTATTTACTGATTCCTACAATTGCCCACCACTGTCTCACTACTTGGTTCAGCAGGAGGGCCCTGCAGCCTGAGGGGAGGACCCTGGGCCCCAGCGTTCCACATCTGCCAGTTTCCAGGCATCATTCCCATCTCCATCCCCCTCCCCTGTCTCAGGATCCCACCTGAGCTTTCTGGCCCAGCTTCTAAACGCTGCCTTAGCGGCCTGACACCAGCCCCTGGCCTCTGGGCCCTGCCCCTGGCCTCTGCTCCCTGCTCCAGATACCCCAAGAGGGAAGCAAAATCCCACGTGACTCACCGTTCCCGCAGACCTGCGTGGGGCTTCCCACTCTGGGCTGCCGTAGCTCCTAGCTTTGAGTCACTGCTGGGTGTCCGGTGCCTGGAGTACGACACTGAGGGGCTGCGCTGCGTGTAGCGATGGAGTGGTGTCCTCTGTATACCACCACCCGCCTCTGACTTGTGCCGAGTGCAACCACAGCGGTCTGATTTCAATGGCCACCTCAGCCCTATAGGTTGTGCTTTTCCCTCTCCAGCTCGCTGAACGGAGGCTAGAGCGTGGACAGCCTAGTCTAGTCCCTGAAGCCGGCTAGAGGAGAAGAATGTAGTTGCTCTGCGCAGCCATTTTGTTGTCAGTGGGAGGGGCGAAGGAGGGCTGGGGACAGAGAGGTCGCTGGTCCCCATCACCTACCTACTAGGGAGGAATTTCTCCCCGGTCCTCTTGGGTGCTACGGAAAAGAAAATAGTCCTGGAGAAGTCTTCTCTGCTGTGTAGAGGAGTCTAGTTCTTTGCTGTACTCCCACTCAGAAGCTTAGTTTAACCCTTGCCCGTCTTCAGATGTACATACTTTTTACAGAAGGGATCTGCAGATAACTACATTGGTTAGGAGTGATTGAAACCTGGAAGTCTGTGTCACGGGTGGACTTAGTCTGTGTGAACGAGGACTAAGAGGTTGTCTTCCTTCTGTAACCCCAATGATGACTTTGTGTCACTGGGGATTTGGGAATGTGTTTTGAGTTGCAAGCCCTTAGTTGAAAGAAGTAAATTTGGGGAAATATTTAGGCTTTCTTTTGAAATCTCAACTGAGAGCTAGTGAATGTTTAGCTGAAGGGCATGTGTCTTCTAACTCTTGTTTCAACAACGTAGTTTCAATGATAATAAGGTAATTTTTTTAGCAGTAAGTTTGAAACATTATTTTACAGCAAACAAGTAAGTTACTATTCCCAGTTGACTACTAAGGAAATTTGCACATGCAATAAGGGCCTTGTTCCATGGCACAGAATTGAAATCCCAGAAATTTTGGACCCATATACCCATATAGATTTAGGAGTTATCACATAATCTGTATTTTATGTGTGTATATAAATTATTTCTGTAAAATAGTTCTCTATATTTTATAAATAAAATATTGAACTATATAATACAATTTAGACAGGGAAAGCACATTGTATTTTATAGTGTTTATTAATAATTGTTAGCTCTTACTCATTAAATTACTATTCATTTTTATTAGCTATTGTTCATAATTATATTAGCTATTAGTCATTAAGTTATTATTCTATTAAAAGATTTTACTAGGGGGCTAGAGAGATGATTCAATGATTAATAGCACTTACTGCTCTTACAGAAAGCCCAGGTTCAGTCTCCAGAAGCCACATGTGGCAATTCACAACCCCCACCTGTAACTCCAGTTCCAGGAGACCCAGTGTGCTCTTCTGGCCTCCTCGAGTGTTTCATGCATGTGCTTACCATATAGACAAGAAGGCACACACACTCATAAGCATGTTAAAAGATTTTTATTAGAATGACTTCTTTTTGTTGTCAGCTATTTCTTAAATGGCTTCTCCCTCTACTAGCAGAGAGTGTTACAAGTCGCAGAACACATCTAATTCAACAGTTTTAATAATTCAGCTCAGGGCCAGAAGAAAGGCTTTGCCTAACAAAACAAGCACACATGGTTCATTTGGCTTTGCTGTGGACTTAATCTTAAAGAGGCATGACTGAGTGCCTGGAGTCTCAGTGAAGTCTAAGTGAAGATCCACTGGTGGATACACAATGCAAACAAACGCTTCTGACCTAGAAGGCCCAGGGCCTGGAGGGAGGTGCCGGTGGGGTCCAAGCCGGTCTTCTTTTATCTTCCTTCCCTATCTTACTCTTTCTTGGAGACCAGGGTCCAAACCTCAAGACTGGGTCTTGCATACTGTGAGCATACCTTGCATACTGTGAGCTGCCATCCAGACTGGATTCTCTCCTTGCCCTAGGCCTGGTGACTTTGTCCAGTCTTCCTATCATGCAGCAGGCCTCTGCAAACCCCTGGCAGAGTGGCAGTCCAGAAACAGTAATTGCTCTACTGAGCTCTCTGAATCCTGATCCACTCACCAAACAGGCCTGCCATAGCAAGACAGCCCTCCTGCAGCCCAGTGCCTGAAGCTGACTTCTGAGATAGGGGCATCCTCATGATGTTGAGTGGATACCTCAATGACTTGACTCAGTGAGTGTGATGTTCTGTTACTTGGCCCAGGAAGTAGCATTATTAGGAGGTGTGGCCTTGTTGGAGTAGGTGTATCACTATGGGTGTGGGCTTTAAGACCTCATCCTAGCTGCCTGGAAGCCAGTATTCTGCTAGCTGCCTTCAGATGAAGATGTAGAATTCTTAGCTCCTCCTGTACCCTACCTGCCTTGATGCTGCCATGTTCCCACCTTGATGATAATGGACTGAACCTCAAAGCCAGCCCCAGTTAAATGTTGTTCTTTATAAGACTTGCATTGGTCATGGTGTCTGTTCACAGCAGTAAAACCCTAACTAAGACAGTGGGAAAGGGCAGTTTTGGCCAAGCCTAACAACCTGACTTTGATCCCTGGAACCCATGATGTAGAAGGAGAGGACAGATTCCTACAAGTTGTTCTCTGATCTACTTGTATAAGCCATGGTATGTGCATGCCCCTCTTCCCATGCAATAAATGTGTTTGGTTTTTTTTTTTTTTTTTTTTTTTTTTTTTTTTTTTTTTTTTTTTTTAGAACAGAAACTTCATTTTAAAAAGTTAGATTGTGGGTCTTGTGAGATTGCTTAAGTGGAAGAGCACTTATTGCTCTTCCAGAGGAACTAGGTTTCATTTGGAGCTTGATTATAGTTTCAGAGTGTCACCAGAGTCCATGATAGGGAGCATGGCAGCCGGCAGTCAGACATGGCGCTGGAGTAATAGATAAAAGCTTATACATTGAGACAACAAACACAAGATAGGGAGAGGACTAACTGGAAAGGCATGGACTTTTGAAACCTCAAAGCCCACCCCGAGTGGCACACATTTCCCAACAAGGCCACACCTCCTTTCCAAACAGTTCTTCCAACTGAGACCAAGCATTCAAACATATGAGACTGTGGGGACTGTGGTGGTTTGAATATGCTTGGCCCAGGGAGTGGCACTATTAGGAGGTATGACCTTGTTGGAGTAAATGTGGCCTTATAGGTTGAAGTGTGTCACTGTGTGGCTGGGTTTTGAGACCCTTCTCCTAGCTACCTGGAAGCTAGTCTTCTGTTTGCCTTCGGAACAAGATGTAGAACTCTCAGCTCCTCCAGTGACATGCCTACGTGAACACTGCCGTGCTTCCTGCCATGAGGATAACGGACTGAACCTCAGAACCAGTTAAATGTTGTCCTTTATAAGAGTTGCATTGGTCATGATGTCTCTTTATAGCAATGGAAACCCTAACTAGAGTAGGGCCGTTCTTATTAAAACCACCATGTATTTTGATCTCACTGAGAAGCTCGGTCTGGAAACAGGGTTAAACTCCACCTCCATTTCAAACCTAAATAGATTTGTCTCAAAATGTCCTCCATGGACCCTTAACTTGTTATGAACTGGCCTCTCTTGCCTTTGTGACACAAAGGAAAAAAAAAAAAAAAAAGCAAGCATCTAAGAGTATTTAAAACATCATGTTCTTGAGAACAGCTAAGGTAAGCCATTTCCGGGAAGGGTGATTATTGTTTATCCCTTAATATGGAAGTGTCATCCATGGGAAGTGGAAGCCAGAACCTCAGCCATGAGAGGCCCATCTGTGAAAAAAAGCTCTCAGTTGCCAACTGTGGCTGGCTGCCTCAGTTTCTCCAGCTGGGTTGATTTGATGATGTTTTCTATCTGTTGTTTGCTGCTTATTCTTTGACTTGATGACCTCCCCCAGCGGACTCTCTGCTGCACCCGTGACTCCTGATTTGCTTGAACTGGCTACCTCAATGAGCCTCCAGTTGATTTCTGCTGGATGATCATGGGTGCCCAATTTGATAGTGTTTTGCTGTTCGGTCTACTGATTCTGCCTACTACTTGCCATTTATTCTTTTAATTTCATTTGCTATATATTTGATTAACTCATTCATTAAAAAACTGTAAACATGGCTGTTAAATTTTGTTCTTCAGACCATACAAAGCACTTGGCAAGCCCTTTGAACTTCCTCTGTCTCTGTTTTCTGAATGTATAATTTGTGAATGGTATAAGCTTCCTGTTTCTGAAGAAACTTAGGAGGAAATCCTAACTGCTGAGTTCAAATTCTCTTAGAGCATGGCCCGGGGGTTAGAGAAGGATAAGAGCCATTAGAATTGAATTTTCTGGCAGTCCTGGTGGTACGTGCTTATAATCCCTTCACTCAGGGGCTTTCCACCAGAGTTTGGGACTTCAGGGAATGTAGAGTGGCAGTAGTAGGCAGAATCAGTAGACGAACAGCAAAACACTCTACCACAGAGCCACACCCCCAGCCCTGTGAAATAGAAGACATTATCTATTAAAACCAGTTCCTAAAAAGACACATCTTTGATTTGCACCTTCAGTTTGGCTGCTATGAGAGGCTTTTGCTCAACCCTTTGGGGTTATGCAGGAACAGCAATTATATCCACAAACCCGGACAAAGTCAGGCAGACGTTAAGCTATGATGGAGGAAGGTGAGTCAACATCAAGTGTTTACAGTCTAGACTTCTCAGACTAGCCTCCTGTCACCTCTAGCCACCAGCTGTGAAAACAGTCAGTCCTTCTGGCCTGGCTCACTCCACCCAACATTTGCGTTCTCCTTGCCTTGCAATTTCCCCCACTCAGTGCACCCTTGTGATCTACAAGGGGAAGGGGAAGGGGAAGTCATCCCAGGACTTGGCCCAGTGGAGTGAGTATCAGCTTCCAGCACTGAGAGAGGAGGGTTTAGCCCTCAGGCTAGCTATAATTAGACAAGTTGGGGCACTGCTGGGATCTGTATACAGCAGTCCTAAGCAGACTGGGAACTCAAGCAAGGCAAGCAGAAGCCTGGTGTCTCCTGCCTGGGATTAATAGAAAACAAGTGGAAAGCAGGGACTGGTCCTGGGCCAGATGGCCAGGTGTTTGCGGTTCTGCTGCACTTGGTGAACCCTATAGTTAGCCCACTATTCCAAAGTTAGTGTGTCACCGGGTGGACTGAGGGGCTGACAGCTGAACTGAAGACAGTTCTTTTTTTCTGAGTGCAGCTCAGGCATCCTTCTCTCATGCCTGGTCAGCTGCAGCAAACTCACAAGCCTGAGTCTTGAGCTTCTGGAAGATGGCAAGCCTTTCCTCAGACTTGGAGCATGTCTCCCTTCCTATCCAGAAGGACAGTCTTGAAGTCCCTGTGCCTGCCCCAAGAACCTCCTCCCGGTCTCCCTCTTCCGATGAGAATCCCGGCTTGCTCTCCTTTTGTTTGCCAGAGACTGACCCACCTGGCCCCTTGGTTTCAGGAAACCTTCCCTTTCCAGCTTCATCCCTAGAGAAAGGGAAGAAACAGGATGACAGCGACGACTCAGCAGAGCCTGAGATGCTGTGCAGCGTGGAGCACCCCTGCCAGTTCTTCGATGAAGCACAGAGACTGCGGGAGCAGAAGCTGATGCTGGATGAAGAGGTGTCTGTAGGGGGACAGGTATATGGGGTGCATCGGGTGATCTTAGCTGCAATTAGCGGCCTCTTCCGAGACAGGCTGCTGGGCAGTGGAGGTCAGCAGCCTGACTGCAGCCTCGATGTGACCCCGAGGGGCTGGGAGGCTGTGCTGACCTTTGCCTACGAGGGGGTGCTGGGCCCCGCCTCACAGGACGAAGTGCTGGCTGCTGCAGAGGTGTTGGGAGCACCCCGGGTGAAGAAGGCAGCCCAGCTGAGGCCAGAAGGGCTTGGCAAAGCCAGGGAAGATGAAAAGAAGCTCAGCCAGGCAAAGGAGCTGAGGGAGAACCTGCACAGCATTGAGCGTCTGTATCGAGAGGGCATCGGGTGCGACTTGGAGCTGGAGGCAGAAGGCTACTGCCTGCGGGGTGAGGGCCTGTGAGGCAACTGCCAAGAATGCATGTCGCAGGGTTTTGTTTGTTTTGCTGTGCTAGGGATGAAACCTAAGGCCTTACTTCCACTCTACCACGGAGCCACACCCCAGCCCTGCGAAATAGTTTTGTATCATTGCTCCAGCGAGAACGTCCTTTTTGGTGCTTTTCCAGAGCTATCAAGAAATGCACATGCGCAGTTGAATTGTTTTCCTAGACGCCTGGACAGATTTGATCTGATAGTTCAGGCATTTTTTTTCCCCTCCCCAGTAGCTAGAATTTCCAGTCAGATGGCTAGGGCTTAAAGTACAGTCCATGGCAGCAAATAAGGAGAAAGAGACTGACTCAAACAAATTAGCTAGAGTCCTGGCATCTACTCAGCACACAGCAAAGGGCAGCAGAGGCGATCAGTGCAACTTTCCCAATGTGTCCTTTCTCCTAGGTGTGTTTGACCTGGCAGCAGACTCCAGACTACTTCCTCTGTGTAGTTGTTCCCTATGCAGTTATACCAAAATATGTCTAACCTGGGAAATGGAGTCTGTCCGAGACACAACAAAGCTTAAAGTTACAGTAGATTTGCTTAGAGATTACCTAGTTCGGGGCTAATAATTTTCAAATGAAGAAGCCAAGCAAAGTGTGGTGGCTCATGTCTGTAATTCCAGTACTAAGGAGATTGAACAAGCCTAGCGTTTGAGGCCAGCCTGTGCTACACAGGCCAGTGTGGACTACATTGTGAGTTCCTATCTCACAAACCAAAGTGAAAAAAGGAAAGAAAAAGAAATCTAGTAAAGACCAGCCTAGGCTGACTCCAAAACAAGCCCAGTCACACCACTAAGTGCTTAGTGAGGGTATACTCTAGAGGAAAGCCGTCCCTTCTACTTTTCCTGTGGCACTAGCAAGAGGGTGATGCTTTAACATATCATAATAGCTGTAACATTCTCGCTAAGGAATGAATTTATACGTATTCATTCATATTGATGTCTGGGAACCCATCACTTTAAATCCTGGGCTCCAGTGATGAGTGAGGGGGAGATCCCAAGTGGCTGTGAGCTTTCCACAATCGAGTCTCAGATAAAAATGTTGATTGGTGATATGAAAGCTGAGTTCGTTTAGCTCATTTTCCAGAATATAGATTTTTCTCAGATTTCATATATATATATATATATATATATATATATATATATATATATATGAATGATATCCTTTTGAGAGGTACACATTCCTCAGCTGGTCAAAAGAGCATAGAATTTATACAACTCACAGAGAACATGGAGGGCCTAAGGCTTTCTGAGATAGTTTCTAGCAGAGTGTTCCTCTTTCTATCATGAAACACTTTAAACACAAAGCAAAAATTAAACAAGCATTCATCACACGGACTTAACAATTAATATGCTACCATGTCTATTTTATCTCATTCTTTCTAGTTGGCACCTTATTGAGGGATATGCGTTTTCAAACAAAGGAGAGGCTAGAGAGATGACCTGTGCTTAAAAGCTCTATCTAGTCTTCCAGAGGACACAAGTTCAGTTCTCAGCATCCATACTGGACAAACCACAACTGTCTGGCCTTCTTGGGAATCCATACTCCCACGTACATACCCACACATAGACACACATATAAACATAATTGAAATAATAAAAATATCTTTTGAAAAGACATTTGAGCTTTTGCTTTCTGTTTTTTTTTTTTTTTTTTTTTTTTTTTTTTTTTTTTTTTGATGAAGAGTCTGCAGCCCAGGCAGGTTTTGACCGTACTACCCTCTTGCATTAGCCTCTAGGTAACTAGGCTTACAAAGCTTTAGACACAAAGCACAACCCTATTTTTTAACTTTTCTATATTTAAAAGTTATTACATTTAATTATTCATGTGTGTGTGTGTGTTTATGAACCGCAGGACATTATAGTACTCCTGTGCTGTGTGCAAAGGACAGCTTGCTGGAAGCAGCCCTTGCCTTCCACCATGTGGGTCCCACAGTTAGAACTCAGGTCGTCGGTCTTGGAGACAATTTCCTTTACCCACTGAGCCATCTTGCCTGCCCCGTTTCTTTCTTTCTTTTCTTAGAGGTTTATTTGTTTTACTTTGTGTATATATAAGTGCCTTCATGTATGTCACGCACCACATGTGTGCCTAGTGTCTACAGAGGCTAGAAGAGGCTGTCCAATCCCCTGGAACTGGACCTACAGGTGATTGTAAACTGCCAGGTGAGTGCTGGAAACCAAAACCGTTTTCTCTGCAAGGGCAGCAAGTATACCAGTGTGCCTGGCATGGGTAGAGCCGTCAGACAGGATGGCTGATGGCTGTGACTCGTGAATCTATGAATGGAAAACCCTCATTTTGTATACAATGCACTGATACCTCTATAAGTTGTACTTTGCTCTATTCAGTTTCTTTTGTGACCTCTGCTATTATCAAATGCTGTTTATGGGATTTTCTCAATTCGATTCATTAAGACTGTTTTTCTTACATAGTGAGTTCCAGGACAGCCAGGGCTACACAGAGAAACCCTGTCTCAAAAAACAAACAAACAAACAAAAAAAAAAAAACAAACAAACAAACAAACAAAAATAGACTGTTTTTCTAACTGACATGAACCTAAAAGACCAGTGTCCTCAAGATATTAACATGAGAATATTACAGGGTACTTGCAAATGTCAAAATAAAGGATGAGTATGGTAGCTCGTGTTAGTGAGTTCCAGGCTAGCCAACACTACATTTTGAGATCCTGTCTCCAAAACAAAAAAAGAAAGAGAGAAAAAAGGTGTTAACGCAAAAAGTCCCCAGGTCACTATTTAGATCTATAGAATCATAATACAGAGAGGGCAGGGAGGGTCCTGAAAGCTGCATTTTGCTTGTTTATCTATTGCGGTACCCAGGGATGGTACGGCTTTGCACACTCTAGACAGGTGCTACACCACAGGACTACATTTCCAGCATGAAAGCTGCAAGCATCCCATGCTGTTCAAATGTCTACCGTGGCTTGGCCTATGGCCTTGGGTGACTGGACCCAAGCTGTGAGTTAGGATTGTAGTTGCTGTTTTGCAACACTCTTGGTTTCCTCTGCTTCCTCTCTACTGCAGTGCACCGAGTAGCCCTGGCCTGTGGCAGTGAGTTCTTTGGGGCCATGCTTCTGAGTGGGATGAGGGAGTCCCAGGGTACAAAGGTGTCTCTGCGTACCATCTCTTCCCAAGACCTGAGACTCCTCGTTTCTTTTGCCTACACTGGAGTTATTCAAGAAAGATGGCCAGGATTGCTAAGAGCTGCCCAGGCTGCTCTGCAGTACCAAAGCTCTTCCTGCCTGGATTTGTGTCAGAGAGCCTTGGCACAGAGCCTCTGCCCTGCCCTTTGCCTAGCTTTGTTCCCTATGATTGAAGCCCCTGGCTTGGAGAACGTCTGGGGAAAGCCCATCATTACCTCCTCAGTCACCTGCCTGCTGTGGCTTCGTGCCCCACCTTCCCATCATTGCCGGTAACCTGCCTGGCTGAGCTCCTGGATAGTGATGAACTCCATGTACAAGAAGAGTTTGAGGCTTTCGCAGCTGCACGGTGTTGGCTGGCTGCCAACCCCGAGACTCAGGAGTCAGAGGCCAAGGCGCTGTTGCGATGTGTCCGCTTTGGCCGCATGTCTACCAGAGAGCTGCGAAAGGTGCGGGCGGCTGGGCTCCCCCCACCCCTGCCCCCGGATCTGCTGTACCAGCTGATGGTGGAGGCTGAAGTTCCAGGTCAAGAGAGGTGGAGGGAGCCTGACCAAGCCCTGGTGGTGATTGGTGGGGATGGGCTTAGACCTGACATGGACCGAAGACAACCATCTTGCAAAGTGTGGTGGGCCCGGGCTTTTCACTGTGGCATGGGTCTGGTACGAACTGTGGAGTGGTGCCGGCTGCCTAATTTGCCTGCCCCAGGGCGCTTTCGGCATGGAGCTGTGAGCCTAACAGGAAGTGAACTCTATGTGTGTGGGGGACAGGATTTCTACAGTCACACCAGCACTCTGGCTTCGACTCTCAGGTATCTGTGGCCAGCAAGAGAAATTGCTAATGCAGCCAGCCATAGATTCCCAGAGTCACCCTCTTCATATCTTGTCCCATTGTGTCCAGGTGGAGTTCCAGTCAAGAAGACTGGGAGGAGATGGCACCTTTATGCCAGGCTCGCAGCTTCTTCCCTTTGGTGGTATTTGATGGACAGCTTTATGCCCTAGGTGGACGAGACAATGGTGTTGCCCTTAATTCTGTTGAGACCTATAACCCTGAACTCAATGTCTGGAGGTAAGCAGGCAAAGGAACAACAAGGAGAAACTAGGTTTGGAGTTGGGCATGGTGGCACACACCTGTAATCCTAACGCTGCTAAGGTGGGAGCCTAGGCTATCTAGAAAGATCTGGCTCAAAATTAAATAGAATGAAATAAAGTTGAACATCCTGGTTGCCTGATCTCATGTTCTGTTTGTTCTCCCTTAGGCCAGCACCTGCTCTTCCAGCACCATGCTTTGCCCATGCAGCTGCAATCCTTGAGGACCGATTATATGTAAGCGGCGGCTGTAGCGGGACTGGCCAGTACTTGGACTTGCTGATGCACTATGACCCCACACTTAAGAAGCCTGGGACACTTCTGAGCCCAATGGGAGTAGCCCGGGCTAGCCATGTGATGGCTGCATTGGGTGGGAAGTTGTATGTAGCAGGTGGAGTAGGTGACACTGGGGACCTACTAAGTTTTGAGGTCTATGAACCAAAGACTGATAGCTGGACTCAACTGGCCTCCTTGCCCACCCCCCATGTGGGGGCTGCAGGTGCTGTGCTACAGGGGGAGCTGCTGGTACTAGGGGGCTACAGCCACCGTACTTATGCCATCTCCCACCTTGTTCATGCCTACTGCCCTGGTCTGGACCGCTGGCTGTGCTTGGGAACTCTGCCAAGGCCTCGGGCTGAGATGCCTGCCTGCATCTTGACACTGCCCAGTGTGCAGCACATAGCTTTGGTTCCTACTCAGCACCAAAACAAACCTGCTGGGTGACTGAGGAGCAGGAGGATGTGAGGGAGGAAGGGATAAGAGCTACATGACAAAAGAGCAGAAATTATGAGAGGATAAGAAGGTCTTACTTGCCTGTTTACTTTTTTAAAATTATTATTATTAGAAAGGTTCTTTCTTTTGTAGCTCTGGTTGGCCTTGAACTTGGTATGTAGCCTGGGCTGGCTTCAAACTCAAAGTGCCCTGAGTGCTAGGATTGCATGCATTACTCCACTTAGATTGAGAGGCATGATGATGATGATGGTGGTGGTGGTGATTGACAGGCTCTCTTGTATTCCAGGCTGGCTTACAACTCCCTATGTAGTCAAAGATGATCTTGAGCTCCTGATCCTCCTGCCTCCACCTTGAAAGAGTTGGGATCACAGGCATATACTACCACCCCTGATTTGTGCTAGTGATTAAACTCAACTTCTTGCATGCTGAGTAGGCGTTCTGCCTACTTACCTCTATCCTTAGCCCTAAAAGAAGGCTTTATTTATGAATATGGGTGTTTTGCTTGCATATATGTGAACACATGTATATCCGGTGCTTGCAGAGGCCAGAAGAGAACACCAGATCCTCTGGAACTGGACTTAACAGATGGTTGTGAGAAGCAGTGTGGGTGCTTGGAACTGAACCTTGGTCCTGGGGAAGAGCAAGCCACTGAGCCATCTCTCCATCCCCTTCTTTTGTGATCTGAGGCAGTCTCATTATGTAGTGCAGATGAGAAGGCTTTATTCTTGATGGTATTTTACTGCACACTGCACCTCGAAGCTCATAAACTGCTTTTGTATGTGATCTCTAATAAGAAAAGGGTGCTTCTGGAATTCATGAGAAGTGGGCCTTGGAGAAAAGATTGGCAGGTAAATACTTGGGTATGAGAGGCAACCAGGGCCGGGCGGTGGTGGCGCACGCCTTTAATCCCAGCACTTGGGAGGCAGAGACAGGCGAATTTCTGAGTTCGAGGCCAGCCTGGTCTACCGAGTGAGTTCCAGGACAGCCCGGGACTACACAGAGAAACCCTGTCTCGAAAAAACCAAAAAAAAAAAAAAAAAAAAAAAAAAAAAAAAAAAAGAGAGGCAACCAGGAAGAACTCCACAAGGATTAAACAGGAATTTTTGATGAAAGAAGTACAGTTAGTTGGGAGCTAAAAGTGGAGTTTATTAGAAGAATATCTACTTGGCATGCATAAGGCTCTGGTTCTATAATCTCTGGAATTAAAAAAAAAAGTTAAAGCAAACCAAACCAAACAACAAACAAACAAACAAACAACCCCAAACTTCAGTAGTCAAGTATAGGGACCAGAAAATGCTGGAACAGTTTGGAAATGATGGAGAAGTTTGGAGAGAACTAAACAGTCCTCCCTTTCTTGACAGAAAAAGAAAAGGGATAAGGAAACGAGGAGGGGGTGTGCATATTTTTGTTTGTGATTTGTTCATGAAGATCAACTTAAATAAAGGTTTCACATGGACAAAATCATTCTTGTCTGAATGTCTCTGCTATGAACAGCCTTCAAAGTAAAAGTCCCTGTAATTTGGCTTCTATATGATTATTCTCCGAAAATACCCTCCATTCATTGTTTTTATGATCTTATCACAAAAGAGCAAACCGTGGCCACCCTCATTTCCCTGTCTTTCTTCAGGGTCTGACTGGAAACTGAGTCTCCTCCTAAAACTGTCTTTTCTCCTGGCTCCAGAGGCAGCAGAGCTTCCTAGGTGAGCCTTCCATCCTTTCTAATCCAAAGGGCAGAGATCCTCCCCAAGGAGGTGTGGTTTTGTCCCAGGTGAAGCTGTCATAAAGGCTTGAAAACCATGCTCCTAACACGGGCAGTATGGGCATGATGTTTCTGGACAGAACACAGCTGCTGTACGAATAAACTCACGTGGCCTCTGACTGTATGCACAAGACATGCACAAGGTCAAGACAGACAAAAACTCCAGCAAAGAGAAGGGAGGGTCTCACAAAGTAACTCCCCAAGCTGGGTAGCTGTCGGCAAGTAATGGATGCTGGGGATGGGAGAATGGAGCTTTTTTCCCACTACATTTCATCTATCTATCTATCTATCTATCTATCTATCTCAATCTATCTATCTATCTATCTATACATGTATGGATATGTATATGATGTATATGTACAAGTGCAATTATCATAGCACTTGTGTGAAGGTCAGAGGACAACTTGCAGAATCAGTTTCTTTCCTTCTCTGTGGGTCCCAGAGTTCACTCTCAGGTTGTCAGACTTGGTTACAAGTGCCCTTATCCATTGAGCCATTTGTTGGCCCACTTTTTTTAAAATTAAATTTTATTTATTATTGTGAGGTGTGTGTGCGCGCAAATGTGTGTGTTTTGTATAAGTGTGGGCACTGTTACTATAAAACACTGACCAAAATCAACTTGGGAAGGAAGTTTTATCTTAGAAGTTACAGCTTAACAGTGGAGGGTAGGAGCTCAAGGCAGAAACTGGGAGATAGGAACTGAAACAAAGCCTAAGGAGGAATGGTGCTTGCTCTCCATGGCTTGCTCAGCCTGCTGCCTCGAACAACCTAGGACCATCTGCCTAGGGGTGGCTCTGCTCATGGTGTCAGGGCCCTCCCACGTCAGTCATCAATCAAGAAAATGCTCCCACAGACATGCCCATAGGCCAATGTAATAGAGGTAAATCCTCAACTGAGGCTCTCTCTTCCCAGGTAACTCCAATTCGTGTCAAGTTGGCGAAATCTAGCCAGCACAGTGTATATGAGAGGTCAGAGGAGAACTCTGGGGAGATAGTTCTCTTTTTCCACAGGGGGTTCCAGGGAATGAACTTAGGTCTCCAGCTTTCACAGTTAGCTTTTACATGTGAGCTGTCTTGCAGGCCCGCAATCCATTCTTTATAAGGGGAAGAAAATAAAGGTAGGTTCAACACCCGTGGAGTTTAGTAAGCAAAGAAGAGTGGTTTTTTGAGTATAGCCTTGGGGCAATATAACTGTGGAAGGACTGAAAGCCTGGCTCACAGTCACAGGTAAGGCTGGAAGACAGGACAATCCTAATTGCTTTCTGGTGAGCATTGACTGTGTTCTAAATCCTGGCTAATCTCTGTGATCAAAGGGTTGTAGATAAACAGTGTGAGTTTATTACAGTTCCTGATAACTCCTGAAAATGCTTGTGTTTGTATTGGTCCATCTCTGAAGGATGTTCACAATAGTTTCTGTAGCTGACTCAGAATACAGGCACCCGTGTTCCCTCCTAGAATAATGAAGCAGATGGAGTCTTGAAAGCCTACTGAGCTAGAATCACAAAACTGACAAGAGTCCCAGTTCAGTTGCTGCTTTGGTATCTATGAATCAGTCATTCAGTCAGTTTCTATGCCAGTGTCTCAATCCATAATACTGGCTTATACTATAATTGCCTATACTATAAACACCACAGTCTTAACCACAATTCCAAATATGGAGGCATATTTGAAAAAGTGGCCTGTAGAGGCCACAAATCAAGTTCTCAGGCCATGTCCTTTTAGATCACCAATACCAAGCACAGTGGTCAGTATGTTGTGGCAGACCTCTGAGAGTGAGTGTCATAATTCCAGAGATAGGGCTGTAAATTCATATGGACTCCAACTGGGTCTGAAGTATTTAGTGGGTAAGGGTTCACCAACTATGGTGGTTTGAGTAGGTCTGTGTTTGAAAGTTTGGCCCACGGGGAGTGGCACAATTAGGAGGTGAAGTTTTATTGGGGTAGGTGTGCCCTTATTGGAGAAAGTATGTCACCATGGGGTTGGGCTTTGAGGTCTTCTATGCTTAAGCATCTCCCAGTGTGGAATCTTGCTGCCTTCTGGTCAAATGTAGAACTCTCAGTTCCTCCAGCACCATGTCTGCCTGCATGCTGCCATGGGTCCCACCATAATGATAATGGACTAAATCTCTAAAAATGTAAGCCAGCCCCAATTAAATGCTTTCCTTTATAAAGGTTGCTTTGGTCATGATGTCTCTTCACAACAATGGAACTCTAAGACAGAGAGAAGAGTGGAAGTCGGGTGAGGCTGTGAACTCTCAAAGCCTGGTCCCTGTGACGTACCTCTTCAACAAGGCTAGACTTCCTAAACCTCCTTAAACAGTGACAACTGGGATGAAGTTCAGATACCTATGAGCCTGTGGGAGCTATTTCTCATCCAAGCCACCACAGTGAGGGAAAAAACGAACATTGTAGAATAGAAGATACTATCCAAGCCTGACCTTTAATAGAAAATAAAAGAAACACCAAAAAAAAAACCAAACCCATGGCAGAATACAGAGGCTTTGATAATGCCCCACTACAAGAAACCATGGTAATCAGGGAGCATTCCCAGTCTGAACTGCTTGAATTGGAATATGTTTGTTTGTTTGTTTATTAAGGGGGAGAGGCTCCTGAAGCTATGAGACCTGGGACCAGATTGGACCAGTTCAAGGACTGTGAAAGTGGAAAAACTGAGTAAAACAAATATCCATCCCTTGTTAAGATAGAGCTTGCACAACCTGAAGTGTGTGATGGGCTTAATAGAGCTGCATTCCTAGGATAATTGAACAAGAACTTGAGCGGAACATGGTGATGCACAGGTGGAGACTAGCTGACAGCCTGCAGGGGACAGTTCTCTCCTTCAGCTGTGTTAAAGGAGGGTCGGGAGAACTCAGGCCCATCATGAAAGCAGTAAAAGGCCCTATCAAGAGGGACTGCTTCTTGCTTCTGGGTTTGGTCCCTACCAGATCCCAGTTGTTACAAACTGCTAAGCTAGAGGGAAAAAAAAGCTTACTTAAGGGAGAATACTGTGGGTGGACAAACCAGGGAGAAAGAGAGGGGGTCAGGAAGGATAGGGCAGGGAGTCTACTAAGAAATCCACCCCTGGGGCTAGAGAGATGGCTCAGTGGGTAAGAGCACTGGTGCTCTTCCAGATGTTCTGAGTTCAACTCCTAGCAACCACATGGTGGCTCATAACCATCTGTAATGGGATCTGATGCCCTCTTTCTGTCAAACCATGTGACTCGTGGTGACCCAAAACAGGATGTAAGTGTCAGCCGGCGGTGGTGGCATTGCCTTTAATCCCAGAACTTGGGAGGCAGGGGCAGGTGGATTTCTGAGTTCAAGGCCAGCCTGGTCTACAGAGTGAGTTCCAGGACAGCCAGAGATACACAGAGAAACCTGTCTCGAAAAAACAAAAATACAAACAAACAAACTAGTGTACTCATATACATAAAATAAATCTTAAAAAGCAAACAAAACCAAGCAACAAAAAACAGAAGCATATTTTTACCTTGCACAAAGCTCAAGTCCAAGTTGATCAAGGACCTCAACATAAAACCAGATACACTGAATCGAATAGAAGAGAAAGTGAGAAAGAGCCTTGAATTCATTGGCACCGGGGAAATTTACACCCAACTATTGGACTGAAGTCAAGGAGCCCTATAGTTGAATTAGGGGAAGGATTGAAGAAGCTGAAGGGAATGGTGGCCCCATAGGAAGACCAGCAGTCTCAACTAACCCAGATCCCAGGGAGCTCCCAGAACCTGAGCTACTAACCAGGCAGCTTATACAGGCTGAACGAGGCCCTGGCACATATATAGCAGGGGACTGCCTGGTCTGGCCTCAGTGGGAGAAGATGCACTTAATCCTTGAGAGACTTGAGGCCCCAGGAAGGGGGAGGCCTGTAGTGGGAAACACCTTCTTGGAGACAGGGGTGGGGGTGGGGAGGAGGAATGGGATTAGGAACTGTGGGAATGGGGACCAGGATGGGGAGCAACGGATGGATTATAAAAATATGTATGTAAGCAAATAAAAAAAAAATCCCACCCAGAATCTCTGGGTGGACTCTTAGCTTTGAGGCCCTTCCCATCTTCTTGATGGGAGCTGTTTCTGTTATTTTATGTTACTTTTTATTTGGGATTATAATATAATTCCATCATTTCCCCTTCCCTTTCCTCCCTCCAAACCCTCTATATACCCCTCCCATTGCTCTCTTTCAAATTCATGGCCTCTTTTTTAAAAACTCGGTTGTTATTACACACATATATGTGTATGTATATATGTATATTTCTAAATGTGTAAATTCAATTGGCTCAGTCTGAATAATGTTTTACACACACACCACACACACACACACACACACACACACACACTTTCAGTGCTGACCATTTGGTATGGGATAATAAACTGCTGTGCTCTTCCCTGGGGAAGACTATTTTTCCCAATCCCAACATTCCTTAGTTGGCTGTAGTTCTTTATGAAGGGGCAAAACCTCCTTGGCTTTCCCTGATCCTTGTTAACATGTCTATTGGTGTCATTGTTCAGGTCATGTTTGGGCAGCCATATCGGTGAGACTTCATGGGTGTCGCTTCTGACATTTCTAGGAGACACAATCTCATAACAAACTCCTTGATCCCTTGGCTCTTACAATCTTCCCATTCTCTCCTCCACAATGATCCCTGAGCCTTAGTTGCAGGAGTTATTTTGTAGATGTATCTGCTGGGACTGGGCTCCACAACTGCAATTTTCTTGGTTGCAGTTTTCTGTAACGATCTATGTCAGTTGCCACGGGACATTTCCTTGATGAGGGGTGAGAACTACACTTACCTCTAGATGTGAGAGAAAATATTTAGAATGTAGTTAAGGATTGTGCTGGATAGTTTATGTCAACTTGACACAAGCTAAAAGTCATCTGAGAGGGGGATCCTTAATTAAGAAAATACCTCCATAGTATTGAGCTGTAGGCAAGCTTGTAGGGGATTTTTTATATTCATGATTGATGCTCAAGGGCCTAGCTCATTGTGGGTGGTGCCTTTTCTGGGTGGTATAAAAAAGCAGGCTGAGCAAGCCACAAGGAGCAAGCCAGTAAGCAAGCAGCACTCCTCCAAGGCCTCCCATTAGCTCCTGCCTCCAGATTCCTGCCCTGCTTGAGTTCCTGTCCTGACTTCCGTTGACTATGAGCAGTGTAGTGGAAGCATAAGTTGAACAACCCTTTTCCTCCTCAACTTGTTTTTGGTCATGGTGTTTCGTTGCAGTAATAGAAACTCTAATGACAGGTGTAGGCAGCCAGTGTTTAAGATAGCACCTGGGACAGTTGCAAAGTCGTATGACTAGCACCTGACAATGCAAGCAGCTGGCTTCCAGCTTGGCCAGCTCAGCTAAACTGGTAAACAAGTCCTTTGTGCATCCATTGGCCTTGTGCCCCTCTCGAGTGGGCTTATGCTAATGAGGTATTGGCAGCTTAACCTATCCTGAGAGAACACATCATCCAGCCCGCCTTGGGCAGTTATATAAGCAGCTCATTTCTGCTGCTTGGGGTCCCTGTCCCGGTCCCTGCCCCGTCCCCGTTCCCATCCCTGTCCATAAGTCAAGAGTCGTTCCTGCAATAAAGCTGACTAAGAAGGATCCGACCGTGTTGTGTCTTAATTGCTGGTCAAGGCGGACGCGACAGACAGGGATCATGATGATGTAGTAAACTGTTATGTCTGTCTAATAGTTTGTTCTTTGTGTCTTTCTGTTTGCTGCCCAACATCTCCCACCTGTCACCTGCATTTCCTGGGTGTCTGCTGCTGTTCTTCCTTTCACAGTTCTGTATAACAGAGGTCTAGCCAATCCTTTGTCATCCCACAGAACAAACCCAGCTGATTCTCTAACCAGCTTCCTCTTTTCCCCAGTCCACACATAACAATACAGGTTCCAGGATCAAACTCAGGGTATCAGTCTTGGCAGCAACCGACTTTACCCCCTGAGCACTCAGATTTTAATATATGCAAAGAACTTGTTACTAGAGAAAACTAGTGCAAATTAACGGAATGTATTAACACCTGTGTTTCTAAAAATGTACGTGACATCAATAGTCATGTGGTAGACATAGAGAAATCTTCATAAATGTCAGGGGATGGATGGTACAGGCAACCATAGTTGGAAGAATGAAAGCTTATTGTAAACCCAAGTTTCCAATATCTTCACTGTTAAAATCAGATAAAGCATAAGCATAGCTTTTACATAGTCATTACATGAACAAGATTATAATTTAATTACTGTTTCTTCCATGTAAAGACTTTAAGATTACATGTGAGCCTAGTATGTTTTGTAAATATAAGTAACAGAACCATGTGCAAAGTAGTTTAAAAAAAGTAATGCTGATGGTTGTTATACAGGAGAAATATATACTATAAATCTACAGAAAGCTATTGGAGATCAAGGGGAAAGGATTTCTGTAGAACCAGGGATATTTTCACTGGCTTACTCCCTTGTAAGCTCCTTAGCAGAGGTTTGTCCTTCCCTGTTCAAAGTCTATCTTCTCCAGGATATTGCTGGAAACTCCCTAAACCGGACACACTATATGTCCCTGCAGTTTGTGCTTTTTATCACCACCTTTTGCCCTTGACAGAGGTTTGTTGAACCAAAGAGGAGAGGGCACTGAGTGGGAAATAAAACCGAGGACAGCAAGCAATTTTAATAGATGTAAGGGTCTTATCAAAAGGACTTCTGGGGCCTGCCAGATGGCTCTTCTGGTAAAAGTGTGCAGCCAAGTTGACAATGGAGTTTGATCCCTGGAACCTTCCTTGTGGAAGGAGAAAGACAACTCCTGCAAGTTATCTGACATGTGTGCTATGGGCGTGCATGTATGTGTACATAACACATAGCAAGTACAAATGTAATAAGAATGTTTAAAAGACTTACAAAGTGGAAGGGAAGCGATACTGCCAACTTAGAGGCAAGTCAGTGTAGATATTACCCTTGTCCAATAGCCATTGGAGCTCAATGTCACGCAACAACAGTTAGGGGTGTGGGTAACAGGAAAGTGTGGTGGGAAGAAGGGATCTTAAGGGAAGGATGGAGAAAGAAAGAAAGAAGAAAGAAAGAAAGAAAGAAAGAAAGAAAGAAAGGAAAGAAGGAAGGAAGGAGGCATGGAGTACATGTGAGGTGAAAGTAGAAGGGAAATTTATCAAATTCATTGTTTTTAATAGCTGACTAATATTCCATTGTATAAATGTACCACATTTTTTGTATCCATTCCTCTGTTGAAGGGCATCTGGGTTCTTTCCAGTTCTGGCTATTATAAATAAAGCTGCTATGAACATAGTGGAGCATATGTCCTTGTTATGTGTTAGAGCATCTTCTGGATATATACCCAGGAGTGGTATAGCTGGGTCCTCAGGTAGTGATATGTCCAATTTTCTGAGGAACCGCCAGACTGTTTTCCATAGTGGTTGCACCATCTTGCAATCCCACCAACAATGGAGGAGTGTTCCTCTTTCTCCACATCCTCGCTAGCATCTGCTATCATCTGAGTTTTTTATTTTAGCCATTCTGACTGGTGTGAAGTGGAATCTCAGGGTTGTTTTGATTTGCATTTCCCTGATGACCAAGGATGCTGAACATTTCTTTAGGTGCTTCTCGGCCATTCATTTCCTCAGTTGAGAATTCTTTGTTTAGCTCCATACCCCAGTTTTTAATAGGGTTATATGGTTGTCTAGAGCCTAATTTCTTGAGTTCTTTGTATATATTGGATATTAGTCCTCTATCAGATGTGGGATTGGTAAAGATCTTTTCCCAATCTGTTGGTTGCCGTTTTGTCCTATTGACAGTGTCCTTTGCCTTACAGAAACTTGGCAATTTTATGAAGTTCCATTTGTCAATTCTTGATCTTAGAGCATAAGCCATTGGTGTTCTGTTCAGGAACTTTTCCCCTGTGCCTAGGTATTCGAGGGTCTTCCCCACCTTCTCTTCTATTAGTTTCAGTGTGTCTGGTTTTATGTGAAGGTCCTTTATCCACTTGGACTTGAGCTTTGTACAAGGAGATAGGAATGGATCGATTTGCATTCTTCTGCATGCTGTCCTCCAGTTGAACCAGCACCATTTGTTGAAAATGCTGTCCTTGTTCCACTGGATGGTTTTAGCTCCTTTGTCAAAATTAAATGACCATAGTTGTGTGGGTTCATTTCTGGGTCTTCAACTCTATTCCACTGATCTTTCTGCCTGTCTCTGTACCAATACCAGGCTTTTTTTTTTTTTTTTTTTTTTTTATCACTATTGCTCTGTAGTACAGCTTGAGGTCAGGGATGGTGATTCCTCCAGAAGTTCTTTTATTGTTGAGAATATTACTCAGCTATTAAAAACAATGAATTTGATAAATTCTTATATAAATGGATGGAACTAGAAAATATCATCCCGAGTGATGTAACCCAATCACAAAAGAACATACATGGTATTCACTCACTGATTATTGGATTTAGTCCAGAAGCCTGAAATACCCAAGATTCAACTCACAGACCACATAAAGCTCATGAAGAATGATGACCAAGTAGCGAGGGCTTCAGTCCTTCTTAGAAGGAGTAACAAAATACTCAAGGGAGCAAATATGGAGACACAGTGCAGGACAGAAACTGAAGGAGGGACCGTCTACAGACCATTCCACCTGGATATCCATCCTATGTGCAGTCACCAAAGGTAGAGGTTGATATGGATGTCAGGATGTACATGCTGACAGGAGCCTGATATAGCTGTCTCCTTAGAAGTCTGCAAGAGTCTGACATACTCAGAGGCAGATGCTCACAGCTAACCATTAAACTGATCATGGGGTTCCCAATGGAGAAGATAGAGTGAAGGCTGAAGGAGTTGAGAGGATTCGAGACACCATGAGGAAAGCAACAATCCCAACCAACCAGAGCCCCCAGGGTCTAAACCACCAGCCTGGGAGGCTTAGGGAAGGACCCATGGCTCCAGCTATATATGCAAGGGAGCTATATATAAGTGGGAGAAGAGATCCTTGGTCCCATGAAGGCTGGACGTCGTGGGGGGGATATTCGAGGGTGGGGGTGAGGTACAGGGGAGGGTGGGTGGGGGTACACCAACGTGGAGGCAGGAGGAGGGGGAAGGGATAGTGAGTTCCTGAGAGGGAGGGGGGAAATGGGGTAAGGAGAGAACATCTGAAATGTAAATAAAATTTCCAATAAAAAAAAAATACCAAGCTGCAAAAAAAAAAAAAGAAAGAAAGAAAAGTAGAAGGGGAAACTATGGGAGGAAGGAATAGAACAGGGAGTTGGGGTCAGGCGGTGGGGTAAGGGGTAAATGAGAATGAAGTATAATGACATGTGCATATGAAAATGTCATAATTATAAGGGGACAAGTGGGATGGGTATAATCAAAGTACACTGTATGAAATTATCTAAGAAATAATAACAATATTTGCAAAAGAAAATGTCATAATTACGTCTATTACTTTGCATGCTAACTTAAAAATCAATAAATTTTAAAGGCTGGAGAGAGGGGGCAATGGTGGCACATGCCTTTAATCCCAGCACTTGGGAGGCAGAGGCAGGCAGATTTCTGAGTTTGGAGGCCAGCCTGGTCTACAGAGTGAGTTCCAGGACAGCCAGGGCTACACAGAGAAACCCTGTCTCGAAAAGAAAAAAAAAAAAAAAAAAAGAATTAAAGGCTGGAGAGATGGCCTGTGGTCCAGAGTATGCACTGCACTTCCAGAGAACCTGGGTTCAATTCCCAGCACTTATGCCAAGTGACTCATAAACACTTGTAACTCCAGTTCCAGGGGATTCAATACTTTCTACCCTACCCCTTGGAGGGCACACATACACATGCACGAGTGCACATCCACACATGCACATGCACACAACACATACACATGCAGATGTTGTTAAAATAAATATAAAAAATTAAAAATAAGTGGTTCTCTAAGCACTTGAAAATAAAGAAAATATGAGATTTGAGAATGAAATGAACTCAAGATAGTGGAAAACGAAAGTGTGTCTTCAACTTGATTTGACAAAAATTCCTAATGCAACAATGATTGCCAGCTAAAGAAAGCTTCAATTCAAAGAAGGCGTTGCTTGGTGAAGTAGGGCATAAGGAAGCAAATGTGGACAATGAACATTAGCACCATTCAATTAAAAGACAAGCTGAGAGGGCTGGAGGGATGGCTCAGTGAGTGGTTAAGAGCTTCCAGAGGTCCTGAGTTCAATTTCCAGCAACCACATAGTGGCTCACAACCATCTGTAATGGGATTTGATGCCCTCATCTGGCACACAGGTATACACACAGATAGAGCACTTAGAGTAAATCAATCTTAAAACACAGGGCAAGCTGAGTTTGGGCTTGGTAACCATCTTCTCAGTTAAAAGTTGTCTTTGTTGTGAGCAAATATAAAACTTATGCTTTCCCAAAATTCCCAAAATGTGCTTTAGGATTCAGCCAGTGACTGAATCTAGAAACTGAGTCCAATTTATATTTTGTTTTATTTCTGGGTTTTTTTTTTAATAATTACTTATTTACTTTATGTATACACTGTAGCTGTCTTCAGACACATCAGACAAGAGCACTGGATCCCATTACAGATGGTTGTGAGCCACCATGTGGTTGCTGGGAATTGAACTCAGGACCTCTGGAAGAGCAGTCAGTGAACTTAACCACTGAGCCATCTCTCCAACTCCCTGGCTTTTTATTTTTTGAAATAAGATCTGATTATGTAGATCCAGCTGTCTTGAAGCTTGATCTCAAACATGCTTGCTTTTTGTGCCTATCTACTTAGACTATGGGCATATAATTATGCCTGTCAAAATTTTAATGTATATGCTTATAATTCCAGCTGTAAGGTATATTCCTTATTAAACTTGTTAAATAAAGAATACAGAAAGCCATTGCTTTGGATTAAGTTTCTACACTGTGGTTCATGGTAGGGAGGGAACTAAAAATAGAAGTTGGTGTGGTAGAGCATGCCAGTAATCCCACAGCACTGGGAATATAGAGGCAGGAGGATCACTTCAAGTTTAAGGCCAGCCTAGTCCACATATTGAGTTCCAGGCCAACCAGAACTTTGTAGTAAGTAAGATTTTTTCTCAAAAAGCCAAACCAACCCCCCAACTAAACAAATAAGAAAAAAATATACCCAATGTTGGGAGCCGACTTCTAGCAGAAAGCGGCTATCGTCTTTACAGCCATCTCGAGCCATATACCCTGACAAGAGACTTGTTTTCAATAGTCTACAACAGCTGAGCACACTCTGATAAACATCTTGTTTTTCTCACATATCTTGTTTTGCTGTTTAGTGCCCCCAGCTGCAAGGCACATGTGGTCTCCACACTGCAAGGCACGTGGTAAAGTACCTTCAGCTGTGCTTGTCCACGAGGGCAAGGCATGTGATAAAGGGTATAAATACCCAGGATTTCCTTTCAATAAACGAGACTTGATCAGACTCTGTCTTGTCTCCGTTCTTTACATCTCTCGCCCCTCCATCCCCACCCTCTCTCTTGCTAGACCCTGACCCCTCGGGCTGGAACAAAGTGGCCCCCGATCGTGGGGCAGAACGGGTCATTACAACTCAAGATGTTAAAGCTTTGTAACACAGAGCTGCTCACCCGAACTGAGAAATCAGATGCGAGGGATGGTGGGCACAGTTCACACAACCCAGTTTCAGTTTCTGTGACCGGGAAGACTCCTTTGCTTCAACCTTATACAAAAGAAGTTACTAAACTATTGGTGTTAACTAATTATTTTTCTATTGGTAAGCTCCCTGCTCAGCAGCTGTAAGGAAAGTAACTGAAATGCCCAATCTGCCTTTTGTTCTCTTGTCTCTGCATCCTTCAGCCTTTCTGTCTATAAAACTATTGTTTCCTGTTTAGCCTATAGGAATGTATATTTTCTGAAGTATTGCTCAATTCTAGAATGACATATAACTAAGATCTTTAAGATTATGGGTGTCATTTTACAGTAGAGCATAGCTTTGCATGCTTCAGGCTCTGAGTTGCAGCCATCACACCACCATTCCTGAAAAAGAAGGGCATAGACAGGGTCTCTCCTCCTACTTTCCCTTTCTCAGTATAACACTTATAATGGCTATCCTTTTTAATATAAAAATTTTGTTATTTTAATTTTATGTGTATGAGTGTTTGCTTGCATGTGTGTAATGCTTAAGGAAGCCAGAAGAAGGATTCAGATCCTCCACAACTGGAGTTACATTGGCACTGAGATTTGAACCCTAGTCCTCTGCAAGGGTAGCCCCAGTATTTCTTTTTTTTTTTTTTTTTTGATTTTTTTCAAGACAGGGTTTCTCTGAGCCCCAGTGTTTCTAACTGCTGAGCCTTGTGATGAGTATTCTTGCTTGTCAACTTGACACATGTGAAAAAAAAGGAAACCTCAAATCAGGAATTGCCTCTATCAAATTGGATTATGGACGTTGTTATTATTATTATTATTAATTGAGGAGGAAAGCCAAGGCCACCATGGCATATGGGCCTGGGCTGTCTGGGAAAGCTGAGCAGAAGCAGGATGCCAGCCAGTAAGCTGCAATCCTCTACTGTGTCCTCCTTGGTTTCCCACCATGATGGTAGATCTGTAGAGGAAATAATAATACAGTTATTATTTCCCAAGTTGTTTTGTCAGTTTGTTCATATTTTTTTTAATCACAGCAATAGGAAGCAAAAAAGAACACCTCATCCTAGTAACTTTGCAGAGCCTTGTTTTTAGATTTTCAGTCTTGGAGTTAGAGTCATAGACTCGTGCCTTCCCCTATGGAGATATTTCAATTGAGACTGATGACTATTAGTATGGATGGTATTGCATTCTAGGGATGTTTCAAGAAACCACACCCTCTCTCTCTCCACACATGCATACACACATTTATTTCTCACAATCAGGACTTTTAGCATTTAATATTTAATAGGTGGGACTTAAGAGTGCTAGACACTTAGTAACTGTGCAGAGCACTTCCACAGAAAGGGGCATTCTTGTACTTACAACTTTGAATGATTCTGCCAGTCATTCACACATATTAGAAATCCACTGGGCTGCGTGATGGTGGCACACATTTTAATCCCAGCATTTGGGAGACAGAGGCAGGCAGATCTCTCTGAGTTCAAGGCCAGCCTCATCTACAGAGTGAATTCCAAGATAGCCAGGGCTACACAGAGAAATCCTCTGTCTCAGAACAACAACAAAAATCTACTAAAATTACTATTTATCTTTAGGGGTTTTAAAATCTATCTATCTATCTATCTATCTATCTATCTATCTATCTATCTATCTATTTAATGGAGGCAAATGCTCCCTAAAGAATCCGGCTGGAACTTGAGACCCTTCTGCTTCAGCCTCAAAACTCTCTGGAATTATAAGGGTATACTACCTGGCTAGTAGTACTTTACATATAAAACAGACCTTCTCCCCTTCTCCCCCCCTTCTTCTCCCCCCCTTCTCCCCCCCTTCTTCCCCCCTTCTTCCCCCCTTCTCCTCCCCTTCTCCTCCCCTTCTCCTCCCCTTCTCCTCCCCTTCTCCTCCCCTTCTCCTCCCCTTCTCCCCTTCTCCCCTTCTCCCCTTTCTCCCCTTTCTCCCCTTCTCCCCTTCTCCCCTTCTCCCCTTCTCCCCTTCTCCCCTTTGTATTTATGAATGTTTTGCCTCTATGTATGTCTGTGCACCACCTTCATGCCAAGTGCTCTTGGAGGTTAGAAGAGGGGATCACGGAGAGAGTTACCAATGGTCGCGAGGCATGATGTGGGTGCTGGGTACTGAACCTGGGTCTTCTGCAAAAACAAGTTCTTTTCATTTCTGAGCCATTAGAGGGCAGCCTGCTCTACTTAGTGAGCTGCAGGCCAGCTGGGGTTATATAGATAGACCTTTTCTAAAAATAGAAGCCCAAACCCCCAAAATAAAAAATTTAAAAATTTTATTGCTGGGCATGGTGGTGGTGGTACAGGCCTTTAATTCCAGGAGTTGGGAGGCGGGGGCAGGCGGATCTCTGTGAGTCAGAAGCCAGCCTGGTCTACGTAATGAGTTCCAGGACATCCAGAATTACATAGAGAGACTCTATCTGAAAAACAAACAAACAAACGGTTTGGTTTATTATCTCTAGTACTTTGTCTCAGGAACAAAAAGATGATGTAATGATGACTCAAATGCCATGGACAGAGTTAACTCTATGATCTTCCTGCCTGAGCCTTCTAAATGCTGGGATTAAAGGTATGTGCCACCATTCCGAATCATATTTTCAGAGATTTCAGTCAAGGATCTCTTCACCGTCTTGCTTTGGCCTGTGGCAAAGCAGTTCATGGATGGGGTAGGATGGCGAACATTGACAGAGGAAACTGTTCACTTCCATGGTGGAAGAAAGGAAGCAAACGGGAGAGAAGGGACCTGACTTTCCTCCCGTCAAGGGCACACTCTCAGCGATCTTTCTAAAGGTTTCATCACCTCCCAACAGCTGCCCCAGGCTGGCATGATTTTTAGCACATAAGCCTCTAGGGTATTATAAATACCATCAGAACATGACTGTATTGGGTAGAAATACAGCTCAGTTGGTAAAGTTGGTCTGACCCAGAGTATGAATCCCTAAACCGTATAAATCAAACCGGGTGTGGTTAGCACAACCCTGCAATCCAGTCATGTGTGATTATCCTACCCGCGGCAGTCTTGCCCTCAGCCCCGCCCAGGTCGCTGCCCCGCCCACAGCCCCACCCCGCCCCTTGCCCAGCCTCGCCCCTTCGCCTCCCTAGGGTGTTGGTTTCCTTTCAGTTCTCTGTCTCTAACGTGTCCACTGGCTGACCCAGGCCGGTTTCTACTCTCTGTTGCGGAGAACCAACGCACCCCTCATTGTGCACAGCTTTTCCAGTCCCGAGCGCAGGTAGAGCCCTGGCCGAGACCTGTGTGGCTGGACTCCGGGAAGGGCCTAGGAACGAACGTGGTGCAGCCGCCTAGTCCTTCCGGGCAGCTTGCGGGGTGGGGGTGGGGGGTTGGGGGTTGGGGAGGTGTCCTTGGTAGGGCGGAGGGATGAGGCTCAGAGAGAATGGGTTCCTTTTTCCTTAAGGGCTCCTAGAAGGAGGGAATAACTATAGCAAATGAGGGGTGTTGTGAGCACTTTTAGCAACAGAAACTCAATAGACCATCAAGTTTAACACTAAGGTGCCAACATGGCAGGCCTTCACGATTTTTCCTAAGAAAAGTGTAAAAGTCTGAAGTATGGCCCCAGATCCGAGGCCAAAGAAAAGGGACGGGAGGTAGAAGTGGAGGCAGATATACATTCTAGTGTATGCACAGAATGCCAGTATAAAACTATCAATACCAGTTATCTCTGGAACTTGGAGAAGGACTTCTAAGCTTTCAGAAGTTCATCAGAATCTCTATAAATTCCAAAGAGGAAAAAAATTACATGTCTTTATTTTTCTGTTAACTTAAAATTTTATTTGACAACTTGTTTTTCACTCTTGGATTATGCCAGATGTGGATATATATGTATTATATATACACACACACATATGCCATATATATAAATCCTAGCACTGGGGAGGCAGAGGCAGGTGGCTGTCTGTGAGTTGGAATCTGTATAGTAGTTCCAGGTCAGCCAGACCTTTTTAGTGAGACCTTGTCTCAATCAATCAATCAATCAATCAATCAAATATTGGATTAATTCTGATATTTATTACTCATTGTGTGTGTGCAAGAGTATGTGCATATGCAGATATATATACAGGTATGTGGAAGCTAGAGGGCCACATCAGGTGTCTTACTCTATTGCTTCCCACGTTACTTTGGTAGGCTGCCTGGCCAACTTGCTGTAAGATTCACCTGCCTCCCAGTGTTGGGATTATAGTCACAGACTACTGAGCCTTACTTTTCATCTAGATGCTGTATCAACTGACCTATCTTCCTAGCCCCCCACCCCTTTTGGACAAAGTCGCCTATATTCCAGGGTGACTTTGATCTTTTAATTTGCAGGGTAACCAAGGATGACCTTGAACTCCTAACCTTCCTGCCTCGGCCTCAAGTGCTGGGAGTGCATGTGTGTGTCAGGCTGGCCCTCACTTTTTTTTCCTTGTAGCACAGGGACACGAGAGGAATAGCAAGACACATTTTCTTTTCAGAAAGAGTGTCAGTGTAGCTCACACGGACCTGGAATTTGCAATGTAGCCCAGGCTGGCCTCCCTGTTCTTACGGTCTCCCTCTTCAACTATGATTCTAGACAAGTCACTGCTATGGCATGCCAGGCTTTCTTCCCCTCTAAGCCTTTGCTTTCTCTTTTCCACCTGTTCCCTTAGAATTATGACTGGATGAATCAAAAAAAAAAAGGCCAACAAGATGGTTAAAAGTGATTGCTGTGTACTCCTGACCACCTGAGTTCAATCCCCAGATCCCACTGTGGGGGGAGAGAACCAACTCCCAAGGATTGTCCTCCAGCCTCACACATGCTGTGACATGCATGCCCAAACTTATAGACATACCTCTCTCCCCCCCTTTCCCCCTCTCCTTCTCTCAACACACACACACACACACACACACACTAATAATAATAATAACAATAATAACAAAACCATAATTTTAAGAAATAAAAATATTTGTTCTTTGCCTATCACTGGCACAAACCGATGAATATGGAGTTGATATGTTTGTAGTGCATCTCATCACCTGTTTTATCTTCTAGGCATATGTTAATTGTGCTGCAGCTATGGAGAAACTCTGTGGGCATGTATCTGTCCACTCAGACATCCTCTCCTTGAAGAACCGGTGCCTGACCATGCTTCCTGATCTCCAACCCCTGGAGAAAATACATGGACATAGATCTGTCCACTCAGACATCCTCTCCTTGGAGAACCAGTGTCTTACCATGCTCCCTGACCTCCAGCCCACGGAGAGAATAGATGAACATATATCTCTCCACCCAGACATCCTCTCCTTGGAGAATCAGTGCCTGACCATGCTCCCTGACCTCCAGCCCCTGGAGAACCTATGTGGACATATGTCTAGTCATCCAGACGTCCTGTCTTTGGAGAACCGATGTCTAGCTACCCTCCCCACTGTAAAGAGCACTGTATTGACCAGCCCCTTGCTCCAGGGTCTTCACATACCTCATATGGCACAAGCTGATCTGTGTAGCCTGAAAACTAGCAACTGCCTGTTCCCTGAGCCTCCTACCAAGAAGGCTCCATGCTTTTCTGAGGAACTAGACCTTCCAACTGGACCCAGGGCCCCAAAATCCATTTCTGCTACAGCTCAAGTTCAGGAAGTAGCTTTGGTATTTGCTTTTGGATGCTTGTCTTGACTCTAGCCTTTTGCTCTACGTTCTGTTAGTAGGTTGATTTCAGTGCCTTAGTTTCCACCTCAGATGACCTGTGTCTTGAGACCTTCCTTTCTCAGCATTTTTGGTATCAGCCTTTGGTTCTTTTTGGATAGTTCTAGGAACTGAACCCAGAGGCATGCACATGGTAGGTAGGCATTCTATTACTGAGTCTCTCATGACCTTTCTGAGGTACTCTCTACTTTAGGGCTGTTTTCACTGGCATCTTTATTCTTATCAAATATCTAGAGATGCTAGGTAATAGATCTCAAAAGTAGTCCTTGCCTCTAGAAAGCCTCTGATCAAGAAGAAACCCAGCATGATTATTACAACAGAGTTAGCTAGATGCCTTTGAGGTTGGACATGCTGATCTCTCTGTATCTGAGCTCACTTCCTTTTATGCTCATGTGCTTATATACATCTACTTAATAGATCCATGTAAGCACATTTAGTACATAGATCAGAATTAGCCGACAGGACCACATGTCCTCTGTGGATACTTGGGGGAAAGTTAACCTGAACCTTATCGTATCTCTGCTAACAATAAAGTATATAGCCTTAGGTAAAGCTAATATCCCCTTGGAGCTTTAATTTCCTTATCTTTTAAATCAAGGCAGTGAAAATATGCTTCACAAGGTTCTGGTCCCAAGTACAACTGCTGTTACCCTGCTGTGATTTGCAGTTTGTAGAGTCAAATATACATTATTCCATCGAATCTTTCAACAGCCCTCTCAGGGAGGTGATAGTGAATGAAGAAGCTCGGGGCTTCTTGGGAATTGATTTGGGGCTTGGCATTCTTCTGACTCAGAAAGCAGCATAATGAGTTTAGAAGGTATGTAAGATGCCTTATGCTACCAGACTTGCAATCTTGAAAATGGCAATGGGGAAGATCACAGAGCATCCGGGCAAAACCTCAGAAGCCTGGATAGAGAAAGGTAGTATGAGAAAGAGTGCCAAGCTAGAGATAGGCCAGGCTGGACTAAAGGTGATTAGTGTGGGGGTGAAGGGAGAGAGTTTATTTGTTTAGAGATGTGGACCTTTTGTATCTCTAGGAGATACTTTCTAACTCTCTGTGGGAGGGCTGTGCGTGCATACATGGTGCGATTTATAACTGCCATCGTTTGCAGGGTCAGTGGTGCAGCTCGAGAGAAAAGGAATTGCAAGAAGAAAAAGAAAGCACAGAAACCCCGATGCCTTGTACAGTCTAAGCTTGGGAGAAGAAGAAGAGGTGGAGGCACCAGTCCTAAAACTCACATCTGGAGATTCTGACTCTCATCCTGAAAGCACTGACCAGGTCCTCCAGGAAAAGAAGGTAGAACTTCCAGAGTTGAGAGGTTGACGGCGGAGGGAAGGGTGAGGATGAAGACCAGAATCCAGGCTTCTCCCCAGGTGGAAGATTGCAGAGGGAAATGATCCTGTTTCCTACTTCCTAATCTACATGTTCAACCTCTCAGTTGAACAGACATCTTTCTGAACCTTGGTCCACGTTTTCTGTGCTTTTTAAATTTATTTATGCCTATGAGCATTTGCCTACATTTGTAGATAGGCACTGTGTGTATCTTGTGCCTGTGGAGGTCAGGAAGGATGTCAGATCCCTCTGGGCATGGTGGCACATGACTTGTAGCCTGACTACTTAGGAGGCAGAGGCAGGTGGATCTCTGGGAGTTTGAAGCTAACCTGCTCTATAATAGTGAGTTCTAGCTAGGGTTACAAACTGAGACTGTCTCCCTGCAAATGTTCCGCCCTCTGGCGCTGGACTTAAAGGAGGCCATGAACCAATGAGGGTACTAGGAACTAAACCTGGGTCCTCTGCAAGAGCGGCAAGTGCTTTTAATTACTGAGGCATCTCCCCAGCTCCTCTGTCCTTGACTGTACAAGTTGGTCTGTGTAGATCTATATTTACTCCTTTCTTCTGTGTTTCCCAATTCATAGATGGCTCTCTTGACCTTACTGTGCTCTGCTCTGGCCTCAAATGTGAATGTGAAAGATGCCTCTGACCCTACCCGGGCATACATCCTTGAAGTCTGTAATGCGCTGGCCCCCTTGGAACCTGAGTTCATCCTTAAGGTATTGAAGGAGTGGGGAGAAGAGGGAGATATTAATGTAGTTATGGTATGAAGAGCTGCTTATTGGATCCCTGTGGGGTGGAAGGAACACTTGCTCAAGAAGGCAGCAAGATGTCTGGGTGAGTCTGGGGCCTAGTCCCTGGGGTTCTGTAGAGTAGAGAAAGGGGGGATGGGGGAAGGTATACTAGAATCGGTTTGCACAAGCTAAGTGCACAACACCAGACTATGGGAGTCTTGTGAACATGATGAAATGTGGATTTGGTCCCATGGGTATGTAAAACTCTGCCCCAGATATCATGTGTGGAGTAGATAAACGATGTGGCTGCTTCATGAGCAGAGAAGAGGGATGTTCTGGTTTCATTCTGTGCCTGTGATAAGTCACTCTAACCGAAAGTAACTTAGGACAGGAAAGAGGACTGTTTTGTTGTTGCCTATCCTTCCAGTTCACAGTCCGTCAGTGGAGAGGTTAGTGCAGGAACTTGAGGCAGTAGCAATGTTGGAACGCTACTTGCTGGCTTACATAAACTCATGCTTACCTTTCTTCTTTCCTTTTTTCTTTTTCTTTTTAATTTTTACTTCTATTTAGTCTAATGAGACTATGTATGCTATATATACAACTCAAAGGATTGTCACAAAATGAACACAGTTGTTTAACCTGGCTAGCTAGTTCCAGAATCGGAACATTACTACAGTCTCTCCCAGAAACTACTTCAGGCCCAGTCTCTGTCACCCTGTCACTTCCTCCTTCAGCAAGAACCAGCCACCACCCTCAGAGAAGTTGCCCAGGAAAGAAAAAAGCAGCCCTCAGTTAGGTCCTCCTTGTTTGGGGGGAAAGGAATGGGGATGATTAGGAGACTAACTTCAAACACCAATTCTCAATTTTATATGTATATAATAAAATTTATTCATAATGTTGCATACAGGTGAAGTTTACTGTTGTAGTTAGGTAGTCCATTTACCACAGCTTATCTATGCTACAATTTAGCAGTGAATTGTTTGTACCTCTAGGCCATCACAAATAATGTTGTCATGAACACATATGCTATTTCAATATACTCGTTCAGGCATTTTTATTATATTTTTTGTACCAGGATTAAAAATTTCAGATACCGCAGGGCAGTGGTGACGCACACCTTTAATCCCAGCACTTGGGAGGCAGAGGCAGGTGGATTTCTGAGTTCCAGGCCACCTGGTCTGCAGAGTGAGTTCCAGGACAGCCAGGGCTTACAGAGAAACTATGTCTCAAAAAACCCCACAAAATTTCAGATACCTATCAACCATTATTCAAAAGTATTTGTACCAATTCCAACTCTTTAGCCAGCTTTCTTATAAAGTATAGGATGACCTGCCTAGAGATAAAGCCACCCACAATTCGTCAAATCATAATTAAGAGGATCTCCTTCGAGACATGCCTACTGGCCAATTTGAGCAAGAAGTCCCTCCCTAAGATTTTCCTCTCAGATGACTCTAGGCTGTCAAGTTGACATAACTAACCAGGACAAGGGGAAAATGCTTTCTGTGAAGCTTTGGAAGATGACAGGTTTAACCAGCAATTGAACCCTTGGAAACTTTTCTTTTAACTAATAGTACTTTATTTCACTAAGTAATAATCTAGATACTGAATATCTTTTTCTTAATATAATTTAGTATAATTTTAAGGCTTACAGTTACCGAAAAGATTTCAGAAACTGACTTCAGGAAGATCATAACTAGTTACCAGCTTGTTATTTCTCTCTCTTCTACAACACACCCACGTTGCCATCAGTAAGTTTTTGATAGATGTTGGTATGAAGGCTCTTCCAAACAAGGGCAGGCCTGGTTGATTCAGAGGATGGTCAGTAGACTAAGTGATGCTTGCACTGTGTCTCTTGTAGGTATTGTGGCATGCTCAGAAATGGTTTTATAACTGGCAGATTCAATAAGCAGGATAGTTTAGGGCGTGGAGTTATGGGATGAGCGACCAACATGCCAATCTCTTTTACTCTCCCCCTAGGCATCTTTGTATGCTAGGCAGCAGCTTAATCTCCGGGACATTGCCAATATAGTTCTGGCTGTGGCTGCCCTCTTTCCAGCCTGCCGTCCCCACATACGACGGTATTACTCCGCCATTGTTCACCTCCCTTCAGACTGGATTCAGGTAGCCGAGTTCTACCAGGTATGATCCTTAGCACCCTGCACTTTGACCTTTCCTCTTTCCCCTCTTTGTTCATAGAGGACATTTTCAGACAAGTTAACCTTCCCTCCATTTTCCTGCATCCAAGTGCCCAGAGAGAATAAGTTTTCTCTGTAAGAGCCAAGTGGACTAATGGGATAGTGAGATGAGGGTTGGATCAAAGTCTGAGAAAAAGTTGGTCTTATTCTGGACTTTACTTTTTAATTAATTATTTAATTTATTTACATCCCAACTGTCCACCCCTACCACACCCCTAGACTTTCTTTATAATGATGATGTGCTTAGAGAACACTGCTGACTCGCTTTGAACACAGAAATGTAGCTCTGGTCATGGGATTAGGAAAGTGTTCCCTGTTATTGTTCCCATATAACTCTAGGATCTCTCTCTTCTCTCTCTCTCCTCTCTCTCTCCTCTCTCTCTCTCTTTCTCTCTCTTTCTCTTTCTCTCTTTCTTCTCTTCTCTTTCTTCTTCTTCTTTCTTTCTTTCTTTTCTTTCTTTCTTTCTTCTTTGCTCTGTATCTTTTCTTTTTTCCTTCAACAGCCTACCAAGGTGAAAAGTTGCTGCTTCCTCCGTGCTGCCTGACTGACAAATTTTGCCCAGTTTGATAGTACCTCTACTAGTATATCACGGAAACATCGATCCAAGAGTGTTCTGCAGCTCACCTTGCTGATCATTCTTTTGCCTCAACCTGAGTTCAGGGCCCTTTCCTAGGAGAGGGATGAAAGAAATGTTGATGCTTGCGGCTCCTATGACAGAGTACTGAAATTGTTTCATGATACCAGAAACTAAAGGACAGAGAGTCCCGAAATGACCTGAGAGTTCCAAGGCCAGAAAGACACGGGCCACCTCCAGTGAACTTGCTTCCTGTTGACAGAGTATATTCTTTCAGGGTTACGGAAATGTGAGCGAACTTCCATTCGAGTTCTGAAATGTTTCTTACCTATCCTGAAAGACAGAACTCCATGTGTTCAGAGTAGAGAAGAAAGTTGTTCTTCCGAAGAGCAGGTCTTGGCCCCTTTAAAAATTGAACAGAATTATGAGGGAGTTCGCCTTGCTTGGAGTTGTCTATATGTATAATGAGCTGTCCCTTCTGAACTTGAATTTAGAAATAGAACTCCATCAATTTTAAAAATTTCAACAACCAGTGTGGTAGACACTTACTTGTCTCCTCCTACCTGGGTGTTCTCAGTTGTGATTGTCTGGTTTGGTTCAGAAAATAAAGGGAAGGAACTTTTTTTTTCCTCTGTTGTTCTTGGTCTTACAGGTAACATATTCAGTTGGATCCGTGAATTTAAAATTTCAAAAAACATTTCCACTCCATATAAAGTTTTAAACATTTTTTATCTATCTGTTTTATGTGTATGAGAGTTTTGCTCTCTGTGTGTCTGTGTAACACATGTATGCCTGTGCTCTTGGAGCCCAGAAGATGGCATCAGATCCCCTGGGATTAGAGTTACAGACATTTGTGAGTCACCATGTGGATGCTTGGAGTTGAAATGGGTACTCTGGAAGAGCAGCCAGTGTTCTTGACCACTGACCATCTCTCCAGCCTCTTGTAGAAAGTTTTCAAAACAAACAGATGCCACCACGATGAAGGCTCATGATATAGATGATACTTGCCTCCTTTTCCCTCTCTGAGAGAATAAGGATGTTCTCTGGTCTCATTCCCACCTTGCTCTTTATAGGCCAGTCACTCCATAGTAACTCCAATAGGTCAGTCTTGTAGGAGTGAAACACAAGAGCTATCAGAAAGCCGTTGTTGTCCCCCACCCTTCTCTTTTTCTTTTGGCACCCAGAGAGCTACTATTTTTTATTTCATTTTCTGTTTTGAGATGGTCTACCATGTTACCCATGCTGCCTTGCACTCTCTGGATCTGTTGTGGAGTTCTTTCACCTTAGCCTTCCAAGTTGCTGGCACTGTAGGAGTGTTGTTACTGTGGCGTTAGCTACAGCTGTGTCCTTGGAAGCTCCCACAGGGTTTTCCTCGATGTTTCTATTCTTTGTCCACATCTGTTTTAGAGATTGAAATTACCTCACGGGTGTATGATCATTTTATGCTTTACTTCCTGATAGGGTACGGTAGGCTTGTGTTTTAATTTCTGGTACCCCGTGATCATGGCTGAAGTGAACCCTGTGGTACTTGGGGCTGTCTCCACAGTTTGAAGCAGCTTATAATGCGGTGCCAGAGAAAAAAAGGCTACCAAGGTTCACTCTGAAGAAGTTGGTAGAGCAACTGCATATCCACGAGCCTGCCCAGCACGTCCAGGCACTGCTGGGCTACAGGTGAGACACTGTATTTCAAATGTATTCCATTGACCTGATCCTTCCGGTTCATTCATAGCTCCAGTGCTGGTAATTCTCAATCCCATCAGTAAGAGGTTAGTCAGACAGTGATGTGAACATGACTGGCTGACTTTGGCTCTTTCTAAATTTGTGTAAGCTTTGGATCGATAGGGGCTTTCTTCCCTCTCTTAGGTACCCATCCACCCTAGAGCAATTTTCTCGGAGTCACCTCCCTGGGCCGTGGGATTCAAGCAGAGCTGGGCAACGGATGAAGCTCCGAAGGCCAGAGACCTGGGAGCGGGAGCTGAGCTTGCAGGGAAACAAAGCTTCTGTATGGGAGGAGCTCATAGGTAGGTGACCTTGACCATCATGTGACTGGCACGCTCCTTTCCTGCCTAACTCCTTTGTGCTTCTGTATTTTACGTCCTACTTTGAAGAGTTCCACAAAATGGTACAGTTATTTTGCAGTTTGATTTACATAACTAAAAGACAGGACTTTTGAGGTTTGCCATATACCATACCCCTGTGGACAGTGGAATTTGCTTTAAATAGTGTTGATACCATAGGTTGATCATGATTCTAGATGTGTGTAGGTGATACACAAGTCTTCAGAAACACAGGGCAGAATAGTGGTACCTCTTTCCTGTTTGCACCTGTATCAATACGCCTTTAATATATTGCAATCGAGTGGGATTAGATCTCGAGATGGTAGAACCTCTACAGAAATTCATGTAGGACCTGAAAACTTTAATCCTTTCCCTCTACTGATAAAGGAAGAAATTCACTTTGGGGGAGACCAAATGACCTTCAGTGTTTTCTTCCTCTCTTGGTTGTCTATTTTTAACTATGAAGGGCTCTTTCATGCTTTTTTTCTTTAAATATTTGAATTTTATTTTAATTGTGTGTGTGAGTTCAGGTGCTCCCAGAGACCAGGAACGGTTATTGAATACCCTGGAGCTGGAGTTATAGGCTAACTGTAGGTGTTAGGAATCAAACTGAGTAACACTGTAAGAGCTGTGCTTTTTCTTGACTGCTGATCACCCTCTTCATCCCATTTTGAGGGGTGCTGAGATGGCTTAGCAGTTAAGTACATTTGTTACTCTTCAAGAGGACCTGGGTTTGATTTCCAGCAACCATGTAGTCAATCACAACTATCTGCAATTCCAGTCTTAGAATATCTCATACTCTCTCCTGGTCTCCACAGAACCAGGCATGCATATGGTTCACAGACACACATGCAGGCAAAAGACTCATATACAGAAAACAAACAAACTGATGAATGATTTTAAAAAGAAACGGAAAGCTCTGTTCCCTCTTTTATACCTCTTTCCTTTTTGCTTCATCTTTTGTCTTTGGAAATTCAAACTTATTTCTCTCTTTATTGAAATTTATGTAACATTAGACCTTGGTGGATGTGGTGGTTTGAATATGCTTGGCCCAGGGAGTGGCACTACTAGGAGGTGTGGCCTTGTTAGAGGAAGTGTGTCACTGTGGGAGTGGGCTTTGAGACCTTCCTCCTAGCTGCCTGAAACACAATCTGCTCCTGGCTTCCTTTGGATGAAGGTGTAGAACTCTCAGCTCCTCCAGCGCCATGTCTGCCTGGATGCTGCTGTGCTTCTTGCCATGATGATAGTAGACTGAACCACAGAACCTGTAAGCCAGCTCCAATGAAATGTTTTCCTTTATAAGAGCTGCTTTGGTCATGATGTCTCTTCACAGCAGTAAAACCCTAAGACAGTGGAAACTCTCCAGTTTTGGAACTTTCGAGCCCAAATGTCCTTTGCTGGTTTTTATACATTGGACTCAAGGCAGCCTGAGTTGCTTTGCTATTTATTATTCTCTCTGTACAGGTGCCTCTGCTGATTTCTGGATAAGAATTACCTGGGAATTAAATCCCGTCATCTGTCAGCCTTTTCACCAATTTACAAGTTAAGATATAGTGAGGAAGAGGCTTTGGGTGTGGGAACGTTGGTGATGCACACTTGTAATCATAGTGATTGGGAAGCTGAGGCAGGAGGATGACTAGTTTGAGACCAGCCTGGTGAGTTCTTGTCTCAGACAAACAACACAAATAACAAAGAAGGATGTTGTGGTGTTATCTGCATGCATATTTTTACATTTTAACTTTTGCTGAGAATCACTAACCCTGAAAGATTAAACTGCTTATCTTGTTTGAGACTAAATTCCCTATGGTTAATTTCTTTTTTCAAAATTTTCTTTTGTCTATTTATTTTCTATGTATATATGTATATATGTCTTAGTCACTATTTTATTCTCTGAGAAGAGACACCATGACCAAGGCATTTCTTATAGAAGAAAGCATTTAATTGTGGACGTGGATTTGCTTATAGTTTCAGAGGTTTATTCCATTATTACCATGGAGGGAGCATGGTGGCATGCATACTGCTGGAACAGTAGCTAAGAGCTCTACCCTGAGAGAGAGAAAGAAAGGGGGTCCTGGGGAGAGGAGAGACTGGGCCTAGCATGGGTTTTTGAAAACCTCAAAGCCCACCCCCAGTGACACACTTCCTCCAACAAGGCCATACCTACTCCAAGAGGGCCACAGCTACTCCAGCAAGGCCACCCCCTAATCTTTATAATCTTCTCAAACACCATTCAAATATATGAGCCTACGGGGCCATTCTTACTCAAAGCAACTCAAAGAGAGTTTTGCTTATATGTATGTCTGTGTACAGCATTTGTGCTTGGTGCCTGAAAATGCCAGGAGAGAGTATTGGATCTCCTGGGACTGCAGTTACAGAGGGTTGTGAGCCACCATGTGGGTTTGGGGAATTGAACCCAAGTTCTCTGAAAGAGCAGCCAGTGCTGTTAATTACTGAGGCATCTCCCTAGTCCTCCATTTTTTGAGATAGAATTTCTCTATATTGCCCAGGCTGTTCTTAAACTCAACTTCTGCTGAGACTGTAGGCATGCACCTAGTCTGAAAGGTACTTTCTTTTTCTTCCTCTCTCTTTACCTCCCTTTTTGAGAATGCCTACCTGTTGCCGGCCAGCAGCCTCAGTCAACCGGGTTCACCTGAAAGAGAGGCTGGGAATGGAAGAAGGGACAGGAAGGTGGGAAGAGATGAAGTCAGGACAAAGGTTTCTGATCGAGGCTCAATGTTTTAATGTTTAGCTTTCAATTTAAAGGGGAAGCCCCACCTCAACTACCGACACTCTTCTTGCTTCAGCCCGGAGGCAAGGGTGAGGGGAATCCATCCTTAATCTCCGGCCAGAGGTGTCTCAAGGCAAGCTCAGCAAGCAGTCTATTCAACTCAGCTCCTGTAGCAGACTGTGGGTCACCAAGGTGGTTAACACCTGAGTCCTATTGTTTTGGTCTGCTGTGGTGAATGAGGTCTCTCCCGCCTGCTCAAGGCTGGGGGAAGGGCACACCTACCTGTGTAGTCCAGGCTTGTCTCAGCTCCCAGTTCTTCTGCTTCGAGCTCCCCAGTGCTGAAATTACGCTTCCATGTGTGGTCACCTAGAGTGCACAGAAAGGCCAGAACATTGATGGAACTGAGTGTGGTGGCTCACACCTATAATCCCACTGACTTAGCTCCACAGATGAATACCTGTTTCCCTTTTTGTTTCTTAAAAAAATATTTTTTAGTTTTTGAAATTAAAATATAATTACACGGTTTTCCCTTTTTCCTTTCCTCTCTCCAACCCTTCCCATGTTGCTTGCTGTCTCTCAGGTTCATGGCCTTACTTCTTTGTTATATCCCTAAACATATAAATACACCCTGCTCAGTCTGTATGAAGTTACTGGTGTGTACATGATTTCAAGGCTGAGCACTTGGGATTAAGTAACCAATTTGGGGATTGAAAAGAGAACCTTCAACCTCAACATTACTAAACCAGAATAATAAGTATTTTTCACTATATATCCACTGAGAAGTATAGAGCTCACTGCTCTTTCTTTTAGAAAGAAAATTACACTTGAGGCTAGAGAGATGACTCAGCAGCTAAGAGCTTGTATATTGCTCTTGTAGAGGACCTGAGTTCAATTCCAAGCACAGACATCAGGCGGCGGCTCACAGCCACCTGTAACTCCAGCTCCAGGGCATACTGTATCCTCTTCTAGCCTCTGTGGGCACTTCCAAACAAATGATATACATTCCCTCACACACAGACACACACACGCACACACACAGATGAGTAAAAATAATTTTTCAAAGAAGAAAATCTGGCAGTAGTGGCACACGCCTTTAATTCTATCACTCAGAAGGCAGGGGCAGGTGGATTTCTGAGTTCAAGGCCAGCCTGGTCTACAGAGTGAGTTCTAGGACAGCCAGGGCTACACAGAGAAACCCTTTCTCGAAAAACTGAAAGTTTTACTTATTTATTTGTGTGTGTGTGTGTGTCATGGGTGGGCACTGTGTGAAAGGTCAAAGGGCGACTTCCAGTAATCAGTTCTCTCCTTCCGTCAAGTGGGTGGGAAGAAGAGGAGTACATTGTACCAGTTGAACCAGCAACTAGAGCCAACAGATTAGAGACAGCATTAGTTGTCATTGAACAGCTATCCGATACACATTGTTATATGTTTTTACATATGTTATATGTTCAGGCCAATCCTTGCCTCGTTTTCCTGGATCTTTAAAACATTTTGAATAGAGGAGATTGCATTCTCCCGTTTGAGCTTCTGTGTGGCTCTGTGCTTCCTGCTGTGGGCTGTAACTTTGTGTATGTCACTCACTTGATTTACCCTGTCCCCCATGACTGAAGACAGTGGGAAGCTCCCCTTCATGGCCATGCTCCGGAACCTGTGTAACCTGCTGCGGACTGGGATCAGTGCCCGCCACCATGAACTCGTTCTCCAGAGACTCCAGCATGAGGTAAGTGTGATCACTGGGGAGTGTGCGGCTTTGTGGGGAGATGTCGCACCTGGAGGCCAGGCTCTTCCATGTGGCTGAGGCTCTCATGGCTACCAGCTTGTCCTTGAGGGATGTAAGAGGCACAGAAACCTACATATATTGGTCAGGACAGGTCTCTAGGCATAGCCAGTCTTCCAGAGATTACAATGGCGAGTAATAATTTTCATGTTTACTTTGTGAGCTCAAAAACATACAGAAAGATCACCATCTATGAATTAACTCACTTCAGAAGTAGTGTAATATAAAAAGAAATGGGGCCGCGTGGCTGGAGAGACAGCTTGAGGTCAGTAAGAGCACTGGCTACTCTTCCGGAAGACTTGGATTTGATTCCTAGCACCAACATGGCTGCTCACAACCATCTGTAACTCAGTTTCCAGAGGATCTGGTGCCCTCTTCTGTCCTCTGTAGTACCAGGCATACATGCATACCTCCAGGCAAAACACTGATACACATAAAATATTTTTCAATTAAAAAATAAATAAAGAGAGAAGTGGAGCTCCCGTTAATCCCTCTTACCTCATCCATACCTTTTTTTCTTTCCCTTTTTCTTCTTGAGATCTGTTTGTCTCTTCTCACCTTCCCGCACGTGTGGTAGAGTCACTGAGTCACTGTTCTGGTTCTCATCCCCATGGCTTGTCATCTCCCCTCCTCCTCCGCTCACCATCCTTCTTGTTTTTCAGAAATCTGTGGTTCACAGTCGGCAGTTCCCGTTCAGATTCCTTAATGCTCATGACTCTATCGATAAACTCGAGGCTCAACTCAGAAGTAAAGGTATTCTTTCTCCTCGGTTCCTGTTTGCCTCTTGTGTGTAAATGAGACAACACTCAGATATTTTTAGCCTCTTGCTTTGCAGACTTAGGGTGTGGTGTAACCAGTAGCCAGACTCTTACTAGCCCTAAGGATAGGGGTTTAACATGCTAAGGGAATAGAAGTTGCCTGACTTGCTATTTTCCTGTTACCACACAGCATTGCCCTTCCCTTCTAATACAACATTGATGAAACGGATAATGATTAGAAACTCAAAAAAACTCAAGAGGCCCGCCAATCCGAGGCACCTGTGCACCCTGACGCGTCGGCAGCTTCGGGTGGCAATGACTATCCCTGTGATATATGAGCAGCTCAAGCGGGAGAAACTGAGGCTGCGCAAGGCCAGGTATGTGCTTGCTAGCAGGGGAAAAGGTAGGACAAAGGAACTGAAGGGTGACACTAAGGAGCCATCTAGGAACCAGTCATCCATTATCCTCTAGAGATGTGCTAGTGAGTCATTCAGTGCTGCAGACTTTTGGTTTCCCATCACTTTTACACCAAAACCCAGTCTTCAGCACTTATATTTACCACTGTCCTATGAAACCTAAGCTTCTCTGGCTTCCACCTTGTTGCTTGAGACTGGTTCATTGGTCCTGTGGATTCAGTGAATGTGTACAGCCTCTCTTGTTACATGCTGAGTTATAAGTGGCATGAACCACCTGATGTGTTGTGGGGAATGGGAGGCTTGAACTTGGGGCCTATGCAAGAGCAGTACACATTCTTAGTCACTGAGCCGTCTCTGTAGCCTGAGCCCGAGTCTCTTGCTGTCACCTAAGCTGGCCTTGAACTTGTGTAGCCCCGTCTGGTCTCCGATGTGAGATCCTCTAGCCTCACTAGCTTAAGTACTGAGATTACAGTTATGTGTCACCATGCTCAACCTAATCTCGTTAGTGTAGTTAATGGTTTATGTGTTGATGGGTTTTGGCTTAGCCATATTGCATTACTGGCAGTAGGAGAATGAATTTCCTGTCATTCTGTTGTATTTATTAGCTAGAAATCTAAAAAGTGTTTCTTTCATCAGCTACATCCATTGGGAGGTAGAGGCTCCAGGATCAGGAATATGAAGGCAACCAGGTCTAAGGTTTTTGAGACCTTATCTCAAAAATAAGTACCCTTCTCTCCCTCTACCCCCGCAAACCCCCTGTGGCTGGAGCAACACTGGGTGTAAGCCCCACCCCTCAGAGCTCAGGGAACCCTACAAAAGACGAAGCAAGAATAAAAGCCATAGGGGATGGAGGGGAGGACATCAAGAAAAACAAGGCCTCCAAGTCAGTGTAATCAAAATTCATATGAACTCACAGAGACGGAGGCAGCATGCCCAGCGCCCACATGGGTCGGTACCAGGTCCTCTGTGTATATATTATGGCTTCCAGTTTAGTGTTTTTATGGGACTTCTGAATTTTTGAGTAAGTGGGTCGTTGATTCTTGTACCTTCTCTCGGGCTCTTTTCCTTCTCTTAGTTTGTCTTGTTCAACTTTGGTGTGATAGTTCTTGTTTTATCTAATATTTTAGCTTGTTAAATTTTATTATTATCTCTTAGAAGCTTGTTCCTTTTTTTGGGGGAGGGGGGTTGGTTTTTCAAGACAGGGTTTCTCTGTATAGCCGGACTGTCCTGGAGTCTCGATTCAGAATCCACCGCCTGCGCCTCCCAAGTGCTGGATTAAAGGCGTGCACCACCACTGCCTGGCTTGTTCTTTTTATAGACAGAATGGAGTAGTGATCTGATAGGAGAGAAGGTGGAGAGGAACGGGAAAGTGGAGGGAAACAATCCATAAAAAAAAAAAAAAAAAAAAAAAAAAAAAAAAAAAAAAAAAAAAAAAAAAAAAAAAAAAAAAAAAAAAAAAAAAAAAAAAAAAAAAAAAAAAAAAAAAAAAAAAAAAAAAAAAAAAAAAAAAAAAAAAAAAAAAAAAAAAAAAAAAAAAAAAAAAAAAAAAAAAAAAAAAAAAAAAAAAAAAAAAAAAAAAAAAAAAAAAAAAAAAAAAAAAAAAAAAAAAAAAAAAAAAAAAAAAAAAAAAAAAAAAAAAAAAAAAAAAAAAAAAAAAAAAAAAAAAAAAAAAAAAAAAAAAAAAAAAAAAAAAAAAAAAAAAAAAAAAAAAAAAAAAAAAAAAAAAAAAAAAAAAAAAAAAAAAAAAAAAAAAAAAAAAAAAAAAAAAAAAAAAAAAAAAAAAAAAAAAAAAAAAAAAAAAAAAAAAAAAAAAAAAAAAAAAAAAAAAAGGGGCCCCTTGAAAAAAAAAAAAAAAGGGGGGGGGGTTGGGCGGGTTTTTTGGGGGGTTTTTTTTGGGGGCCCCCTTTTTGGGGGGGGGGAAAAAAATTATGGGGCCGGGTTGAAATTTGGGGGGGCGTTTCCCCCCCCCGGGGGTTTTTGGGGGGGGGGGGGGGAAGGGGGGGGGAGGGTTTTGGGGGGAAAAAAAAAAACCTTTTAGGGTTTTGGGGGGGGGGGAATTTAAAAAGGGGGGGGGGAAGAAGGGGAGGGTTTTCCAAAACCCAAACAAATTTGGCCAAAAATTTTTTTTTCTGGGGGGAAAAGGGGGGAAAAGGGGGGGAAAAGGGGGGAAAAGGGGCCCCCTAAAAAGTTACCCTTTTTTTAAAAAAAACAACCCCCCCAAAACCCCCGGGGGGGGTTTTTCCCAAAAAAAAAGGGGGTCAAAAAGGGGGGGAAAAAAAAAAAAAAGGGGGGGGGTTTAAAGGGGGGCCCCCAAAAAAAGGGGAAAAAAGGGGGGGGGCCCCCAAAAGGGGTTTTTGTGCCCCCCCAAAAATTTTTTAAAAATTTAGGAAATTTAAAAAAGGGGTAACCCATTAAAAACTTTTAAAAACCCCCCAAAAGGGGGAGGGTTTTTTTGGGCAAAAGGGGTTTTTTATTTTTTTTTTTGGGGGGCCTTTTTGGGGGTTGGTGGAAAAGGGGTTTTTTTTATTTGGGGGGTTTGGGGCCCCTTTTGGGGGGGGGGCCGGGGGGTTTTTCCCCTTTTTTTTTGGGGGTTGGGTTTTTTTTTTTTGGGATGGGAAACTTGGGTTATATTTTTTGGGGGAAAGGGGGTTTTGGGGGGGGAAAAAAGGGGGTAAAAATTTTCCCCTTTTAGGGGGCCCCCGGGGGTGGTTTTAAAAAAAAGAAGGGGGGGGAAAAAAAAAAATTATAAAAAGGGAATTTTTTTTTTTCCTCCTTTTTAAAAAAGGGGAAAACTTTTGGGGTTTTTTGGGGGTTTTTTCTGGGCTGGAAAAATGTTGGGTTGTTCAGGGTTTTTGCCCGGCCCTGGAAAAAAGCTTTTGAACCTCCCCTGTAAGTTTCAACCTAGCCCCCAAATTGGCCCCGGGCCGAACCCTCTGGGCTATCTCACAGTGCAAATGCCGACGGCTCTGTCCCAAGAGTCAAAACACAAGGGGGGAAAGAAAAAAATATTTCATCTTCTAAGAAGGGTGGCAGATTTCTGGGTTTTTCAGGGGTTTGTTTCCCTCTGTTCTCTGAGCACAAAAAAAAGAAGTGGTGGGGGGGTTGCTTCCAAATGCCGGTTTTTTTCTGTGCCTGGGAAAAGTCTTTTTTCAGTCTTGCTTATGGGTTTATAATACTAACATTTCAAGTTTGGCTAGGTTTAAATTTCCCATCTCGGGAAATTTTGTCACAAGTTTATCTCAAAAAAACCACAAATTGGTTGTGAGGCAGTATTGATTTGGGGGAAAGGTTTTGACTTCTTCCTGCCCCCCCAAGTCACTTCTTCCAAAAAGGCCCGCTGAAGATGACCCCCCCTGGGGAGACCCACAGTCTTTCATTTCCCCAAAACCCGGCGTTTGGCCTCTAGAAAAAAGGGGGGGCAAAGGTGGGTTTTAATGTTTTTCTCCCCGGGGATGCTCCCGCTCCATCAGCCTTTTCCCGAACTATGTGCTGCTGTTGTCGGAATTTATGATGGCCCCCCGGCAAAGGGGGGGCAGGTGGGCTATTTTGTTGTGTTGGGGAGAGGATCTGTGAAGACAACCCGGGACTTACAGGGTGTTTAAGGTATTTTCCTGAAGGGCTGCCATTCCCAAAATTTTAGGCTCAAATCCAGGTCAGGAAAAACCCGCCCTGCCTTTTCCAGAAAATTAAATGGGCAGAAAAGGCTGGGCTCATCTCAAAAAATTGATAAAGGCGTAAAAAGCCAGGTGTAATAGTACACACCTTCCATCCTCCATCCCAGAAGCAGAAATGCAAGTTTGAGGTTAACTTGGGATATATAGTTCTCTTCTCTCTCTCTCTCTCTCTCTCTCTCTCTCTCTCTCTCTCTCTCTCTCTCTCTCTTTGCATATAAGCTGGGCATGGTGGCACACAACTTTAATCCCAGCACTTGAGTAGCAGAAGCAGGCAATTCTGATTTGAGTTCAGAATCAGCCTTACTTACATAGTGAGTTCCAGACTAGTCAAGACTACATAGGGAGACATTCTCTCAAGGGAGAAAAGAAAGTGAAGCACAGATGTATTTAACTTTGAAGATTTCTCAAACAAATCGATACTTGCTTTTTTATTGATTATATTAGTCTTTCATGTCGTTATGAAATAACTTCATAAGGAAAGATGTTTATGTTGCTCACAGTTCCTGAGGCTGGAGGGTATGGCACTGGCACTGACTGGCTCTGATAAGGATCTCTTGTCAGGAGGCGTGTGGAAACACACATGGAAGATAACGATTACATCTTGAACAAGGGAGAAAGTGACTGATGGTTCAGGTTCTGGTTCAGGTTCAGTTTTTTACAACTTATGCTTGTAGGGATGTAGAGATACCTTAGCACCTTCCGAGAGTGCTTCTATAATACCCTAAGGACATCTTGCTGGGCCTCACCTATCAATACCAGGGTCCAGTCCAGCCACCTGATGTTTTTACTTCACAGTGGAATCAAATTTCAACACAGAAACCAATGGGGAATACATTCAAACTACATCCAAAGCCGGGTATTGACACTTTAGCCCAACCTTGTAACCCAAGTTTCTTTCCTTCAGGAGTTAGAAGAAAATGATGAGTGGCCGCTGGACACTTTTGGGAAGTACCTGCTGTCTCTGGCTGTCCAAAGAACCCCGTGAGTCCCACTCAGTTCCTATGAAACTCTCTCTAGCATTTCCCTGACAACCTGCTCCTGTTTGTTGTCTCTGTAGCTGAGGCTAGCCTTCCATACCTGGTTCTCCTGCCTCCACCTCCCCAGTGCTGGGCTCACAGATGTGGGATATGTTTCCAGTTGCCTTCCTTTTCTTGACCTTTCTAAATGATTTGTCAAACTTTGCAGAACTCTCATCAGCTCACGGCTCATTGTAGTCCCGGACAGGGCTGTGCTCCTAAACCTTTAATGATAAATGGAAAATAAGTGTTGTTTAATAATGTTTGCTAGTTCCCATGGTGTACATCATTCCACATGGCAGCCTTCAAGCTACCAGCATTATGCGTTGAATATAGAGCTATGCAGAAATAGAGCTGTCTCAGAAGCTTGTCCATTGATTGTATTCCACAGTACTGGGATGTAAATATGCTCAGGGTTAGATGATAGAGATGTAGTAAGATAATTAGAAGCTGATGCTTTTCGAGAAGGTATTACCATTGTCTTAAATATAATAGAAATACTGTAGTGTTTAGAACTGAAGTCAGGGCAAGTGCTTCACTTTGAACTATACCCATAAGCCCTTTACTTATCAAACTGAATGTTTAAAATGGGCTGGTAGAGAATATGCTTAGCTTAACATGCTCAAAGCCCACACCAGTAAATATAAAATAGCCATACTTAAGAACTGACCCACAACCAGGCATGGTGACACACTCCTTTAATCCCAGCAGAAATAGGAGGTAGGAGGATCTCTGTGAGTTCAAGGCCAGCCTGGTCTACATAGTAAGCTCCAAGACAGCCAGGACTACACAGAGACCCTGTCTCAAAAAAAAAAGTTTCACAAAGTGAACTTTCATCTCTCATGACCATGAGTGAGCCCCACAGCACTACCCCTCACCTTCTTTTCTTCGCATCCCTGCTGTCCCTGGTGCTTTGATGCCACCCTAGGTTGGGGTGTAGTGGCATCCTTCTAAGCATTCTTAGGGGCTGCAGCTTCCTTTCCCCTCAGAGTTCTAACCCTTCAATCCTTAGGCATCTTATGCTCTGAGCTCACCCACGTCTATTTTAGCCTTGATCCCTGGTCTCAGCATCCTCATTTCATCTTACAGATTGACAGGGTCATCCTGTTTGGCCAAACGATGGATACCGAGCCGCTGAATGTAGCCAAGCAGATTATCTGGCAGCATGTGAATTCCAAGTGCCTCTTTGTTGGTGTCCTCCTACGGAAAACACAGTACATGTAAGGATGCTGGTCGTTCTTGTCCAGTGTCTGGAGACAGTGGTCCATATTTCCTGTCTGCTCCCACCAAAGTCTCACTTGTTTGATGTTTTGTCTCTAGCCTTCTTGCTTTATTAGTTCAGCTGACTTTAAGTTTCTAGAACCTTCTTTGAAGTCTTTTTGCCCCTGTGTGCTATTAGATACTGGACCCAGAGCTTTGTGCCTTCTAGGCAATCATCCTATCACTGAGCTGTTCGCTGGCCACATAATTCTATTAAGACAAGATTGGGGGCACTCAGGGTAATACAGCTATTGATCACAAACCTGTTACACAGAGGTGAGGTGTATATCTTAAGGTATTGGGGAGTAGAGTCTAGGTATATAGCCTTGGCTGGCTTTGAACTTGTCTTCCTGTCTTCCAGGGCAGGTGCTGGGTTTTCAGTATAAGCCACCCACACCTGGCTCCAGGCATCAATTTTGGTGCTGAGTGACTGCTTCTTTCTTTGGCAGATCGCCAAATTTGAATCCCAACGATGTGACACTCTCAGGCTGCACTGATGGGATCCTGAAGTGAGTACAGAGTGAGCATCAGAGGGGCTAATCGGCAACACAGTGTGATAGGGACTTTGCTGTCTTAATGCTTGATCACCCTCAATGGCCTCTACCTACTGGCTAAAGATGGTGCCTCAGCTCTGTGTTATAGACATCCAAGTTTATGCTATATCCAATAAGAAAGAGGAAAAGCAGGCTAGAGGATTGGATCATCAGTTAAGAATACATACTGCTCTTGCAGAGATCATGGATCTGGTACCCAGTACCCATGCCAGGTGGCTCCCAACTACCTGTAATTCCATCCAGCTCCAAAGGGATCCAACAGTCTTCTGCAACAACAGAGATTTGATGCCTCTACAGACACTGCACTTATTTTTTGTGCACTGGCTTATGGTTATCTTTTTTGTCTGGCTAGTTTTTTTGAGATGGGGTCTCATTATATGGCCTGGGGCTCACCTCAATTTGTGATTCCCCCTTGTTCAGGTTGAGAATTGTGAACATGACATACCAGGTCGGTTCTATGGCTGTCTTCCAAAGGGGAGCCACTGAACTGGGCCGTCATGTCTTCGTTGCCTGTTTTTCTTGGGATACCTTCCTGGTTCTAATCTCTAATATTCTGTTTTCATCTTGCTTTTTGTTAGGTTCATTGCCGAGCATGGAGCCTCTCGTCTTCTGGAACATGTGGGCCAACTAGATAAAATATACAAGATCCCTCCACCCCCAGGAAAGACACAGGTCCCATCCCTCCGGCCACTGGCGGAGAACGTCCCTGGGCCATTGGGTCCTATTTCACAGCATGGGTCAGTCTGGGTTGTGTGACTTTGTGAACTGGGAGGGTTACCATCAGAACCTGGAGAAATCCTGTGACTGCCATTCTGTCTGCTACAGGGCCATTTGCATTTGTTCTGTTTACTAAGTATTTGCTTTCCTTCCCCAAGTAGGGGCTTCCTGGAAACTGTCAGACTGTGAACCTATTCCTTGCTTTACTAGAGATTTAAAAAAAATGTCTGAGTGTAGGGAGGGCAGCAGGCTCCATGTTGACATAGTCAGGGCTTAGGCAAAAGGTTTAAGGTACAGGCTCTGGCTTTTCACACAGGGTTTGCTAAAATGATTGAATTGTAACTTTTTAATAATGTTTTTTTCTGAAGAAAGAGGCACATAGGAAATAGCAAGTGGGGCTCAAATCTCAGATTTCTGCAATTGGTCCCACAAAATCTCAGATTTCTGCAATTGGTCCCACAGCTAGAATATTATCTGGAGGCCTGTAAGATCCCTGTCTGTCATAGGATCTATGTCAAGTGCACAAGGGTCTGTTACACCTATAACTATGGACTTGAGATGGGGACTGATCCCTAGGTTGAGCCCAACCCTCCACTCGTCCCCAGATGGCGCAACATCCGGCTTTTCATTTCATCCACTTTCCGTGACATGCATGGGGAGCGAGATTTGCTGATGAGATCTGTTCTGCCGGCACTGCAGGCCCGAGTGTTCCCCCACCGCATCAGTCTTCACGCCATTGACCTGCGCGGGGCATCACGGAGGAAGAGACCCGTAGGAACAGGTGCGGGACCACAGGGAAGAGGGGCTAGGTCGGGTGAGAGGATTGGGTGGTGGAACTCAAGGGACCAGGACTACAAGACTAAATGAGGGTGAGGGTGGGCCTTTGCCTTTTAGATACCAACAGCAACTTTATCCCAGTGTGATTCAGGGCCCTGCCTCCTCTGTATTAGTATTGCTTGAGACTGGCCCCCAGTGACTCCTTCCTGTTCCCATAATCATGCTGACAGACAACTGGAAGTGTGCCTTGGAGAGGTGGAGAACTCACAGCTGTTCGTGGGGATTCTGGGCTCCCGCTATGGCTACGTTCCCCCCAACTATGATCTGCCTGACCATCCCCACTTTCACTGGGTAAGGCAGACAAGGTTGGAGGGGCTGGGGAAGAAACAGGGTGGGATAAAGCCCTGACAGGAGTCCTGGGATGATGCTCCAGCAGGTCCTTGAGTCTTGATGTGAAACACTGGCAGACAACTGGCAGATGTACCTAGATGAAGCAGTTCCTTTGAGACAGATTTCTTCCCTGGGTTCTCAGAGGGTTGAAGGTTGATCTGCTTAGCTTTTGTCATCAGATAGATGGTTTAGGTAAAAGAATCAGGAGTACCAGACCAACCTGGGCAACTATGTGATGTTGTCTCAGAATATAATGAAAAAGGTCAGGGAAGCTGGGCATGGTGGCTCATGCTTTTAATGCCAGTGCTGGGAAATGAGAGGCTGAAGGCTCTCTGAGTTTGAGACTATACTGGTTTACATATTAAGTTCCAGGTTAGCCAGGGGTCACATAGTGAGACCCTCTCTCTCTCACACACACAAGGGTCTGGGATTATAGCTTACTGGTAAAATACTTCCTACCACATATATGATTCTGAATCCAATCTTCAACACTGAGGAAAACAATGTATTTTAAAATATCCAGCACCTGTCAATCATTTGATGTTCATTAGCTGGTAACCATGTTTTACTGCCTGTCTCTGGGGAGAGCACACAGGCTTACTGAGATAAAGGTGACCCCAGGCATTTGAAGGCTTCCAGAGATGGGTTGATGCTTAGGACTACCCCTGCCTGTGTCTTCCCTCTCCATGTAGACCCAGCAGTACCCTTCGGGGCGTTCTGTGACAGAGATGGAGGTGATGCAATTCCTGAACCGTGGTCAACGCTCGCAGCCCTCGGCCCAAGCTCTCATCTACTTCCGGGATCCTGATTTCCTTAGGTACCTTCTGTCGCTACCAGGTTAAAATTTCCTCCACAGAAAGCAGACAGATCCTGTCCTCAACCCCCAGCATTCATTGCTGAGAGAGAAACAGGCCGTAGAGAGCATGTTTTTGCCACCCCAAGTCAGATCTCAACCTGAATGCAAAGTTTCAGGGGCCAGAGCCTTATCTCCTAGCTGATGATAGGAGACGAAGGTCTGAGTCTGGCTCCACCCCTGGGGTGTCTTTTGTGGTCAGCTCTGTGCCAGATGCCTGGAAACCTGACTTTATTTCTGAGTCAGAAGAGGCTGCACAGCGAGTCTTAGAACTGAAGAGATACCTACACAAACAGAAAGAGGTTAGCTGTCGCAGGTGAGCTGCCAGAGGTGGAGGCACCTGTCCATTGGAAGTGTGGTGCAGGGAGCCGGGCTTACTCTGACTGCTTGGGTTATGCTTTCCCGACAGGTACTCCTGTGAATGGGGAGGCGTAGCAGCTGGCCGGCCCTATGCTGGGGGCCTAGAGGAGTTTGGGCAGTTGGTTCTCCAGGATGTGTGGAGTATGATCCAGAAATGTTACCTGCAAGTCAGTAGGAGTGCCGATGACAGAGGGGAGCGAGCTCCGTAGTCCTGAGTGGGAAGCAAGTTGGTGGGTTCTAGGCCAAGAGGTCCCAAGAAACAGGGAGACATAATCAGCGCTCTGTGACCCTCAGCCTGGGGCCCAGTTGGAGAAGCCAGCATCCATCTCAGAAGATGATTTGATCCAGACCAGCTTCCAGCAGCTGAAGAACCCACCGAGTCCTGCACGGCCACGCCTTCTTCAGGATACAGTGCAGCAGCTGATGCTGCCCCATGGGAGACTGAGCCTAGTGACTGGGCAGGCGGGACAGGGAAAGACTGCCTTCCTGGTATGAGCCTCGGGCAGGAGGAAGAGCTTTGGAGCTAAGGAGGTAGGGCAAGGAGATTGTGCACATACTGAAATGTAAATATGGTTCTGTTTTGCCCCACACAGGCATCCCTTGTGTCTGCCCTGAAGGTCCCTGACCAGCCCAACATGCCCCCGTTGGTTTTCTTCCACTTTTCAGCAGCCCGCCCTGACCAGTGTCTTGCTCTCAACCTCCTCAGACGCCTCTGTACCCATCTGCATCAAAAATTGGGAGAGCCGAGTGCACTCCCCAGCACTTACAGGTGTGTACCTCAAAAGTAGCCGGCTGTGTTACCATCCCCGCTTCCCTGCCTCTGACCCTGGCCTCTTCACACACAGAGGCCTGGTGTGGGAACTGCAGCAGAAACTGCTCCTCAAATCTGCTCAGTTGCTGCAACCTGGTCAGACTTTGGTCCTTATCATCGATGGGGCAGATAAGTTGGTGGATCAGAATGGACAGCTGATTTCAGACTGGATCCCCAAGTCTCTTCCTCGGGTGAGTGTGAGACCAAGCTGAGAGGAGGAAGGTTGGAGAGAAGGGCGCTGTGGGTGATCGGGGTAGGGGCCTCTCTGATGCTGTTCTTTCTTCCCCTCTACCTTTCTGTTCCTTTGTGCAAATGTCACAGCGAGTACACCTGGTGCTGAGTGTGTCTAGTGACTCGGGCCTGAGTGAGACCCTTCAGCAAAGTCAGGGTGCTTATGTGGTGACCTTGGGCTCTTTGGTCCCATCTTCAAGAGCTCAGCTTGTGAGAGAAGAGCTAGCACTGTATGGGAAACGGCTGGAGGAGTCACCTTTTAACAACCAGGTTGGACCCAGACCAGGGCTTGTGGGGATGTGGGGTGCATCAGGGAGTCAAGAGGGTGTAGCTGCTGAGGCCAGTATTTCTCCAGACCTCTCTGCCATGGAAAATTGTTCATAAGGTAGTGCCAATGTGTTGTAAGACCACTCAGACTCTTCCATGGTGAACAGTCCCCCTAGGGAGGATGAGTAGAATTATGGCTAAGGGGTCTTAGGATGAGGTGTGGAAGTTTTCCTGACAGGATGTAGCTGGGATGCAGGAGTGGGGTATGTATTTTGAGGTGATGTTATATGTCTACCCTTTAATTAGACTCTCAGAGAAGGAGACACTTGACAGTTAGCTTGATGCTGTAGCAGAGACAGCTGCGGTAGGCTTCTCTAATCTCCTGAATAATGCTGAATCCTCCACATCTGAGCAGATGCGACTGCTGCTGGCAAAGCAGGGTTCAAGCCTGCCATTGTACCTGCACCTCGTCACTGACTACCTGAGGCTCTTCACACTGTATGAACAGGTTAGTTGTTCCTTATCTACAAAGTCTTAATGTATTTCCCATTGCTGTTGGCTTTTTGGGGCTCCATTGCTCATCCATGCCTGTCTTAGTTGCCTTTCTGTTGTTATGATAAAATACCCTGACATAGGCAGCTCAGGAAGGATGGCTTTATTTGGCTCACAGTTGGAGTTTGTAGTCTGTTGTTGCAGGGTTGTTATAGTGACAGGAGCTTGGAGCAACTGGTCACATTGCACCTGCTGTCAAGAAAGAAAGCTATAAATGCTGTGCTCAACACATTTTTAATGTGCAGGATATCAGCCAAGGGAATGATGCCACCCATAGTGGATAGGTCTTTCAATCTCAAGTTCCCAGGACATAAGCAAAATGAAACTTGATTCTTGACTAAAATATTTCACAAGTATTCCCTATCCTGCTTTTTGGTAAAGTGCTGTTGCTCTCTGAAACTTCTGTTATAATTTTTTTCTTAGTTTTATTTTCTATCACTGTGATAAAATGCTGACAAAGCCTACTTAAGGGTGTAAGCATTTCTTGCTCACAGTTCACGGGAATAGTTCATCATGGTGAGGAAGCCAAGAGGAGCTTGAATCAGGAAGCAGAGGATGATGCATGTTGCTGCTCAGCTTCCTTACTTTGAGATTATTATTAAATCTATTCATGCCGGGCGGTGGTGGCGCACACCTTTAATCCCAGCACTTGGGAGGCAGAGGCAGGCAGATTTCTGAGTTCGAGGCCAGACTGGTCTACAGAGTGAGTTCTAGGACAGCCAGGGCTACACAGAGAAACTCTGTCTCGAAAAACCAAAAAAAAAAAAAAAAAAATCTATTCATTTTACTTTATGTGTGAGTGTTCAACCTATATGTATACTGTGTATATGCTTGGTGCCCAGAGAGGTCAGAAGAGGGCATCAGATCCTCAGGAACTGGAGTTACAGATGCTCTGCAAGAGCAGCCAGTGCTCTCACTGCTGAGTCATCTCTCCAGTTCCTCAGCTTTCCTCTAGTCCAAGATTCATCTAGGGAGTGATGCTACCCATAGTGAGTAGGTCTCCCTCAAGATAATTCCCCACAGGCATGGCTAGCAGCCCTTCTTTCAGGTGGTTCTAGAATCTGTCGGGTTGTAAATTAACATTACCCATCACACCATCTTTCATCTTTTGTTGACTTTGGTCACCCATTCCCTATCTTCGTCTGACTCTGACTTCTCTCTCAACTGTTTTTCTTTACCTTTCCTTTCCTTCTTCCTACTGTAGTTCTTGCGACTCCATCCTCTCTTACACTGCCGGAGTCACCTGTCTGCCTTCCCCCTGCCCCAGACAAAGCCTCCTCATCTTTCATTCCCAGGTGTCTGAGAGACTTCGAACCCTGCCTGCCACTCTCCCACTGCTGCTGCAGCACATCCTGAGCACCTTGGAGCAAGAGCATGGCCATGATGTCCTACCTCGAGCTTTGACTGCCCTTGAGGTCACACGTAGTGGTCAGTGATTGGGGAAGGATGGGAGGCTGAGGGCTCAACTCTTGACTAACCTTAGTTCAGCTGGGATATTAGCCAGGGATGCCAGAGGGGCTATGTGTAATGGAGATGGGCTCCCTGTGTGGTTTGAGCTGTCAGAGAATTTGCATTTTCAGGGCTGACTGTGGACCAGCTACATGCAGTCCTGAGCACATGGTTGATTTTGCCCAAGGAGACTAAAAGCTGGGAAGAAGCACTGGCTACCAGTCACAGTGGAAACCCTTACCCCTTGGGTCCATTTGCCTACCTTGTCCAGAGTCTACGCAGGTAATGCTGCCCCAGCTGAGCTCTCAGCAGCTTCACTGTGTCTCCGGTTAGGACATCATAAGATTCTTTCTTTATTCCCCCTGTTCTTTGGTATATAGCCTCACACTCGCCTCCCGGGTCCTGAATGCTGCTTGTCCAGTTTCCATTCTGCAGTGGGAATGCTAGCACATTGCTGTGCCAGCGTGTTCACTGACTGGCTCTGTTTCTCCTCCCTTACTCTTCTCCCCTTTTCTCTTGAGGGCAGTTTACTAGGGGAGGGCCCAGTGGAACGCCCTGGTGCCCGTCTCTGCCTCTCTGATGGACCTCTGAGGACAGCAGTTAAAACGTCGCTATGGGAAAAGACTGGGGCTAGAGAAGACTGCGCATGTCCTCATTGCAGGTGATTACAGTCAGAGTCAGCCTGGGCAACAGTATGGGACGTGGACCTGGAGGTCAAGACCATACACGGGCCATTGCTCCAGCCTAAGAGCTTGGATATGCTGCAGCAATAAGCCCTTCTTAATGTCTGTCCTTGCAGCTCACCTCTGGAAGATGTGTGATCCTGATGCCTCAGGCACCTTCCGAAGTTGCCCTCCTGAGGCTCTGAAAGATTTACCTTACCACCTGGTGAGTCCCCGAATCTCTTAGATTCCTTAGTCTACACATCTGCTTGGGCCGTCCTTAGGTTGCTCTCTGACCCTTTCCCACCCACCCCATCCATGTCATTTAGCCCCTTACACACTCCCTCTACCTCCTTGGAGTTTTCCTGCTGTCCTCCTTCCAGTTCTTTTCCCCAGGTCTTGGGTATAAGTCTTAGATGCGCAGGCATGCTCTCACACTAGCCTCTCCCTCCTCACCAGTCCCTTTATACTCCTAATGAATGCAATCTGCTCTCCCCAGCTCCAGAGCGGCAACCATGGTCTCCTTGCAAAGTTTCTTACCAGTCTCCATGTGGTAGCTGCATATCTGGAAGTGGGTCTAGTCCCCGACCTCTTGGAGGCGTATGTGCTCTATGGTGAGATAAGTCATTGGATCCTTTCCTTTGAGATATGGGATACCCTGCTCAAGGGGAGGTGTAAACAACAGCCAGATTTCCATTCCAACCTAAAAATGCCCCAAATATAGCAAATGAGTCTTAGAAACCCTTTGCTTAGATCTCTTCACTAGAGTGTCTCAGTTTATGCTATGCAGTAAATTATCTAGGAAGTTTGTTAAAGTTTCAGAGTCTAAGGTCACAAGATTTTACTTCCCCAGGTCTTCAGTGGAACTCAAAGCTTTATGTTTTGAATAGGTGTTCTTGATGTGGTTTAGAGGGTGATACTCCTTTAGAGACGTAAAATTTTAAGTACACCATATAATTATACTTGGTGCTGAGGTTAGTGGAGTCTAGGTGGGTTTCCTAATGATGCTGTGTTTTCTGACTCCCACTCCCTTGGTATGTGCGGGTGTTTGTGTGTATGTGCGAGCATGTGTATGCGGATGTTTGCGTGTTTTTTATGAGTGTATATATGTTTGTGTGAGTGTATATTTGTATGAGGGTGTATATGTGTGGTTTTTTATGTGAGTATGTTGTGTGTGTGTGTGTTTTTGTGAATGTATTTGTGTTTGTATGAGTATGTCATGTGTGTTTTTATACTTAAGTGTATGTATTTGTGTATGAGTGTGTGTATGTATGTATGTTTGAGTGTATTTGTGTATGATTGTGTATGTATGTGAGTATGTGTGTGTGTGAGGGAGAGAGAGAGAGAGAGAGAGAGAGAGAGAGAGAGAGAGAGAGAGAGGAGATGTTAGTTGTCTGTTGCTCTCCACCTGACTCTGCTGAGGCAGGGTCTCTCACTGAATCTGAAGCTCACTGGTTTTTGGTTAGGCTCGTGGCCGGCAAGCTCCAGTGGTTCTCCTACCTGCCACGCCCCACTCAGCACCAGCACAGGGGTCACACCTGGCTTTTTGTGTCGATGCTGGGATCTGAACTCAGGTCTTCACGCTTGTGCAGCGAGCTCTCCGACCGGCTGAGTCATCCCCTCAGCTACTCTCACTTTCTCTCTTTTAAACAATAGCTTCTTCAAAGCCTGAAGAGAACCAGAAGCTCCCGGAGGCAGACGTCGCTGTATTCCATACCTTCTTGAGACAACAGGCTTCACTCCTTACCCAGTATCCTTTGCTCCTGCTCCAGCAGGCAGCCAGCCAGCCTGAAGAGTCACCTGTTTGCTGCCAGGCCCCCCTGCTCACACAGCGATGGCACAAACAGTTTACACTGAAATGGATTAATAAACCTGAGACCTTGAAGGGTCAGGAAAGGTAAGACCCTTGAGCCTAGCTCTGGTAAGCCTTTCAGAGCAGCGGGCCTTTCAGAGAAAAAGGCAGGACAGACTAGAACTACCATGGAGAGAGGAAAGGTACAGACACAGAGATGCAGAACTTGATTGCCATTGACTTTCTTCCCCTCACTTCCTCTTTCTCCCTATTTTTTTCCTCCATCTCTAGCTTGTCTCTGACAATTTCCTCATCCCCAACCGCTGTGGCCTTCTCCCCTAATGGGCAAAGAGCAGCTGTGGGGACCGCCAGTGGGACAATTTACCTGTTGAACTTGAAAACCTGGCAGGTATGACGCTGAAGGCAAAGACAGAGTGATTGTCAGAAAAGTCCTCACGTACTGCCCTAAAGGTCTAGGCAAGCCAAGCACATCCTCAATACTCTGGTTGAGTCAGCAACTTCATTCAACTCATATCAAATTAGACATCTTAGTCAAAGGCTCATTCAACAACAGCTCAGTATGATAGTTCACACTTGTAATCCCAGTATCAGGGAGACTGGGGCAGGAGGATTGTGAGCTCAAAGCTAGCCCAGGCTCTCTGGCTAGGACTGTGTAGAGCAAGATGAAATTCAAACAAGAGATATGGCTGTGCAGCATTACTGAGCAGCTTCCACTCAAAGTGCGTGACTTAGTGTTTGAGGAACACAGGGCTCAGAACCAGGACCTAGTTGTTGACATCATAAGATCTATGAGAGCTGTGTAGATAGAGGAGACCTTGGATGGAGAAAGGCAGGCCTTCTGGCTTACACAGGCAGCCTCAGCAAAGACACAGGAGAGAGTGGTTCTGTAAATGGCTGTGCATGCTTCAGCAGTGGGTAATACGACTGGAGAGAGGAGACAGCCACAGCTTTCTCTTCTTACCCAAACCACCCCCTCACCCCTGTGCACATACATGTATGTAACACCCTTTCCCTAGAACCCTGAAAATTTATGGTATGGGCTCTTGGAGTGAGAAAGGTCACCCTGCTTTGATTATAAGGTACACTTGAACCTGTATTTGGGCTGGGAATGTAGACAGCCAGGGACCTAAACCCCTTTTGCCTTGGCCTCCTTTTTATGGCTGGGACCTGGAATGGGTTGGATTTGGATGACCTCACACTTCCCTACTGGCCGTTTCAGGAGGAGAAGACTCTGGTGAGCGGCTGTGACGGGATTTCCTCTTTTGCATTCCTCTCGGACACTGCCCTTTTCCTTACTACCTTCAACGGGCTCCTGGAGCTTTGGGACCTGAAACATGGTTGTTGGTAAGACTTCCCATGACTCTGAGTGAGAATCTGTGAGAGAAATGAGTGAGAAAGAAGCCCAATTGCTAGATGACCCTGACTTTCTCTTCCTGGGGCAGGGTGTTCCAGACCAAGGCCCACCAGTACCAAATCACTGGCTGCTGCCTGAGCCCAGACCACCGCCTGCTGGCCACTGTGTGTTTGGGAGGATACCTAAAGGTAACAAAAACTGACCCTCAACCATGAGCCAAAACTGATTTTGTTGCTCAACATGGCATGACTACCTGTCCTAGGGAAGCCTTGCTGAGGCAGGAGATTAGATAAGATAACTCTCAGGAGCTCCAGGGCTGAGATGCTCTGTCATTTGTGTCCAGCACCCTAATTTCTCCTCTCTTTCTTCTCCAGCTGTGGGACACAGTCCGGGGACAGCTGGCTTTCCAATACACCCATCCCAAGTCTCTGAACTGCATTGCCTTCCACCAGAGGGGCAGGTGGTAGCTACAGGCAACTGGGCTGGCAGCATTACCTTCTTCCAGGCAGATGGACTCAAAGTCACCAAGGTAAGATGGTCCTGTCGTCTGTCGTTCTTCAGAAGAACACGCAGGACCACGGTGGAAGTGGAGAATGACAGCCACATTCCATGTCATTCTGAGCCCATACTGAGAACGGGCTGTTGTTTCTATCTTTACACCCACGTCTAGGAACTAGGGGCCCGAGGACCCTCTGTCCGCACTCTGGCATTCAATGCACCTGGGAAGGTTGTGGCTGTAGGCCGGATAGATGGGACAGTGGAGCTGTGGGCTTGGCGAGAGGGTGCACGACTGGCAGCCTTCCCTGCACAGTGTGGCTGTGTCTCTGCTGTTCTTTTCTTCCATGCTGGAGGCTGGTTCCTGACGGCTGGAGAAGATGGCAAGGTGAGTTTGCAGAGGGTCTGTGGGTTCAGGGACAGAGATGTACTTAAGCAATGCTGGGGGGCCTTTGTTGAGGATCCTGGGGGAGTCTGGATGTTGAGAGAGAGGTCTTTTGAAGGAAGATGTCAAAGGGTGGGGAACCACACAGTGGAGGTAAGTACCTTTAAACCTTTCTTGCATCCTAGGCTCAGTTATGGTCAGGATGTCTTGGCCGGCCCAGGGGTTGCCTGGGCTCTCTTCCTCTTTCCCCTGCGCTCTCTGTGGCTCTCAACCCAGAAGGTAACCTGGTGGCTGTTGGGTACCGAGAAGATGGCATTAAAATCTACAAAATGTCTTCAGGTATCAGAAGGGGGAGTAGATGGGTTTACACGCTTGGAAAAAAGTTTCCTACTGCTTCATTTCTTTCCCCAAATGTCTTTCTTTCATGTACTCTTCCATTTTCTAGGTTCCCAGGGGTCTCAGCGTCAAGTGCTAAATGTGGCAGTGTCTGCACTGGTCTGGCTGAGCCCTAGCGTTTTGGTGAGTGGTGCAGAAGATGGATCCCTGCAAGGCTGGATGCTCAAGGGAAACTCCCTTCATTCCCTGTGGCTATTATCGAGATACCAGAAGCCTGTGCTGGGACTGGCCGCCTCCCAGGAACTCTTGGCTGCTGCCTCAGGTACTACTGAGCAGTGTTATTGAATCATTTCTTTGGAATTTGCTGGTATCACCCTTCAATTTATAACTGTAATTGTGCATGCTTATCAAAATCCTTGCACAAACAATGTTTATTTACAACTTTAAAAGTGCTTGAATGTATTCTGTTGAGGAGTTAGCTTTTTATGAAGCTGGGGCTTCTTAAAAGAATTGCCTGTGCTTTGTTTCTCTGGGGTTGTAATGTACTGTAGGGGGTCTATTCAAGAAGCCTTGAGCATTTGGCTTCTTTGTTTTCTTGCTCTTTTGCTAGGAAATTGCCTTTGGTACTAGGGAGTGCTTGATCCCATTTTCTCCAGGAAATGTTAAGACTTAAAGCCTTTTTTTTTTTAAGTTTAGATTTCTGTCCCATGTTTGGAATCTATGCAAGTTCTTGCCTCATGTTGGGTGTCAATTATTAATGTAATTTTAAAAGAGTGACAGTTTTCCTTTAACCCTGACCAACTCCCAAGTAATTGAGACAAGGACTGTATTTTTATATTATATACTTACAACACATAGCTGAATTATTAGTGTACTGTAAACCTCTAACCTTTTCTGCCACCTCCCAGCCAAAGTGCCCATAACACTACACTTGCAGTTTAATATTGTTCTAGCTCTCTCTGCTTCAGATATTTTTCCCATGCTGCCTCTCACACTCTCTCCTCATAGCTCACTCCTCCTCCTCTTCTTCCTCCTCCTCCCCTTCTTCTTCTTCTTCTTCTTCTTCTTCTCTTCTTCTTCTTCTTCTTCTTCTTCTTTCTTCTTCATCTTCATCTTCATCTTCATCTTCTTCATCTTCCTGTCTCTCTGTCTCTCTGTCTCTCTATCACTCTGTCTCTTTCCCTCTCTCTTTCCCTCTTTCTTTCCCTCTTTCTTTCTCTTCTTCCCGGCAGAAGTCCAGCCCTATTCTCTCTTCTGCTCAGCTATTGGCTAATCAGCTTTATTGACAAGTCAGAGAATAAATGAGGAGCAATGTTTGCACAAACTTGAAACAGGAGATACTTGGAATAAACATTATAATGCCATGTCTGGACTGCAACTAGATATTAGGTCAGGAAAATCAGCATTTGAATAACACAAGGATAATCGTTACACAGTGCACAAAAGCATTATGGCTACAGTATTCCTCTTACATAATTGTTCCAGACTGTTTCTAGCGGGAGGAGGAGGACAGGGAGAGCAGAATGCTTTTAGTCCTCTGGAAGCAGAGGTTTGGTCTTCACAGATGGTGAGATGAAGGTGAATTGTTGCCTTGAGAAAACACTTCTGCCGCAGCTGCTGTGAGAAGTGTGGTAGGCAATTACACACACACACACACACACACACACACACACACACACACACACGCGGAGCCACACTCTCGGCTTGAGTCCTGCCATGCAGAAGCTGGGTACAGGGTTTCCCATGCTATGTGCTTATGTAGTGACTGACCCTTGCCCAGGATCCCTGCACGTTCTGGTGACTCACCATCCCACTTCCTTGGAGCTGTACTGGGGTGGGCACTGGAATCTGCTCCATGGTTTCCTCTGGCCAGTCTTGCTTCTGCTTTCAGAAAGCACTTCCCTTTCTGTTTCACTCATACAGAGGACTTCACGGTGCGACTGTGGCCCAGAAAGCTGCTGACACAGCCTCATGCAGTAGGAGAGTTGCCCTGTGGTGCTGAACTCCGGGGACATGAGGGGCCAGTGTGCTGCTGTAGCTTTAGCCCTGATGGAGGCATCTTGGCCACAGCGGGCAGGGATCGGGTGAGCTACAGAAGGATGTAACCCCAGGGCCCCACAGCCTCTCTGATTCTAGATTCCTGAATGGTCTATTTCCCATTGCTTTCTTGAACCTTTTGATCTGCCATATCTGCAGGTGGGTCTACCCTCATGCCTTACATGTCCTCTCTTCTTTAAAACTTCTTGCTTGAAACCAGGTCTGGTGGCACCTATCTTAATCTCAAAACTTAGGAGATGAAGGTGGGAGGATCAGATCATTAGCTAGGGAGGTAGTCCAGGGCCAGCTTAGGCCTCATGAAATATTGTCAGAGACAAACAACTCGTATCTGAATTGGCTTTGGCATTCTTGTGGTCTGTGTCCTGAAGGATTTTTGTCCTTACCCCCCAGAATCTCCTCTGCTGGGATGTGAAGATAACCCAAGCCCCTCTCCTGATTCACACTTTCTCATCCTGTCATCGTGACTGGATCACTGGCTGTACATGGACCAAAGACAACATCTTGGTGAGTGAAGGGATGGGAAAGAGTAAGCAAGGCCCAAGGGAAAACAATCTTCATTTCGAACTTTTTATAGCATCTATTAATGATAGTCATGCTAACATTTGCTGGGTATGTACATAGTCTACGTAAGGTTTGACAAAAGTTCAATTATATTTATTACCACAATTAATCTTTATGATACCCTGTAAAGTAGACCCTACCTTTATGTCTCCTTCCCAGAGAAGAAAATTGACCCTAGAAAAGCATTTTCAAGATCATGCTAGGATAAAGCTGAGCTAATAAGCATTCTTTTTATTTAAATTCCTTACACTTTTGTGTGCATCTGTGCATGTGTACAGATGGATGTGCCATTGTGCCATAGTGTGGAGGTCAAAAGACAACTTGCAATAAGTAGTCAGTGCTCCCCTTTTACATATGGATTTCTAGGGATGGAACTTAGGTCGTTAGGCTTGATGGCAAGCAGCTTTACCCACCGAGCCATCCTACCATCCCAGAGCCAATAAACGTTCTGATAAGAAAGCCTCTCTGCCTTTTTTGTGTTAGATATTTGAACCCAAGGCCTTGCACATACTAGGCAGGTGCTCTCTCATCTAGCTATTCCTCTAGCCCAGTGCTTCTTAATCTTCCTAATGCTTTAACCCTTTAGTACAGTTCCTCATGTTGTAGTGACCTCCAACCATAAAATTATTTTTGTTGCTACATCATAACTGTAATTTTTCTACTATTATGAATCATAATGTAAATATTGACCCCCCACAGAGGGATCATGACCCACAGGCTAAGAACCACTGATCCAGCCAGGCGGTGGTGGTGCACGCCTTTAATCCCAGCACTTGGGAGGCAGAGGCAGGCGGATTTCTGAGTTCGAGGCCAGCCTGGTCTACAGAGTGAGTTCCAGGACAGCCAGGGCTATACAGAGAAACCCTGTCTTGAAAAAACAAAACAAAACAAAAACAACAAAAAAAGACTTACATTAAAAAAAAATTATTTGTAGGCTGGAGAGATGGCTCAGTGGTTAAGAGCACTGGCTACTCTTCCAGAAGTCCTGAGTTCAATTCCCAGCAACCACATGGTGGCTCACAACCATCTGTAATGGGATCTGATGCCCTCTTCTGGTGTGTCTGAAGACAGCTAGAGTGTACTCATACATGAAATAAATAAATCTTTAAAAATAATTCTTTAAAAAGATTATCTGTGTGGGTTTATGCATGTGAGTGCTGTGCCTGTGGAGGCCAGAAGAGAATGGTGGATCTCCTGAAGCCAGAGTTACAGGCCATTGAGAGCTACCTGATCTGGGGACTGAGGAGCAAATTCATGTCTGCTAGAACAGGGCAAGTTTGCAACTGCAGCCATTTCTAGCCCCGAAGCCTGTGTTCTAACATGATACAGTACTGTCCATACAGCTTTGGAATGCCTGAGAGTGAAAGATGTCACTGTGATTTATTTGCTCCTAAGGCATAAAACTAATCTCAGATTATTTTCTTAGGGTTTGTGATGTTTATTTTCCCTATGGAGAAGTCTTATGTTGTTTTAAAAAAAGATATAAGGAAGGACCCGGGCATGGTGTTGTACACCTTTAATCTTAGCCTAGTGGGTTCCAAGCCAACCAGAGCTACCTGGTGAGACCCTGTCTCAAAGCCACACAAACAAAACGCCAGAGGAATGTTGATGATCTTGCTCCTCTCACTTGTGACTGCAGATCTCCTGCTCCAGTGATGGCTCTGTGGGACTCTGGAACCCAGAGGCAGGACAGCAACTTGGCCATTTCCCAGGTCACCAGAGTGCCGTGAGCACCGTGGTTGCTGTGGTAAGGCAATGGACGTCACCAGCATTCTCTGGGAGGGCCGGGAGGATCTGGGAGGATCTGGGAGATTGGATGCATTAGGTATCTAATCTCAGTGGCAAATAGTAAGATTGTGGTACTTGGGACTGGCTTCCAGTGTTGGGCCTGATGATCGGTGCTGGGCATAAGAAGCGCATCCTCTTAGTGTTAGGAATTTCTGGCAAGATTTTCTGAGCCACTCAACTCCACAGTTCTGCATCCCTCTCCCTTTTACATCTTCCAACTCTCTGATGTTTACCTTCCTCACTCTGGAGGGAGCTGGAGGTCTTAGCCAGGTAGTTTCTAAGTTCTTGGTGTCTTAATCAGGAATTAAATAAAAGCACATACAGAATGGGCTGGAGAGATGGCTTAACAGCTAAGAACATTTCCAGAAGACCAGAGTTCAATTCTCAACACCCATGTATCTCCAGGGAGACCGTGAAGCCCTTGCCGTCCTTGGGCACCTCCACTCGTGTGCACATTCCCCACCTCAATTAGAAGTTTAAAAAAGCACACACAGATTGTGAAAGCAGAGGGGTAATTTTATTCAAAGCAAAATAATACATAGGTAAGATATACTGTCTCTGGGCGGTGATGGTGCATGCCTTTAATTCCAGCACTCTGGAGGCAGAGGCAGGTGGATCTCTGTGAATTCGAGGTCAGCTTGGTCTATAGAATGAGTTCCAGGACAGCCAAGGCTACTCAGTGAAACCCTGTCTAACAAAACATACAAGCAAGCAAAAAGATGTGTTGTCCTGAGTGAAGGGCCCCGGATTTTGGTTTGGGCTTCTTGTATAGGGTCTGAAAGAGGAAGAGCTTGATTACGAGGAGTACAGGGTCTGAGTGGTTGGTTCTCTATTGTTATCGACAGACTTGGCTTAAATACGCTTTCCTGCTGCACACGCCATTTACCACAACATATCCACTTTTAATTATGTGCACACCAAATAGTGACACAGATTGCTTTATTACACATTCATCCAAAACCAGTTTAGGCCAGATCAATCCCACTACCCTCATACCCAGACAGAAGAGAGTATGATTGGATGGAACTTGTCTATGTTTGATGGAGGTTAGCGGGAAGAGAAATATATTCTATTGTTCAAAGAGAGGAACGTGTGCAGCTCTGTGCAGGTGGGGGACTTGGGCTGCGGACAGATTGTTTGGTGTGTTGTCTGGAGAGGAGAATATGCGTAGTGCATACAGATCAGGGTCTCAGGCTGCCAGAAGAATTATTATAAGACAATTGTGTGCATACTTCAAGCTAGTGCAGTCCCAGGCTGCTAAACTACTGCCTTTGCTTCATTTCCCATGCCCTGTCCACTATGACTGCCCTCTGACACTGTGACCTGGGTACAGGAGGAACACATTGTATCTGTGAGCCGAGATGGGACTTTGAAAGTGTGGGACCATCAGGGTGTGGAGCTAACCAGCATCCCTGCCCATTCCGGACCCATCAGCCAGTGTGCAGCTGCTCTGGAGCCTCGACCAGGTATCAAACTGCCAGCCTTTCTCCCTTTGTCCCCTTTATCAACACTAGAGATTAAACCTAGAACCGGTGTTTGCTAGGCCAGCCCTCTATTGTAGGCCTTTGCCACTGGGCCTAGCTACTCCTTTTGAGTCGGTTTCCCCATCTTTTCAGCTGGACAGCCTGGATCAGAGCTTCTGGTGGTGACTGTTGGACTGGATGGAGCCACAAAATTGTGGAATCCCTTGTTGGTGAGTTCTCTGCAAGAACTGGAGTGGGGAAGTGATAGAGAAGGTGTGCAGGACAACTTCTGCAACCCTCTTCTTCCCAGGTGTGCCAGATACGTACCCTCCAGGGACACAGTGGCCCAGTCACAGCAGCTGCTGCTTCAGAGGCCTCAGGCCTCCTGCTGACCTCAGATGATAGCTCTGTACAGCTCTGGAAGATACCTAAGGAAGCAGGTGAGGGAGGGAGAGGGTGAGGTAGCATAAAAGAAGGTGAGTGAAACAAGGGATGCCAGGGTAACCATATAACACTTTATCCCATCCACCCATCCAGTAGCCCAGATGTTCGTTCTTTCTTTCTTTCTATTTTTTTCTTTTTTTTTTTTTTTTGACAGTGTCTAACTATATAGCCTTAGCTGGTCTTGAACTTGCTATGTAGACTAGGCTGGCCTTAGACTCAGAGAAGCACCTGCCTCTGTATTCCCTAGTGCTAGGATTAAAGGAGTGTACCACTATTAAGAGCTCGGTGCTTAATGTATCCTTTTCTTCCTTCTCCAGAGGATGCATACAAACCTGGGAGTTCTGTGGCCATCACTGCTGTGGCGTGGGCACCAGACGGTTCTATGGTGGTGTCTGGAAATGAAGCTGGGGAACTAATGCTGTGGCAGCAAGCCAAGGCTGTGGCTACGGCACAGGTAGCCACAACTGTCTTGGTCTTTATGAATTCTGTCCACCCGTGTGTTTAGTGGAATCTCCGTGGGTTGGAGTTTTGCTTGCATGTCTAGGAGGGGAAAGGTTTATGCTTGTCCTTCAGAAGTACTGAACCAAACTTGCTCCATTCACAGGCTCCAGGCCGCGTCAGTGACCTGATCTGGTACTCGGCAAATTCATTCTTTGTTCTCAGTGCTAATGAAAACGTCAGCGAGTGGCAGGTGGAACCAAGGAAAGGTCCAACATCCACCAATTCCAGGTGAAGCAGGGCAGCCGCTGATGGGAGTGGCAAGCTACATATACCTAGGATTTTGTTATGATCTGTCTGTGCCTGCTTTCAAGTGAGGCTGTGATAGGATGTCTGCTGCCCCTGGCTTTATCAGTTGCTTTCAAATTGCATTTACTGATCTCCCTGTGTATATGTAACAAGGAATTGGGGCAGCAAAGTCATTTTGCTTTATACTACTTCATTTGTGAGTAGCACCCGTGGAATTGAGTAGTCTGAGGGAGGTTAGCCAAAGTAGTGCCTTTATAGTCTTTACCTGTATGTTCAGAGGTCAGAGAACAATCTGAGGGAGTTGGCCTGCCTACTAATATGTGGGTTCTGGGGATCAAAGTCAGGTGGTTAGGTTTGTTGGCAGGTGAGTGCCGTTACCCGCTAAGCCCTCTCACCTGCCTTGGTCTTGTGGCACCAATGCATTGTTTGTACTTGTTTGTTTTGTTTTTGTTTTTCAAGTGTAACCCAGTTGTAGCCCTGAGTCTCTCTTAGGGTGAGCTTTCAAGCACAAAAAAACATACCCTGGGTTGACATATTTTCAGTTAACAAGAACTGCCAGAAGCAAAACTACAGAAGCCAAAAAGCAAAGTTAGTACACTTAGATACTTTCCCAGAACTATGGATTTTGATGGATTAGGTGTTTGTTTTCGCTTTGGCTGGTGGTGCGGTTTACATGCTGAGTTTCCTGGCCAAGGTGGTACTGCCATTATGGAGTTGGTTGTGCTGAGGTCTGGAAGCCTACTAAGATCTGGGGTCCTGTTGCAGAAAGAAGCATCCACAGAACTTACTGATGGAAACAAAAGACAACAATGTTAGAGAATCTCCTTTCGAGCAAGTAAGGGAGAATGATGTTGATCTAGGGAAGACAGGTGTTGAGGATGTAGCTCGGGGCTAGAGTGCTTGTCTTGGTCCTGCCAGAGGCTCTGGGTCTGATCCCAGCACAGGAGCAAGCAAGCATGCATACCAATGGTTAGGAACCGGATATCTGGGGCAGGTCAGTTATTGTGTTTTATACTTCATTCATGAGAAGAGTATGGAAAAGTACATTCATGAGAAGTACTCGAGAGTCTGAAAGGTTAGCTTAAGAAGTCTCCTTCTCTGTTTATGTGTGTCTTCTATGCTACAGTCTTCATCTGAAAAGAGTTCTGCAGGAGGACTTGGGAGTCTTGACAGGTCTGGATCTGGCCCCTGATGGCCAGTCTCTCATCTTGATGAAAGAAGATGTGGAATTACTACAGATGAAGCCTACAGATGAAACTCCATCTTCAATCTGGTAAGATCTAAAAAGCTTTTTCTTCTTGCGTTGAAAAGAAGAAAAGTGGTTTAGTGGTTACCCCAAGACTGAGTCAGACTCAGGGTAAAGCACTGGGGTCTTGAAGGGAGGCAGTCCTGCACTCAGTCTCTTACTTTCTTATAAACAGCAGGAGGTATTCAGTACATTCTTCAATACTGTGCACCAGCAAGGAGTACGGCGTGTTTTACCTGCATCAGAGGGACTCGCAATTACTTTCTATCTTGGTGAGTCCTGTTTGGATGTGTTAAACAAATGTGTGTAAAACCAGAGCATTTAAACATTGGAATCCATCATGGAGGGTAAGGGGAGGGAAAGGCAGGTGGCTCCAATGCTCTCCTCTCCCTTCCTCTAGAGTAACTCTTTTAAATCTTTGGATGCAAGTTTCCATGTAAGACTTCACTGTGTAAAACAGAGTTGTTTAATTTTTGAAAATCAGAAACTAGGAGGTCTTTCCTTTGTTCTTTCTTCCTTTCCTCCTCATTCTTTTCTTCCTTCCTTCCTTCCTTCCTTCCTTCCTTCCTTCCTTCTTCTTTCTTCCCTCCCTCTTTCCCTCCCTCCCTCCCTCCCTCCCTTCCTCCCTCTCTTCCTTCCTTTCAGTTGTTTTGAGACAAGAGCTCATTATGTAGCCATGACTGACCTGGAGCTCACTGACATCTGCTAACCTCTGCCTCCTGAGTGCTAGGAGGTGTATGCCACTGTGCTTGCTTCTTTGTCATCTTTAAATTTGTGTGTGTGTGTGTATCTGTATTTGGTTGGAGCACAAATTAGTATGGAAGTCAGAAGACAACTTGATGAGGTTGGTTCTCTCCTACTATGTGGGTTGTGAAGCTCAGTTGTGAAGCTCGCTGGCAATTGTTCCTACCTGCTGAGCCATCTCTCTAACCCCCTACTTCATTCGTTTCCTCCTCAACCCCCCTCTCTCTCCAGGCTTCTGTCTTGGGACTCACTTCATAGAACAGGGAGGCTGGCCTAGAACTCAGAGATATGCCTCCCTAGTTCTGGGATTAAAGGCTTGTGCCACCATGCCAGGCCTGTCTCCTAGTTTTCTTAATTGTGGCGTTTTGTTTGTTTGTTTGTTTTTTGTTTTGGCCTTTGTCAGTATTAGCATTTTGAGGTCAAGGGCTACATTGTGTCTCTGTCATGGTGCATGGTGCAGTTACCTCATAGATGCTTTACACTTACTGATTGGGGTTCTGTCAGAGCTAGGTTTCATTCCCAAGATTCCTGAGGTCTCTTGTTTCTGGAAAGTTTATAAAATCCTAATCTGATACCTACTAAAGTTACCTACAAAGTCTGTCTAGGAAGCAGTGATTCTGTTCCTAAATATGTACTTAAGTGAAAGAAGTGTACATAGTCCCCAAATGCCAGGCACAAGCACATCTGTGTCAGCCTAATTCAACATAGCCAAACCTGGATATGTAATTCTAAGTATATAACTGCATGACAGAAAAAGCAGAACATGATACTGAGTATTGACAAATGGGAAAATACAGATATATCATTCTGCCAATGGAAGCCAGACACAAACATGGCTGGCCTCACTACAGAGATCTCACCGAAGTGGAGTTTGTGATAAGTGGAGTATACCATGACACTGAAATCTGCTGCCAGCTTTGGGGTCTCTCCTACCAGCTGGGAATGGGCTTGGGAACAACATCAAGATGTCAGAAATGTTCCACATCTCCACCTAGGGGACTGCATTGGTGGATTCTTGCATGCATCCATTCAATGCATGCACTTCACTTGTTGGTGTGGTGGGTTTTTGGTTTTTTGTTTATCTATCTATATCTGTATCTATTCATCTACATCTATATATCTATATATTTATATATCTATATTTATATATATCCTGACTGTCTTAGAGCTTGGATTGTGGAGTTGTGTCATGGACAGACTAAACAAAGTTACCTATCCACCTATCCCTTTAAAGGAGCAAAAGGAGTCAGGAGAGTTTGAAGAGATCCTGGACTTCAATCTGAATTTAAATAATCCTAATGGGTCCCCTGTATCAATCACTGAGGCCAAACCTGAGTCTGGTTAGTGTTAAGTAGAAGGACCAGAGTGGTCTTTCCAGGGTGGCTTAGGGGAGGCTGGTGGGTTCTAAAGGCCTGAACCCTGGCTAACTCTGCTCTTAAAATGGCAGAGTCATCACTTTTGTGTGCCACCTCTGATGGAATGCTGTGGAACTTATCTGAGTGCACCCCAGAAGGAGAATGGATCGTAGATAACATCTGGCAGAAAAAAGCAAAAAGCCCTAAAACTCAGACTCTAGGGACAGATTCTCTGTGCCCAGAGTTGAATTTCTCCATGAGTAGCTGGACAGAACCCACACATTTAAAGGCACGAGAGTGTAAAAAGGTGAGCTTGGGGGGGGGGGGGTCATAGAGAGGGGGGGAGGTTCTACATCTGACGCAGCAGCCTTTGCTGTTTCCATAATTGAAAGGTCTCCCTGAGAACTCATGTTGTCCCCTCTTCTCCGAGATTCACTTGGGCTCCGTCACAGCCCTCCATGTGCTTCCTGGATTGCTGGTGACTGCTTCGAAGGATAGAGATGTTAAGCTGTGGGAGAGACCCAGTATGCAGCTGGTAAGTGTGGATATGTGTGTGTACACATTCATGCAAGCTGAGAAAAGGCTAGTGCAAGAAAACTAATGTAGGCTAAGGAGTGGCAAAGAGATGAAAGTTGTTTTTTCAATCTCTCTTGGAGTGGCCTGTTTCTAAGATATGATTTGAGAGAGGAGACCTCAGGCCTATAGCATCACCTCCCCATTTCTCTGTTCCTGTTTCAGCGGGGCTTGTTCCGATGTGAAGGGCCAGTGAGCTGTCTGGAACCTTGGATGGAGCCCAGCTCTCCGCTGCAGCTTGCTGTGGGAGACACACAAGGAAATGTGTATTTTCTATCTTGGGAATGAAGATGCAGTACTCAGGACAGAAATGATGTCACCAGGTGATGCTAGCCTGAAGACACCGGTGTCTACATTCTTAATAGAATTATAAAAATAAAATGTTGGAAGATCTAAAGTACAGGCCTGATTGTGTTTTCTAGTGGATTTAGATCAACTGGGAAGGATATGGATGTTCTTTTCTAATTTAACATTTATTCTTAGAAGAACTGCAAAAAAAGTGAGTCACATTTTTAATAGGTAGGTTCTATTCCTGTGTTCCTTTCTGGCCTAAGTTCTAAGATCCCATTCTTGTCAGAAGGAAGGAATACTATTGGTGACCAGTACTTAGCTTGAAGAGACCTGAGGGACTCTCGTTTGATCATAAAAGGAGACAAGAAAGAGTGAGTTAAAGTCATGAGACCTGTGAGCATTTAGGAAGAAATGGATAGACTAGGACAGTGCTGGGTTCCTGTCACAGACAGCCCTCTCCCTAGAACTAACTGGCCAGAGAGAGAAGCCGAGGCACTGAAGGCAGAACGAGTCTTTTGACTTTACATTTGACTTGTAAGTATTCATTAATAGACTAATTGGCATTCTTGGAAGAAATAAATCACAAACCTATTTCTCCCTCAAAATGAAGTTCATGGAGCTGGAGAGATGCTCTGTGGTTAAGAGCACTGGCCACTCTTACAGAGGACTGGGTTTTGATTCTCAGTGCTTACATGGTGACTTACAACTCGCTGCAACTCCAGTTCCAGGAAATCCTCTTCTGGCCTCCATAGGCAATGCACACATGTGATACACAGAACTACATGTAGCTAAAACACTCATACACATAAACTAAAATTAAATATTCTCATAAAGTGTTCTTTAAAAAAAATAAGTCAGCCTATGATGGTTCATAATCCCAGTTCAGAGGCAGGGGCATTTGGGAGGTAGATTTTTAATTCGAGGCCAACTTGGTCTATAGGGGGAGTTCTAGGACAGCCAGGACTATATAAAGAAATCCTATATTGAAGAACAAAAGAAAACTGAAACTAAAATGAATTTGATAACACTTACAACATGTTGACAAGTGGAATAATCATGCCACAGATTTACATTGACTTACTTACAAAGTTCTGGCCTTGAACTCATGGAGATCTGCCTGACTCCTTCCTCACCTCCTGAGTGCTAGGATTAAAGGTGTGTGATACCATGCCTGACTCTGTAATCATTACTGTAAAGCATAGTATATGACTGTTGTCTGTATTCGGAGGCCAAGAAAGGAGGATTTATCTTGAATTTTAGGCCATCCTGACCTACATAGCCAGTTCTAAGACAGCTGGGTATCTAGAGTGAGATTCTGTCTCAAAAGATGAAATGAAAAAGCTAGTGCGATGACTTAATGAGTAAAAGCACTGGCTGCAACTTGAGTCTGCTCTTCAGAACCCACAGTAGGAGGCGAACCAGTGCCTGCAAATTGTCCTGAGACCTCGGCGGCATGCACACTACTGGGTGTATACAGGTGTGCGTCTCCCTGTCCCCATAAATATAGCAGGAAATAATGAAGAAAACCTTTTCTGAGCCTCATTATATTTCTAAAATGCTATCTTATGGGTCCACGGTGAGAGAAAAGAGAGAACTCTACCTATCTCACAGAGATCTGTGCTTCACATATGGAGTAACTGCTTCGTACTGACATTCTCGCCTGGTAATGACGCACACCGTTCCCACCCATTCCTCATAAATATTAGCCAAGAAGTCACGTGGTTGTGCTAATGCTGAGGGGGGAGGGAAATTAAATCATTTTATTTATTTTTTGAGAGACTATAAGACCAGGCTGATCTCCAAATTGAAAATATGCTTGCCCCTGCCTCCTGAGTGCTGGGATTATAGATGTGAACAACCATGCCTGACTAGGAAATTTACTTCTACCTTGTATATGAAAGGAGAATCAGAAATGAAACCACAAATAATAGATATATCCCTAAATAACTTAATTGTTGGTAATTTTCAGTGGTGTATTAAGACAGGGTCTTGAACTTCCTATGTAGCTGATGATGAGTCTCTTCCCTCTATCCTACCAGATGCTGGGATTAGAGGTGTATATTTATTTTTTCATGATGCTGAAGTTTAAACTTGGGACCACATGCAAGCTGGATAAATAATTTCACATTGAGCTACACCCCTACCTTTTTGTTTTCCTTCCAAGCACTTTTTAAATTTTAGGTTTATTTATGTGTATAAACAATTTGGGTACATGTACATATATATGTGGGTCTGGTGCCCACAGGGGTTAAGAAGGTAGAGTTGGGTCCCATGGAACTGGAGTTATAGATGGTTATAAGCTACCATGTAGATTCTGAGAACCAAATCTAGGTCCTCTGTAAGAGCAACAAGTACTCTGAACTGCTGATCCATCCCTCCAGCCCCTTTCTTCAAATTGCTTAATATTTACGAAACCTGCAAGAATGGTAGGCATTGTTCTTAGATACCTTTCACCTGCTTCCTCTGATGCTAACATCTCAACTAACAGTTCCACAGTATTATTAACTAAAATCTACACACTGGATTTTGCCAGTTTGAAAACCCAGCAATTGTTAATTCCAGATGTAGTCATGTTGACAACCAAGAGTAATCCTCACAGCTAGACAAGCACCCTACCAACTGAGCTACATCCCCAGCTGAAGAGACAAGCTTTGTACTTTCTACGAAATATGAAGTTAGCAGTGTTTCTCACATTCCTTTCCAGGGTGAGAAAGTGCTCTTCTATTCCTCTTAGAAGTCTGTTACGAGACCTATGTTGCATTTGGTCCCAATGCCTTTTCTTCATGACATGACCATTTAAGTTTTGTTCTCCACTGGTTGATTTCATGGTGGCCCAGCCTTGCATTCCTGTGATCTCAGTCATGGCATACAATCCTTTTTATATGTTGATAGATGGACGTTTAGTCAATATTTTGTTGATTGTTAAAATTAGTCTTAAGGGATACAATCTAAGTTTTAATTGTGACTGTTATCTGGTTTGGGTTTACATTATTCTATAGAATGAGTGTGAAGTATTCCCTTCTCTTACATTTTTTATAAAAGTATATAATACCTATATCAGTTCTTAGTTTTTTAAAGTTACTTTTACTTATGTGTCTATGTCTCTGTGTGCATATATGGATGTGTGTGAGGGTGCCTTGAAGGCCAGAAGATGGTGTTGGATCTGGATCTGGAGTTAAACACAGTTGAGAGCTACCTGAGATGGGTGCTAGGAAACAAACTCCAGTCCTTTGGAAGAGCAGCTCACTATTGTAACCACTGGAGCATTTCTCTAGCCCGTCTTCAGTTTTATTAGTGGTATAGTACTTAAGCGAGTAGGTAGATTTGACTAGATGCTTATCAGTGAAGCCATTTATGCAAACATGAACCTCTGTTTTAAATCAAAAAATTTGCAGTGTTTTGACATTTGATGATGATTAGGATATCACGCAGAACTGGTATAATTAAGAGGATTTTCATGGGGAAAGTGAGTCTTTTGAGCCTGTATTCTGTCTACAGTAACATTTAACAGACACCAATTTGCAGGGGAAAATGAATTTAACAGGGCAAAGCATTAGCCTTCATTAGTGTCCTTCATTGGAGAGGCTATACACTGAGAGAGAATAGAATCCACAGTAACCTGTCACTAGCTGTGGGATACAGAGGTGCTTCTTGGAAATGAAGATAATATTGATATCAGAAGAAATGTATTTGGCGGCTAAGGAGATGGCTTAGCAGTTATGAGCACATACTATCTTACAGAGGACCTATACTAGAGTTCTTGGAAGGAATAAAACACACACACACACACACACACACACACACACACACACACTTTAAGGAAATTTAGAGGGGCTTACAGTTCAACAATGGCTGTCTTCCACTGGAAAGGCTAAGAATCCAGTGGTTGTTCAGTCCATGAGGCTGGGTGTCTCAGTTTCAATCTGGTTCTGGAGTCCCAGGGAATGCCTACACTGCTGCTGGTCTTCAGTCTACATTAGAATTCCAAAGAAGCAGGCCAACGAACGCCTCAATAACATGATAGATGAACTTGTCACAGTATCTAAGGGCAAGCAGGCAAAAAGTAAAAGCTTCCTTCTTCCATGCCCTTCATGTGAGCCACCACAGGTGTGACCCAGATTTAGGGTGGCTTTTCCACCGAAGGTGATCCAATCAAAAAATCCCTCCTAGCATGCCCAGCTGTTTGGGTTTTAAGATTCCAGATGTAGTTAAGATGGCTTACCAGGGTTAGCCATCACAGGACCTGTAATTCTAGCTCCAGGGATCCAGTTCTCAGCTGTCATTGCACTCATGTGTACCTACTTACACACAGATGCTTCAGACACACACACATCATTCTTAAAAATAAACCTTAAAAAAAAAGCTGAGTGTGACCACACTCTCTGTAATTCCAGCATTGCATTTTGGGGTACAAAGGACTGAACTGCTGGGACTTGCAGAGCATCAGCCTCTCTCCAGAGCACAGCCGTCTCAAGGGGACAAAGGGGACAGTGTGAAGAGTGCTAGTGCATGCACCCGACACCTTCCCTGGCCTCCATGTGTGCACACAGGCATGTACACCACAAAGAATAAGTGCTTGGAGAAGTAAAACCCCAAGAAGCCATAGATAGATTTATACTATTTTATTAAACAAAATATCAAAAAGTTCAAGGACATAATAGTGCTTGGTTTTTGTCTGAAGATTATATTCTCTCTGGCTTGTCTGATCAACATTCACCACAGCTGCAGAAAGTTAAATTGAATCTTTAGAAGGTATCGCATATGGACCTGGTTGGGGTTATAAACAATAAACTCATTGTAGTTGAGGGTGTACCCCTCTGGATTGAGAATTCCTGTGTCACTGGCTGGTCCTAAGGGCACTATACTCCCATTCCTGCCAAATGGAAGAAAATATGTCAAAATTAGCATTTTGTCCAGAGTTGAACTAGACATGTAGATTCTTAACAATTAGAAAGAAGTCTTCCAGCAGCCTTAGCTCAGGGTACTTACAGGGTGATGAAGTGGGCAGGGCTGGGAGCCATCTTTCCCATCCCCTTGGTGCTATGCTTGCCCTGAAGCAATCCTTCTGCCTTAGGATTGGCCTCCAGTAGTTCATTACACTGACCTAGAGCTACCTGCAAAGCAAAAGATCCCTGAATGCCTGCCTATACCCAGTCAGGAAATAGGTGGTTCTAAAGCCACCCAGAACACCCTGATTTGTATTTTATTCCCTCACTTTAGCAGAAGAGTCTAATGCAATCAATGGGAATCCCAATCCAGGTGAATTTCTTGAATCCAAAGTCAAATTTTCTCAGTGAAAAAATCTGAGTTGATTAGAGATCATTGCTGTGTCCCCTGCCTTACCTCTGACAGAAGGAGCAATCCTGTATTCTTTAGGCGAGAGGCAAAGCAGTAATTGGCACTCTTGGAGGACATGTCAGCAAAGTAGATACCTTTCCCAAACTGAAATAGATCAGCAAAAATGGAGATCAGCTGTCTAGTCCACTGTATAAGAAGGTCCTGGTATGGTGTATGCCTTTAACCCCTGCACTCAGAAGGCAGAAGCAGACAGATCTCTGAGTGTGAGTCCAGCCTGGTCTACATAACAAGTTGCAGACTATATAGTGAGACCCTATCTCAAAACAAAACCAGCAAAAAATTCTATGAGGACAAAGACTCAACACTGACCATGAGGCTTTGTTCTCATAAACACAGCATAGTTCCTCCCCCACTGTCCTTTCCGTGTCAGTTCAAGAGACAACAAGAACAGTCACAGATTTTTGCCTTTGGGGAAAAGAGACATATCTTTTAGAATTTAAAGAAAGAGGGACACAGTAAAAAAAAAAAAAAAAAAAAAAAAAAAAAAAGATGTGGTTTTTAGTGAGCAGGTTTTAACTCTTTTCAAGAAGTACCACCTAATCCTGGGTTGGAGGACCAAGTCATCGTTTGTACGTTTTTCCCCTTTGGGCTCCTACTAGCCTTCAGTCTCTACTTACCATATAACCTGTGATGGGAGCCTCAGGTGGGGCAACTCTAAGCCCATGGCTCAGGATCCCCACCCAGTTACTCAGCCTGGAACCGTGCCAGAGCAGCATCCTAAGAAAGAGCCATTAGTTTACTCTTCTCCTGCAAACATCAATCTCAAATACAAAAAAAAACCCAAACAAACACAGCAGCTGCCTCTGCCACTCTCCAAGTTCCTTCACTGCATTTCAGCCAAGGAAATGTCTACTCAACCCAGAGCTGGACTCAGACCTGTTAGGAAGGTCCTTTCTGAAGACCTCTTTCTCCCCTTCTTTCTCTACTTCAAAAACATCCAGCAAGGTCATAGTATAGTCCTTGTGTGTAGGAGCATGGGTAGACTGTAGGTACTGAGAAATCACCTGTGGAAAAGAATTAAGAATAGCAAATGTGGACCCTGTAAGAGACTAGACTGAACTGAAAATGCAGGGCCACTGAAGCTGGCAGAACTTTCTGTCCCCAAACAACCTCACAGTGAGTTAGAAAGAGTTCTACATTCCCAAGTTCCTGGTAAATACAGGGGTGGGAAGGATGGGTTTTACTGTGTAAGAATGTGAAGATAAATGTCTATTTTTATTACTTTAAACTCGTTACTTTCATGATCCAGAGGACGCAAAGCACAGTGTAGGTTTCTATAGTGCTGGTCCAGTGGGTGTTCTAGGCCTTGGCGCTCGGACTTCACCAGTTTAAGAGCAATTTCAATGTCTCCCAGTGCCTAAGAAAAGGAAATAAAGAATCAGTGTGAAGGAACTCAGGAGACGAGACTGAAACCTTCCAAATGCATTCAGATCTCACCTCTAGCAGTTTTACTTTGTCTGACAGTTCCTTCTCTGTCCGGATTACTGGAGGGATGGAGAGTCTAAGGACAGAGATACAACCACAATGAGCAGTCTGATTTGTGAATACAAGATGCCTGGCTAAAAAACAGGTCCTCTGGGAAACTGAGATTTGTCTTCTTACTAAAAGGAAAAGAAAAGAGCTGGTCCTGGTGGTGTACACCTTTAATCCCAGACTCAGGAGGAGGGGTAGGAACATCTCTGTGAGCTGAGTTCAAGGCCAGCCTGGTCTACAGAGAGAGTTCCACGACAGCCAGGAATACATAGAGAAACATGGTCTCAAAACAAACAAACACATTTTAAAAAGGAAAGAAAGAAACAAAATTAGGATTTCCTATTTGAAAGAGAGAGACCTGTGAAGATTTCAAAGCCCAAGTATATAAAGGGATATTAAATGCACATTCTGGGTAGGATAAAACATACTACTTAGATTTTCATGTTACGTTAGGGACTAGAGTAGAAATTTATGGGATCCTTACTAGAAATAAGCTACATTGACATCAATAAGGAAGTTTGAATACAATCTAGAAGGAGTAAGTCTTTTGAGAATTTGGGATACTTTGAGGTCATGGAGTTCCCAGAAAGCAACAGAGGAAGTGGAAACAATGAAAACAAGGATGGAGAATGAACAGAACTAGGCTACAGCTCAGGGAAAGTGCTTGAGTAACATGAACACGGCCGAGGTTCAACCCCAGGACCACACACACACACACACACACAAAGGGCAGAAGTGTGTTTTCTTTGTTTAATACCAATCATTTGGATTCAGAAAAGTGGTATCTGTGTGATTATAGTCCTCTTAAAGAACAGAAGGGGTGGGATTTGCAAGGTGTTTTATGCAGTGGCTAGATATAGATTTTTTATGTTTTTGTATTTTAAGGGTTATTTTTTATTTTGTGGGTCAGGGGTCCATTCTCTCTTGAGTTGGTAGCATTCATTTGGTCAAAATACAGTTCTAATAAGTTGGGAAATTATGTCCCATATTTCTTTTATTTTTAAAATTTCCTTGCACCTTCTCTCTATCTCCTGAGTGCTGACGTCCCTTATTCTAAGCTAGCTACAAATCATACTGGATTCAGTTCTATTTAAGATGACAAAGATTAAGAGGACCATAACCTCTGTAGCTGCTTAGGGCATAAAAGGTGAGTGGAAGAGCAAGGTAAAGAGACAGCACGACCTTACCCAAAGTCATGAGGGATCCTGGTGTAGAATTCATTGCACGCTTCAACAAGCGCTCGCCCATGCTGCCCAGCACGAATACAATCCTCAATCTTCTTGAGAGACTGGTAACCTGCCTTGATTTGTGCCACTGTCAGCTTTCCTGGAGGCCCAGTAAGAGATCAGACTCCAGACTAGGGTCCCATCCCTGTAAACTGTATATCCCTACCCAATAACGACTCAATTCCTCTCAATACCCCTCCTTCAATCCCGTTTCCCTCACTCAGGACTTTGAGTAAACCTTAGCTATAGCGCTGAGACTGCTCACTGCAGAGGCAGGACACTGAGGGGCTGCAGCAGAGTCTGAGTCCTACCAAGCGGGGCTCTCTTGGTGTCATACTTCATCTCAATCATCATCTCTTCCATGGTCTGCACATTACAGATCAACTTTAGCAGTTCCTGGACTCGAAGATCCAGCTGAGACTCGGGCTTCAAAGTTTCCTCTTGTTTTGTTTTACTTTCATCCTGTAGCAAAATAAACACCACTTCATCATCTGTGGGAACGGTTCTACTATGATCCTGTGTTTGAATGCTGGTACATTCCTATTAGGAATCTAGTTAGAGAAGCCAATGTGATTTCCAAGCTGACTTGTTAGTGCTCCCTCACAGTGAGTCACTCAGAGGAAGAACAACAGGTCCTTTCAACTATGTCTAAGTTATGTAAACACAGCTCTTACACCCCAGACCTTCTGATTTATTAATACAAGCTTCTTATTTTCAGATCTTATTTTAAGAAACTTCTCAGCATTCTGGAAACCCATTTGTCAAAATTAATTTTCTTTCCTTCTTTTTTGGTGATTCTTGGTTTTGAGCCCAGGGCCTCGTGCATGCTGGGCAAACATTCTACTTCTGACCCTACACTTGACCTCTTCACAGTGGTGTAGAAGTGAAGCCAGTCTTAAACAGCTTCTCAGTTTGGTCATTTATTGATTTTCTCTTGGTCAATAACACTGAACTTCTAGAAGCAGGCCTTGGATTTCATAAGAATTCTAGTACATAACAGAGAAGACCAGAAAGGTATATATTTTGGTCCTTTGTAATCAAAGATGACGGAGAGTTCTCTCAGAGGTGGAAAGCAGCAGTGACTCCTAATATCCCAGCCTCTTCTGGTCTTGGCCTGATCTCCAGCACCTGGCTAGCTCTCCCTGACTCAGAGAGTCAGCGTACCTGCGTGTTGGCAGCATAGTCCATCTGTAACATGTCGTATTTTCCAGGTACTTTCTCAAAGTTTTCACGATCCTCCCAATTGTTTTTTAGTTTTGTCAAGGAATCTGTGGAGCCCAAGGTAGTGGGAAGGTCATACGAGTCAAGGTTCACTGCCAGAGGGAGGCATACAGCAATCCCCTAACATACTTTCTCAACAGACAGCTCAGGCCCAGCTTAGTGTCCGTAGAGGGAACTGTAAATCAGGACACTGAGTGAACAGAAACACTGCAACAAGGGAATTATGTAAAACTGGGAGCAAAAGGCTTCCCGGCTTCCCAAAGGTGCCAAGATAGAAGCCATGGATGTACAAAAGAACAGGTAGATAAACAATACTTGTCCCAGAAAGAGACATGTTTTTAGACTCTAGAAAGTCTGTCCTCAAAAATCACCTCCAGAAGTTTAAAGCCGCAGGTGCAGTCTGGTGTGTCAAATGTTTTATATTTGCTTGCTGTGTTTAAAAGATTCCTCTGGTCAACTTCTAGGTTGATGTAATCACTGGCTGAAGATACAACTTACTGCTCTAATCACAGGGAGTCAGAGTAGAAATGAACACTTATGCCAAATTAGCCTTACATGAAACATTTCAGCAAGAGAGATTCAAGAGGGTGTGTTTTTAAACTCATTTTAAGCACTTACTTTTTCTGAAATATTTCTTTTGCTTTGTTGAGGTCACCAGAACAAGCCACCAAGCTGTGCTGTCCCGTTTTCCCAACTGCAAAGTAAATGCCATACATAGGATGGTTCCTTGCCCTCGACCCCAGTATAGCTCTCCAGTGTAGTAACAAGCCATCTCTCTATGGTCTCTCTGCTTATTGTCTGACTTATAATAGGCAGGAAAAGAGGAAAGGTGAAACGGCTTAGGCAATTGATCATACTGATACAAATTATCACTAAGTGTCACAGCCTATAAGCAGTACCGTCAGTCCAGTGCAGAGGTCTTGTCAGCCTCGACAAGCTTCCCAACGTGGATGCCTGCCACTCCCCAACCTCAAATGCCCACCTGGATTCCTGAGCCACTCAGAGACCTAAAGTCCTTACTGCATTGCCTCTGTAATTCTGAATGACAACTCATCAACCCACCATAAAGCCTTTACCTCGGCCCCACCTCATCCAAACGCTGAAGTTCTTCTGGGCATCATCCTCTAACAGCTGAATAAGGTAGTACTTGTTGTTGTTGAACTGGAGATTGGTCTGTGACAAGTGGGAGAACAATACCACAAGAGGAGTTAGTTTTATAACTGGAGGTCACAAAAACCACCTTTTGTTTTTTTTAAGACTATCACAGTGAAAGCACAGCATGATGAAACAAATAGATCTTAAGAGAATAAGGATATAAACAGGAACTTAACATTTCAGTCTTGGGAATTAAAGTGGGATCTTGGAAGCTTCCTGAAACCCACTACCCAACCTGACATCCTATATTAACTAATGGCATCCTCTCAATAGCCCCCTCCATAGACATTTTTCACTCTACATTATTAAGACAGGGTTTCTCACTGAACCGGGAGCTCACTGGCAAGCCCATGTGTTCACCTGTCTCTGTCTCCTTGCTGCTAGGACTACAGGTATGAGCCACTGTACTCAGCTTTTTATTAAGGTGATGGGGAGCCAAGCTCAGGTCCTCAGGCATATACTGCAAGAGTCAGGGACACAGCTAGCTCCCTGGCACGGCTTATGATAGTTTAGGCATAAATAACACAAAGGACTACTAGTGAGCTGTAAAATGACATGTATTAGATCAATAAATCAAAGTGTGTGCCTGGTGAGAAAGCTCGGTCAGTAAAGTGCGTGCTAAACAACCATAAGACCCTGAGTTCAATCCCCAACCCACATGAGAAATTGAGCATGGCCATGCACATTTGGAATCCCAGCACTGAGTTGGCAGACACGTGGATTCCTGGAGCCTGCTCACTGGCCAGTTCCTTAACAGGAACCTCTTTTAATAGATTCCTATTAAGAAAGCAGGTTAGCAAAATAACTTTCCGTTAAAAAAAAAAAAAAAAAGCAAAACTAGTCAATGGAACCTGATGAACAACACCTGAAATTGACCTTTGGCATGTATACATGTAAGCATACATCTGCACTCATAAGCACAAAAGTAGATAAATCCAAATATGAGTCATATCCAGGAAATAAATGAACAAAGAAGATATATCTATTCAAAACAATGTGTATGTGAAAGACAAAGACACACACTCAGAGAGACAGACAGACACACACACACACACACACACACACACAGAGAGAGAGAGAGGAGAGAGAGAGAGAGAGAGAGAGAGAGAGAGAGAGAGAGAAAGAAAGAGAGAGAGAAAGAAAGAGAAAAGACTAGGGGCTGGAGAGAGGTTTCAGTGGTTTAGAAAACTGGCTGTTCTTCCAGAGGACTGGGATTCAGTTCCCAGCACCCACATGGCAGTTCACAAATGTCTGTAACTCCAGTTCTAGAGGATCTGACGCCCTTACACAGACACACTTGTAGGCACAGATACACATAAAATAAAAATGAGTCATTAAAAAAAGATTGGTTAGGGATCTAGCTCTGTGTAGAGCCTTGCTTAGCAAGCACAAGGCACTGGGTTTGGTCTCTCAAACTGGGAATAAAAAAGAAACAGAACATTGTGGTGCACACACTTATAATTCTAACTCTCAGGAGGCTGAGGCAGCACAGTTACTGTCAGTCTGAGGCCAGCCTGGTCTACAGAGTGACTGTCAGGCTAGTAAGGGCAACATATCAACACACACATGCACATGCAAAGATAAGGGTGGGGGTTAGGGGGTCTTCACACATGTGCTAGGGTACATGTGCCTCCTTCCACCAGGCACACACAACAGTAATACTTTTTAAATAAAAAAAAAATTAACTACACATGTTTAAAATGTCAGCATGAACTTGGTTAGACAGCTGTGCCCCTACAATACTAGCCCTATAGCTATGGAAACAGGAAGACTGAAAGTTCAAGGCCTGCTTGGGCTACACAGAGAGAACCTACAACAAGGAAATAAACAGAGAACCCCACAAAACAAGCCAACAAACTAAAAAGTCTTCACCACGGGCAAAAAGGAGATCATAATATAATCAAAAGCCAATATCAACTGTGGAAAGATATGAGCCATTTATATTATAAGGAAATTCTAATAACCTGGACTAGCCAAGGGCTCAATGAGTAAAGGTACTCCCTGTGAGCCCAGCTAATCCTGAGTTCATCACAGGGACCCTCTAGGCAGAAGGAGAGAACTGACTCTTTTCTTATTTTTTTCCCTTGTCTGTTTTTTATGTAGCCCTAGCTGTCCTGGAACTCACTATGTAGACCAGGCTGGCCTTGAACTCACAGAGATCTGCCTGCCTCTGCCTCCCAAGTGCTGGGATTAAAGGCACGTGCCACTACACAAGACTGAGAACTGACTCAAGTTGTCCTTTGTCCTCCACACACATATACACACAAATTAAATAAATATATGTAATTTTTAAAATGAAAAAAAAAAAAGAAAGAAATTCCTACAAAAAGAATGAGTTATTATCTTACTTGATTTAGCATGACATCATAGACATCATCTCCTTCACAATACACATGAGCCTGGGAAGAGAGAAAGCAAAAACATCAATGCACTCAGTCTCGACTTTGTCCCCTTACTCTCCAGCACTTCCAACACTTGTTTTTCAGGAAGAAAAAAGGAAATGTATTTCTACACACAGACTATCATTATTATAATTAAAACATAATAACTACTTCTAATTACAGAAGCCTAAAAAGTCTAACTCAAAAGAAACCTGCTTTTAAGTAGGTTTGTTTCTAGATCCTTCCAAACCCTTTCCTCTAATATTTTAGGAAGTATTTTTAAAAAGAGCACCAACGATATTCTAGACAGGGATGATAGTAAAACAAAAGAACTCTGCTGTCCTTTCCAGATGCTTTTACCTTTCCCACCTTGGCTGTACACTCTGGGTCCACAGGAGCTTTGCCCTTTAACAGCAAGGTCTTCACAGAGTCTGGGAGAACATAAATATGCACTACCATTACCGATGTGGGACTCAAAAGAGCAGTCTTGGCTAGAAAGCTGTCATAATTAACTTTGCCCTTCCTGAGCAGTCCAGGTCTTCTGCCTAGGTCCTAATGCATCTCAAATCTATGAAAATAAAGATTCGCCAGGCGGTGGTGGCGCACGCCTTTAATCCCAGCACTTGGGAGGCAGAGGCAGGCGGATTTCTGAGTTCGAGGCCAGCCTGGTCTACCGAGTGAGTTCCAGGATAGCCCGGGCTATACAGAGAAACCTTGTCTCGAAAAACCAAAAATAAATAAATAAATAAATAAATAAATAAAGATTCAACAAAGTAGACTGGTATTAGAGAATGCCCAAGTGATAGAGAAATTAATTGCATCCTCAAAGAGGAAAGGAACAAATATCATCCCAATTCTTCTGGCAATCCAAGAGTTGTCCCATGTCCTCCCTGGGTCATTACCTTGCTTGTCTTTTGTCCTGTCTGCATCCTTCCCTCCAGCCATAGGCCCCTTTCTCTGGCATGTGCGCATTTTCTTGCCAGGTGGAGAGTCTTCTGTTGCTTTGTTGCCATTATCAGCTTTCTTGGTTTCATTTAGCACTGATGGCACAAACAATATACGAAGAATTACTACACTCTGAAGATGATCTAACTTTACTGAATCAACACTGAAGCAAAATAAAAACACAGGGAAATTAGAGGGCTGTGAAAAGGAAAGGCAGCCCCTCCTATCCCAGAGTCTGGCTGAAGCCTCTCTGCAGCCCAATTAATGTGCTAGGCTGCTGACACAGATCTTCAGATATTTTCATGTTAAAATGACAATGAATTGGGCTGGTGGTCTAAATGAATCTGACAATGGGCCTGGTTCATTTCTCTCCCACTTTATGGGAAACTTAAACAGACCACCAACATTGTTTACAGTGCTGATAACCTAACTCGTACCCCTTATCATCTAGACTCAGACACTGGAATTCTGTCAGATCCAGCTCAGGAACTGTGATCTCATTTCAATTCTTTAACAACTCTTTCAAGAGCCAAAACTCACACATCTTACATACATGTTTATTATAAAGTCAGTGAAGGATGATTATTCTTTGAGAAGCCCACACCCATGTTCTGTGGCGGCATCTTTCTTCCCAGGCATTTCTGTTCTTTTAACCCTTGTGTTTAAAACATATATTGATGTCTCCTTTAATAAACTTCCAACTCTGGTTCATCTTGCATACTCCTGAAAGTCCTTTCTACTTTAAAGTCAAGAATACTAGGTTTGCCTGAGTGGAGGTCTCTGAAAAACTTAGGTTGCTGTCCGAGACAGCAGAGTTGTCTCTGCTCTTGACTGCTAACAAACGTTAAAAAAACAAAACAAACAATCAAAAAAACCCAAGAAGGTTATTATTTCATTTTATGTGTATGGGTGTTTTGTCTGTGTGTATATATATATATATGTGCACCACGTGCATGTTTGGTATACCTGTTGGTCTGGTAGGATGGTTATGTCCTGCCATGTGGGTTTTTGGAATCAAACCAAGGCCCTCTGCAAGGGCTCAAGTGGTTGTTTTGTTTTTGTTTGTTTTTTTTTTTTTAAACACTGAGCTAACTCCCAGCCCCCTGACAACTCTCCTCTCCCCTTTTTTAAATGACAGGTTTCTCTATATAGCCCTGGCTGTCTTGGATCTCACAAAGATCCTCCTGCCTCTGCCTCCCAAGTGCTGGCATTAAAGGTGTGAGCCAACATGCCCCCAGGCTCTCATAATTCTTTTAAAGAAAGGATTTAAAGTAGCTGGAGAGGTGGGTCAGTGATGAAGAAGTTCCCCCACTCTTCCAAAGGATCTGGGTTTAAGTTCCATCTCTCAAATGGTAGACCATAACTGTCGGTAACCCTAGTTGTTCCAGGGGTAGTCCAACACTTCTAGGCACACACATACTTGGTGCACATATATAAAGTAGATGAAACACACACATAAAGATTAAATAATTTTTAAAGAAATAATTTAAGATATTCTTTTGAACATATACATATAACTTGCACACCACTCACTAAGCAATACTGCCTAAATTGCTATCCTGACCGAATATTAATAATAGGATAAAATAAGTTTACAGAGATGTTTACAGTTCATTAAATGAAGTCTCATAGCCTTTGGTCTTTAATGCCTTCCTTCAAACTAGACCACTTCATCATAATCATCAGTAAAGTGTTCTATGGTCTGGACTGAGCAGCTTACACCCAGCGTTGCTTCTTGGAGCTTCAGAACCTGTAAGTTCATTATACTTCAGTTGCCCGAAATATAAAATCGAGACCACAGATACAGTATACAGTCCATAGACAACAATTCTAAGACTCGAATTTTACTTTCTGAAATCGGATGTATCTTAAAAGGTTGTCGTAAGTAGCTAATCACTTTACTGTAAGCGTTTATCAGTTCTCAATGCTACTGTCAATAACAAAGACTTGAAATATTGAATGACATAATCTATTAACAATACTTGGCACTTAAGTTTGCAGTTACGGGTCTACACGCCTCTTTGGACTGAAGTGTCATATGCAAAAGAGAGGAGCTCCCTGTGACTCTGGGCCGAGCATTCTGCCTGTGGACTGAGTTCATACCTCGTCTTTCACAGCCAGATTTCCGCCGCCGCGGCGCCATCGCGCTTGATGGACAACGTCATCACTCCTTGCCCGGATGAGCGGGCTGTTGGTTTGGAGCAAGAGCCTGGGATAAAGCACATGCAAATTACGCGCTGTGCTTTGTGGAAGTCACCATAAGCTTAAAGTTTATTCCTCTTCGGAGTCTTATTATAGTCGGCTTTCTCCACCCTGAAACTGGGCGGAGGAAGCTCATCAGCGGGGCCACGCGCTGAGTGCTCGTCACTCTTTGGCCCCTGGGAAGGTCTGAGACTGGGGCCTCCCGCGGCCCTAACCGGGCTCTCCCCGAGCGGGGAGGTGAGTTCCCAGAGAGCAGGGGCTCCACGCGTGGGCAGACTGGGCAGGAGAAGCCCCTGGTGGGCGGATGCCTCCCTCGCCGGAGCTTGGAACAGACTCACGGCCAGCAGTGCGAGTTCAATGGCTGAGGTGAGGCACCTCGCGGGCCTCATAACCCAATTCAGACTACTCTCCCCCGCCTTTTTGGTTCCGGACCCGTTTACTTTTTCTAATAAAAGGAGTGAAGACTGTAGCCCCTTGATCTGTGCTTGAGTAATGACTCCAAAGGATTGATATAATTAGTATCTCATTCAGTATTTTTCAACAGTGTGTGACTGTATTAACCACAACCCTCTAAAATACGAAGACCGAGTAAAAATGGTAGAAGGGAGTTTGATAACATTTAGCGAAACATGATATGAACCCCCTCCCATTGTTGAATTTTTGGGCTATACTTTAGCCACCATAGCTTCATGTACCTTGTTATTGGAAATATATATATATATATGTACTTCTTACAAAAGCAAAAATGAACCTGTAGCTATAAAAAGTACTCAAGAAAAGCATATAGTTCTCAATGCTACTGTCAATAACAAAGACTTGAAATATTGAATGACATAAATATTAACAGTACTTGGCACTTAACTTTGCAGTTACGGGTCCACACGCCTCTTTGGACTGAAGTGTCATATGAAATCATAACACATAATAGGCTAGGAACGCCTCATGAAGTAAATGAGCAAAGTTGAGCTACATCGAAGAACAAAGAGAGGAGAGGCAATTGAGATAGGAGTGGACTAGGCTCATACCAAGCCCAGCTTTCCTTACAAAGGCCAGAAGCTGTGATTTGACTCCTGTGTAGATGCCTCAGATCGATTAATGACCAGAACTCAAAAAATAAAAACTTTGATTACCGTTTCCTGTCCCTCGTCTCCTCCAAATCCCCATCCAACTAACTCCATGCCTTCTTGATCTCTCTTTAGAAAACAGGCAATTAAAAAGAAAAACAAAACAAAAAATAAATAAACACAAGTGACACATACACAAACACACATACAAACTCATTTTTAAAAAGATGGGTGTGGTGACACACACCTTTAATCCTATTGCTTGGGAGGCACAGGGAGGCAGTTCTCTGAGTTTAAGGCTAGCCTGGTCTCCAGGGTGAATTATAGGACAGCCTGGGCAGGCTACATAGAAAAAACATCTTGAAAAACACACACACACAAAAAAAAAATAAAATAAAAAAAAAATGAAGACAGAAAAAGCACAAGAGACATATATGCTCATTTGAGTAGGGGGGAAGGGGGGATGAGCAAGCCCACACGCGCGCGTGCGCGCGCGCGCGCACACACACACACACACACACACACACACACACACAAACACACGCGCGCGTACACATCCCGTATCAAATGAGTCAGTAGGGATGAGGCTCTAGCTAGGCACCAGCTTAACCCCTCCATATTCAATGAGTATGTCAATATCAATTTTTAGCAATAGGGGCTTACAATCAATTTGCAGAGAGCAAACAATACTTGGACAATAGCCTGGCTTGTTTGAGGGTTTCCATGGACCCTCTTTGGCCAACAACTCACTTAGATGTCACCCATTCCTGGCACTGGAGGTTTCTCTTGGTGGCGACAGATGCCTAGTTGAGGCTTTCCTTTCATACATGTATATGTTTTAAGAAGCTTCTACAGTAGTAAGTTTCCATACGACCTGTATTTATTTGTCCCTTCCTGTATTCTCACCCTCATTACCTCTCTTCTCCCTCCCCCTCCCCATTTAATCCTCCAGCTCCAGTCTCCCTTTGTTTCTCCATAGTTATATATTCTATTTCCCTTCCCTTGGGAGATCCTCCCCTCCTCCTTCTTCCCTCCTCCCTAGCTCTATGCCTAACCTTTATGGTTGATTATACTGGATTACAGCATGCCTATGGAAGGATTAAAAGTTAACATCCACATATAAGAGAAGATGTATTTTGCCTTTTTAGGTCAGGGTTACCTCACTCAAGATGACTCCCCCCCATCCATTTATTTGTGATATTCTGAATTTCTTCATCCTCTTCCTTTTCTTTCTTTCTTCTTCCTCCTGCTTCTCCTCCTCTTCTTTCTCTTCCTCCTCCTCCTCCTTCACTTCTTCACAGACCTGGGACTCATTCTGTAAACCAGGCCTTGAACTCAGGGATCGATCCACTTCCCTCTTCCTCCCCAGTGGTAGGATTAAAGGTGTGTGGCACCCTTCCAGGTTCATAATTTCTTATTTATTTTTAACAGATGAGCGATATTCCATTGTATAGTACCACATTTTTTTCCTGACCAGGATGTCCATCAAGACTCTTTCTCTCTCTTTCTTTCTTTCTTGACTCAATTATTTATTATGTATGTACAACAGCATGCCAGAAGAGAGCACCAGATCTCATTACAGATGGTTGTGAGCCACCATGTGATTGCTGGGAATTGAGCTCAGGACCTTTGGAAGAGCAGTCAGCGCTCTTAACCTCTGAGCCAACTCTCCAAATTCTCTCTAACTTTCTCTTTTAATTCCTGGCTATTATGTACAGCAGCAATGACCACGAATGAGCAAGTGTCTGTGCAGAATGAAGCATCCTTTGGGTATATGTCCAAGAGTGGTATATAGCTGGAACTTGAGGTCAATCTGTTCCCAGCTTCTGAGGAAATGCCACACTGATTTCCACAGTGACTGTGGAAATTTTCACTTTCCCAGCAATAGATGAGTGTTTTTCTCTCCTTATATCTTTGCCAGCATGAGCTGTCATTTGTTCTCTTGATCTTGGCCCTCTAATTGGGGTAAGATGGAATAGTTTTGATTGCATTTCCCTGATGACTAAAGATGCTAACCATTGCTTCGGTGATCCTTAACCATTTGTCTCTCATCCTTTTAGATTTCTTTGTTTAGATCTGGCTTATTAATTTTCTTGATATGCATTTTTAAAAGTTTTTAATGTATTTTGGATATTAATCTTCTATTGGGTATGTACTTGGTAAAGATCTTTTCCCGTTCTGCAGAGTGCTTCTTTGTCTAAAAGATGTTGTCCAATTGCAATACAGATGGCATAAAAAGCTTACATCAAGGGAAAATCTAACATCAAGGGCCAACCTGTTAACCCTACCCTTACTAAGTTGGGGAAATGGAAGTTTAGATGTGTACAAGTATTCAAATTTTTATTTTGAAGGATAAGCATTAAACCACCCATTAAAAAATGTATTGATTGTTAGCTTGATGATTGCCCTGAATTCAATTTCTAGCTTGGATAGTTATAGACTGTTTATAATTGGACCTATTACCTTGCATAAGTTAGCCATGTTGAGGTTGTAAAAGGATGGGAGGTTACTCAAGATGGAAATTGTTTGGAATATAACAAGGACATACTCAAACCACTTCCATTATCTGTGTTTGCTTGTGTGTTGTGTCGTGATCCAGAAAGAAATTTCGTGTAGGAGTTCAGTCTTAAAATGAGAGTTGAGTTGCAGTCCGGCAGCATATTTTAAGAGGTGGAGGAGGGGGGGAGAGGGAGGGGGAAAAGGGAAGGGGAGGGGAGGAAGAGGAGAGGCTCCTTGAACTCAGCCAATCAGGTTCGGAGTCCCATTACTTAGGTAGCTTTCCGTCCTTCAACGTTCTCTATCTCTCGCTTCTGGTGGTCTGGTAAGTGCGCAGTTAATTTGGATCTTTGTTTTTTAACTCGGATCTCTGGTTTTAAATTTCTCTTTCTTTGGGTCTAACCGGGGAAAGGCTTTTATTTCAGGTCAGCGCTGGAGTTTGTGAGTTGAGAAGAGATACATTTCTGCTTCTGGAGGTTAGGGGAGGGCAGGCAGGTAGAGTACCTACCTGGTTTGTTTCCACGTGGGCCTCGGCAGTCCTGGGTTTGCCAGCTTTTCCGAGACCAGGTGACCCAGAAACAGTACATTCTACCTCGTGCACGGGGTTCCTGAATCTGGGGAGATCCTCGGCATCATTTTTTTGCTATCTGAGAAAGGCACCGTTACTACCCCGGCGCTAATCTGGGGCGATCCTGGGACAGCGAGTTCAGCCACTGTCTTTAGTTGTCTGGTGAAAGTCGCGGGGCCACGACCTTGGCTCATTTTCGAGCCTTTTGTGAACAGTGTTTGTTGTAGTGCTTGCTCAGACCATGTGTGAGACTAGATAGTAAACTCTGAGGACAGGTGATTTAACACGCCCTACGAGGGCTAACGGTCGCTTCTGTGTCTTAAAGTACTTAAAATACTTTGAGAAGAACTTGAGCTTTGCGCAAGTCAATATTCAAATTGTAGCGCTTGGGTCTGTTCTGGTGATACAGCTCTGCTCGGAGGATAGTGTGAACCATTCTGAACGAGCAAAATACACCCTAGTTGGTGTATAGTAAATGCTAACTACTTTGCAAAAGTAAGGTGTGAATTTATATAATATCCACATTGTGGATAGTTTTTCCTTATGAAAAGTTTTCTTCTAGTGACCTCGTGTGTGGCGCTCACAAGACTCCTGTTTTTCTCCTTGATACTAGTCTGAATGTAAAGTTTTTTTTTGTTTTTGTTTTTGTTTTTTTTTTTTTTTTTGAGACATGGTTTCTCTACGTAGCTCTGGCTGTCCTGGAACTCTTTGTAGACCAGGTTGATGTCAAACTCAGATATTCCCGGGTCTGCCTCCTGGGTGCTGGGATTAAAGCCATAGGTCACCACCGCTAGGCTGGATAATTAAGTCTGTACATGTGTGGGGGCATATGCATAAAGTATGCAGATGCCTTCTGAACCAGAAGAGGTTTTTGATTCTCGAGTTAACAACGGCAGTGAGCTGCCCAACTTGGGTGCTGGGAATTGAGCTGAGATCTCTTCAAGGCAGCAAGCTTTAACTGCTTCTCCGTCTCTGCAGCCCTACTTAGTCAGTTATTTTTATTTATTTTTGAGACAGGGTCTCATGTAGCTCTTGCTGTCCTGGAACTTGCTATGTAGACACGAGTGGCTTCAACTCAGATCTCTGTCTCTTGAGTGCTGGGATCAAAGGTGACCCATGCAATATTATTTAGGCAGAAAATGTGAGAAGAGAATCCTAATCCAGCGAGTTGAATGTCGGCATATGTGGCGTGCATATCCTTGAGCTTATTTGTCTGTAAGGCCGTAATTACATGCATGTGCATATGTGTGCCTGGTATCTGCAGAGTCTAGAAGAGGACATTGGATCCCCCTAGAACTGTAGTTACTTTTTGGAGACACTAATCTTGGTAGTACTGGGAACTGAACAGGTTCAGAGTAGTCAGTGACGTTCTTACCTGTCTCCCTAGGACTTATGTATCCTAAGCTGTGTGCATATACAGTAAAGTATGTGTATTCACTTCTGCCTTCTGTACATAACTATATTCTGTGCTTTTCTCTATAAGTAAAGAACATTCAGATGCTTTGTCAATTCTAATATATGTACACGCCATAATTTGGTAGCTTATGATCTTATTATCTTCTCCCAAATGAGTAACTATAAATAGTATTATAGTGGTTTTTTTTTGTTGTTGTTGTTTGAGACAGGGATTATGGCTGTCCTGGAATTCTGTAGACTAGAGTGGCCTCACTCAGAACTCAACAGATCAGCCTGTCTGCCTCTTGAGTGCAGGATTAATAAAGGTGTGTACCACCATGGGCTGCCACAGTATTTTCTCATTAAAAAGGATTCCAGATATCTGAGGCTGGAGAGATGTCTCAGTAGTTAAGAGTGCTGCAAGAGGACCTGCATTCAGTTCCCAACACTCACATGGTGTCTAGTTCCAGGAGATACACACTTACGGGCTCTGGGGACCAGGAACACACTGGTGTTCATGCATACATACATGCAGGCAAAACATCCATACACAAATGTAAAAAGCATAGTAGAGTGTTGCAGATCTGCACTCAAACTGCTAACAGTAGATAAGTGTCCTCACTCTTATCAAAAACGGCACCCGTTAGACTATGCGGTTTGCATTTGTCAATTATTTTATTTTAAAGATTCATTTATTTTGTACATAGCATTGAGCCTTCGTGTATGCCTGAGTACCAGAAGAGGTCACTGGATCCCATTACAGACAGTTGTGAGCCACCATGTGGTTGCTGGGAATTGAACTCAGGACCTCTAGAAGAGCAGTCAGTGCTCTTAACCACTGAAGCATCTCTCCTGCCCCTACATTTATTTTCTTAACCATTAAGCTTAGTTACCTTGCCATTCACTAAGCCTTGCTTGCATATTTTAAAACAAAGACCATGTACTTAAATAATGATGAAATATGTAGGAAGTAGATGATCAACCCTAAGAAGGGAAACAATAATGAAACAGGTTAACAGCAAGTTGAAAGCAGGCAAAGTTTTACTGCCCCTGTATCCTGATTGCAAGTTATTTTTTCCTGCTTTCTTGAGCCACAGCTTTCAAGCACTCCTCATACATCTGATCAGTCATGGGCCTGGATGGATGAACCCAGTGTGATGAGCCACATGGTTGGTCATTTATGCTCCCACTGTATTCTGTCCTTGGTATGCTAAACAGCTGATTGAGTTCCAAATGGAACTTGGTGTCTGTATCTCAGCTGTGCCTCATCACCTCAGTGTTTTTTTTGTTCTCTAGTTTCAGGTTGAAGATGAAATTTGTCTGGGAAAGAGCTGGGACTGTAGCACTCAGCCCAGTGGCTGAGTCTAGCCCAGCACAGGTCCAGAGGCCCTGTGAAAACCCCAGAATATCTATAAAGTGGGCTTGGACATTCTCAAGAGGAAGATTTCAAGGCTGATGGGACTATAAATGCAGGTACTCATTTTGACCCCACTTTTCTGTGTTACACATGCTGGTTCCTTCCCATGGTGCTGAGAAGTGGGACATTGGCTGAGCTTCGACTCTGTTCTAGCTTTGTAAAAAATTATTTTGAAACAGAATCTTGTTAAATTATTTAAGTTTGCTTATAATCTGCTGACCTACTGCTTCAGGCTTAAATTACAGGTTCATACCACACAAGGTCTTCTTTTTGTTGTTAGACAGGGTCTTGCTGTGTATCCCCTGGCTGGCTTCAAATTTGTTATGTAGATCAGGTTGGCCTATAGTTTGAGATCTGGCTGCCTCGGCCTCTTGACTGCTGGAATTAAAGGTGTGGGCTACCACACCTTTTGGCACATTTACAAAATTCTTAGGGGATATGTTTTGAGAGAGAGAGTGGAAATGCAATATTTGGGTTTAATGACAAAGTGGTTGTCCCTTTTTTTTTTTTTTTTTTTTTGGTTTCTCGAGATAGGGTTTCTCTGTATAGCCCTGGCTGTCCTGGAACTCACTCTGTAGACTAGGCTGGCCTTGAACTCAGAAATCCACCTGCCTCTGCCTCCCAAGTGCTGGGATTAAAGGTATGCAACACCACTGCCCGGCAGGGTTGTCTCTTTCAAACAAGGTAAATCACTTGGATCAAAGACTTTTGAGGCAGACATTGTTCAAACTGTAGACATTTGTGCTCTGTCTTCCTGTGTTCACATGTCTCCTATTTATGCGATGAGAGATGTGGAATAGCCCTTTGTGCATGCATGTCTCTTTAGTTTCTGACCTATAGAACCAGTGTTCTCAAAAAAACAAGCTGTCGTCTTCCATAGCTATTTCACACTAAAGTGAGCAGAGTTTAGGCAGAATTGTTATGTCTTAGGGAATTGATATAAATGATCAGAGGCAGAGAATTCTATGTAAATATGAAATTGTGGGTTTTTTTATCTTTTTTTTTTTCTGGGTTATGTAGCCCAAGTTGACATTCTTCCTGATCCTCTCAGTTTTACCTCTCATGTGTTGGGATCACAGGTATCTGCCGGCACACTTGTCTACATGTGTAGTAATTTTAAAGGTAGCAACTCCTTTTCTTATCAACTTATTAGTCATGCTAACTGACTTGGTCCTGATTCCAGTGGAGTTTTCTGCAATGCTTTAAGTGTTCTGTATTGTATTATAGTGTATTGTCCAGGACTGCAATACAGGTTACTGAACAATTAAGCATGTTGGTAGTTTGACTAGTTTTGAGATAGGCTCTTGCTCAGGAGCCCAGACTGGCTTGGATTGATAGGATTGAAACTTAATTCTAATTAGTTTTAATTCCCTAAGGACACACGTGGAAGCTCACAAACAACCTTCTGTAGCTAGCTCTAGTTCCAGGGAATTTGATGCCCTCATCTGGTTCATGTATGTACTGCAGACACGGTATGCAGACATGTAGGTAAAACCTATACAAAGTTAAAATAAAATAAGGTTAAATAAGTCCTGTGTCTGCCAAGTGGCCTACTCATTAGTGCCATTACTATTGGTTCCCAAAGCTCAATTGAGTTCTAAAATTAGGCACAGTATGGAATGAGAATATGTTTGTATTCCCATGTAACTGGGAATAATATTCTCAGCAGACTAGTCTTGGCTTGGCACTAACCAAGGTTTCATAAGGCAATGGTCTTTTCTATTTCCTGTGCTTGATCTTTTTTTTTTTTTTAAGATTTATTTATTATGTATATAAGTACACCATTGCTCTCTTCAGACATACCAGAAGAGGACATCAGATCCCATTACAGATGGTTGTGAGCCACCATGTGGATACTGGGAATTGAACTCAGGACCTTTAGGAAGAGTAGTCAGTGCTCTTAACCACTGAGCCACCTCTCCAGCCTTAGAATGTTTTCTAAATGCTTCTTTATGTGGTTGGAGTAAGTGCTTACTTACTACACATGCGATTTTTGATACCTACTTAGTATATAACCTTGTTGTTCAGAAGCCTTCCTTGACAACGGATTCTTTTGTAGACTGACTGGGTTAAACTGGCCTTAAATCCAAAAATTCTCCCTCTGAATGCTGGGTCGCATTCAGCCGCCACATCTAGACAATGATTTCTTTGTCCTGCCTATCATTAATCTAAACCATGAGTTTAATGTTAAATTGCATACTATTAAGAATTTCTAGTTCATAACTAGGTGAAGAAAGTGTCAGGTTATTTGTCCTAATGAACTTTATTTTGGTTACAAATAAGCTCTTTTTAAGAAATTCTCATTGCCTTCCAATTACAATTTTCCCTACTTCCTCTCCTTCCATCCCCCTCACCCTTCAGAAAAGGGCAGGCCATCCAGGGATATCAACCCAACATGGCATATAAAGTTACAATAAGACTGGCTATCTCCTCTTACTAAGGCTAGACAGGCAACCCAGTAGGAGGAAAAGGGTCCCCAAAGCAGGCAAAGGTCAGAGACAGACCCTGCCCCCACTGTTAGGCATTCCACAAGAATATCAATATACACAATATATGTGCAAAGGGTCTAGGTCAGTCCCATGTAGGCTCCCTGATGTCACTTCAGTCTGAGTCCCTGTGAGCCTAAATTAGTTCACTCTGGTTAGTTGAAAGCTCTTAGGACAGAGGAAGTAAACATTTCCTTACACTGCCATCTTGTGGCCAACAGGAGCTCCAAGTGATTTTTCTATGTCTGAGGAACTTGTTTTTCTTATGGAAGACAAATTTAATTAGTATTGGCTCGAGATTAAAATATGATTTGGAAGCTATTTTGAATTACTGTTCTACTTACTAAAAAACCTTACGAATTGGTTTTTTCATAATGTTTTGCTTTGCCAGAAGAGGGTGTTGGACTCCCTGGCCTGCTGTGAGCTGCCTGACATGAGCATTGGGAGTAGAGCTTAGGTCCTCTGGAAGAGCAAGTGCTCCGAACTGTGAGCCATCTCTCTAGCGCCATCTTAATTCCTAAAATTCTGAGTTTGTGTAGAGGTCTTCCCCTAATTTGATGTTGGCTTGGGATTTTGTTTATTATTATGCTTTGCAGGGCCTTTTGCAGCCCAAGCTAAGTGACCTTAAACTTGGTGTGTTTGATTTCAATATTCCATTCTGCCTCAGCCTGCTGGGATGGCAGGTGTGTGCCGCCACATCTGGCTTTAAATGACATTAGTGGCGAGTCAAGTTGAAAATAAAGTTGCTCTTATTTCCTTATCGTTTGATATATGGAGCATGTTGATTGTGATTTATGTAATTATAATATATAACCTTTGTGTTTTCTTAGATGATGGTAAGCAGTTGGCTCTAGTATTTCAATTTGGATTCCTAGATTAAACTGGATTCATTTGGTAACAGGTAAATTTAATAATCCTCTTTACCATGAAAGATAAGGGATGCAGTATTACCAGAAGCTGACTTCGTTGCAAAGGCCTTTGATGTTTGCCCTGCCTCGGTCATACAGTTTGCTATGATGAGATGCATGTTAAGTCCGTGTTTCAGCTGACCGCTGATTATACACATGTGCTGAGCAGACTAGAGTTAGGGCAAACACTTGAAACTGAATTCAGCTTGCTAAACTTCTTAACTTGATTTTAGCCCTTCCCTCCCAGGGACTTCATTATTTAAAGCATTTGATAGAATCAACATTTTGTGTTTTGATCTTTGGGCTAATATGAGATAAATCTAGTTGATCCTTAATATCTTGAACACTACAGAAAAAGTACCGATATCTGGTATAATTCTGTTAGCTAATGAGTTTGACAGTTTAAAATTTTCCATGTGTATTGGTATTCTGCTGCCCTGTGTGCCTGTGTACCAAGTACCTACAGTGTCCACTGGGGCTTCTCTGTGGCTGGAGTTAACAGACAGCTGTGAGCCACCGTGTCAGTGCTGAGAATTGAACTTGGGTATTTTGGAAGAGCAGTCAGTGCTCTTCCCCATCCCCACTTTTTAATTAATATCTTTTTTAATGTTGACAGTTGTAAACTCATCACTTTTCAATCTTTATATGATTACTTGTTTAACATTATGCAATTTTATGAGTTTATTCATTAAGTGGGTTTGCATGCCAAACAGGTTATAACATAATTTCTTACTTGACACTTTTTATACATTTGTATAAGAAATTTGGAAGCACACACAGCTTATGAACAGCATTGTGTACCCCGTCCCTTTTTTCCCTCCAGAAATGAAGGATGAAATATAAGAAGTACAAATATTTAATATTCAGGAGAGAACACCAGGTTGAAACCAATCACATTTCCTGTCTGGACCTTCATGCTGTAAATCATGGTTGTATGAAAAATGATAGTTGCAGTGTCAATGGTAAGTCTTGAGATTATTGATATACGAGAATCTGAAAATTCTGCTTTGTAATTTGTGGCCAGCTGCTTGAACTTTAGTATTTAAAAAGCCAAAGCTCTTGGGAGGTGCTACAGTATAGTGGTTACATGTAGGATACATAGTAGGCTTCTATTCACACTGGCTTGTGTTCTATCACTTCAGTTATAACATTGGTAAGTTTTCTAATATTTTATCCCAGATAGTAATAATAGTATAAGACTCAAAGGGTAATTATTCTATACTACCTAGAAACTTCTGACCTAGAGAGGTGGTTGGGGTTTAAGAGTGCTGGTTGCTTCTCCAGAGGAGTAGAAGGACCCACATGGAGGCTCACAACCTTCTGTAGCTAGCTCTAGTTCCAGAGGATTTGATGCTTTCATCTGGTTATGTATGTGCGTAGACAGTGGTGTGTAGACATGTAGGCAAAACACATATAAAGTTAAATAAGTCCTGTGTCTGCCAAGTGGCCTACTTATTAGTGCCATTACCATTGGTTTCCAAAGCTCAATTAAGTTCTAAAATTAGTCACAATATGGAATGAGAATATATTGTGTGTCCCCATGTAACTGAGTGTAATATTTTTCCAGCAGACTAATCTTGGTTTGGCACTAACCAAGATTTCATAAGGCAATGGTCTTTTCTGCTTTGTGTGCTGGATCCCTATCATTATCAAGAGTATTTTATCTTCTAAATGCTTCTTTTTTGTGGTAGGAAATAAACTTTGCTCCTCACTGTTGAGCCTAGGTAATATTTTATACATCATATACAAAACTGACTTGTCTTCTCAGGGCTTTGTGAGGATAGACAGGGTGTCTGTCCACAGTAGTGTTTTCTGAACTTTGCCATGTCAAACAATACAAAGCAACAGGTGTTACAGGGTGAAGTGTTCAAAGCATGGCCAATAGCTGTAGAGAACTTTTTGATTATACTAGTATTCCACAGTGGTTGAACTTGGGAGTTATTAGAACATCATGTTTAAATTGTAAATGATTTGTTGTTTTAATTAATAAAAGTTTTAAAATTTAATATGTGTATGAGTGTTTTTGCTTGACTATAAGTCACATCTGGTGCTTGAGGCGGTCAGAGGGCATCAGAGTCCCTAGAACTGGAGTTACAGGCAGTTTTGAGATGATGCTGTATGGGTGTTGGGAATCAAACTCAGGTCTTTTGCAAGAACAGCCAATGGTTTTAACCATTGAGCCATCCCAAGTAATGGATTTCTTTTCCCCAGAGGCATGGTTTCTCATCCCAGCTGTCCTTGAACTCTGTACACCAGGCTGGTTTGGAACTCTCAGAGATCTGCCTTTCTCTGCCTTCTGAGTGCTGGAATTAAAGGCACTGGGATCAATCACTGGGTCCAATTAATAGATATTAATACATTTTAAAGCATCGTTAAATAATGCAATGTGAGGGTAGAATGTACTCAAAGAAAAGCTGACTCACCAGAATTGTATCACAGAATCAACTTGCAAGTTGGATGAACAAGAACACAAAGCAAACCCTGAAGGTTGCACATGTCTATAGTGTGCTTGCATTTTATGTCATTTATGGGGCAACATAGTTTACTTGAATTTTACATTAACACAGTTCCAGAGTATTTGATGGGGAGTTTGGCATGTCAAGGAGATGTGCACAGTTTAGTCTTGTAAAAATTAACTGTAAAATTAAAATTAAAAAATTAACTGTCAAAATCTGTTAGGACAATCAGTAAATTAGTATGTTTTAATATGCCTATTGGAGGGATGAAGCCAAGCACCATGTATTACTTGACTTGGTATAAGAGTTAACTTGGAAGTTCAGTTCACAAAATAAGTATTAAAATCTCTGTGCTTATACTCATTGACATTTAATGAGGCTGTATTGTACTTGTATTATGTCTGGGACAGTTAACCAGAAAAACTCAAGGCTCAGTTGTGTTTTATCCATGAACCTACTTATGCTGCTCCCCAAGTTAAGGCTGAAGTAAAGCAGCTGACCCCAGGCTCAGATACCCACTGATTAATATCATGGGCCCTGCAGTTTCAAAACCAGCCTGCCTAAGAAAACAGCTACCGTCTCCATTCCCTATCTTAGCTACAGAAACCCATCATGAAGCATGTAATCTACATTTTCTAGAGGTCTGGTTGCTGAATGACTGGGTTTTGTACCCTCATTTTGGCCTGTCCAGAACCAAGCTATAGCTGTTGGTTTAAATTCTCATCTTTTATTTCTTCCTACAAACTTAATTTGTACTTAGGTTTACATCTCAAATTTCCACTGACTTAACTGGTACCAGTAGGATTTAAGTTGCTAGGGGAAAACAAATGTTAGAACTATTTCATTAGTGGAATGAATTGAAGGAATACGGTTTCTAATGGCTGTAGCTTAGTTTGTTTAACATGCATGAAAAACAAGTTCTATCTCTAACATACACTCCCTTGATCCCAGCATTCTGTCAGTTCAGAAGTTCAAGGTCATTCTCTGTTAAACAGTTCAAGGCCAGTATGGGAAACGTGAAGCCTGTCTCAAAGGGTTACTGTTGGGAACTTCCACTGTTTGGTCTCCTTTGTGTGGCTGGTTATTAGTTCACAGCAGGTTCATACCTTCTGGCGGTGGCTGCAAGAAAATGGCATTACACTTTGCATTGTAGCTACCTTCTAGCCCTCTTCTCAGCTTCATTTTAACAGTCAGAAAAACCACAGTTGCTATAGGTAAGCTCAGAAGGGCAGAGTTACAGCAGTATATAGGAGCTGGGAGATGGCTCAGGAGTTAGAGCACTGCTGCTCTTTCAGATGTTCCAATTCCCAATACCTAGTTGGTAGCTCACAACACGTAGACAACATACACTTTTTTTTTTTTTTCAAAACAGCTACTTAACTATCAGTAAACATGCCTCAAAGTCCTGAGAGTGGAGGGATGCCCCAGCAGTTCTCACTGACCTAGAAGACCAGCTCTCAGCATCTGAGAGGGCCGCTCACAGCTGTGGGACATCCATGCAGAAACAGAAAACATGTAACTTTTGAAAAGCTTTTGACCTGGGCTACTCTGGAACTCGATTAGTCTTTTTCTCCAGTGCTGGGATTAAAGAAATGCATCAATATCAATAAAGACCGCTGTCACTACCACTACTTATTGCTTCCTTTAAAGCATTTTGTGAATAATTGTACAGATGGACTAACGGAAGTTATTTTAACTGTAGATTGACTTGTAAAAGCAGGAGACTAGGCATCCGATTACCTCAAGAGTGAGTGCCGGGTGCTACCCATCAGGCCTTGCGGGCACCACGCATGCGCTCTGGCAGCTTGGCCGCGTGAATTCTGTCTCTTCAGTGGAAGGCCGACACCTTTAGCTTGCCTTGCTGCAGGTATTTGTTTTTGTGTTTTTTCTGTGAGAGGTGGGGGAAAGGCAGAAGATTAAGGGAAAGCTTGTGGGTCATGTTCTGAAAAACTTGGCCCGCCGCCGTCATCTTGTGTGACTTTCCCGGCTGCCTTATGGCAATGTGGAGGCTGCCCCTTCACCTCAGCTAGAAAGGGCGCTTTACCCTGCTGGAGGTGAAGTAAAATTGGCCTCTTGTCATGTGAATTCTATCTAGAAACGCAGCAAGGGTGTCGGTATATCTGAAGACAGGGTCTCATTGTAGCCCATAGTTGCCTCAGATTCACAGAATGCTCAGGCGGTCGCCAGTACAGGTGTGACATTTGAGATGAAGGTGTCAGCATATCCATTCTCCTCACCCCCTAACATTGGTTTGTTTTTGAGACAGGATCTTGGTGTGTAGCTGAGGGTGGCCTGGAACAAGCTTTCTGAGTGTTGGAATTAGAGGTGTGGCCCGTCAATCACACTACTAAGGAAACCCTTAGTACTAAGGAAACCTGTATATTGAATGTGCTTACTTTTCCTTGGTATATGATTGATACACCCACTACTGAACACAATATGACTTGTTAAAGCTGTTGCTTTCTATGATGAACACTATTGAAAAATAACTTAGACTAGAGAATTTGTTGGAAATGTTTTAAATCAAACCATAGCAATATTCACAGATGCATTATTTAAGAAAATATAAACAGGCATTTTAATGTAGAATTTTCAAGCGTCATAATAAATTAGCCTTATCTAACTTTATCAGGCAGCTAGTCTTTAAAAATCAAGCAGTTTGGCTAAGGGATATGAGATGTCAAGATGTATAAAATAACCTAAAGATGTCACTTAAAATACTGAAAAAAAGCTGCAGGTATGTGCGATCTCATATTTACGAAGTATGAGGAGTACTAGTCCTAACTGTCCTGGAACTCACTGTGTAGAATGGCCTGACTTGGAACTTTAAAAAGGTCTGTCTGTTTCTGCCTCTCAAATACTGTATGAAAAAGACTTGTGCCAGCATTCTTGGTCTTAGTAGAATGCTGCATGTTTTGGTGTTGGAAAATGGCACAAAGGACAGATTTAATTTTTGTTTCTTTGTACTATGTGACGTTTCTAAAACATTTGCATGTGCACAATATTCTTGACATTGATGAGTTGGAGCCATCTGTCTATATGACGTTCTTCATGGCCTTGGAAAGACAAGGCATTGAGGCTGAAATCAATTTTATTAAAACAATGTCCAGTTGTTTTTTTTAAATCAGATAATGGCACATTTTTTATTTCACATTCATTACAATTTGACTTACCTTCTTATTCCTTGTTAGGATTCTTTTGGAGATTCATCATGTCTTTGTGTGAAGACATGTTGCTTTGCAATTATCGGAAGTGTCGTATCAAGCTTTCTGGTTATGCTTGGGTCACTGCCTGCTCTCACATCTTCTGTGATCAGCATGGCAGTGGTGAGTTCAGTCGCTCACCAGCCATCTGCCCTGCTTGCAACAGTACCCTTTCTGGAAAGCTAGATATTGTCCGAACAGAACTCAGCCCGTCAGAGGAATACAAAGCTATGGTGTTGGCAGGGCTTCGACCAGAGGTTGTTTTGGACATTAGCTCCCGAGCATTGGCCTTCTGGACATACCAGGTTAGTGCCTAGGGGCTGGGGGAATGTCTCAACAGGTAAAGTGCTTGTGTAGGCATGAGGACCTGAATTCAGTACCAAAGGAGAGCTGGGCTCTCATGTGAGGAAGATACCTGATAGGCAACATCACCCTCCACATGCACAAGCACACATGTATACAGACACACATATACACTGAAGTGTGATTTGAAGCCTATGGAGGGTCTTTGTTTCTCTTGGTGTGAGATACCAAACCCAGGGCCTTGTGCTTAAAAGGTTGTACTTTACCGTTGAACTCAATCCCTAACTACCCTCTGAGGGTAGAAAAGTCCTTTCATTATATTTATATTTTATATAAATACATGAATGTGCAGAAAACTTAGTTTAAATATTTTTCCTAATAATTTTTATTAAGTATTTGCCATGTGCTAAGTAGGTATTTTTGTTTTTATATTTTGTGAATAAACTCTGTGAAAATAATTAATATTCTTATTAATTAATGCTGAAAACTAGTATGTCAGCAGTTATTCCTTAACCAGCTAGTTTCCCAAATAACTACACAGAGACCTTTTACTATTTTAGAGCTTAGGCCTTAGCTGGGTAGACTCCTAACTAGCTCATGTAATTAACCTGACCACCTAATCCCATCGAATCATGTGGCTAGCTATACCGTCTAGGCTCTTAGTCACATGTCTCCTCTCCTGTCTCCTGGTGAAAAGCTTCCCTTTTTCTTCACAGGGTTCCTTTCTCTCTCCCCGGAAGTCCTGCCTATCTCTCTCTACTGCCCAATTACAGACCAATAAATTAACGTGGGAGCAAGGTTTGCACAACAAAAGCTGGCATATATGAGATTTCATTTGTCTTAGGGCGACCAGATCTAGGGGTATAGAATTTAGCATTTCATTACATAGTGGTACCAGGACCACCTCCAATGTCTGTGCTTGTACGTGTTCTGCCCAACATGGGGTTACACGTGTGTAAATTATAGGAAGCAAGGATATTTTGAGATCTTATTATTTTATTCTGGATCATTGGGAAAATTTGACATCATTTATATGTCCTGTAATAGGATTTTTTTCTTGGTTTTATCCCATGTGGCCCAGGTGGCCTTAAGGAGTTTGATCCTGTCTGCTGAGACTACATGCATAAACCTTCATACCTAACTTCTGTTGTATTTCTTAACTTTCAGGCTGCATGTCACTTGTAGATGAGACATCTTGTTTTGGTGGTATAGTTTTCTGAGCAGCCCATTTTCCACTCATTGTGTGTTGTGATCATGTTTTTAACCAGGTTTTAAATATTGTAATAATGATGTCTCTGTATAAGCATTCTTTCCACTTCTACTAGGATGAGGATTTAGAGTCTATAACATTGTGCTGATTCGCGTTTATTTGGACAGGTACACCAGGAACGTCTCTATCAAGAATATAATTTCAGCAAGGCCGAGAACCACTTAAAACAGATGGAGAAGATATATACACAGCAAATACAGAGCAAGGATGTAGAGTTGACCTCTATGAAAGGGGAGGTTACCTCCATGAAGAAAGTTCTAGAAGAATACAAGAAAAAGTTTAGTGATATCTCTGAAAAACTTATGGAGCGCAATCGCCAGTACCAAAAGCTCCAAGGCCTTTATGATAGCCTTAGGCTAAGAAATATCACTATTGCTAGCCAAGAAGGCTCCCTGGAACCAGCTATGATCCCACAGACTGGAGTCTTTGGCTTCCCATCAGGTAAGAAGGAATCTAATACCCAGCTCCTAGTTTTCTTACATTGTGCTTCATAGTTCCCCACATTCAGAAGGCTCCGAGAGTGAAGAACCACAGTAAGCTTAGCTGTGGATTCCTTGTCTTACTCAGTACACCATTGCTCTCAGGTGGATTTGCATACATTTAAGTTATTTTTATTTTTTTGGCTTATTTATTTTTTTTGAGACAGGATCTCTACATAATCTTGCCTGTCCTAGAATTCATTATGTAGACTAGGCTGGCCTCAAACTCACAGATCTGCTTGCCTCTGGAATCCTAGGACTTAAGGCATACACCACCATGCTTAGCTTAAATTATTTTCAATCTGAACAGAGTTAATCTCTGCACAATGACCCATTGAGCCACCTTGCTGGCCCAGATTGAGCAGTTCTTATTTCTGCCCTTTGGTCATTTGTTTGTTTATTCTGTTATCATATAATTATCAAATATATTTTATGTGCCATGCTCTTGGGCATGATTCTAAGTAATAAGGATGTACTAATTATTGTCCACGTATGCAATTAAACACCTAGGATGACTCAGGATCTTTTCTGGTTGGTGGGTGAATGTTGGCTCATTCCCAGTGGCACCAGTGCAGTAGCATCCAATAGTTTTTCCTCAGTATTAATACAATGTATAAATTGGCATACACACATTAAAGTCTTATGATGGACTTCTCCAAGTACTCAAATTTTGATGTTCTAGCCTAAGGAGAAAGGTTCAGAGGGACAATCATGTTCTAGAGTGAGACTGAGGTGAGAAGAGTACAGACAGAGTGTCCCACGGCTAGGTGGAGTGGCCTGAGCCTTTAGTTCAGCTCGTGGGAGGCAGAGGCAGGCGGATCTCTGCCAACTGCTCTACAAACCAGCTTCAGGACTAGAGTGAGACTTACTCTAAAACAGAAGTTTTTTGCCTAGCTTTATTATTTATAAATGGCAATTTAGTTATTCCAAATGGCCATTGAACATTTTTCTTATCCTTGTACATGTTTTTCATTCTTTTGTACATTTTAAAAAATATTTTCTGTGCGTGTGTACCACATGTACACTGCCCATGGAGTCCAGAAGAGGGTGTTGGATCCTGGAACTGGATGATTGTGAGCCACTATGCGAGTGCTAGGAACAAAAGCTCGGTCTGCTATGGGGGCACAACGTACTCTTAACCACTGAGCCTCTCCTCCAGACCTGTACTTAGCATTTGATCCCTGCTGTCTTTTGGCAGATGGAGTCAGCTATTCCTCTTCCTGAAGTCTGTTAAAGCTAAGTAGGGCGTGGTAGAAATGGTCAGATGTTTATTCCATCTGCTTGACTTTTCACAGAGGGGATAGTATATTCCGTGGTAGGGAAAAGCAGAGTGACATGGTCTTTGTCTTGTCTCAGGTCTGTATTTATCATAGGAGATGGCTTTAAGATAATTATATTATCTATCTTGTAGGAGTTGAATTTCATTAATATTTATTCAGTGGCTATGAGTTTTATTCCTAAAGATCTTTTAGGAAATATTCTTATATTCTTCCCTAATTTTCTCCCCTAGGGAATAATAACTCGAAGTTCTCTTTGGAGCGTACACCAGCTGGAAATCAAGGTGGTGGAGATGAAGATGTTCCGTTCAGACCATTTTTTGCGTGTTCTCCCACAGCACCTGAACCCATCAACAACTTCTTTAGTTTTGCATCTCAAAGCCATGAGGTAGAGCAGCAAGTCTGCAGCAGGGCCTTTAAAGCAAAAAGAATTTAGCAGAGTGTTCATTCCTGCATCCCTGAGTTCTCTTCACATTTTGACCTTAGAGGAAGTTGTCCTGCAGTAGGGTGTGTGGCTTCCTGTTTGGTTTCTTCTTTGTTTGCTTAGGGCATGGGCATTTCATGAATCTCAGTCTCTACATTTGTGGTTGCTCACACAGTCCTACTGTTGCACAGATCCTCTTTCAGACCAATCTGTGTTTTACTCATGTAAGCACTGATGTTATATTTACACGGAGCTTTGGATTCATTCTAGCACATATATGTTAAGTGTGTGCATTGATTTTTCTCTGCTAGTATATTTCTGTAAAAATTATGGTCTTGGAAAATGATGGCCAAAAATGATGGTCTTGGAAAATGGTGGCTTACTATTACCATGTATTTTACAGTCATGTATTTTCATTTGTGTTACTTTGTTTTGGAGGTGTGCTTATGCCAGTAAATGAAAGTGCAATTTGATGCATATGTGCTGTTTCTATTTAAAAATCATTTATACTGATAAAGTTATTTGTTAATTTCATTGGTATTTGTTTTAAAATAAAATTGCTTCTTTACCTTTTTAACAGTTGTTGGGAATTCATATATTTTTATTTTTAATTATGTGTGTCCCTGGGTATGTGCACAAGAATTTGAAGACTTTTGTCTCTACTGTTCTAATCACCTAATCTAAAATACTGAGTAAAGGCCATCTTTATTGAACTGCACAGCAAATACAGTAATGAGGACCAGAGTGGTGGTGATGCACAACTTTAATCTCGGCACTCAGGAGGCCAACAGAGGCCAGCCTAGTCTACAAAGTGAGTTTCAGGACTCCCAGGGCTACAGAGAGAAACCCTGTCTCAAAAAACTAAACAAACCAAAAAGGACCGAGGAGCTTCTGTCTTAATCTTTTATGCATATCTTATAAGGGAGAACATTGTTTTTTCTGGCCTCGCTGACAGAACATCGTTAAGGCTGTGAATTCCGGTGAGCCTGGAGTTGCACTGAAGTCTGAAGTGTAGTAAGACTGATTACAGTGCTTTCTTGGGTCGGTCAGTTCCAAACAGGTTGAATATAAAGTACAAGTAGAGTGGTTCCTAGTTGTAAATGACCTGAAAGCACGTTAACGTGGTTACAGATTAGGTGAAAGTTAGATTTAAACAGAACTTCTCAAGCCATTCCCATACTAGTGCTACTGACTATAAGAAGGTGTATTAATGATTTAAGACAGTTTTTATTAAGTACTATTCCTGACTTATAAAGTAATTGTGCCTAATTAGTGCATTCAATTAGTGTCCCATTAGAGGGCAAACAGTATCTGGATTCCAAGTGTTTCCCCCTCCACATACACTAGTGTGAGACTGAGTTAACCTTTCTAGGCTTTGTTTTTGTAGAGATGTAGAGAGGGTTTTTTTGGGAGGTGGGGGGTGGGGGGGCTGGCCTGAGCTTACTATGTAGATGGTCAGTGAATTTCACCAGATAAGGAAAGTTGGTGACAGTCTATTTCTAGAGGGTTGTTTTTTTTTGGGGGGGGGGGGGCAAGTAGCTGTAGGTCTTAAAGGTGGCATCAAAGGTGGTCTTAGCCAAATTGCCCATACTGGCAAGTACAGCCCCTGGCTAATGGCTAGCAGTTATCAATACTGGGCAGTCAGCAGCAGCAGCTTCTTGGGCACAGGATCAGGGACAATGCCTGTGTCTCTGGGAACAGGGATAAGATGAGCCAACAACGGCCGGGCGGTGGTGGTGCACGCCTTTAATCCCAGCACTTGGGAGGCAGAGGTAGGCGGATTTCTGAGTTCGAGGCCAGCCTGGTCTACAGAGTGAGTTCCAGGACAGCCTGGGCTACACAGAGAAACACTGTCTCGAAAAAACCAGAAAAAAAAAAAAAAAAAAAAAAAAAAAAAAGATGCGCCAACAGCGAGCCACAGTGGCCTGTCATTGTGCATGGTACAGTGTGGGGCTTGCCACTCTTGTTTTCCTAGTTGCCTTTCTGCACAGGGCAGAGAGCTTGGTTGAGATGATTGTCCCTCGATGGCAGTGCATACCTTCTTGAAGCACTTAATACCAAGACCAATAAGTGAAAATACATATTTTATAGTTAATAAAATACATTTTAGATTGTAGTATAAAATAAAAAAAATTCCTTCTGTGAGATTTTTTTCAATTTTGTTGGAAAAACATGAGGAAATAGGTATCTTGAATAGTTTGAAATATAAGCAGGGTAAAATCGAAACTAAAAATCTAATTATAAAACTGTCAGGAATATTATGCTTTTTCAAAAAGTTGTTCAAGATTTTTTAATTTGCATAGCAGGCTTTTTATTTTTTATGATTTCTTTTTATCTTATGTGTATTAGTGTTTTGCTTGCGTGTATGTATGTCTGTGTGAGTGTGTCAGATACCTTAGAACTGGAATTATAGACAGCTGTGGTTTGCCATGTGGGTGCTGGGAACTCTCTACTACCCTATTGTGGGCTCTTTTAAAGGTTATGAAAAAAACACAGAGGGAAATTGCAGGCTTAGATTTTTTTCAAAACTTACTTTAATAAGGGTTCTTAAGTGATTTAATCTCCCTTCTAGCCTTCCACCCACCAGAGGTCATGCAAAAGAAAGGACACAGGTAAGTGGGCCTGTTTAGAAATAGTTCTTTGGGTGATTCCAACCTTTGTTGTCAGCATATCAGCAGCTCTTGTCTACTAGCAAGCCACCACACACCAATCAGCAGATGCAGTTCAGTCCACTCGGCAGACGCCACACATGACTGTAGCAGCCATAGCTGGATCCAGAATAAATGGAGAGGCTCTGCTGGATCGGTGCGGAGTCTGTGGAAATGGCAAGACACCGCCGGAATATCATGAGAAGTTGTTGGGCGGGTTACTCTCCGTTAAGATCAGTGACAAGCAAAGATCAGTAACGTGGTGCAAGGCCAACCAGCGCCAGAATGTTGTCTGCTTCAGCAAAACATCCTTTCACCTGTCTGCCCCCCCCCCCCGCAAAGCAGTATTATTATAACCTGAGTCTCCAGAAATTTCCATTCAGGAAATGATCATCTTTTTTTTTCTTTGTCTCTGCTGCTCAGTCTTTTTGGAAGCAGTTGGAGGTGTCTAATATCTCTTTGTAGAGATAATTTTGTAGCAAATGATTTTTAAAAGTTTTAAAATTGTGATTGGATGTGGTGATGCATGTCTGTAATCTCAGTATTTAGGAGGCAGAGACAGGAGGCACTCCTTGAGTTCGAGGTCAGCCTAGTCTACATATAGCGGTCCAGATAATTGAGGCTACATAGGGAGACCGTGTCTCAAAAATTAAAATAAACATCAGGTATAATAATGAATGTCTATAATCCAAGCACTTGGAAGTGGTTGCAGGAAGATTAGGAATTCAAGGTTACTTTTGGTTACATAGCAAGTTCCAGGCCAGCTTGGCATATATGAGACTCTGTCGCAAACAAACAGAAGATTTAAAATTTTTATTTTTGAATAAGCAGTTCATGTTCAAGGTAAAAAATGGAAAATGCACTGAAAAGAGTTTTCTCAGGTCACCTGCAGTTCTCAATCCTTGTTTCTCCAGAGACTGTTTCTTGTGGAAATCATAAACATGAGAACATTATTAATGTACAATATAGTGGCATTCCAGCCCCAAACATAGTAGATTTATTAGGATAATACATTAAAAATGCTAAAAATTACACGTGCAGAAATCTTCAGTTGGTACATATGTAGACAAGTTCCCTTGTAGTGAGTTCTTTTCCAAATACCACCTGACACAGATACTTTCATAGCTGGTCTTGCTTTTTAAGAGTGATATAAAAAAGGACAAGAATATACAAAACAAAAAATGAATGTAATTAATCTAAGAACTTTTTTTTTTCGTGACAGGGTTTCTCTGTGTAGCCCTGGCTGTCCTGGAACTCACTGTGTAGACCAGGCTGGCCTCGAACTCAGAAATCCGCCTGCCTCTGCCTCCCAAGTACTGGGATTAAAGGCGTGCGCCACCACTGCCCGGCTCTAAGAACATTTTGGTTCTGGAATTTGGGAAGGAAATTATGAATAAAACTATGAAAATTATTTATGAAACCAAAAGTGATCACAAACTCAGCAGGCGCTTGTTATCCTAGTTGAGAGACTGAGGCAAAAGTTCAGCCTGGACTACATAACCACGTTGAAGTCAATCTGATCTACGTGGTGAGTGAGATTCTGTCTCAATAAAAAGAAACAAAACAAACCCCAAAGCAGTTCTAGGGCATGTTTGAGACACCAAGTTTTGGATTAAGTTGGTTTGTAGCAATGTCTCTGAGGCGCAGGTGGGCCTCCGGAGCCCAGGGGTCGCTGTGGTTTCATCGGAGGAATGGCTGAGTCTCTGTGGTTGGAAAGTTGGGGGAGGAGAAGCTGCGAGCGGCTGGAATGATGGCTGATGAGGAGGAAGAAGCGAAGCACGTCTTACAGAAATTGCAGGTGAGGCTGAGAGTTAAAATCTTTGGCTCGTTTCTCTGAAAGGAGGAAGTGCAGTGGTCAGGGCCGGGGCGGCGGAGGGCGGCGGTTCAGCCGGTGCTGAGGACTGCTTGGTGGCGCCCGGAGGGAGTCGGCCCACCGGATTCGTTGGTAACCAGTAGCTTTGTACGTGGGGTGGCAGGTGGCTCCCGACTGTTAACGGAGTTGTTTGTTCTCCACAGCAGCCATTTCTTTAGCATCTTTCTGCTTTGAACTTGGCAACACTCAGTAATAGACTGCAGAGCAAATGCCTTAGTTGTTGGTTTTAGGATTTACCGTGTTAATCTCTTTTTTTTTTTTTTTTTTTTTTTTTTTTGGTTTTTTCGAGACAGGGTTTCTCTGTGTAGCCCTGGCTGTCCTGGAACTCACTCTGTAGACCAGGCTGGCCTCGAACTCAGAAATCCGCCTGTCTCTGCCTCCCAAGTGCTGGGATTAAAGGCGTGCGCCACCACCGCCCGGCTCGTGTTAATCTCTTAACCCAACCTACTCCCCAGGTGACTATTGTAGAAAGGCAGAGAGGACTTTCCTGCAAGTTTGTGTTGTATCTTTATTTTTGTTTTAATGATTAAGATTTTCTTTACGCCTCAGAAACTCAGTTTGTGGTCTAAGACATCCTGGAATTTAGACTAGATATACTTCTATCAATTTTGTTTGTTGTTTTGAGACAGGGTCTCTTGGAACTGGCTGTTCCACGCTGGCCTCGAACTCATATCTCTGCCTCCCAAGTGGTGAAATTAAAAGCCTGAGCCACCATGCTGGGCTAACAAAATTTAAAGCATTGATCAGGTTTCTTTGTTTCTCGTGGGAGTTAAAAGAACACTCAGAACGTGGACTTTGATTAACTTTATTCCTTAGTGTGATTGGCAGAAGTCAGATTTTTAATCCTATCAGCAGCGAGACTTTAGATGCACTATGTACATTTGTATGTATGGAAAAAAATACAAAACGTTATACAGAATAGAGTTTGTTCTTGAGGCTACTTGGAGTGGTCATGAATCACTTCCTATTTTCACATTTTTCTACTCATTAACAACTCATTAGTATTGCTGTAGCCACCACAGAAAATTGTTCAGCAAAATCAAAACGACTAAAATAACGACAGGAACACTTTGTGTTAAATTTGCAGCTATGCTCATTGCGTGACAAAAAACTGACTGTGACTTTTGCTTAGACCTCTCTTTTAAAAATTCCACAAATTGTGTTCCACAGACCGTGTTGACCATTTGTTTCTTTTTATTATAGAACAGAGTTGAACATGCTCACTTTATGTGCTCAAATCAGTCTCTGCAGGACTTGTTTTTCCTGGGAATAATACACATAAGAGAGTTTAAAAATACTTCTAAAGAAGGTGTCAGCTTATTGTTTTTATCAGGGTAGGACTTTAATTACACATGACTTTGTTAATAACACAGCCACTACATTAGTTAATTTAACCACTTTATTTAATGTGAGTCTATCATGACCCAGCCCCTGTTCTAATGCCTTAATCAACACGAAATTCTTTCCGTTGTGGACCTTACATTGGTGGTTCCAGAAAAGTAATGAATGAATTTAGATATATAATTTATAATGATAGGGGAGGAAGGCATTAATTAGGTTTAGGTCAGCGGCCCTCAACCTTCCTAATGCTGTGACCCTTTAATACAGTGCCTCAAGTTGTGGGGACCCCCAACCGTAAAATTATTTTTGTTGCTACTTCATAATTGTAATTTTGCTACTGTTATGAATCGTAATGTAAATATCAGATATGCAGGATATCTGTTATGTGACTCCTGTGAAAGGGGTCAATCCCCAGAGGGGTCTCCACCCACAGGTTGACAACTGCTGCTTTAGGTACTGTGGTAGTGGTTAGTTTTTGTTTTTTTATTTATTTATTTTTTGTTTTGTTTTTAAATCAACTTGATACAAACTGGGTTATCTGGGATTGAACCTCAATTGAGAAAATGTCTCATTTGGCCTGAAGGCCAGTCTGTGGGCATTTTTTAAAATTAATGATTGATGTATGAGGGCTGAGCCCTCATCAGCCCTCATACATCAACATGGTACTGTGGGCAGGACCATCTTTGAGCAAATGGTCCTGGGCTGTTTAAGAAAGCAGGATAATGGAGGCCGGAGAGATGGCTAAACGGTTGAGAACACTGACTGCTGTTCTAGAGGACACAGGTTCAATTCCCAGCACCCATATGGCAGTGCTCTAGTTCCAGGAGGTCCAGTACCCTTACACAGACATACATGCAGGAAAAACATAGTGGTTGACCGTTAGCCTGTAAGCAGATCAGTAAGCTGTGCTCCTCTGTGGATTGCTTCATTTCCTGCCTCCAGGGTCCTACCTTGCTGTGACATCCCCTGATAAGTTGGAGGCTTACCTTTCCACCTCAAGGTGGGTTTTGTTTTTTTTTTTCTTTCATCACGGCAGTGAACACAAAGTAGGATGTAGGATAATAGGGTAAGCCTTGCTGAGAAGTTGACATTTCGGCTTCTATGGAAATTGATCATGAGCACGTAGAAGCATTTAACATTTACTTGATAAAAAAAATGCAAGAGAATCAGAAGATGCCCCAAGCAAACAACACAAACCTCTCAAAATTCTCCCAAATACCAAGGTCACCAGGTTCAAGTTGGTTGGTTTGTAGAAAACAAGGCCTTCCTTACAGGACTGTCATAGTTGGAAAGTCCATGTATTTTTCATGTATCAGCATGTGAAAAAATAATGGATACTTTTTTTTTTTTTTCAGAGTTGAGGACCAAACCCAGGACCCTGAATGCTCTACCACTGAGCTAGATCCCCAACTCCTGGATACTTTTTTTTTAAACAGGAAATGCAGGTTTTTTTTTTTTTTTTGGGAGTAGTGGTTTTTGTTGTTTTTTGTTTGTTTGCTTTTTGGTGGTACCAAGAATGAGACCCAGAGAGCCTTATGCATGCTGTATCTGTGAGATAACAGAGCTTAAAAGTCTATTTTTCTGTAATCACTGCCCTCCCCCTCTCCTAATGCACCCCCCCCCATCTTAGTTACTGTTCAGTTGCTGTGAAGACATCAGTAACTCATTAAAAAAAAAAAAAAAAGGAAGCATTTAATTGGGGCTGGCTTACAATTTCAGAAGTTTAGTCCATTATCATCATGGCCGGCAGCATGGTGGCACTTAGGCAGACATGGCGCTGGAGAAGTATTTGATAGTTCTACATCCAGATCTGCAGGCAGCAGGAGGAGAGAGACTCAGGCTCTGATATGGGTTTTTGAAACCTCAAAGCCCACTCCCAGTGACACATTTCCTCTAACCAGGCCACACCTCCTAATCTTTTCAAGTAGTGCCAATTCCTGGTGTCCAAGTATTCAAATCTATGAGCCTGTGGGGGCCATCCTTATTCAAACCACACCCCCTTTGTTGTTTTGAGAAGGGTCTCTCCATGTAGCCTTGGCTGTAAAGGAGTGCATCACCGTGACTGCTCTTTGTGTGTGTGTGTGTGTGTGGTGTGTGTGTGTGGTATTGAGTGTATGCTAGGGCACATGTGTAGAGGTCAGAGGACAACTTGCAGGAGTAACCTGTCTCCCTTCCCCATGTGGCTTCTGGAGCTCAAGACATCAGGCTTGGCGGTAGACCATCACCTTCACTCATAGGGCCGTCTATCTCCCCTACCAGAAGTCCAGCTTTAAGGCCAAACTGCCAAGTTTAATTCTTTGGAGGCCCAGAATAAGATAGAATAGCCTTGTTGACTTTAGCTTATTTCAGGTCTTAAGGTGTCTGTCTCCCGTCTGTGGTGTGAGCAGTGCTTGGTCATATGGGAGCCCTGCCTGAGCTGGAGAGGACCGTTTGTTTGTAGTGCTGAGGTACTTTTGCTGGACAGCTTGGGACCATGAGATCCTGTGTACCTGGCCCTTCCTCCTGATCTGTAGTGTTTGGTAGGCCTGGGGATCCGTGTTGCTCTGTGCCTCGCACGAGCTAAGAGAACCCGCATTGCTAGGCCAGGGCTTGGCAGTGTAAAACCTTGTCAGATGCGCTCTCCATTGAATGACACTGTTCTTGTCTTGTTTTCTAGGAACTGGTGGATCGGCTCTACTGTTTTCGAGACAGTTACTTTGAGACCCATAGTGTGGAAGATGCAGGGCGGAAGCAGCAGGATGTGCAGGACGAGATGGAGAAGACCCTGCAGCAGATGGAGGAAGTACTCGGTATGAGCACCGAGGAGCATTCACCCCTCTGCCCTTCACTGAAGTGTGACGGTGCTGTAGTCTTTTCTCTGTGGACTGTGTGGTATCCTGTGTGTGGCTGTTCTAGCTTAGCACAGAGTATTGTTGTACCCCTGGCTGTCATAGCAGTCTTTTACTCCACAAGTTTGATTGTTAGCAAATGGTAGAAAAGAATATACTTTTTGCAATAATCTTAATATTCTTAACTGATTTTGCTTCCTCTTCTGCTTCTTCCTCCTCCTCTTCTTCCTCCTCTTCCTTCTTCTCTTCTTCCTCCTCCTCCTCTTCCTCCTCTTCTTCTTCTTCCTCTTCTTCCTCCTCCTCCTCCTTTTCTTTTTTTTTCTTTTTTTGTGACAGGGTCTAACTATATTGCCCTGACTCTTCTAGAACTTGAATGTAGACCAGGCTGCTCTTGAAATCACCTTGAAATCTAGTGCCTCTGCCTCCCAGTGTTAGTATTATGGGTTTGTTCCGCCACACTTGGATGGTCAGGTGTTCTTGAAGGTTCCAGTGATGGAGTGTCTGAAGTCTAGTCCTTTGACCTGACATACAGTCCCCACTAAATCTTTCCTAAGCTCAGCTCTAAAGTCTTGTTTGCTGAGGACTTTGAATTGCTGCTTCTGTTTCTCTAGGAAATTTTCTACCTTTGGTTAAATCGCTTATCTGATCTTCTTCTAACTTTGGTAGGTCATGAGTCTAAAATTTTAAGATATGTCCTTATGATTCTCTGGATTTCCTTGGTATCTGTTGTGATGTCCCCCTTTTTAACTCTAATTTTATTAATGAATCTTCTCTTTCTGTCTTTTAGTTAATTTGGCTATGGGTTTATCAATCTTACTGATTTTTTTCCCCAAAGACCTAACTCTTTGTTTCATTGATTCATTGAAGTTGTTTGTTTCTTTTTGTTTATATCAGCCCTGAGTTTGAGTTTTTTTCTTGCTTTTGCTTTTTTTGGGTGTTATTTTTTTCTTTTTGTTCTAGAGCTTTCAAGTATGCTGTTAAGTTTCTTTTCTTTCCTTCCTTCCTTCTTTTTCTTCCTCCCTTCCTCCCTCCCTCCTTCCCTTTTTTTCTCTCTTTTTCTCTTTCTTTCTTTTGACAGGGTTTCCCTGTGTGTAGCCCTGGCTGCCCTGGAATTCACTTTGTAGACCAGTTTGGTCTTGAACTCACAGAGATCTGTCTGCCTTTGCTCCTGAGTGCTGGGAGTAAAGACTGTTAAGTTTCTAATATGAGATCTTCCAATTTTTTATATTAATAGGTAGTTAGTACTACCTTCACTGTGTCTTTTGAGTTTGAATATGTTGGGTTTTCATTTTTACTCAATTGCTAAAAGTTTTTAATTTTCTTCTTAATTTCTTTCTTGACCCAATTTGCAGTGGTCAGCTCTCCAGTATCCATGAGTTTACATACTTTCTGTTGTTTTTATTGTCATTGATATCCAGCATTAATCTGTGGTAGCAGGGTGTTAGGTCTGTTTTCTCATGTGTATGAGACTTGCTTTGTGTTCAAGAACGTAATCAATTTTGGAGAAAGTTCCTTGAGGTGCTGAGAAGAAGATATATTCATTCTTTTATGCTTGGATGGAATAATCTGTAATTATCTGCTAGGTCCATTTGATTTATGACATTATTTAACTCCAGCCTTTCCCTGTTTATTGTTTTTGTCTGGATGACCTGTCTATTGGCAAGAGTAGGGTACTGAATTTACCCACTATCACTGTGTGCGGGTCACTGTGTAATTTTAGCTGTATTAGTCTTTCTTTTATGAACTTGGGTACCCTTATGTTTGATGCATACATGTTTAGGATTGTAATATCGTCTTGGTGGAGTTTTCCTTTGATGAGTGTGTCATATCTTCTCCTATCTCTTCTGATTAGTTTGGTTTGAAGTCTGTTTTTTGTCACATATTAAAATGGTTACACCTACTTGCTTTTGAGATCCATTTGCTTGGAATATCTTTTCTATCCTTTTATCCTGAGGCGATGTCTATCCTTGATGGTGAGGTGTGTTTCTGGGATACAAGAGGAAGATGGATCCTGCTTTCTGATCTAATCTGTTTGTGTCTTTTGTATTAGGGGATTGAGGCCATTGCTACTGAGAACCATCAGTTAGCAATGTTTTTATTTCTGTTATTTTGTTGTTATGGTGTGGGTTTCCCCCCTCTTTTGATTTGCTGTTCTGGGATTATTTATTCCTTGTGTGTTCTTGGGTGTTGTTATAATCCTCTGCAGACTGAAGTTTTTCTTCTAGTGCCTTCAGTAGAACTGGATTGGTAGATAGATATTTCTTATTTGTTTTTTTTTGTATCATTCTTTCTATCTATTGTGATTGATAGTGTTCCTGGGTATAGTGGCCTAGTCTGGCATTTCTGGTTTTTTAGAGTTTATAGAACACCCTTCTAGGTCCTTCAGGCTTTTAGAGACTCTAATGAGAAGTCAGTTTCTATCTATGAGGACTGTCTTTGTGTATTACTTGGTCTTTTTCCTTTGTGGCTTTTGCTATTCTTTTTTAGAATTCTGTACATTTAGTGTTTTGATTATGATTATTATGTGATGTGGGGAATTTCTTCTCTGGTCCAGTTTTTTTTATTTATTTATTTTATGCATATGAGTACACTGTCACTGTCTTCAGACACACCAGAAGAGGGCATCAGATCCCATTACAGATGGTTGTGAGCCACCATGTGGTTGCTGGGAATTGAACTCAGGACCTCTGGAAGAGCAGTTAATGCTCCTAACCACTGAGCCATCTCTCTAGCTCTGTTTCTTGTACCTTGATAACTACTTCCTTTAGATTGGGGAAATTTTCTTATATGATTTTGTTGAAAATATTTTTTATGCCTTTGATACAGGTTTCTTCTTCCTCTTTTCCTATTTATAGATTTGTTCTTTTCATAGTGTCTCAGATTTCCTGGATGATTTGTGCCTGGGTGTTTTTTATATTTAATATTTTCTTTGACTGAAGTATCCATTTCTTCTACCTTGGCATTAATGTGTGAGATTCAATGTCCTGTATTCTGTTGGTGAGACTTACCTCTGAGATTTTTGCTTGACTTTCTAAATTGTTTATTTCTAGTTTTATTTTAGTGTGAGGGTTTTTTTGTGTGTGATTTTTGTTGTTGTTGTTGAATTCCACTGTGTTTGACAGACTTTATTAAGAGGTTTATTCATCATCTCCTCTCTAAGGTCCTTGAACATATTTATAGTTGCTATTTTGAAGCCCTTATCTTATGTTTCAGCTATTTCTCAGAGGATACTGTTGTAGTGTTACTGAAGACATCGTCTCCGTCTGTTAATGTTTGTGTTTTTAAGCTAGTATCTAGGTGTCTTAGGGTTAAAGGGGTTGAGGTGTTTTTTCTGGTTTTCGTCTTTTGTTTGGTTGGTATTCCGTCTTTGTATTGTTTTTCTCTCTGGATCTTGAAGTGTGTTGCTGATTTCGTCTGGTGTAGAAATGCTTCTCAGGTCAGTGGGGAAGAGAATAATAAAGGGGGCTGGAAGAAAGTCTGTAAAACTCTGAGGAGAGGCTTCCAGGAGTAGGCCCTCCTGAGAGGGGGTTCCTAAGAGTTGGAGTACTAGGAGAGGGAGCTCCAGTAAGTATGTTGCAGTAGTAAGACAAAGGATAACACTGTAAGACAGGATGAAGTGGTGAATCCTCGGTGATCTGAAAGAGAGAGGATTCTCCAGTGAAGGAGTCAGAGCTGGGGAGGAGCACGCAAGTGGATAGCTACGGTGAGCCCAGGGAGGAGTGTGGCCCGTATACCTGGACCCAACCTGGTGTGCCAGGGGGTCCCAGGTATCAAAAGAGGTCTCTAGGTATTGGATACACAAAGGAATGGGATGAGCTGAAAGAAGAAGAAGATTCCACAGAAGGAGCAAAACTGAGTCTGCAAATAAGATTAGATGGTGTTTCTAGCCACTTATTTACTGAGGAAATAAATCCCTAGTTTTCACTGCCTGATCTTTGCCCTCTTTCCTAGGTTCTGCCAGGTTGAGGCACAGGCTCTAGCTAAAGGGGAAGGCCTGAATGTGACTCCTGATTTCAGCTCTGAGGCTGAGGTGCTTCTCTCAAAGGCCTGTGAAGCTGGAGCCTGAGCTGGTGGAAGCCTGGAACCAGTTGGGTGAGGTGTATGGAAGAAAGGAGACATTGTGGCTGCCCACACCTGCTTCTCAGGAGCCCTCACCCACGTGAGCTGCCCTTTCCCCGTGTCGTTGGGAAGTAATGGATTCCTTTGGTTCTTTAAATTTCCTAGGACAAGAATACCAGATCAGAATTGAGTCTGAATGAGGAGAATAGAGTCAGAGGGAGGAAGGGTGGGGAGCAGGCTGGATGAGGGCTGGATAAGGAACAGAGGACCAAGAAAGGAGAAAGGATGGTATCAAGTGTGGTCTAGGTGAGAAGAAAATGCATTTGGGGTTATCCCAGCTTTGAAGATGCAGTTGGTGCAAGCGGTAGAACTCTGAGGTCAGTGTGGATCTGCAAGCGGCAGGTAGCATCATGAAGGCTGAGTGTGTGTCCTTTCCATTGGCAGTGCAAGAACAAAGTCTCTCTGCAGAACTTGTCCATGGTGCTCCGCCAGTTGCAGACCGACTCTGGAGATGAACATTCTCGCCATGTCATGGATAGTGTCCGACAGGCGAAGTTGGCCGTGCAGATGGATGTCCTTGATGGCCGCTCCTGGTGTGAGTGTTAGGAGAAGATATCCTGGTTTGTGCACTAGTGGCCCTCAGCCATGACTGCATACTAGAGTCATCCAGAGTCTAGCTGTGCTGTCTGATTCTGAGGCCATCTTTGTTTAAAACAAGACCTATCTTATGTGTTTTTTTTTAAATAATTGTGTGTGGTGTATGCATTTGTGATTGCCCATGGGCATGTGGATGCCAGAGGACATTGTTACATCCCTACGTGGATGCTTGACTTATTGCATGGTTGCTGAGACACAAAATCTGGTCTGTATGATTCTATAGCAAGTACATTAACCACTGAGGTGTCTCTTCAGCACCTCTAAACTTATTTCGGTGAGCTGCTATTTTTGGAACTCTTGGATCTCTTGATTTACGAGAGGAAACTTAAGTTTCCCTGTAAGCGAGGCAGTGTCCTCCGTTGTCTTCTGCTGCTGTGATAAACTTCATGACCAGAAGCAACTCAGGAGGAAAGGGTTTATTTCCTCGTATGGCTTATCATCCACTGTGAAGGGAAGTCAGGGCAGGAACTCAAGGCAGAAACCTGGAACAGAGACTGAAGCAGATGTCATGGACAAATATTGCTTACTAGTTTGTGTTCCGGGCCCATGGTTAGCCTGCTGTCTTATAGAACTCAGGACCACCTGTCCAGGTGTGGCACAGTAGGTTGGACCCTCCCACATCAGCTATCAGTCAGGAAAACGCCCCACAGACATGCCTCTAGTCCAATTTGGTGGAGGCATCTTATTAAAATAAAACAAAAGAAAATCAACATAAAGACACCCCTCTCCTCAAACTAAATCTGACAGGATTTTGATCAAATCTGTTCATCTTTCTTCTTGGGTGTCCATGTTTATCTCTTTATCTCTGTAGAATTTTAACTAATCAATACAGAGTAATACCTGATTTGAATAAGAAGCAGGGTCTTTCAGAAATAGACTCTCAGCACCCAGGAGGTAGAAGCAGATGGATCTTTGTTAGTTTGAGGCCAACCAGGGCTACATTGGTGAGACCCTGTCACAGGAAACAGAAAAAAGGCTGGAGAGATGGCTTAGTGGTTAAGAGCACTGGTTGCTCTTCCAAAGGATCCAGGTTCAAGTCCCGGCACCCACATTGCAACTCACAACTATCTATAACTTCAGTTACAAGGATCTGATGCCTGCTTCTGACCTTTACAGGCACTGCATGGTGTAGTGCATTGGTATACATACAGTTAAAATACTCATACACATAAAATAAATCCTTTTTTTTTTTTAATATATAAAGAAACTTTTGGAAGCACAAGACCTGTGTAATACTGGGCCCATTTGGTTTTTGTTTTTTTCCAGTAGCAGATCTTATAAGATCCCCAGCCCTCCCTGAGGATATTTAGGCAGTTAGTAGTTGTTGGGGGTGTGAGAGACATTTTGTCCCGTGTTGTGACCACTGGAAAGGTATTAGGTAAATAACCACACCCATGCCCTTTTAAGCAACCCTAATGGATTAAAATGAACATAGATAAGAAAGTAGAAGAGAATTAATTGGAAAGAGGGGATCAGTGGACATGGAAGGGGGACAGGAAGGGGATAATGGAGGGTGTAAATATAATCAAAATACAGTTTGTGCGTGTATGGAAATGTCATAGTGAAACTCATGATTATATACAATAATATATGTTAATAAAAAACTTTAAACATACAGACTTCCGAGAGCTGCTGGTCGTATCTTGGACTGGGCTCTGAGATGGCCCACTGCTGTTGCTCTTGCAGATATCCTGGGAAATGCATATCTTTCTCTTTATTTCAATACTGGCCAGAACCCTAAGATCTCCCAGCAAGCCCTCAGTGCCTATGCTCAAGCAGTAAGTACTTGCGATAACCCAGGGTGGAAGTAGAGGCAGCAAGGGAGTCAGGAGCCTTTGTCCTTCCTGCGTTCCTGTAGTGAGCAGTGCTGGCAGACATTGCTGGCATCTCACATGTCTACAGAGCTGACTTAAAAGATAATAGGGACGGTGCCTTGGTGACAGATAACTCCTTGAGTGTCTCAGTTTCTTACAGGTGTGCATAATGACATCTTTTTCTTAGTAGGGTATAAACACTTAGTAAAATAATACTTGTATAACTTTAAAGAAAAGAAAAGCTCTGAAAATTAGGTAGTGTTAGATTAAGTAGTTACACCAAATTATGTATTTATTTATTTATTTATTTTATAATCAGGGTCTCACTATGGAGCCCAAGGTAAATTACACGGCACGGCTCTGGCTCTCCCATGGTTAGGTGGGAATGCACTGTTCCCAGGAGCTCATGTGTTCTAAGCCACATTTCTGTTGATGGCACTTGCTTGGGGCTTGGGCTCCTTGAGGCTCCGAGTGCCAGGATTGCCTGCCTGTCGTTAGGGAGCTCTGAGTGGCTTTCTGGGTGACGTTTATGTAGCCTTCACTTTGATCTCTATTCTTTACTTTCAGATCTTTGATGTGATAGCCTGCTTTTAAACCTACTGTTGCTCCCTGTGCCTCCTGGCAGAGCAAGGAAGCAGCTATTGTATATTCATTCTTGTGGTTCAGAATCTGCTTAGAGGGCAGAGGAATTATATTTTACCCCAAATTATGTATATATTTATTTTATAAACAGGGTCTCACTATGAAGCACAGACTGGCCTCAAACTCGAGGCCTCCCATCTGTGCCTTCTGAGAGTTGGTATTATAGACACGCCTGGTTTTTACTCCAGCTTTTACATTTTAAAGAATGTCTTTAAAATCCTGCACTCTACTCGTCTTCTGCCACATAGTCGTTAACTCTTAATTTCCTCTTCTACATGTAGAAAAAAAAATCTTTGAACCAGCTGGTTAAACTGTTGCTTCTGCAGTGCCCAAGCAATGAATGTAATTACAAAACAGCAGCGCTGCAGTTTCTACCTACACACTTCTCTGCGGTGCTGCTAGCTTCTGTCTGTCTGTTTTAGAGTCAGGATGTGACTTGATATGGAACTATGACTTTGCCTACATCCAGAGCCATGCTTATGGCGGAGGAGCTGTGCCAAGTCGTCCTTTCTGCCCTAGGCTTTCCTCGTCTGTAGTTTTCACTTCTTAATTAAAAGGAAACCTCAGAATGCTTTCATCTGTTTATGTAATACCGTGTGGGTTAGTTCCGACTCTATTTTACAGTTGAGCACCTGTGACCAGCTTTCCATCTTCGACGATTCAGAGGCAGAGCTGTGTGTACTTAGTATCTGAACAGCAGCTTGGGTGTAGGTAGCATTTGGACAAGGAAGAACCTCAGGTTTTCCTAGGGAGATGAAATCGGGGGCATGTTGAGCTTGGGCATCCTTACAGTTGAGTTTGGATCTATTGGTGATCTTTTTACCCCATTACAGGAGAAAGTGGACAGGAAAGCGTCCAGCAACCCTGACCTTCATCTCAACAGGGCCACGGTAAGACCTGTAGGTGGCAGTCATCTGATGGTAAAGTAAAAGACATAGAGGAGAGGTGGCTTAGGGACTGGAAGCACTTGCTGCTCTGGCAGAGAACCCGGGTTCGGTTCCTAGCACCTATGTGGGTATAACTGCAGTCCTAGGGGACCTGGCGCCCTCTTCTGACTTCTGAGTGCACTGCATACATGTGGTACACATACACACAGGCAAAGCACTTAAAAACCAAAAATGTCTTTTAAAGAAAAATGACATCTAAGTCTTAGCTTCTGAGGGTAACCGAGTTGGATACAGACCACGGAAGGAAAGCCTGAGTGTTCTTAGGAAGAGCGAGTTCAGTTTGACCTCGGGCTAGGGGAGTCTCGTGAGGGAGTGGAAAGGCCACAGAGAGTGAAGTGTAAATAGAATAATGTGCGGCTTAACTGCTTCAGAGTTTGTGAGTTAGCTTCTCAGAAGTGAGTTTGTCTCTGCACTATGTATTGTCTTCACCTTGGTCTGGGACAAGAACATGACTGGGGGGGAAGTAACAGTTTCCTCTAGATTTGTATGTAGTCCACTGTAGTTTTTCCTCTGTGTAGTCTGTCTATACTTATAATTTGGGTTACTTTTCTACAGCTACATAAATATGAAGAGAGTTATGGGGAGGCCCTAGAGGGTTTCTCTCAGGCTGCAGCGCTGGACCCTGCGTGGCCAGAGCCCCAACAAAGAGAACAGCAACTTCTGGAATTCCTCAGTAGGCTAACCAGCCTCCTGGAGAGCAAGGTAAAGATGTGTAAGGGCTGAAGCTGTCAATCAGATACAGAAATAATAGGTTTAGGTGCTACTGGCCAGTCGGGTGGGTTGAGGGAAAGACTGGACTCGGCCAGTATCCCAGTTTCCACCTGATCTGTTTTCCTTTCCTTTGCAGGGGAAGACAAAACCGAAGAAACTTCAGAGCATGCTGGGAAGCTTACGCCCAGCCCATCTGGGCCCTTGTGGTGACGGGCGCTATCAGTCAGCCTCTGGACAGAAGGTGTCACTGGAACTCAAGCCACTGAGTATGCTGCAGCCAGGTGTGAACAGTGGTACCGTGGTCCTGGGAAAGGTGGTGTTCAGCCTGACCACAGAGGAGAAGGTCCCCTTGTAAGTCTCACTTTCTCTTTCCCACTGAACGAGACACTCTCCCTCCTGGCCTTTTCCTGGCCATCTTGCAAGTTATTGACTTTTATTCCTTTATGGGATCTGCTCTACATGCAAGCCTTGTCTAGGAGATACCTAACAATCCCTTTCTTTAATTAATTTTTTTCTTACAGTAATACAGTTTTGTTCTGTTTATTTATTTTATATATATGTGTGACAGTACACATGTGCCACAGTCTTCATCTGGAGGTCCAAGAACAACTCGTGGGAGTTCATGTCTTCTAGCATGTGTGTCCCAGGATCAAATTTAGGTTTCTGGGCTTGGCAGCAAGTGCTGGACCCCATGAGCCATCTTGCTGGCCTCTAATAGTCTTCTGTAGAGTCATTTGGAGGTTCTGTTTTTTCCTGTTATTTTCCTGAGTTTGGTGCTTTGTGAATTCTTCCTTCCTTCCTTCCTTCCTTCCTTCCTTCCTTCCTTCCTTCCTTCCATCCATCCTGCCTTTCTTTTAATTATATATTTATTTATTTAATTAATCTGTATGAGCACACTGTAGCTGTTTTCAGACATACCAGAAGAGGGTGTTGGATCCCATTACAGATGGTTTGAGCTACCATGTGGTTGCTGGGAATTGAACTCAGGACCTCTAGAGGAGCAGTCAGTGCTCTTAACTGCTGAGCCATCTCTCCAGTTCATTTTTTAAGTAAGGTAGGTTATTTTTAAAGTAAGGCATAGAAACTTTTAAGTTCTTTATCTTTGAGTTTTCAGGCTCATGGAGTTGAAGACCAATTTAGATTTTGTTTCTAGATAGTTCTGGAAGGTGAACTTTGGGTTAGAGTAGGGGCTTGGGTAGGATCTTGTCTGGGTGTCTTATTTTTTTCCCTCCCTCCCTCCCTCCCTCCCTCCCTCCCTCCCTCCCTCCCTCCCTCCCTCCCTCCCTCCCTCCCTTTCTTCTTCCCTTTCTCCTTCCCTTTCTTTCTTCCTTCCTTCCTTCCTTCTCTTTCTTTTTTATATACAGCTTCCTTTTTGACTTATTACTTAGTTTGGTCTGTGTGGCAGAGTTAAACCAGCTCTGTATTCTCACTGTCTTTTCGGACAGGAAACTTTGTGAGCAGAGGGATTGTATTTTGCCATTTATTTATTCAGGTTTTGGCATATGTGTTAGATTGAGGAAAAACATATGAAGGACCCACATAAAACAGTCCAGCAAAGGATGGAGTTAGTCTATTCACCTAGAAACAATGTAAAGACATTTATAGCTCATTTTATGTGCAAGTGTGGGTATACGCATGGAGCATGTGTGGAAGTCCAAGACAAATTCGGGCAGTTGGTTCTCCTGTCCACAGTGTGAGTCCTGGGCTTGAACTCATGTTGCCAGCCTTAGTGGCAGGTGCTTTACCACTAAACCATTTCCCCAGCCAGAACATGTTTAAATCTTGAAAATTCAGGATTTAGTGAGTACTGTACTTGCTTGGTCCTTCACTCACTAGTTGGTCCTGGTTGAGTTCCTTCTTTTTGACGACAGTGGTTGGTTTTTTTTTTTTTTGAGCTAGCCTGTGCCCTGCTGTGACCCCTGCTGCCTTTTCCTTCCAGGTCCCAGGCCACAGGCATGTAATCTCATTGTATAGCCCTGGCTGTCCTGGAATTTACTATGTAGAGGAGTCTGGTTTTGAACTTACAGACATCCTCCTGCCTCTGCCTCTCAAGTGCTGGATATGCAGTACCTTGCTGGGCCTGTTTTCTTTTTTAAACAAAACAAAACACAACAAAACAACAAAACATTTTTTACTGTGTATACCTGTGATCATGCACATACATGTGCCATGGCATGCTTGTGGAGGTCAGAGGTTCACTTTTTGGAGTTGGTATTTGTGTGACAGATGTTCCATTACCAGACACATAATACATGTCTACTTATACCGGAAAGAGGAGTTCAGGACAGACTAAAATAACCAATGTCCAATTTGTTGAACTAGTGCTTTTTTTTTTTTTAATTGCAGTTACAAGCATGCATGTGGGTCAGGGGTTTCTTACAAGGAACAGGGATTACCCAAAAGCAGCTACATCACTGGAAAGCCCACTCTAGCATGGGTGATGACTCCTGAAAATGCAACCCTGACACTATGAAGCTGCATGCATTCAGAACATTTCTTTCTTTCTGATGTTTGCTTGGTCTATCCCCGAGCAACTGTTTATTCCCTTTTACACTATTGGCAGTGGCCTTCAGGAATCTTCCACTTTTTTTCTTTTCCTGCACATGTGACACTTTTAGGCTGGTGAGCCTCCCTCCTGGAGCACCTTGTTTTGCATGTCTTTCTCTGTGTTTCTTTGTATGTGTATACACAGAGGTTGATGTCAAGTCTTCCTCAGGTGCTCTCCTCCTTATTCATTGAGACAGAGTTTCTTAGTTGGATACTGATCTGGCCGTTGTAGCTAATCTCGCCAGTTGGCTTGTTCCTGGGATCCCTTGCCCTCACCTTCCTCTGCTGGAATTACAGGTGGGCAGGGTAGGCCTGACATTTGTATGGATTCTGAGGCTCTGAATTCTTGTTCTCATATTGGCACAGCAAGTGCCTGACCCACTGAACCATCCCTCAGGTGCCACCATCTTTTTTAGACAGAGTCTAACTGGCCTTCATGCAGGACCCTCCTGCCTCTCATTCACAGACACTAGGATGTGCTGTCACACTGGGTTTAGCATTTCTGTTTTAACTAGGTAGTGTCCCCCATTTTTTTCTCCCCATTTTTTCTTATTTTCCCTTCTGATTTTTGGAAGGGGTTTTATTGCATAGTCCAGGTTGATAGTAAACTCTGTGTATTTTAAGCTGGCCTTGAACTTGTGATCCTCTTACCTCAGTGTTCTGTGTGCTGGCGTTGTAGGTATATGTCAACATTCAGTCAAGCATTCTCTCATGGAGCTACTTCCCCAACCCAAGTGGTGGTGGGTTTATCTGACTCCTGCTAGGCTATGGGTCATTTATAGCTAGATTAGTATCTTACTGCTAACAATGATTGGTATGTAGTAGTTAACGTTTGTGGAGTCAACCTAAATTGACAGAGATTGCAGAGGGTTTGGTTAAAAGTGTAGTAGTTAGCCGGGCGGTGGTGGCGCACGCCTTTAATCCCAGCACTTGGGAGGCAGAGGCAGGTGGATTTCTGAGTTCGAGGCCAGCCTGGTCTACAGAGTGAGTTCCAGGACAGCCAGGGCTATACAGAGAAACCCTGTCTCAAAAAACCAAAAAAAGAAAAAGAAAAAAAAAAAAAAAAAAAAAAAGTGTAGTAGTTAAATTGATAGGCCAGGAATAATGGTCTAGCTGCTAGGCCAAGGATAACGGAGGGTCCAGCTGCAAAATATATATATATATATATATGTATGTATATAAAATATGGATAATGGTACTTGTAGATTGCTAAGTAAGTGACCTAGAATGCACTTGTTATTTTGTATATTTTAAAACCACTGTTTCTAATTTTTCCCTGCTCACAAACCCTTACTTTTTTTCTCTCCCTCTTTAACCGACTTTAACCTGGAAGCACGTTTGGCTTGGTAGATTCTGATGGTCCTTGCTATGCAGTGATGGTGTATAATGTGGTGCAGAGCTGGGGAGTGCTCATTGGGGACTCCGTAGCCATTCCTGAGCCCAACCTTAGGCATCACCAAATCCAGCACAAGGGAAAGGTGAGTAACAAGAGTCTCTGTAACTCAGTCTCTGAGGGTGGCACCAAACCTCTCTCTAAAACACAGAAGTAGAAGTAAGGATTATGTGCATGATGTGTGTGTGTTCTCATGTTTATGTACTGTATATACATTTGTGTGATATGTGTTGTGTGATATGTGTGTGCTCTCGTGTGTATGTACTTGTCTCAGGGACAATAGAAATATTGTTAGACTTAAATATCATGACCAAAAGCAACTTGAGGAGAAAAAGGTTTGTTTCATCTTATACTTCTGCATCACATTCCTTCAGCAAAGGAACTCAGGGCAGGAATGGAGTTAGGCCTGGAGTTTCGGCACATGTAGCTGTGCTGGGTTTCTTACCTGGATTCTGGAGATTAAAAACAGGTCCTCATGCTTGAGATGAAGCACCCTGAGCCACTAAGCTTTCCTTGGCACTGCTTAGCAGTTAAGTGCACTGGCTGCTCTTACAGAGGACTCAGATTTGAGTCCCACCACCCACATGGTACCGCACCACCATCTTAACTCCACAAATATGTATGTGCATGCATATATGTAGGCAAGACACGTATGTACATAAGAGTAAAATAAATAAATCTATAAAACCAAGACATTATGAGAGGAGGTACTTAGTCATATTCTTACCATTTAGTTTGGGGCAGCAATCTATTCTGCACGGAACAAATCCAGTTAACTATCTGTTGTATAGCTAAGGATTGATATATTTAAAACTTAAAAAAAAATACGTGTGTGTGTGTGTTCGTGTGTGAGTGTGTGAGTGTGTGAGTGTGTTCGTAATTTTATTTGTATTTGGTAGGTTAATTTTAGGCTTTACAACCAGACTAGCAAATTCCTGTGGTTCTGGCTGGCTGCTGTTTCTAAAACCTCTGGAGGAGGGCAGATTCTCTGAGAGCCAGTGGCACCCTTTTCTCAGGGGGCTCTAAGAATTTGCTTTGTTGAATGAGGGAACAGTCTTATTGTTGTAATTGTATTGGTGGTGCCCTATCTGTCTCAGAAGCTCTCCTTTGTTCGTTCAGTTGTATCCATACATATATGCATGTAAGAGGGAGGGTAGGTGGAGTAAGCTCATTTGTTGGAGTTACCTGACCTAGATCTGGAGTGAATTGCTCTCTGTCTTCTTTTCTAGGACTATTCTTTCTCCAGCATTCGTGTGGAAACGCCTCTTCTGCTGGTGGTGAATGGAAAGCCACAGAACTCCAGCAGCCAAGCCTCTGCCACGGTGGCTTCAAGGCCACAGTGTGAATGACCTTGTAGAGGCAGTGAAGGCGCATAGATGAGCGCACTGTTCGTGTAAATGGGGATGTCTCTCCCCCCTGCCCTGTAACATAGTTGAGTCTCTTTCCTCCTGTCGTATTCCAGCCCTCTTCAGAGCCATTGGGACCCTTGTTTATTTCTCCTGCCTCTTCAAAGGTGCCGACTTGAAGAAAGAGCAAAGAACTCAGAACTGTTGGGACCATGTCATGGGAGACTCAGGACCTGAAGTCCTGAGAGGTTTTGACAGTCCACAAGATTCCTGTTCTTGCCTCCTTCCTAAGTCTATTATGTATGTACATATCAGTTTACTATTTATTGATGAGGGGGCTCAACTTTCTAATGGCTTCATTTTTGAGCAGTTTTAAATTTTTTTTAATTTTTATGTTTAAGTTTCGATTGTCTAAAAAAATAGTTGTTTCTCTTCCTTAGGGCTGGAGCAAAAAATTAAATTTGTTTTGAAAAGAATTTACCCTATAGTTCTGTCTCCTTATTGTCTTCTGTTATAGAGATTCTTGGTATTAAAATTTGTAAAGTCTGTTGGATTAGTACTGCTTGTTTGGGTATTATACAAAATAGTTTATCTGGTTTTACAGGCAGTTAAGAGTTGTTGGCATTGGGAACTGAACTCAGATCTGCATGAGCAGTATGTATGTGTGCATGTACGTATGTATTATGTATGCATGTATGTGGTTATATGTACAATTAACGTGAGTAGTATGTATGCTGAACCAACTATTCAGGCCTAAAATTTTTGTTTCTTATTTTGTGTGTATTGTGTGTGTGCAAATGCAGGTGTGAATTCCCAGACGTATGAGTGAGGCAAGAGCAGGGTGTGGGGCGTCTTTCTCATCTGTCCTGTTGCCTTGAGGTAGGGTTGCTCACTGAACCTGAACTTGCTGTTTTGGCTAGGCTGTCTGGCCATCAAGCTTTTGAGGTTCACCTCTTCTACCCTTTAGTGCTGGAGTTTCGGCACATGCAGCTGTGCTGGGTTTCTTACATGGATGCTGAAGATTTAAATCAGGTCCCCCTGCTTGAGAGCAAGCACCCCGAGCCACCAAGCTATCTCCTTGGCATTGCCATGGTTTAACTTAATTTCCTTTTTTTTTTTTTTTGAGACAGGTTCTCATTATATAGCCTTGTATTGCCTAGAACTCATGTAGACCAAGCTGGGGCAGATCACCTCTATTAAAGGTGTGGATCACTATGCCTAGTACTGCTGGGGCTTTAAACCAAGAAATTCTATGATAATGTTTGTGTTGGTAGCATGGACCATTTCTTTTCTTTTAAATATGGTCTTATTTTATTTTGTTTGTATGTTATGTATGCATGTATGTACATATGTATGTATGTATGTGATTGTTCATGTATGTATGTGGATGCATGCATGTATGTAAGTGTGCATGTATGCATGCATGTATGTGAATGTGCATGTGTATGTATGATGTAGGTAAGGTGTGTATGTGAGTGTACATATGTATATATGTGTGTGAGTATATTTGTATGTGTGTGGTATATGTGCATGTATATGCAGAAGCTATAGGAAGATGTCAGCTCTCCTGCTGGTGTATCACTCTTTACCTTATTTCTTCACTAAACCTGGATGGAGCCTGGTGGCCTTGAGCAAGCACAAATGATATTCCTGTCTCTAACCTCACAACAGGAGACTCACCTGAGCATGTGTGGCCATGGCTGGTTTTTTATGTGGGTGCTGGAGATTTGAACACAGGTTTTCATGCTTAAGATGCGAGCACTCTTAACCCACTGAGCCATCCCTCTAACCCATAGCCCACTTCTGGGACGCAGAAGAGTAGCTTACAAATAGTATCAGCTCCAGAATCAGAGTGCCTGGGATCAAATTGAGCTCACATGCTGCCACCATCTTAGGGTAAATATCTTCTCTCTGTGTGTCTTGGGAAATGTGCTGAGCATGTGATGGCTAATTTTATGTCACAGTAGTACCTACAAGGTAAGTAGCATCCTACTTTATAGCTGTGGACATGAAATTTCCCAGGTAGTAAAAGATTCTCTCCTTGATCAAGCTATGGTGGGTCTCCTCTGAGCTGTTTTGCAGCCTCGCATTGTAAAGACTTGAATAAAAGATTAAGATATTACTTACCTAGTTTATTCTTTGTATCCTTTTTTTTTTTTTAAATTAGCATACAAGTAGTGTGTCTCCATCATGACAATTTCATATATTCTTTTTTTCCACTGGGCCTTCCCTTCTAGGCCACTCCATAACCTTCCTCTCTGGTCTTTGCTGTCCTCCTCTGGGTCCCCTTCTTCATAACACCATTTCTAATTTTGTGTACATGTGTGTATCTGAGTGTGGGCTTGTGTCTGTGAGTGCAGGTGCCTGTGAAGGCCAGTGTGGTGGATCGCCTTGGAATCGGAGTTACAGGTGGCTTTAATTTGCTTGGTGTGGATATTGGGAGCCAAACTGTGTTCTCTACAACTGCACTCTGGCCGTCTGCAAAAGCAGCAAGTGCTTCTATCCACCACGCCATCTCTCCAGCTTCCATATCTGTATTCTGTGTCTCTCCTACTCGTTCATACCCTCTCTTTTTTCATAGTCCTTTTCTAGTATTGATACCTACACTCATACTCCTCCTACAACACACAACACACAACACACACACACACGGCATAAAATACAGACTCTGCATGGGAAGAAAGAATGATATCGGGTGTTGCGTAGTCTCCTTGAAAGTGCTCTAAGAAAACTCAAGACTGTTGTAAGAATGGATTGCTTGTCTGTCCTCACACCTGGAGATAAGGCTCCCTGTCTCCCAGCCTCTGGGATAGGAAGAGCCTAATTTGATAAATCCAATTAAACCCAATGAGTTTTATGTGGACCAGTTTTCTTCTTGCTGCTTGACTATCCAGCAGCCTTTTCTCTGTGCGTTCCCTCATTATTTCTGTAAGACTCCATCTGCTGGGTAAGCTGAAGTTTACAGTGTTTGAGTCATGCTGCAATAGCATATTACTTATTAGAAATATATCTGTGCTACTTTTAGCAAGTGTACTGTACCTTTTAATACAAGAGGCTGGGTTTGTAGCAGTGGCAGGCCACTCGGTGAGTGTAAAGGCCTGGGTTCAACCCCCATCAACTGCATAAAATCTGAAAGTCCATAGCCTTTGAAACAGTTAAGTGTTCAGATCTGGCCTTGCTGCTTATTAGCATATAAACAGACAACGTGCCATTATGCTCATCATTGCTAAAAGACAAGAAGCAGGGCTAAAGAGGTGAAGTACATGAGGTGTTTGGGAGAAAAGATTGGTGTATCTGATGGCAGATTTGTTACTGAGGTGACTTCTTAGGTTTCTAGCCTAGGAGAGAGTATGTGGTGAAAGCTGTTAACATGATAGATGACCACAGTGGTCACTGGCGGTTTTGATGTCTCCACTTTCTTGGAGCTCCAATGACTATCTCGATCGTCTGCCTGGCTCCTTTGGGTTGTTAGCCATTGAAGGTATTCATCTTTGATTTCATGGTTCCTGGGTGACAGAAGTTCTCAATAAATTTACATGGATCTAATAACACCCTCTCATTACATGCTGGGGTTTTCTTTATGGTGTCCTTGCTGGTTTTTGTCAGTTTGACTTGAACTTAGATTATCAGTTGAGAAAATGCCTCAAGATTGCCTTGGGCAAGCCTGTGGGGCATTCTTTATTCATCATTGATGTGAGAAGGCCCAGCTCACTGGTGATGGCGCTACTCCTGGACTTGTGGTCCAGGAGTATAAGAAAGCAGAGTGTAACCAGTTAGCGTCCATATCTTCTGCGTAAGTTCCTGCCTCCAGGTTCCTGCCCAGAGTTTCTACCCTGACTTCCTTTAGTGTTGGAGTTAATCTGAGTGTAAACTGAAATAAACTCTTCTCTCTGTCATTACTTTTGGTTATGAAGTTCATCACAGCAATAGAAAACTAAGACCATGGCAAATCAGGAAGTAACCGTTTTCACCTTAATTGTCATACATGTATTAATTTGGAACAGGAGGTGGAAGCTTGCCAAAATATGGGCTACTTCTGAGCCCCCAATCCTCATTGCCTTTTCTTTGCGCTCAGGGAGTTGATCCTGATGCAACTGTGTGAGTCACTGTCCCTCAGTGCTGTGGGATCTGCTGCACTTTTAATTGGGACTTACTATAATCACGTTCCTCTTGCCACCCTCACAGCCTTCTCTAATGAGTTCTCAGGAGTCTTCCACTCCTGTGCCAAGCAAGCATGGTTGCTGCAGGGAGCTCCGGATGGGTGCCTGGGGAACCCCGGATGATTCTGATACAACTCTGATTCTTTAAGTTTCTTTTCTAATTTGTTAAAGCAACTTTGCCTTTGGATTGGGCCTGAGAGAAGAGGATTCCTTTGGGCATTGTTTCAGAGGCGGTTTGGGTGCTGCCAAGTGCTTCTAGGCATTGCCAACTGCTGTATTCTGAATAAATAGTTTTGTTCCTGTTAGCAGAGAGGGAGAAAGTGTCTGGTTGAGGTGCTCAGAGCGAGCCTGTTGGGTGATGGGAGAAAGGAACGGTGAAAAGGGAAACCCCTGAACCTTGGCATTGTGGTCCATAGACTTCTCCTGCTTAGCACAGACCTTGTGAGAAACTTACCTTAGAGTGAATATGAGTTTTGCAGCTTTGGCCAATAATTGGGTTATAGTAAATATTTTTTAAAATAAACTTTACGTTTTAGAGCAGATTTAAAGACACAGCAACATTGAATTGAAGTATAGCATTCCTGTGTGTCTACTTTTCTGCTAAATTCCCAGCCTCTCCTATTGGCATCACATACTAATACTAATAATATTGACATCTCTTGATCACCTCAAGTCTGCAATTTACACTCTTCATTAATATTTTATGGGTTTTGTAAGCGTATACTGAAAGGTGTTTATCATCATGTGACATAGTTTCACTGTCTAAAATCTTTTGTGTTCCACCTACTTAGCCGTTTTTCCTTCCTAATCCCTGATCATTTTATATTCTATAGAATATAAAGTTGTGCGGGGCAGTGGTGGCGCACGCCGTTAATCCCAGCACTTGGGAGGCAGAGGCAGGCGGATTTCTGAGTTCGAGGCCAGCCTGGTCTACAGAGTGAGTTCCAGGACAACCAGGGCTACACAGAGAAACTCTGTCTCAAAAAACCAAATATATATATTAGAATATAAAGTTGCAGTTACAGAGTACATGACATTTGCAGGTTGACTTCTTGAATTATATTTAAAAAAAAAAAACCCATAAATTTCTATTATGATTTTAAAGCTACAGTAGAAAACACATCTCTTTGTGGCATATCTAGCCATACCTTATGATCTCTTTTTTGATAACTGATTATTACTAAGTGAAATTAATTACCTGGGTACCTTTGAGAAAGCAATGATAGAAGTTTGATTTTCAGTATCTTTTTAAAAAAATGATTTGTTGATTTTATGCGTATTGGTATTTTGCCTGCAGGTGTGTCTATGCAGCATGTGGGCGCCTGGTGCCAACCTCAGTCAGAGGAGTGTATTAGATCTCCTGGAACTGGAGTTCCAAACAACCTGTGAGCTGCTCTGTGGGTGCTAGGATGTGATCTGGGCCAGAGTGCTCTTAACTACTGAGCTATCTTTCCAAGCCAATCTTTAGTAAAAAAAAAAAAAAAAGAGAGAGAAAGTATCTTGGCGACCAAGTTGGCCCCAGACTTGCTATGTAGCTGAGGATGACCTTGAGCTTTCAACCCCCTTCTCTGGATTCCCGAGTGTTGGACACAGGCACATACCACCACAGCAGTTTTATATGGTCTTAGAGACTTCATCTAGGGCTTCTGTATATGGTAGGCAAGCGCTCCATCACCCCCAGTTCCTTTCAGTGCTATTTACTACTGTCCTTTAGTGTGATTATAGTCAAGGTCCAGAATGAAAAACACTTACTCGGAGGTTGAATTGCAGTGTGTTTACTGTATGACAGAGCAGTTGATAGACTACATACCTACTTACAAATTTTGTAAGACAAGAAAGATGTAGAAATCTCAGTCAACACATAGTTTCATCAATGTTCACTGAGAACTACATACAACATGTGGGTCACAATCCCTTTGAGGGTCAAACACCCCATTCACATGGGTTATCTAAGACCATCAGAAAATATAGACATTTACATTACAATTCATAACAGTAGAAAACTACAGTTATAAAGCAGCAAGAAAAATAACTTTATGATTGGGGTTCACAACATGAGGAACTGTATTAAAGGGTCCCAGCATTAGTTAGGAAGGTTGAGAAGCACTGTTCTAGATAAAGCAACCATATGCATGTATTTTCATTACTTATATAATAATTATGATTTGCGAATTGTTATAAGTACCTCAAGAGCCTTTAGTCTCTTTTAAAAAGGAAATATACCTTTTAAAGATGTGTGCCTAATTGTAGCATGATACTCTTTGCAGTACATAACAGTGTATGAATAAACATAATTTGTGAATATTTTATGGGCTTTGTAAATGTATACTGATAGGTGTTTATGATGGTAGTGTCATGTGGTATAATTTCACTGTCACTATAATCACCATAATCATTAATGGCTATTTTTTGTTTTCTACTTTGCTGACTTTCAATTTAGAAGACCAGGATTTTATATATTTTGAAATATTTTATGTTTGTATTGCTAGAAACTTACTAGAGAAGGTAAAGAAAAATTACTTCATGACCATGTGTATCTTTGCTCTGATCAAAATGGCTGTAGATGGAGTCCTACCAGAACTCCAGCAAATAGTTATAGATTTAGGGTGTTAGAATTTTAAAGCATGTTCTCACTGGATGAAGAGTGCATGGCTAACCAGCAGTACAAGAATAAGTTCTTCAGGAGATGTGGAATCCCAGGGAAGATTCTAGTTCTGCCTAATTTTGCCTCTCTTTATATAATTTTTTTTGAAGTGGCCATTTCCTTTTGCCATACCAGATGCTAGAGAAAACTTGTTTTACTTTTTTGTTTCTTTGCCTGACATATCACTGACATGTTGACAAGCAAACAAGAAACCTAGTTCCTCTGAGATTCAGTTTTTTCTCTCTCTCTTTCTCTCTCTCTCTGTGTGTGTGTATGTGCACGTGTGTGCACTAGTATGTACATTTGTGTGCACATGTGTGAATGTGTGTGTGTATGTATCTCACCCCCTCTTCTTATTAATATGAGAAGTTTAAGATCAGTTAAATACCTATCTATCTTAGTATCTTACTATTGGATATCTTTCTGAGAGAACAGAATTTGGATAGTTCAATTTCTTTGGATAGCACCCAAGTATACAACCATTTTTTTTTTTTTAAATCTTACATGTAGCTCTTAGTTTTGTTATTGACAGAGATAATGTTGCATTTGGTCTTGTGATGAAATTTTAATATTACATTAATATTTAGTCAAATTTTGTCATATAAAATATTTCAAACATGGTTAAGATTTTCCTCAAGCATACACTGGTATGACTGTGCCAGTCTTAGCAACTATTCATCAGGATTCAAATAATAAATTTGTTTATTATTTGAATATTAGTTCCTGGTTAATCATTAGCAAATAGTTTTCTTTTTTAAAATATTTATTTATTTATTATACTCATTTGAGGACACTGTCACTATCTTCAGACACACCAGAAGAGGGTATCGGATTCCATTACAGATGGTTGTGAGCCAACATGTGGTTGCTGGGAATTGAGCTCAGGATCTCTGGAAGAGCAGTCAGTGCTCTTAACCGCTGAGCCATCTCTCCAGCCGCTAGCAAATAGTTTTCAATCTTGCATTTTAGAAACTCTTTTTGGTTTTGAGGTCCAGCATATTTTAAGCACATTAAATATGATTAATGTGGCTCTTCTATTTTTAAATGAAATTATTCATGTAGTAAGAAATATGTTACTTTAAATAGTTTTTTTTATTTTGTAATAATTTTACATTTATATTAAATCTTCAAAGTCAATTCAGAGAATTCTTAAATGCTCCTAAGTGTCTTCCATTGTTAAGAGCTGATGTTTTAAAGATACATTAACTAAGAAACGAACACATAAAATACAGGTAACCCAACTGTGTACCTTCTTTGGACTTCACCAGCACTCCATTGGTGTCCTTTCTTTTCTGCAGGAGCAACACACTCAGGTAATTTCCAGTTTTCTCTAGTTTCCTTGATTTGTAACAGTGGCCAGGTCTTTCCTTTGTCATCAGCCTTACATTTTCATAAGAGTATTGTATTAGTTTCTGTTGCTACCATGACCCAATGCCGTGACCAGAAGCAACTTATGGAAGGGAGAGTTCATTTTGGCTTATGGTTTCAGAGAGATGAGAGTCTACGGTGGTTGGTGAGATGCTGCAGCAAGTGGCAGGCATGGTGGCTGGAATAGGAAGCCGGGAGACCACATTTCCAAACATGTGAAGGAAACAGAGCAACCTTCTAAACTCTTAAAGCCTGCCTTTGCTGATGTGTTTCCTCCAGGAGGCTGTGCCTTCTAAAGGATCTATCACCTCTCCAGACCACTAACTGAGGACAAGATGTACAAATATGTGATCCTAGTGGGATTTTTCATCAAACTGCCACAGGGATCCTAGAATAGTCCCTATCTGGGTTTGTTCTTTTTCCATGACTTACTGGAGTTGTGGGTCTTGCAGTGGACTAAACTGGATACCCTGAGTGAATTAAAACCCTGTGTTCCCAAAGTTGCTTTTGGTCACAGAGTTTCAACACAGCAATGGAAACAGTAACTAAGACACCCTGTTACTGGATTTTTATACCTGTCATCTCCATCAAAGTGTAAAAAAAAAAAAAACAATTAAATTATTTTACTAAGAATGCGAAATTCAGGTGTGACTTATCATTAACTTTCATATCAACATGGTATGGTATAAGTTCTTGTATAGCTGGTAAGATTGCTTGTAGAGAAAATGCTTTTAAAAAACTGCAGGTTGTTTTTTGGATAGCTACTACACACAGTTAGATTTTAGAGCTTTTAGTGTTGGATGTTCATATTTCGTTGGATTTTGTATTACTAGTAAATTGTTTTTAAAAAATAAAAATAAGTATGGAATGACATAATGGCAGCATGTTTTAGTCTTCTTCTTTCTTTCTTTCTTTCTTTTTTTCTTTCTTTCTTTCTTTCTTTCTTTCTTTCTTTCTTTCTTCTTCCTTCCTTCCTTCCTTCCTTCCTTCCTTCCTTTCTTTTTCTTTCTGTTTCCTCTCTCTCTCTCTCTCTCTCTCTCTCTCTCTCTCTCTCTCTCTCTCCTCTCTCTCTTTCTTCCTTGTTCTTACTATGTAGCCCTGGCTGGTCTGAAACTCCCCATGTAGAACAGATTGACCTCAAACTCCAGATACCTGGCTGCCTCTGCTTCCTGAGTGCTGGAATTAAAAATATACAACATCATGCTTGGCCTATATTGTGATTCCAGTTTTTTTGACTCTTCCCTTGGGATGTCCAGGCTCTGCTGCACACCAGTGAGGAAGATGGAGTGGAACTGCATTCTGAGCTCTGCAAGTGAAGTCCTGAATGGGTGGGTCAGCATGATCCTGGTCTGGCAGTGAATGCCAGGGAGAGACAGTCTCAGATTTCAGAGTTACAGTTCTTCAGTGTTACAGCATTCGTCTGCATACAATCCAGGCTGCATCTTCTAGGAGTCCGGTGTTTAAGTCTTCTGAAACCATCTTGGGTCAACTGTTAGAGAGGCTTTGGGAAGTCTGTCGGCCATAAGCTTAAATATACTATTTATTAACAGGCTTTTTACAAGATTGAGAGCCATAAGGATTGGTTGTAACTGAATAGAATTTAATAGAATGTTATCACAAGGAGGTTTCTGTCAGACTAAGAGCCCTCTAACTGCTTAAAAGCTGGGGTAGTTATAAGTCAGAATTGGAACAGGGAAGGGAGCTGAAAGTTTCCTTTTTGGTTCAGAGCTGGCATTGCTGGGGTAACCAGTGAGCAGACAGTTAAAGAATGTCAGGTGATCAATAATCTCTTGTGACTATCCATTTTCAGGGGTCTGCAGCTGACAGGGACAGAAATCTAGGCAAATTACTTTAGATTGGGAACAATAAGTCAAAGCAGAACCTCACTGGTGTTGGATTGGTAAGAGAAAAGAAATGTGAAGGTGGGGGATCAGGGCTGGAAGTAGGCAGGACCTGAGCTGCTCTGACAGCATGGAGCATAACAGAAGAATGACAGTACAGGTACCAGGGAGAGCATATCTGTAGGACCTGAGTTTTCTTTTAGTGGGTGTTGTGGGGAAAGTATGAGAGTACAGATTGGTTTTTAATAGGGTTGTTATAGATCTCTTTAAAGTTAATCCCATTGGTTTGTGCTTTTGTAGCAGTAGGAACACTGGGGTCCATTGTTTTAATAGTCTGATAGTCAGATTGAAAGACACAAGTGTCTCTTTAGCATATCTTCATTTCTGCCTGGCCTGTTACAAAATTAGTTGTTGTTGGTTTTTGATTTTGTTTTTTTGATACATTGTCTCACTGTATAGCCTTGGCTTGCTTCAAACACAGAGATTTAACTGCTTTTTCTCTATTATAGTCATTTTAAGTATACTGAAAAAGAGAATTGTATATGTAGTTAAAAATAAATCAGTCTAAAATGATTCTATCTATCTATCTATCTATCTATCTATCTATCTATCTATCTACCTATCTATCTATCATCTATATCTTATCTATCATCTATCTATCCATCAATCTATCTATCCATCTACCTATCTATCTATCATCTATATCTTATCTATTATCTATCTATCTATCATCTATATCTTATCTATCTGTCTATCTGTCTATCAGTCTATCTATCTATCTATCTATCTATCTATCTATCTATCTAATCTATCTATCTCCTTTTCACACACAGGCACATATTTTAAAATCAAGTATATTGTACTCTATAATTTTGATGGCAGTCACAAGTATTATGACACATAAGGAAAATTTACATATATGCAACATTCAAGAACATGGATGACAAATAGCTGTAGCACATAAAATAACAATATGTTAAAACAACATGATCACATTTAACCATTGAGGAGCGAAGGGTAGTGTAAGATATATCTGGGCAGATGCTGGGCCTTTGGGAAGAATTTCCCTGTGAAAGGGAGGTGTGGCTGAGTTTGGTCAGTTTAACTCACACGGGACAGAGAATTGAGTGTTAGAACACTCTGGAATGGGAATTACAGACAGTTGTGAGCTGCAATTTGCATGCTGGAACTGTGGGAGAACAACTTAACTACTTTTAATCACTAAGTCATATCTCTAAGCCCCTAAAAAATACTTTTTTGGTTTTGTTTTGATTTTTTTTGAGACAGTGTTTTTTTTTTTGTGTAGCCTTGACTGTTCTAAAACTCACTTTGTAAACCAGGCTGGCCTGTAATTCAGAGATCTGCCTGCTTCTGTCCCTCGAGTGCTGGGATTAAAGCCAAGATATAATTTTAAGAGAGAGAAAGAGAGAGGAGAGAGAGAGAGAGAGAGAGAGAGAGAGAGAGAACAATTTTAAAATTTCAGATTGAGAGAAAGCACTGAGGTGGTTATTCCCAATGTATTGCATTTGGATCCTGAATTTTGGGATATAATTTTCTTACTGTGTCCCCAGCTTCTTCTTGGAGGGGAGAGAGTGACTTAGGATATCTGGAGGATCAATCCTTATAATCGTGTCTCCTGAAAAGCTGTGTACTGTTTCACTTGACCCAGGAACATGGTGTAGTTGAGTCTAGGGATTTCTATCTTCAGCACCAGTGACATTTATCAAATACTAAGTACGTCTCTGTCAGAAAGCACAAACTAAAACCAAAACAAAAGCAAAAGAACATAGGTAAATTGTAAGCCTTCCTTAGCAAGATGGACAAGCCAAGTGACAAGCAACTCACCAACAGGGCAAGATGGATCCAGGTATGAGACCCTGAGAAATGTTAGTGTTGAGGTGACTGAGATGTTCTTCCACATCCTTGTCCTTAGCAACTGGATGAGTTCCCTGAACTTTGGGAGACTTCAACTCAGGCCAAGACAGAATTTGTGACTTCAGTTTATGATAAAACTACAGTAGTAGGTGCTCATCATGGCCTATGGCCTTACAAGCAATAGTTTTGACAAGGATCACATCGGAAGGATGAGCACCATCCTGTGGAGTAGGACTCAGTTAAATAGTGATTGGTTACATCTTAACACTCATATCACTATTGTGCCAGTGGGTACACCTTGCTTGTTGGGTCAGTATTATAGCATGAAGGATTCAACACTGGATAATACCGCTGATGGCTGTGCTGGCTGCTTTCTCCATCAACTCCACACAGGCCAGGGTCATTTGGGAAGAGAATATCAATTGAGAAAATGCTTGTACCAGACTGGCCTGTGGGCAATTCCGTGGTACATTTTCTTAATTAGTGATTGATGTGGCCCAGTCCATTGTGGTATTGCTACCCCTGTGTAGGTGGCTCTGGGTTATATATGAAAGCAGACATATAAGCCATGGGGAACAAGCCAGTAAGCAGCATTCACTGGCCTCTTTTTCAGTTCCTGCCTTGACTTTCTGCCCTAACTCCCTTCATGGTGAACAATAATCTGTATGCTGAAATAAACTCTTTCCTTCTCAAATTCTTTTGGTCACAGTACAATAGAAATCATAACTAAGACAGATATTAGTACTATTGTTATGACAGACCTGATCATGTATTTTTGGGTAGCATTTGAACTTTGGGCTGGAAAAGCCACTGAGTGCTCAGATCTCAGTGAGCTGTTCTGTGGAGCTTGAAGGATAAGCACATTGAGAGCAATGTAGATTATGGAGGTGTAGCTTGTGAAGTTTCAGAGGGAAGCAAAGGTTCTACTGGGGCTGTTCATGTGGTGTTTGTGTTAGAATCTATGGTGTCTCATCAGCTAGAGCTGAAGAGTTAACTGTGATTAAGAAGAGACCAGCATCGCTAAAGTAAAATCTTTGCTTTGCTGGGACAATTAAAGCTGGTTAGCGGGAGCTGAGAAATTAGCACTGGTAAAGAAGAGGCCTGTATCTGGCATACACCTTTAAATACCAGCACTTGGAAGGCAGAGGCAGATGGGTCTCTGAGTTCCAGGCTAGCCTGATCTACAAAGCAAGTTTTAGGTCAGCCAGTCATCCAGGGCTACCCAAATATGATACGCGTGTGCGTGTGTGTGTGTGTGTGTGTGTGTGTGTGTGGCGTGCGTGTGTGCGCGTAATCAATCCAACTGACAAACAAAACAAAACAAAACAAAACAAAACAGACAAACAAAAAAGAGGCAAGTATCCTTGAGGAAGACCCTCCTTCTGGGAAGTGTTCCCTCAGAGTCAGTATGTGGTCCAGAGGCAGCCAAGGCTGTACCTGTCACTGGCAGCTGAACTTGGTAATGTGTAAGAATCTCCCAGATGGTGCTGTTTGAAGGCATGAAACGGTCATGAAGGGCTCCTAAGGCACGGCATTATGAAAGGCCTGGAGAGGCTGTTGATGAAGGGGCAGCTTCAGTAACAGTGAAAATCCCAGAATTGAAGAGATCATGGAGAGAAGCTGAGGCTTGGCACCATGTAGCAGGGCCAGAGTCTCTGAAGAGAGCCTAGGAGAGGCTACTGATGAAGTACAGCCCAGATGTAGCAGACCCCAGAATTTTGGAGATGCCAGTAAGGACAGCAATAAGTGTGGAGTGAAGCTGTCCTCAGTCTGGGGCAAACTGCATGTGCTTCAGATGGCAGAGCCAGAGAAGTGGTTTGAGTTGACAAGGCCATTTGGAACCCAGAGGCCCTCGAGTTCAATCCTGTTAATAATACATAAACCTAGAAATTTAAAGCTATTATCCACTTCTGTTGGGAGCCAACTTCTGGCAGAAAGCTGCTATCATCTTTGCAGCCATCTCAAGCCATATACCCTGACAAGAGACTTGTTTTCAACAGCCTACAACAGCTGAGCACACTCTGATAAACATCTTGTTTTTTTCCCCATATCTTGTTTTGTTGTTTGGTGCCCCCAGCTGCAAGGTGCACATGGTAAAGTGTCTTCAGCTGTGTCCCCCTGCTTATGCTTATATATATCCATGATTTCCTTTCAATAGAGGGATAAAAGAGGAACGAGGAACAAGTCTTGAACAGACTCTCTGTCTTGTCTCCATTCCTCATGTCTCTCACCCTCCCATTCCCCACTCTCTCTCTTGCTAGACGCTGACCCGCAGGCCAAAGCAGCAGCTCAGGCCGGGATATAGTGGTCCCCAAACCTGGGGCAGCTCCGGACAGATACACACTTCTGAGAAATAAGACTCAGAATTTGTCTTTTTGGGCTTGGGCTACCTAACTTTGTATAGATCTCTCAGATTTCCTTCTAAAAATATTTATTTTAATTTACAATTTTAAGTGTGTGTATGTTTATGCTTGTGTATGGACATGTACTCAGAGGCCAGAGGTGTTGGATATCCCTGGAGCTGTTATTTCTGGTGCTGTGATCCCTACAACTATGTGCAGGGAACTGAACTCAGGGCCTGTAAGCACAGTATAAAAATAGCAATAAAAATAATGTAGTACTGGTTCTGAAACAGACTTGTAGACTAATGGAACAAAACCAGAACATCCAAACATTAGTATACATAACTACACCATCTGATAGGTGGTTGACAAAGAAGCTGTTGTGGTTTGAATGAAAATGGGCCCCCATAGGATCAGGAGTGGTACTATTAGGAGGTGTGGCCTTATTGGAGGAAGTGTGTCACTGGGGGTGTTGAGGTTTAAAATGTGTAAGCCAGGCCCAGTCTGTCTGTCTCTCTCTGTCTGTCTCTGTCTCTCTGTCTTTCTCTCTCCCTCTGCCCCCCTCCCCCACCTCCTGCTGCCTGCTGACCTGGGTGAAGAACTCTCAGCCACCTCTCCAGCACCATGTCTGCCTTCATGCTGTCATGCTCCTCTCCATGCAGACAATGAACTAAACCAAACCTGTAAGCCAGCCTCATTTAAATGGCTTCCTTTCAAAGAGTTGTCATAGTCATAGTGTCTCTTCACAGCAATAGGACACTGATTAAGACAGAAGTAAAAACATGGACTGGAGAAGAGGCAACATCTTCAAACAATGGTGCCAGGTACCTGGATATCTACATGCAGAGGAATGAAATCAGGTTAATGCTAATCACCTTGCATAAAAACTAACTTCAAATGGATCGAAGATCTAAACCTGAAACCTGAAACTCCGAAACAGCTAGAAGAAATCATAGGCAGTGCCCTCTGTGGTATAGGTGTGTGAGAGATGTTCTAAGTAATGCTTCAGTTTCCAGGAATTGAGGCCAACAGTTGGCAAGGAAGGCCTCACAAAGCTAAAAAGCTTCTGCATAGCTGAGGAAAAGAATAACTTAGTAGAAAGGGAGCCCACAGAGTGGGAGAGAATCTTTGCCAGCTAGTCTAGGACAGAGGATTAATATCCAAAATATATAATTAACTCTAAAAAGTCAAGAAATAAATGACCCCATTAAAATGGGTTATGAATCTGAACAGAATGTTCTTAAAAGAAATAAAAACGGCTAAGAAACATCTAAAAAAAGTTGTTCATCATTCTTAGCAATTAGGGGAATACAAATCAAAACAATTTTGAGATTCCATCTCAAAATTTTGAGATGGAATCTCAAAATTGAGATTAGCCCAGTCAGAATGGCAAAGGTCAACAAAACAACCAACCACAAATGCTGGTGAGGATGTGGGAAAAAGAAGCCTTCATTTGCACAATAGATATTGACTCTTCTCAAACATCTAAAAAGAAATCTATGATATTACCCAGCTATTCCACTCTTCGTCAGATGCCTAACAGACTCCATATCCTACTCCACAGAGACCTGCTTAGCTGCTCTCTTCACAGTAGCCGGGAAATGAAACAACATAAACGTCCTTCAACTGAAAAATGGATAATGAAAATGTAGGAACATACCTACAATAGAAGACTATTCAGCTGCAAAGAAAAATGAAATCATGAAATTTGCAGGTAAATGGATAGAACTAGAACATATACTGAGTAAGGTAGCCCAAACCCAGAAATACTATCATTGTATATTCTTTATCTGTGCTTCCTGTTTCCAAATCCTCAGATGTTAGTGTATAACCCTGAGTTACCATAGAAATCAGAAAAGTAAATAGGGACCTTGGTTCTGGGTGGGGGCATTAGAGAAGGGAAGAGCAGGATAGAGGTGATATGAATAAAGAAATGGAAAAATGAGGGGCTTTAACTGGGAATGAGGGACAGAGGTCAATACATGAGAGGAAAGGTATAGGGAAACATAACACTAAGATGTTTGTAAAAAGCCACAAGGAATCACATTATTTTTATATTTTCCTAAAATACTATGTATATGTTATATGTAAATACATACATATATAGTTTAAATGAAGTTATGTCTCTTGAGGTGATAGCATCCCTCTAAGAACCATAGGCTATCTTAAAAAAACCACAATAATATCAGGCATAGAAAATTCTTTTTGAGTGTTGGTCAGTGGAGTTCAGGTGACTCCCCAAACAATCCAGGGTACTGATGTTTCTCTTGGTTGCCTCACAGGGTTCAAAGGTAACTCCATATTGCTGAAGACAACACACTCTTCAGACACAAGGCTCAGAAAAATTGAGCTGAATCTGACCCCAACACCTTCTTCTTGGGGCAGATTTAAATACTTGAAGGTGCTGTGCTAGCTTAACTGCCGATGGAGAGAAGCATCAATCCTACTCAGCTGTCACATCTATGAATGACAACACTGATCAGGGCAGTATGGGATCACTAAAGATGAAGTAGTGGCATTTATATCTGTGTAGTAATCAACATCTCATTGGCCTTAAGACCCATTAAACAGGTGGGAAATCATAAGTTGTACTGAAAATCTAGTCAACTATCCATGCTAATGAGTTCATAGATCTCAGAGGACAGCCAGCTAATAATGCTAGTTCCAAAAACTAATTTAATTCCTAAATACATTCTAAGTACATATCCTTCTAACTACAGATAACTGTACCTCTCATTAACAATGGATTCTTTTTACAGCAGACAGAGACCATTACAGAACGTCACATCTATCAAAATGCACAGAATAACTGACTCTGGGATATACAGCCATAACTGATACATCTACAATATGACCCCTACACACAAGGCTCAGGATGCACTGCAAAAGAGGAGGCAGAAAGATCAGGAAGTCGGCTGCAAGCTTCTGTTTTCTAGATATGATAGAGAAGTCATACCCATGAAATCTGAAGAATATGGCTATTTAAACAAGATCTGCATAATTATAAGACCAGTTGACAGACCAATGTGGATGGGGGAATTATTACTAGGCCCCACCCTATCCCTAGATGAAGAACCACAAGCAATTAAAAATTACTAAGATTGGGAGAACATCTTCTTTAAAAATGAGCACCCTAAATGGTTATTTAATTGCCAGTGATCTGTCCTAAAAATACAAAAAAATCTCCTTTTGAGTGTTGGTCAGTGGAGTTCAAGAGACTTCCAAAACAATACAGAGTATTGATGTTTCTCTTGGTTGCCTCACTAAGACTCTGCAGGTTGTGTTTATATATTTATCCGCATAGTTATATGTGTAAAACCATAATTAGAGAATAAGAGGCCATGAATTTGAAAGGGAGTGAGCAGGGAGACATGAAGAGGTTGAAGGGAAGAGGGGAAAACAACAAAATTGTTTGTAATTATAACAAATATTTAATTTATTTTAAAATAAAATGATATTTTCATGCAACAACAACAATAACAAACCCAAAACAAATTCTAGTGAGCAAGCAAGGAAAGAAATATTCTTACTCAATGCTGTTAGGAGTATAAACACCATTACAGAATCAGTGAGGGAGTTTCTCAAAAAATTAAAAATAGCCCAGCTATAGGTATTTTGGCAAAGATTGCATATCTTCTCATAGAGATGCCTGCACATGTTCATTATTCATAATAGCAAAAAGAGAAAGAAGAAAAATGCAACTGGTGTTACAGATGCTCATTAAAAGATAGATGGATAATAAAAATGCTGTGCATATACACAATAGAATTTTATTTGGCTGTAAATGAAATTTGGAAAAAAATGGATGGGTTTGGAAAGTATTGTTTTAAACTGGGTAGCCGAGAGTCAGAAAAACAAAAACATGTTTCTTTCCTTTTGCTTCCTAACTTTTAATGTTTATATGTATATATTTGAGTGTGAGAGTGAATATAGGCTATGAAACTAGGTAAGAGACCATGAGAGGAAGAAAAGAGGAACTGAGGAAGGGAGGAGGGCGCCAAAGAGAAATGAAAGAAGAAACATGACCATTAGAAGCGGGAGGGAACAGGAGGGTAAAAGAGGACAGGGAGCAGAGTGGCAGTGCCATGGCGAGAATGGCCACATCTTGGGAATAAAAGAATTTACCAGACCAAAATGAATATAAACGTTTTAATAAAGAATAGACATGATGAATAAAAATGTAGAGGGCTAGATCTCAGAGAAGGAGGAAGGGTCTTAACTCCCTGGGAAGGAATAGTGTCCTTTTATAGTAGATGAGCAAAGTTATCTGACCTGTCCTGGGCCATTTGAGTGAATGAAGTTATTTTTTAATAGGGTTAAAGAGGACAGATCAAGCCAGGTGTGATGTTGTACACCTTCAATTTAATCCCAGTACTCAGGAGAGAGAAACAGGTGGATCTCTTGAACGGGTCAGTTCAAGGTCAGTCTAGCCTACATTATTCTAAGGCAACCAGAGCCACAAGATAAGGCCCTATATCCAAAGGAGGGGGAGTCAAAAGAAGGAGGAGGGGGAAAGAGGAGGATGATGATGAGGAGGAGGAGGAAGAAGAAGAGAAGGAAGAGGAAGAGGCAACTCTTCAAGTATCTTCAGGTAGTTTTGTAATGATATTTGTTATCCCCAATGCTGGCCATATTGGTCGAGGCACCAGGGCCACTAGGAATTAGTTCCTAAGTTTTTGCATAAGGCATCACAAGTCGCTAGGCCAGGCTCCAAACCATAGAGGATGGGAAGTGTACTCTTATTTTATTTTTACCTTTTCCCTTTTTTTGTCTCTTCAGGGATGAGACTAACGAAAAAAAAAAAAATTGTAGTAGAAACTAATCAGAAAAATAATTAGCACCAACACTTAGCATACTAGAACTTTATTTTCGTGTTATATATTTATTTATATCGATTAGGTTATGGGTTCATGAGCAAAGGGCTCCAGCAGCTCGGGCTCTTTTCTATCAGTGCTCACAGTGTTCATTCCTGGGTGGAGGGGTCTGCTGCTCTCATTCAACCTGGTGCCTTTCTCTTCAGCTTCCTGTTTTTCTGTTCATTTTTATTCATCAATTTTCACGAAGCCCTTTTGGGTGTTAGTATGCTTAGTCCACTCAATTAATTCTCTTGTCAAGATATTCCTCCTTAACTTGCTTATTTACAACAATGTCAACAGCATGTTAGTGATGTTGTAGAGCCTAGTTTTTCTAGGGTAATATTAGTGCAGCATTCCTCATTGAACAATGCTTATTCCCTTGATGTCTCTATAGATATCCCCTTCTAATAGATTCACACATTTAAACAATATCACATTTTCTTTTTATCTCCAATATAATATTTTTATTGATTATTTTGGAATTTCACATTGTGCACCCCAATAACTTATACTTCCTATTCCTCCAGATCCACTGCCCTGTGATATTCCAGCTTAGAATAAGAAGGAGGAAGAGGAGGAAGAAGAAGAGAAGGAGGAGAAAAAGAAGAGGGGGGAGAGGAGGAGAAGGAGGAAGAGAAAGGAGGAGGAGGAGGTTGAAGGAGGAGGAAAAGAAGGAATAATAATAATAATAATAATAATAATAATAATAATAATAATACAGAAGATGACTAAAGAAAACCAAGTTCAATTTTGTGTTGCCATATACTCACTGGAACATGCTCAAACTCCCAGTGGCCAACCTATTAAAGAAAATTGAGTCCTTCTCCACCTGTATCCCCACCAGAAGCCATCAATTGTGGAGAGCTACACTTCAGCATCCTTATCATGATGTTCAACAGTTCTCTTCAATGGCTTTCTGTCTAAACTGTTACTTTCTTTAGGGGATAGGGTCAGTAGGCATAGGGGTTATCACAGAAGATTTCTATGTCCCCATTTCTCAAATGTGAGTCTGAGGTCATCCATACTACTGTAAATGTAGCTCCCTTGCTCTTTACAGAGAGTGAGTACAGATCATGGACCTGCACATGGTTTCTTGTGACAGCACAAACAGACATCTACATGGACTATAGCTTCAGCATGTGTCATGGATCTCAGCATGGTCTTCAATGGCAGTATGGACCACGGACATCAACATGACCTTCTTCTGCAGCCTAAGCCACAGATGCCATCATAACCCTTGATGGCAGCACAGACAACGAACATCCAAATGGCCTGTAGTGGTAACATGGTCCAATCTTCCCTATCTCTCCCCTTGTCTTATCACCATGAAGCCTTTGGTAACTCTCTGCTTCTATGCCTCACCTTCATTAGATTCCACATGTGAATGGAGCTAAGCAGTACTTGTCTTTTTGTGCCTGGGCTGCTTCCCTATAGGAAAATGGTTTCTGATCCCATTTTTGTTATTGAAATTGGGCATTTAAAAATTGTTTACTGACAGGGTCTCACTATGCAGCCTCAAATGGTTTGGAACTTGCTATATAGTTCCAAGCTGACTGTGAACTCACAGAGCTCCTCCTGCCATTTGACTGATGGGATTAAAGGCATTTACCACCATGTCTGACTTAGACTTGATTTTTATGAGACCAGGAGAACATAGCTTGGTGTTTCTCGTGTTGATGTATTTCATTTTTACTAGAAAGGAAAGCTTTGCTCACCAGTTTCTACTTGTTTCACTGATTCTCAGAGGGTGGCACCTTAACGGGGTACAATTGGAAGTATCCTAGAATTGTGTGCCATTTTCTATAGCTCCTCCTTTTCCTTAACTCTAACAATCTGCTAGAATTAACACATAAAAAAGCAAATATACTAAATTCCATATAAATCCCAAGAGTTGAGAAAAGAATGCCCTTCAGGGGAAATGAGAAAGCCCCTGAGACCACCTGGGGAGTAAAAGGTTGTGGTAATCCCTGAGAGGAAGCATACACTTAAGAGGGTCACATGCTAAACATCCCAGCAAAAGTCCTAGAGAATAAGTCTCTGGAGTCTTCAGAAGTGAAGTGAGGTGAACACACAGATGTATCCATTCCCCTTTGTGAGTTTTCCTCACAGAGCTGTTGAGGAGATGCCTGATGCTGAGGTAAGGTGAGGCTCTACTGTGCTCATTGCTTTCTCCAGTACAGTCCCACTGTACTCCATTCCTCACATCTAGGACAGCTATCCTGCATCTAAGAGAGAGATGAGTGGTCCAGATTATAACCAGCTCTGGAGATTATAGGATGCCTTTTACTTAATAAATCTAATTATTTGGGGTTTCTCAGGAAAGAGTTAAAGGAGGTGGGGAAGAATAGCTTAGTGTAAGAGTTCCAAATGTGCACACACACACTTAATTCCAACATGCAAGATATAAGAGCAGAAGGCTCACTGTGAATGCAAAGTCAGTATGCATAGCAAGTTCTGAGTTAGAAGGGGCTATGTAGTGAGACCCTGTCTCTAAAGCAAGCAAGCAAGCAAGCAAGCAATGAAGCAAGCAAGCAATGAAGCAAGCAAGCAAGCAAGCCAAGCAACAAGCAGAGCAAGCAAGCAAGCACGCAAACAAACATTGAACAGGCAAATGCATAGTAACCAAAACAAACCCCCAAACATTTAAATCGAATGTGAATTCAGGACAAAATATTTCATTAGTTGTGAAAAATATTCGAAACTCTCATCCTAAGTTGCCATGAACCTTGTGGAAATGCAATAAGTGATGTAAAGGCATTTACACTATAAAACTATGTATTATATGAATGTTAGCCTCATTCAGAAACAATTATAAAACTAGAGTTTGTCAATGAATATCCCTTTCAGTTCCACTGCAAAACACAATGAAGTGGAATTCACTCTGAAAACTGATTTAATCAGCTACACACTTGCACTGTAGGTATTCAAACTGGTTTACTTCCTTCTAAGAAACAGATTTATAAAGAGTGATCCTCTGAGATTTAAGATGAAAAATGGCTTTACAATTCCAAAGTGAAAACAACATGAAGTGGTAAGAATTTTCACTCTATAACTATACTTGAAGTTAACTTCAGAACCTGCAGTAGGTGAGTTAACCACTGATTTTTCATTTATACCTACTGGGAGAGAGAAAATCAGTTTCCTCTAATAGAGTAACATTGGATATTTAAACCATTTCAGATAAGGCTTTATGTTCAGGAATAGTTGACCAACATATAATGGACTCCACAGTAGTTTTGTGTGCTTTCCATTTGGTAACAATTTGAAGTTTTCTTTTTGAGTGTGGTTTTATTTTGTGTTTTTGGTTTTGGGAGGTTTTGTTTTTGTATTAGGTGTTTAATTTTTGAGAAAGAACTAAAAGTTGGGTGGATATGGAGTACAGGAGGATCTAGAAGGACTTGGGAGAGAGGAAGAATATGATCAAAATATATTTAAGTTTATATATTTTGTTTTAAATAAAAATATAATAAAAAGTAGCTTCAGAACTTCTAGAATATGGGATTATGGGAATTTGCTGAGCCAGTGTATACCATTCATATGAAAATGAATCACTCTTTTTTAGTTAAGCATTCAATCTTTGACATTTTATTACCTATCTACATTTTCCCCAAAGGCTTCTAGAAAAAAATAATTTTGCTGTTGATAAATCTCTTATAGGGCACAGCAGTAGGAAGGCTAAATTGCACTATGCTGTCAGTGTATATGGGACATGTCCTTGCTTTATTCACATTAAACAGGCATGATCTGTTTCTCAGAACAAAAATCAGGAAACTCAGATCTCATGATTCTAGTTGTTTGTTTAAAAATATGTAAGCCCTTCATCTGTTCCCTATAGGTGAGAAAGGGATTGATTTTTATTTTACAAATAAATATCTGAATTCACTTACTGAGTTGCTTCAAGGAAGATGGTAAAGCATGTCTTTAGCAGTCACTATTTATTAGAAAGGTGGACTTTGAAGGCTGGATGCTAAACCTTTTCTTGTTTCCTTGAAAATCAAGAACAAGGGCTAGAGAAACTGCTCAGCAGTTAAGAACTGTGATGGTTCTTCCGGAGGTTCTGGTTTGAGTTCTAGCATCCATTTGCAGCTCACAATCATCTGTTTTAGGGATCTAACACCCTCTTCTGGCCTCACACACAAAGGTGGGGCACAGACATATATGAAGGCAAAATCCTCACACACATAAAATTATATCCTCCTCCTCCTCTTCATCATCATCATCATCATCATCAACAACAGCAAAAGGAGACTTGAAGTAGTATAGCCCAAATTTTTTTTCTCAGGGATCACAAATGATCTTTCCTTTTAATCTGTGTTGTTTGCTACCTTGCAAAGTTCTTTTTCTTACATTTCTGGTGACATCCAATACCTCAAATAAGAGTTCTAAAATTGACAAAAAAAAAACCTCAATATATCTAGACTATTGTTTTTAACTGTTTTAAAGGACATATTTTAATTACTTTTAAACTTATATGTATGTGGCAAGAGGAGAGGCAGGTATATGAGTGCAGGTGCCTGGGAAGCCACTCGATGCCTCTGGAACTAAACTTCCAGGTAGTTGTGAGCTGCACTACCTGGGTTTGAGAACTGAACTCTACAAAAGCAGTACGTGCCCCTCACTACTGTATGCCTCTCAGGCCCCTCAAGACTTTTCATCAGATCATTAAATATTAACCCATTGTAAAACTATTATTGCTTAAATACATATAGTTGCACATTTTATTTATTCAATTAATAAATTTGTTTTTTGGCTATTGATACATAATTTACTGTTCAAATATTTGAAAATGGCCTCTCACTTTCTCCAAAAAAAAAAAAAAAAAAAAAAAAAATTAGCTCCACTAGATGAAAGGGGAGAAAATCTCCTCCATTTCATCCCAGATCCCTTTATAAATTTACCTTCATTTTTCTTACCCTTAGAGTTCATCAAGATGTGGCTATAAAACTCTTACTTCTCCTCCAGATATTCCAGGTTTGACCTGTGTTTGATCATTGTTGCCTCCTAGGGAGCTGCACAAACCCACACAGGAACACAAATATATACATAATTAATAATAAAAATAAACCTCAAAAAAAGAAAAAAAGGAAGAATCTCATTTTTTCATTTCACTTAGGCAGGACTCTGAGTATTATACTTAATATATATGAAAAAAGTGATGTTTTGGAATGCTAGCTAGACAGCTAGTATGGTATAGGAAACCTTTAAGCCAGAAGGTAGTGACAGGTTCAGAAGTAATAAAAGTAATGTTTATAGAATGGAATAATGCGTTGGAGTGAAGGACTCTCTTTTTCAGTAGTACTTTTATTATTCCAGTGAGTTTCTTTGTATAGGCTCCTGGCATACAATTTATTCTTTGTGAAGGAAGGCAGTGGAGGTTGGCCAGAGCTGCTGTGCATGTAATTTCCAGATATATAATTTATCTTATGTAAATAAGTGATATGCAAATAAGGGTAGTGCTGGATGATCAAAGTTCAGTCCTTGTCAAAGGCTCCAGCCACTGGGTGCCAAGCTTCAGTTATGTGGTATCAAGTTTGTTCCTGTTTTCCACAGCTAACAGTTTGAGATTTCTGAAACATCCTTGTGAACATACCGTAAGGAAGACTAGCTTGCTTTTTTTAAATGTGTGTTAAAGAGAGGTTAGAGTAGCAGCTGTAATCATGAAGACTTGTTCTGATCTCAGAGAAAGCAGGGTTGGAAGTAGCTGGGTTGTGAAATGGCATCTGTAGAAGGTCAGTGGCTTGTGAGGAAGCACCACGGGTAGTGTAGAGGCTGGAAGGACAGAACACAGACTGTCTGGTAAGCTAAAAGAGGCTTTTACAAATGGTATATTTAGCTATATAATGAAGATAGGACACCAGTTTTAGAGTTTTGGGTATTAAATTAAGGGAGATGGCTCAGTGGGCAAGAGTACTTGTTGCTCTTGCAGTGGACCTAGGTTCATTTTCCAGCTCCCACATAGGGTTCACAACCACCTGCAACTCCAGTTCCAGGGGACCCTCTTCAGACCTGCTGCACACACACATGGTGCACATATACACACACAGGCAAAACACTCATACATAAAAGAAAAAAAATAAATTCTAAGAAAAAAAATGAAGTAATAAAGTTAAAGAGAGAAAGGTGAAAAGAACAATTCTAACCAAAGATGAAACTTCCTAAGCAGGAGGATCACCCTGAAATAGTCCTTTCCAGCTTTTTAAGAATAGAGACAATTGTGTGCATCTCAGACTGTATCATATCATTGTTCTAAGACGTCCAGAACATAATCCTGTGCAGTGTTTAAGGAATGGTGGGCCAATTACAGCAATCTGACAAAGCCAGAGTCAGACTGGCAGAGACCACGGCTTTTGTGAGGAGTCAGAATACCCTCTGGATGGAATTAGGAACTCTAACAGTTTTTGGGGACTTTCTGAGACCATTTTATACAACAAGCTAGCTAAAGGACCAAAACTAGAAGACTAGAGGCAGAAGCTATGTAGGCAGAAGACATAGAGACATGTAGCTTTTGTAAGGGGAGCAGAGTTTCTGTGATGAATTGTTTTCCTTTAGAGGTCAGGCTTCTGTGGGTAAGAGAATCTAGAATCCCAAGCATATTGCTTCTCTTTTTTAAAAGCTGTTAACTTGAAGTGGGCCAAACACTCTAATTTAAAACTTACTGTGTATACAAATTACTCTTAAGGGCAGGTTCCATGCACAATAGTAAATGACCAACCAAATGCCAAACTCCATGGCATTTTTGGATATTCTTTGTCTTGTAATGGCTTGTCAGGGTATTTTTCATTTGTTTATTTGTATCTTTTGTGTTCCTTTGTGTATATACTATAGTTTCTGTTTTTATGTTTTTATGGGATTCCTGTCTGTGTGAACATGTGTGTCTCTACATCTATCAGTGTTTCCTTGTGCTGTGGCTATTTTTATTCTGCTTAATTTGTCCTATTTTAGTGTGTTTGGTTTTTATTTAACTTATTTTGTTTTTATTATTTTTTAGATGCCCATTTCTTTTCTAAGGAGGGAGAGATAAAGAAATGGTATATATTTGGATGTGAGGAGAGTTGGGGGATCTGGCAAAAGCTGCTGGAGGGGAAACCACAGCCAGAATATTTTGTATGAAAAATAATTTATTTTCAATAAATGAAAACCAGTCAGTACTCTGGAGAGGTTGGAATGGTGCAGGTCCAGGGGTGAATTATCTTATCTTGGGCTAAGTTATGGCCCGTTAAAGTAGCCATTCTTTGTCCTTTCTGTCAGAACTAACATCTGTGACAATAAATAAAAACCTTTTAGAACCTATTGCCTTAATCAGGCAACCTTCTTCTACCAATCCAAAAGCTAAGAATGTCATTAGCCAGCATCTTGGGCCTGTAGCAAAACGTCCCCCATCCTGCTGTACCCTCTGATGCACACACCACTGTATCGGAGCCTTGCCTGGATTTACAGTTTTCTCTTTTCTGTGAAACAGTATTAAGTTTTGTGAAACTGCTTCCACGTTGGAGCATGGAATCTGGGATAACCTGTATCTGTGCTCCCAGGCCATGGTCACTTAGATTGGCTCCAGAACAAACTGTCTCTTACTCTTTTAGAATTAAAATCACAAACACTGAAGCTGCTAGAGAACAGCATAGGGTCTTTGAGGTGTTGGGTTGGGCAAGAGCTTTCTGATAAGAAAGTGGCACAAGCACCAGCCCCATATACCAACAAGTAAGACTACGTGGGGTTAAACAGTTTTCTTCACAGCAAAATAAACTATCATCAAAGCAAACAGATAGTCCTTAGCATGGAGGTAAATCTTTATCTGCTATTCTTCAAAAAGATGGCTAATATCTAGAATTTCAAAGAACTGCAGAAATCAAATACCAATGATATAAAACTACTAATGAACAAATGTGAGTATGAAACAGGCAATATTCTGAAAAACAAACACGAAAGTCCACTAACTATATATTATTTTAAAACGTGTTTAGTATCCCTAGTCATCATGGAAATGCAAATTAAAACTATATTGGCATAGTACTGACTGCACCCTCATTTGAAGGCTATTGTCAAGATATTTGGCCACAGATGTTGGAGAAAATGTGGGGGAATAGGAGTGCTGATTCACTGTTGGTGGGGGTGCAAATAATACTGTGTATTATGGAACTTAATCTGGATGCTTCTCAAAAAATCCAAAATGCAATCACCATGTGACCTGGGTATTCTACTCATGGGCATATGCCTAGATTGCTCCATACCCTACAGCAAAGATGTTTGAACATTTATTTTGTTCATGTTATATTTACTTTATCAAGGAAACAGAAGCAATTTTAATGCCCTCAACAGATAATATAGATAATGGAAGGGTAGCACATATACAGAATGGAATATTATCCAGCTATAAAGAAATATGAAATCATGAAATTTGCAGGTAGGTGGATAGACTTAGAAAGTATAATATTAAATAAGAAGTGCATTATTAAATAAGAAAGTACCATATTACGTAAGGCAACCCAGTCTCAGAAAGAAAAATAACCTCTGGTTCTCCCTTATATGTGGATCCTAGCCTAATGTAAACAACACACACACCACACACACACACACACACACACGTATACCTGTGAACAACTGTAAGTGTGGGTATAACACAACATTTAGAAGGAGAACAAGATAGAATAATTGTAGATAATAAGGAAAGCTACATCAGTTGAAAAGAAGACTATAAACCTAATTATGTTTTTAGGTTCTATTTGTCATAGTCTTTTTTTTTTTTGTGGTGGATGAGTGTATAAAAATATAATCGTAGTGAAATTTTGAAACTTTAAGTGGACCTTCATGTCTCCAAAACAGCTATTTAAACTGTGTGAACCTCATTGAGATGTACAAAGTTTAGAACAGAGCATGAATGTCTTTGAGTGGCTACCTTAATTTATCCTTGTGATTTTTTTGTCTATTAATTACAATAAAGAGATTTATTTTTTATAAAATTGTTCCATTGAGGATGACAGCCTTTATCTTTTCTTTTGTGCTCAAGAATTAAGTAAAGCAAAGCTGTGAGTGACAGGCAGGCATAGGGAGGAAGTGTATAAAGAAGGAGGTCATGTTTCTATTGGAGCAGAGTGCTTCAAGAGAGGGAGAGCAGTGAGATGTCTAGATCCTGAGTAGGGTCTGCTATACACTCTATTTCCTATTATCATATCAGGCAACAAAGAGAGCTAGAGTCTGGGGCAGCAAGGACTGCCTGTCTGCAGTTTGAGAATCCAATTTCTAGACTCCTTATCTGTTGCTGGAGAAGGGAAGTGGAAGAAATCTGCCCCTTCCATGAATTCCACTGTTTTACAGAAAAAAGTTTCAAGCACTCAGGTTCCACCCCAGCTTACTCAGGGCACTAAGAGAGTAGATCTCTTTGGACTCTGCAGTATGTTTTCTCTCCCAGAGGAGAGTGCTTAAAGAGTGGGGAAATATTTAGAGAAACTTTTTGGGTCTGGGTCCTGCTGTAAGACCTTCAGTCATTTAGTCAGTAAATTATCAAATAGTGAAGGATGAGAAAACATGCAGATGAGAGGGGGCTGCTATAAGGTCAAAAACTGTTCAAGGACTGGAGCCTAGAGGCTTTTATGTCATCAAAGATGAATGGTGGAGTAAAGAAGTAAAGGCACAAGATGACTCTCTTCTTCCTGGCTCCAGACTCAATAATCGATTATTAATACATTTTGAAAGGCCAAAGACTCTATAAGCACTATAGCATAGAGGTTAGTGTTGGGGAATTGTAATGTAGGGCTATGTGAGCTATTTGTGTCTAGATGGTCAGTGTTCTTTACCATAACTATCTCTAATTACCTACATTCTTCTTGACTCCTGTATCCGGAGGACCAAGAAGGAGAAAAGAAAGAGGATACATCATTGTTATAGAGACACACTCAATGCAAAATAAGATAGGATTGGTTCCAATCTTCTTTCAGAATATTCTTTTCTCTCCTTGTAGAACTTAAGTTTGACACTCAAAGACCTTCAGATATGTTGAAAGCAAGTGAATTGGGGTTGAACTCATGTCTTTTTCCCCTTCAGATATTTAGATCACATGAACAGATCAGCAACACAAGTAACTGAATTTGTTCTCTTGGGATTCCCTGGTTCCTGGAAGACACAAATTTTCCTCTTTGTGTTGTTTCTGGTGTTTTATGCCTTGACCTTATTGGGAAATGGAGCCATCATCTGTGCAGTAAGATGTGATTCACGTCTACATACACCATGTACTTCCTCCTGGGAAATTTTGCCTTCCTTGAAATCTGGTATGTTTCTTCCACTATTCCTAACATACTAGCCAACATTCTATCTAAGACCAAGACCATCTCATTCTCAGGGTGCTTCCTGCAGTTCTATTTCTTCTTTTCACTGGGTACAACTGAATGTCTCTTCCTGGCAGTAATGGCTTATGATAGGTACCTGGCCATTTGCTGCCCCTTACATTACCCTGTCATCATGACTAGGAGGCTTTGTTGCATTCTAGTATCTTCATGCTGGCTCATCGGATTCCTTGGGTACCCAATCCTTATCTTCTCCATCTCCCAACTTCCCTTCTGTGGTTCTAATATCATTGATCACTTCCTCTGTGACATGGACCCATTGATGGCTTTGTCCTGTGCCCAGCTCCTATTACTGAATTTATTTTTTATGCCCAAAGTTCCTTTGTCCTCTTTTTCACTATAGGATACATTCTTCGGTCCTATGTTTTATTGCTCAGAGCTGTTTTTCAGGTTCCTTCTGCAGCTGGCCGAAGAAAGGCCTTCTCTACCTGTAGTTCCCACTTAGTTGTGGTGTCACTGTTTTATGGGACAGTAATGGTAATGTATGTGAGTCCTACATATGGCATTTCAACTTTGATGCAGAAGATCCTTACAGTTGTATACTCTGTAATGACTCCTCTCTTTAATCCTCTGATTTATAGTCTTCGTAACAAGGACATGAAACTTGCTCTGAGGAAAGTTCTGTTAGGAATGAGAATTGTCAAAAATATATGAGTCAAAGTTGTGTCATACTTTTATGTTCTAATAAACAACAAACTGGAGATGTATCAATTCATTCACTTGTCTTTACTCTTTGCTGTATTTTCCTTTTTTTGAGATAGGGTCTCATTCAAACCTGCCTGGCTAACCTCAAACTCACTCTCTAGCCAAGGATGACCTTGAAATCATCTGATTCCTCTGCCTCCATATTTGAAGTACTGTGATTATAGCTGTGCACCACCATGCCAGGGCTTTGACCATGTTTTAAACTACCAGTGATATTTTTTCCAAAGCCTAAATAAAACATGATTCCTATGTGAGATGATCTCCTACTCAGATACTCATGGTTTTTCATTATACACCTCCTCAATCATTGTAAAAAGACAGTGAAGCCCATTTTGTTTGTTTATTGATGTATTTATATTAGTACTTGCAAGATGAGAACTAAAATAACATTATAATTCACACATAGTCATTACACTTACTGGAAATAAAAGAGATTTGTTTCAATTTCTAGAACTGGAAAAAGAGACATGATTTAGCATCTAGACAAAAAAGCAGAAAGAGCTGAAGCTTTTGTACAAGAATATGGACTTATCTTCAGAGAACCTCCACCAAAACCAGTTCCATGTCTGGTGAGATGTTCAGTATGCAAAGTGGCTTATTAGGAATATATTTTTATTTTGGTTAAACTTCAAAAATGGCATATATAGCTTGATCATGCTAGCCCTTTTTGTCCTGGGAATACTTTTATTCCTGCCCATTGTGTTAAAGCTTGTCTTTAACAACATCAACATGTTGGCAGTTAAAGTACATGGCTTGAACCTGAAAATGGACCCCCAGACAGAGTTATTAAATTAACAGGCTGGCAAGCCAATGATGGGTAAGATTCTGCACAGAGCCTTACCAACCTAAGACAGAAGTGCATTGCTTTGGGTAATGCATATTCCATGATGGGTAAGAAAGGCATTTTGTCAGAATGACCTAAGGCAGGCTCAGTCTTGTTAATGAAATAAACAATGGGGAGAGGCAGAGAGCCTTTGGTGCTGCTTGGCAGGAATCTGTCCTGGGCCAAGGACAAAGAGATGGGCTGCTTGGCAGGAATATGACATTGGCCATGGACAAGGAAGTAGGCTTCAGGCAGGAATCTGACATTAGGCTAGAACAAAGAAGTAATTTCAGGTAGGAATCTAAGTTTTAGGTTAGAACAAGGAAGTAGGCTTCAGACATGAAAATGACCTTGGACTAGGACAGGGAAGTAGGCTCAGATACTTTGATTATCCTGATAAGTCCTTAGAAACAGTGATCATAGGAGTGTTCATGTAATTGAGTTTAATGCCTAGTTTTTTCTTTGACTATTTGTGTTTATTGTCTTGCTTTTTTCTTGAATATTTACATCTATTTTATTGCTATTCTCCAACCTTAATACATGCATGTAATTAAAATGGTATAAAAGCATAAAGGAGGAGGGGGGATGGGATAGGGAGTTCTAGGGAGGGGAAATTGGGAAAGAGGATGACATCTGTATTATAAATAAATAAAATATCCAATAAAAAAGTTAAAAAAAATAAACCTGATGACCTGACTTTAATCCATAGGGCCCATGCAGTGGATAGGAGAAACCTACTCCTACAAGTTGTCCTTTCTCTTCCACTTGTGTGCAGTGGCATGTACTCTTTCAACATGATTAACTGGAAGATATAGTTTCAAATTCAAAAAGAAATTTTCAAAAGCTCCAATGAGTCTGACCTTAATAAAGAGGCAAATGGCATGAAAATGTGCTGTTAGCATGTTTTCGTGCTATACACAAAGGCCATAGAAAAAGTTAGCTGGCTGTGGGAGGCAGATGATGATCTAATACTATCATCTGGATTTTCATCTATTTTTATTATTTTCATTTTTCTTTTCCTTTTTTAATTGAAAATTTATATAACACATTTTGATCATGGTTTCCCCTTCCTAGCTCCTCCCAGATCACCTTTACTTTCCCACTGACTCAACTTCATGCCCTCTTATTCAGTTTCTTTACAAAACAAATAAGAAAAAAGGACTAAAAAATAGTCAAGGGTTTTCTGAGGAAAGGGAATGGGATAAGAAGTCTGTTATGTAGTAAAATAGACAAGAAAACTTATTAATCCAGTTGTATTTCAGAGTAGTTTATCCGTGTGATTTTTAAAAAAGATTTATTTATTTATTTTATGTACACCATTGATCCCTTCAGACACACCAGAATGGGGCATCAAATCCCATTACAGATGGTTTTGAGCCACCATATGGTTGCTGGGAATTGAACTTAGAACTTCTGGAAGAGCAGTTAGTGCTCTTAAGCGCTGAGCCATCTCTCCAGTCTCATCCCTATGATTTTTTATTTCTTTTTAATTTAAAAATTTTTTTTGGTTTTTCGAGACAGGGTTTCTCTGTGTAGCCCTGGCTGTCCTGGAACTCACTCTTTAGACCAGGCTGGCCTCGAACTCAGAAATCCGCCTGCCTCTGCCTCCCAAGTGCTGGGATTAAAGGCATGTGCCACCACTGCCCGGCATTCCTATGATTCTTAAGTCATGTTTAATTTCACAAAGACTTTTTTTCTGAAATTACTTTTGGGGTAATATTTAGAACGAGAGACATTTTGTAACCCTGTAAAATACACAAGGAATATAACATTTTCAATGTACACAACCAAGGCAAATTCTTTAATCAAATAAAAGAGTATTATAAAAAAAAAAGAAAAAGCATCACACACACACACACACACACAACCACAAACACACACACACACACACCTCAAAAAGCACAAAATAAAGCAGTATGAAACACAAAATAAAATTCAAACCCCACCTCCTCCTCCTCCCCCAAAAAAAACCCAAAAACCAAACCAACCAACCACAACAACCTAAAAAAAAAAACAAAAAAAAAACCAAAAACCACAATAGCATTTGTGATTTTGTGTGTGTGTTGTTGTTGGCCACCTACTATTAAGCTTGGAACCTACTTAAGATCGTATTACCCAGTGAGATTCCATTTAGAAATAATTTTTTTTGTAAGCAGTTTTCAGTTGGAGATAGCTTATTGTTTAGGGATGGAAGCCCCTCTCTACTGTGTCCCCTCTCAGGGACTGAGACCACATCTGGCTTGAATCTATGCAGGCCTTGTGCACACTGCCACAGTTGCTGTGAATTCATATGTATTTAGTGTGTGTCTTGAAGACACTGTTTCCTTGGTGTCGTCCATTATGTCACTGGGTTGAGTGTTGCTTTAAAGTTTCTAAAACTCATGCCACTCCTAGTTGCTTTCTGCTTCCTGCTATAGTTTGTGAATGCAGCTCTTAGGTCTTCCTGCCACTTTGCTTTAGCACTGTCATCATAGACTCTAATCCTGTGAAATCATAAGTTAAACTAAAACTCATCTTTATATGTTTCCATGGTCATGGCATTTTATCACAGCAATAGAAAAGTAAGTAATAAAACAAGACTAATTAATATAGAAAAAGATGAAAGAAACTTTTTATTTTGTCTGATCATAATAAATAAGTCTACAAATCAACAGCAAGAGAAATTCTGGAACATATACATGGAGATTAAACACACTATGAACAATGAGTGAGTCCTTGAAGAAATAAAAATGAAAATTAAAATTTTCATAAAAGAAAATAAAAATGAGCCACATCATGGCCATTAGTCTCTATTGAGAAGTCAGGGTTATTCTAATAGGTCTACTTCATATATTACTTGTGGGATAGAAAGAGAACTAAGAGGGAACTTTATAGGTCTATATGCCTACATCAGAAAATCAGGACTGGCATGAAATCAGCTTACTTTCCCTTAGACCTGCTCAGCTTTTTCTACTAGCCAACTGCATTCTGTCATGTAAATTACTGATATTCAGAAACACTTTCTACCACAGACTACCAGCCACTGTTCTGCTTTTCAAGTAGGTGATTTTCACTCTTTTCTATCCTCAACTGAGATTTCTTCTGCCTCACTCTCAACACAGTAGCAGCCTTCTTGCATGTGTACCCCCCATCCCAATATACCTTCATTCCCCAGGGATTCTGCCTCTTGGTGCAGACCCAACTTAGCTCTTTTCCTTGGACCCTCTCAATTTTCCCTTCTAGGTCATCATCATTCTTTTGTGTCAGCTGATAATACCCAGGCATACTTTCTACTAGGGACTATTGTGACAACACTTGGCTGGGACTCAGGTAAGAGATATTCACTATCCTCTTTTACTATCTCTCCTGACTCAGACTCAGCCCTGTAGCAACCTGCTTGCAGCTGTTCCTCCTCATCTCTGACTCCATTCACTGGTGATTGCACCTCTTTGTACAGATCCAGGGGACTACTAGTTATTTCATCTTTGTCTCTTCAGAATACTCTTTGTTTTACTGCAGTACACTTTCAAGAGCCCTCCTCTTACTGCACCATCACTCCTGGGGACACAACCTATTAGTATGAACTTGATACCTCAGGTTTTTCTCTCAACCTCTTTCAGTATATTCTCTTAGCTCATTTCTATTTCCTTCCACCAGTGACTGACTTGAAGAAGCACTCTCTACCAGGGATTCCACAGCTACCACACTTGCTTAAGATCTTGAGAAGTCAAAAGCAACAAAAGATTAAAACACTGACCCAACAAGAGAAGAACAGATATTAACACCTTGAAAAACTTCAATTATTCTAACTCCAGATATGTAGATATCAACACAAATACACACACACACCACACAATGCCACACATATACAGCTAAGAGATTATACCTCTATGAGGACTTAGGAACCCTAGTATAATACAGTACATTCTTAGAAATCCAATATAATAAGCATTAGACAAGGGCATTAAAACTGCAATTATCTATATGTTCAAGAACCTTAAAAAGGATATGAATAAATTCCTTAATGATATCTGTAATAACACACACAGTGAAATGAAATAATAAAAAACACTTAGAGACACAAAATAGAAATAGAATCACTAAAAAAACCCCAAACTAAACTAAAACCAGAAATAAAATCTTAGGAAGTCAAGCAAAAACTTCCAAGGTAATCCTCATCAACAAAGTACAAAAATTGAAGAGAGAATCTAGGCATTGAACACAGGTAGAGAGAATGGTCATATCAAACAAAGAAAATGGTAAATCTAGAAAAGTAATAAAAAAAATCTGGTGAATCTGGAACAGTAGAAAAGACCAAATGTATAAATAATAAGAATAGAAGAAGAGAAGAAACCTAGATCAAAGCATAGAAAATATTTTAAACAAAATCAGAAGAAAATGTTCCTAACCTAAAGAAGGAGATACCTGACAAGGTACAGAACACCAAACAGGCTGTACCAGAAAAGAAATTCCCCATGACACATAGTAATTAAAACACTAAATGTACAAAACAAAGAAAGAATATTAAGTAATGTATGAAGGTAGACCTATTAGAATAACCCCTGACTTCTCAATGGAGACTAAAGGCAAGAAGGGCCTGGACAGATGTACTACAAACTCGAAAAGGCTACAGATGCTGGCCCAGACTACTATATCCAACAAAACTTTCAGTCATCATACAAGTAGAAAATAAGACATTCCATGGTAAAACCAAGTTTAAGCAATATCTATTTATAAAGTCAGCTCTACAGAAGGTACTAGAAGGGAAACTTTAACTGCAAGAAGTTATTAAGCCAAGAAAAACACAATAAATAATAAATAATCTGAGATTAGCGAGTCAAGATGTGTGGGGAACCCCACAGCATAACAACAATATAACAGGAATCAATAAACACTGCTCATTGGTAACTCTAAATCTCAATGGTCTCGATTCCCCAATGACAGACTAACAGGCTGGGTTAAAAACGGGATCCATCCTTTTGCTGCAGGCAATCAACACACCTTAATTTAACATCAAGGACAGGTATCACCTCAGGGCAAAGGATGGGAAAACATATTGTATGCAAATTACCCCAAGAAGCAAGCCAGTGTAGCCATTTTAATATCTGAAAAAATAAACTTCAAACCAAACTAATCAGAAGAGATAGAAAAGGACACTGCATACTCAATGAAGGGGAAAAATCAAGAAGTTATTGTAATCTAAACATTTATGCACCAAATGTAAGCACACCCAAGTTCATAAAAGAAACCTGAGTACAGTGAAAGCCATATATTGATCCTCACATAGTGATAGCAGGTAACTTCAATTTTTTTTTTTAAGATTTATTTATTTTACCTATGTGAGTACAGTGTCACTGTCTTCAGACACAGCAGAAGAATGCATCAGATCCCATTACAGATGGTTGTGAGCTACCATGTGGTTGCTGGGAATTGAACTCAGGACCTCTGGAAAAACAGTCAGTGCTCTTAACCACTGATCCATCTCTCCAGCCCCCGATAGCAGATGACTTCAATACCCTACTCTCACCAATATATATGTCATCCAGACAAAAACTAAGTAGGTAAATGCTGGAAGTGACATCATAATTCAAATGGATGTAGCAGATATTTACAGACCATTTCACCTAAACACAAAAGAATGAACCTCCTTCCCAGCAGCTCATGGAATGTTCTCAAAAATTGGCCACATGTATGGAGACAAAGCAAGTCTCAACAGATACAAGAAAATTGAAATAACATCTTGCATCCTGTCTGAACACCACAGCTTAAAGCTGGATATTATAAAAAACAGAAATAACAGAAAGCATAAAAACTCATGGAAAGTGAACAACTCTTTACTGAATGAAAATCTGGGACAAAATAGAAATTGAGAAAAAAATTAAAAACCTTTTAGAATTGAATGACAGTGAAAACACAACATTATCAAACTTATGGGACACATTTAAGGCAATTTTAAGAGGCAAGTTTATAACACTAATATTTACATCAAGAAACTGCAGAGATCTCACACTACAACTTAATGACATACTTGAAAGCTCTAGAAAAAAAATGAAGAAACAACTGGTAAAAAGAGTATATAGCAAAAGAAAAATCAAACTCAAGAGTGGCATAAACAAAATACAAACAAACACAAATATTACAAGGAATCAATGAAACAGAGAGCTGATTCCTTGAGAAAATTAGTAAGATTGATAAGCCCTCATTCAAATTAACTAAAAGACATAGTGAAAAATTAATAAAATAATGGATTAAAATGAGGGTATCACAACAAATACTGAGGAAATTCAGGGAATTATAAGGACATAATTTAAAAATCTCTACTTGACCAAATTGGAAAATCTACAAGATATGGATGAATTTCTTGATATATATCAAAGTTAAGTGAAGATCAGAAAACTAATTTAAACAGACTATAATTCCTGGAGAAAAGAAGCCATAATGAAGTCTTACAACAACAATAACAACAACACCACCTAGGTCCAGGTGAGTTCATTACAGATTTCTACTAGACTCTCAAAGAAGAATTAAAGCCAATATTCCCCCAAATATTTTGCAGCACATCCCATACCCATGCCCAGTCCTGTCATCTCCCTCTGCACCACAGCCATCATCTATCCTGTTTCAGGACTTGCCCTGCCTGCATTGACTCAACAGAATCCTTTGGTTCACCTCCTCAAATTCCAAACTCCATGCCCAGACTACTCACATCCTCATCCAGGGTCTAACTTGTTGAGTACACCTGACCTCAGCCACACCTTTTCTCCAATCTACTAGATAAAGCCTGGATCACAGAATTCCTGCATCAGGCTAATTTGGCTTTTTCTGCCTTCACTATAGAGGAGCACCTAAGGACTTAGATGAGTATTCTAGCTACTTATATAGCAAAACATAGGTCTCTCCTACATCATTTTTTTTTTGTTTTGTTTTTTCTGTTTTTGTTTTTGTATTTATAAGCTGATGGTCCCAGTAATTTATTTATTTTTTTAAATTTATTTATTTATTTAAATCACATCATAATTTACTTATTTACACAGGGGTTATAAACACAAAAAAGGCAGGATGTGGGGAAGGGAATGGCACCGGAGCATAGGTGTTCAGGGGGAGTACAGATACCTTTCAGAACAGGGTATCAGCTGGGTGTAGGTTCAGGGGACAGGTCACTATGACTCTGCCTATGATTCACTTGTCCTTATCTAAGTTGGTACTGTCCACCGAGGCTGCCTATTTATAAGACCTATGACTACTTGGGCTGATAAATTTCCACAGAAGTCACCTGTTTACAATAGCTTATAGCCTTCTGTTTCAGTGTTTTCCTACAGAGACCCAAGATTTTGTGTTAGCATGCATATATTATCAGGCCTATTGCTGATTTTAGGCTTATGGCTGATTTTAGGCCTTTAGTGTATATGCAGGGCTGCTCCTGACATCTCCTCCCTTCTCTAAGTATAGAAGGGCCTTGGCGATTCTACTCTTGCGAAGGCGGGGATAGAGGCCTGACCTCCAATAATTGAAGGGGGCCTTATAATGGCTCTGGTCCTCCTGTTGTGGTCCAGTGAGGCATGAGGGCCATACCCATCCCAATGTCTTTTTCCTGGAGAGGGGATACTTTTGACATCAACCCCTATGCAGTCAGGCTTGTCCTTCAGGGAACCCAGATAGATATTTTAAACTTTTATTTATATTCCCTTGCAGTGCTTAGCCTCACAGCCTAAGCAAGAATTCAGATTGCCAGACAGAGAGGGTTCTGGGTAGCCCCTCTCTACTTGGTCTAGGGGTGGAAGTCTCTTCTTTTAGGTTGGGTGGGGATGGGTTTGAGGAACACCCTGTATAAAGTAACAACCTCATCTTGAGTCTCGTGGTCCTCCATAGCTAACTTATGATAATGTATCTGAATAGGTTTTGCTACCGAATTATCTATCTGTTGTATCACAAAGTTAGTCAGCCTATTTAAGGCCTGGGACTAAAAGAAATCAGCAGAAATAACCCAGTTAATGGTCCCAAGATGGGAGGAAGTAGGGTTGACAACCATGGAGAGGTTGAAAACCAGTCTTTGTACCAGCTCTCATCTTTCTCTTTCTCTTTCTCTCTCTGTCATTTCTCTGGGCCTTCTCTGACCTTTTTCATGTTCTCTTTAACCATCCCTGTCTTGTCTATGTAAGGGCAACATTCTTCTTTAAGGGCTGTACACAGTCAAGAGCTGTACACAGTCTTTTCTATTGTAGAAGAGTAAATCAAGTCCAACAAAGTCCTTTGCAATTTTTGGAGATCAATTCAGACATCATTAAGTTAAGAAATTCTTAACTTAAAACAGGAAGCACATTCTGTGTAATAGCACAGTCTTCTCTGGTCATCTGACTTCATTGTACACAAACTTTTCAACCTCTAGACCTAACCTGTGCCCATAAGACATGCTGAAATAAAGAATCCCCACACTCTACACATGTCTCATAGAGACATATATATACATCTAGAATCTAAGAAACTATCACAACTCAGTAATTAGAGGATAAAGTGATCAAAGGTGTACAAATACTTCAGCCAATGTTTTAAACAAGAAGATATATAAATGGCCAATTTATATACCTTTTCCCCCACCTTGTTCCATCCTAAACAAACTCAGAACTAACAAAGGAAGTCCATATGTCCAGATATCATCACAGGAAAACCAACAATAGGAAAGATCAAGTCAGTATTGTGGAGATCTTTTGGGGCCACCTTGTAGGAACTTGGTAGGAATTTGACTTTGGGCTAGGACTCAGGAAATAGGCTCAGATAAAACATTGACATTTGGGCTAATACAAAACTTAAGGTAAACTCAGCTGAGGAATGTGTGGCATTCCTTTTATCTTGGTCATCTTGATAAGTCCCTAGAAACATTAATCATGGGACTTTGTTTATTGGCTTGTTTGTTCCTTGACCTAGAACTGGCCTTATTATTTGCATGTACTTAATATAAAAGCAGACTTGGAAAAAAATTAAACCCGCTTGAGCCTCAGCACTGGCTGTAGTCATGCTAATATGTTGTCTGATTGCCTTTTTCTTTTTCAATCCTTGCTCCCTCCCTTGAGTCCCTGTTAACTGACTGAGCTGCCTTGGTTAGATGGTACCTCAATGTTGGAAGTCAAGTAAAGGGGATACAGTGAAGGACACCACTGGAAAAGGAGCATGTACAAAGGAAAATTTGGGCCAGTGGTGAATAAACTCTGTAAAAAGGCACAAGGTAATGGTAGAATGCTTTTTGTGTATGTGTTTAGAGTTATGCTAAAATCTAGAGGAAAAAGACAATTGTCACAGCTGCTCTTAGTCTTTGGACTCTGATTAGAGATAGTTTAGACCTTAGACATGAGAAAGAGAATGGTTTTAAGAAAAGCAGTCCTCTGCCTATCCGGGGATGCTTTGGTGAAAGAGAAGGAAAATGAATGCAAGCTGTTTCAGAGCTCTCCTATGGACAGGAAGAGGTCAGGTGATGGCCTGCTTTCTCTCTGGCTCCCACTGGAGAAATGCTTAGTTCTGGTTCTGGTCCCTTTGGCACATCTAGTTTTCTTCCCTCTTGGTCTATTTTCTGTTCTTGGCACACCAGTCCATCCATGTCTGTCAGTTTATGTTTGTGGTTTCATTTCATTGCTTGATTGTTGCTCTGTGTTTCATGTTGAAAAGAAAAAAAATGGATAAATTTTATCTGCTGGTTGTCCACCCTTTGATTTAGTCTTAATTCATTAAAAAAAAGGCAGTTTCAATTGGCACAACAAAACCTGATAAGTTATCTTGCACCTGTAGCTTGTAATTTATAGTAGCTGGAGAAGCCCTGCCAAGGGCTGACTGTCTTCACAAGCCTCTCTTAGCTCTTAAAGGGGCCAGCAGCTTCTCTGCTTCCATGGTAAGGGAGCTGATGGCTGCTTTTCCTAGAAAAATCTCTGTGATTGTATTTATTGGGTTCGGCAGGTGACAATGTGCTCCTTTCTTGAAATTACAGCTAGAAAAAGGAAGAAAATTTTTTCTGGTCTAAATATATAAGCTGTGTGTATCCACTTCATTTTTGTTTCTGAGTGGTCTTAAATGTATAAATATGCTCTGCATGTCTTGGCTATAGATTATTGGCTTATAAGTTATTGTGTATGATTAAAAATTTGTAACATTGGTAACAAAGAGCTAGCTTAAAACTGGTAACTCAGGATGAGAGTCGTTCTAGACAACAACATGTGGCATGAGCCAACCCAGGGAAACAAGTCTCTAAAGATGTCTCTAAATTCGGATAGTATTTTATGTAGTTCTTATTCTAGAATCCAGACTTTTAAAAGATAGGATTTAAAACAATGTCTCTTTAATGAGGTATTAAAAGCTGCACTGTCATGCATTCACATATAAGAACTGGCAGCCAAAATTTGTAACACTTAAATCATGCATTTTGCAGTGGTTTTTAGAGAGAATGAATTGTTTCCACTGTTAAAAATTGGTTTTGCTTTAAAAAATTATGGTTATACTCTGATATTGCAAAAAAAAAAAAAAAAAAAAAACCTTAAAAATTATAGTTAAACTGCCAATGTTCCATTAGCTGGAGTTTACAATTCAATCACAAGTTCAAGATTTTAATTCTCCTTGGAACGCACCCATATTTGTAATTAAGAAAAAAAAAATCAGGCAAATGGAGATTATTGCAAGATTTAAGAAAGGTTGATGAAACTATGGAACTTATAGGAGCATTAAAACCTGGCTAGCCTACTCCAGTTCCCATTCCAAAAATTACATATAAAATTATCATAGTTAAAAGATTGTTTTTATAGTATTCTGTTGCATCTTGATGTTTGTAAAATGTTTGCATTTAGTGTGCCTGCCTGTAATTTTAAAGAACTCACGAAATTAATATCATTGGAAAGTTTTGTATCAAGGAATGGCTAATAACCCCACATTATGCCAAAAATTTGTTACTGCTTCAATACAAGAGGTTAGGACTTTGGATCCTTCTGTGTATATTAGTCATTATGTGGATATTTTATTAGCTGATCCTTCTGAAAGAGTTTTACTACAAGCCTTTGCAACAAGGTTTAAAATCTTGGGGATTAGTTGTTGCTCCAGAAAATATTCAAAGGCAATATCCTTTTCAATATTTGGGATATCAGTAATATCCTAAACAAATTGTGACACAGAAAATTCAAATAAGAAAAGATAATTTATTTACCTTAAATGATTTTCAAAAGTTGTTCAGGAGATGTTAATTCACTAATGCCTCATCTTAATCTTACCACAGGAGAACTTAAACCTCTGTTTGATATTCTCAAGGGGGATGCAAATCCTAATTCCTCTCAAACAATTAACTGATGAGGGATGAATAGCTTTGCAGAAAATAGAGGAAACTATTTGTCAACAACAGATACATTATATAGACTATGACCAATTATTGGCTGTTGTGTTCTTGCTACTTCTCATGCACCCATAGCAGTCCTTTGGTAAAAGGGACCATTAAGTGGATTCACCTTTCTTCATCTTCAAGTAAAGTTTTAATATCCTGTTCTGAAGCCGTTCCTGTGTAATTCAGAATTATAGGATAGAAGCACAAAAGTATTTTGGAAAGAATCTGATGAACTATTTATAGCTTATTCAAACAGCAATAAAATTGGTTATTGCAGAATACTGATATTTGGTCAATTGCGTCTGCAAACATTTCAGGCAAAATTTTTAATCATTATCCAAAAAACAAGTTTATACAATTTGCCTCTGTATTTGCTTTTGTATTTCTTATAAATCTATGCATGTCGCCCATAGAGAATGTGCTTATGTATTTACAGAAGGCTCATCTAATGAGAAGGCAGCATATGTAATTGGATCACATGCTCATTCTCTTGAGTTTCTCTCTGATTCAGCACAAATAATTGAATTATGTGCTGTAGTCACTATTTTTGAAATGTTGAAAAATCAAGCTTTCAATTTGTATACTGATAGTCAATATATAGCTCATGGTTTAAAATTGCTTGAAATTCTTCCTATTTTAGATACTGTTAATTCTCAAATTTTAAAATTATTTATGCAAATACAAATCAATTTAAGAGAACATACTGTTCTCTTATAGGACATTTAAGAGCTCATACTGGATTGTCCAGACCCCTTAGTGAGGGCAATGCCCCAGCAGATTTGTATACCAGGCATATTATAGGCCTTATACAGGAGTAATTGGCCAAACAATCTCATTCTTTACATCATCAAAATAGTAATAGATTGAGATAACAATTTGGTATTTCTAGAGAATGTGCGTGTAAAATTGTAATGACTTGTCCTCAGTGTACTCTAATTCTATTTGTACCACATAATGGTGTTAATCCTTGAGGACTCATACATAATCAATTATGGCAAATGGATGTTACTCATATTTCTGATTTTAGAAAATTAAAATATGTACATGTGAGTACTGATACCTTCTCAGATTTTCTTGTTGCAACTGCTTTAACAGGAGAAGCAACAAAAACTGTAATTACTCGTTGCCTACACTGTTTTTCCATGTTGCATGTTTCAAATCAGATTAAAACAGATAATAGAACCGCTATTGCTGTCAAGCATTTGAGACTTTCTGTTGACAATTTAATATTACCCATATTACTGGGATTCCTTATACTCCTCAAGAACAAGGTATTGTAAAACTTTAAAACAATATCTTCATAAATAAAAAAAGGGTAATTATATCTCCATATACCAAAAATTTATTTAAATCATACTCTTTTTACTTTAAAAATTTAAAAATTCAGATGCTTAGGAACTCTCTGCTGAGTGTATATAGCACCCTACAACTCCGCATATATGTATGCCTAGGTGAAATGGAAAGATCCACTTACTGGCATATGGTAATATCCTGATTAGATATTAATATGAGGAAGTGGGCATGTTTGTGTTTTTCTTCTGCAGGATGCCAAAGGAGTGTGGTGGCTTCCAGAGTGATTGGTGAGACATGTTGATACTGGGACAAAGAATGATGCTGACTGTGAGCTTGCTGAGTGCCTTCTTTTACAATGGTGATAAGGAAGCTATATTGGACATATTACTGACTCACCTTTGCTTGCATATATCCCAGATTTGACAAGCTGCCTTGCCTCAAACTTTTAGACCTTGTGGGATAGAGAACATGGAAACTGTGGAAACTGCCTTCAAAAGTTAATTAAATAGAGAAGTTGTTATAATGATGCTTCTCTTTCCTTTAATGTGACCAGTTATTCTGACTCAATCATGAACTGGTCTAGAAATCAATCCAATATTGGAAAAAAGGAAATGACAATCTTCATTTGGCTGGTTCTAGACATTTTCACAGACATATTTGAAAACTGACAACTGTCTTGTATGAAGTTACATTTGCAGTGGATAAAATTGGGATAGGATCTGGACTTCTAACAAGTATTAGTGCATGTGTTAAGGCTCCTAATCTTTTATTAATTGGCCATGTTAAAATTACTTTTCTTTCTTCTACAGTATTTAATGTAATTGTATTGATTGTACAATTTTTTTTCTTTTTTAAATTTTAATTCGATATTTTATTTATTTACATTTCAGATGTTATCCCCTTTCCCCATTCCTCTCACCCCATTAATCCCCTATCCCATCCCTTCTCCTCCTTTTTTGCTTTTATACTGTTTAAATTGCATGTAAGTATTAAGGTCAGTTCTAGGTTGAGGAACTAGCAATACAATAGATGCAAATAGTCAAGAAACAAGCAAGGCAACAAACCCAGATAGTCAAAGAACACGCATGACAATAAACAGAGTCTTGTGATCACTCCTGTGACCACTATTTCTAAGGGCTTATCAGGATGACCAAAATATCTGAGCCTATTTCTCTGTCCTAGCCCAAAGTCATTTTCATGTCTTAAGCCTACTTCTTTGTTCTAGCTTAAGATTTAGATTCCTGCCTGTCATTATTTCTTTGTTCTAGCCTAGGATTTAGATTTCTGCCTGAAATTACTTCTTTGTTCCAGCCTAATGTCAGATTCCTGCCTGCAGTCCATTTCCTTGTCCTTGGCTTATGTCAGATTCCTTTCAAGCAGCCCATTTCCTTATCCCTTGCCAATGTCAGAAACCTGCCAGGAAGCCCCAAAAGCTCTCCACATCTTCCCCTTTTTATTGCATAAACCAGATTGATCCTATCACAGGCCATTCTGACAAGAATACCTTCCTTACCCATCATGGAATATGTATTATTAAAAGCAATGCACTTATATCTTAGGTTGGTAAGGCTCTGTTAAGAATCTTACCCATCCTTGGCTTGCCAGCCAGTTAAATTAATAACTCTGTCTCGGGGTCCATTTTCAGTTTCAAGTCATGTACTTTGGCTGCCAACCTGTTGATGTAGTTAGAGACAAGCTTTAACTTGCTAGACTCTGACCCACAGACCGGAGCAGCAGAACGGCCGTTACAAAGTAGCAGAATGGGCGGGCCATTGCTAAGGAGCTGAACGGCCATTACTAAGGAGCAGACTGGGCAGGAATAAAAGTATTCCCAGGACAAGAAGGGCTAGCATGATCAAGTGACATATGCCATTCCTGAGGTTTGACCAAAATGGAAATACTAACCTCCAGCCATGGATAATTATATTGGCATTATCTGCAGCATCAAAGCTCAACAGAGCAGCATTCTTTAAATTCATAATCTCATTATGCAAAGTTAAAACACCCAGAGAGGTGTTAGAATTATGCCAAATACCCTACAGGTGTCTTCAAACTTTTTTCTAATTATAATGACAATCATTGTAAGCTTTAGAAGTAGCACTAGTCCAATGGTATTTGTCATGACACTTGAGATGGCTCCTAACTCTTGAACCCTGAACCTCCTTCAGATAATTTGAATAGGATATAGAGCATCAATCCGTTGTTCCAGATACTTATATAAATCCTTTTGTATACTCAATACATTAGAACGTTTTTTTTTTTTTTTTTTTTTTTGCTAGATGGTTAACAAAAATAGCTGTCTTAAGTCCTTGTGTCAAAGTTATTGCAGAAGCAGTGGTGCTATTGTATGTTGGGAGCTTACTCTTAGCCAAAAGCGGCTATCATCTTGACAGCCATCTCGAGCCATATACCCTGACAAGAGACTTGTTTTCAACAGCCCGTAACAGCTGAGCACACTCTGATAAACATCTTGTTTTGCTGTTTAGTGCTGCCAGCAGCTAGGTGCACATGGTCTCCATGCTGCTAGGTGCATGATGTAGTGCCTTCAGTTGAGCTTGCCCATGAGGGCAACTCACGTGTTAAAGGGTATAAATACCCAGGATTTCCTTTCAATAAAGAGACTTGATTAGACCCTTTGTCTTGTCTTCATCCTTTGTGTCTCTTGCCCCTCTGTCCCCACTCTCTCTCTTGCTAGATTCTGACCGGCAGACCGGAGCAGCAGAACAGCCGTTACAAAGTAGCAGAACGGGTGGGCCATTGCTAAAGAGCTGAACGGTCATTACTAAAGAGCAGACTGGGCAGTTACAATTGTATACTTTCTAATTGTGTTAGTGTGTTGAAACCTGTCATGTCTGTTATGGTGGTCTATCAAACAACTTTTGTTTTATTGCCTGTGTGTATGACAGGTATTATGAAAAAAGTTTGCAGATAATGGAAGGAGGGAATCAGGCTTTAAACAGAAGCAAGAGGATAGTGGGCTTGATTATTGCTTGTATAGCAGCTTTGATTACATTAATAGCTAGCACTACTGCTTCTGTAATTGCTTTGACACAAGAAGTTAAGACAGCTACTTACGTTAAACATTTAGCAAAATGTTATTAATGCTCTAAGTATTCATGAGGATTTAGTTATGCATTTGAAACAATTAATTGATGCTCTATGATACTAGTCAAATTATTGGAGAGAAGGTTCAGAGTTTAAGAGTAAAAAGCCATTTAGAGTGTTACACTAAATGCCAATGGATTTTTGTCACTTCTAAAATTTACAATGCTAGTCACTATAATTGGGAAAGAGTTCAAAGACACTCGCAGGTTATTTGGCATAATTCTAACCTCTCTGGATGTTTTAACTTTACACACCAAGATATGAATTTAAAGAACATTGCTCTGTTGAGCTTTGATCCTGTAGATACTGCTGATAAAATTATTTGTGGTCTGAGGTCAGTGTTTTCATCTTGGTCAAACTTCAGGAATGACATACATAGCTTGATCATACTAGTCCTTCTTGTCCTGGGAATACTTTTATTCCTGTCTTTTGTGATAAAGCTTGCCTTTAACAACATCAATTTATTGGTGACCAAAATACATGGCTTGAAACTAAAAATGGATCCCCAGACAGAGTTATTAATTTGACAGGTTGGCAGCCAATGATGGGTTGATAAGAGCCTTGTTAACCTAAGACAGAAATGCATGGCTTTTGATAATGCATATTACATGACAGGTAAGGAAGGCATTCTTGTCAGAACAACCTAAGACAAGTGTAGTCTTGTTTATGAAATAAAATAGTCTTGTGGAGAGCTTTTGGGGATGCCTTGTAGGAATTTGGCAGGAATTTGATTTTGGGCTAGGACTCAGGAAGTAGGCTCAGATAAGAATATTTACATTTGGGCTAATACAAAGCTCAAGGTATACTTAGCCAAGGAATGTGTGGCATTCCTTGGTCATACTGATAAGCCCCTAGAAACAATGATAATGGGATGTTGTTTACTGCCTTGTTTGTTTCTTGACTATTTTTGTTTACTGCCTAGTTTGTTCCTTGACCCAGAACTGGCCTTATTATTTACATGTACTAAAATGGTAAAAAAGCAGACTGGGAAAAATTAACAAATAAAAAATAAAAAATAGTGTGCATTTGCATACATTCATTTTTATAATTATTTCTCAGATTCTAGATTTTCACATCACTGTGTATGGTACAAATTTAAAATTTAATCTGCTTGAAGTAAGCTGTGATAACTCCTAGGAAAGATGACTCCATTAACATACTATACCTAGACCAAGACAAAGTACACTCAATGAATGCCCTGCGTAGTTAGTACATATTTTTCTACTCCATTTTGATTGTGTTCTCCACAGTATTCTGGTTTTACATAGGATCTGAGCTCTGACCTGTTATTTAGTCTGATCATAAAGTTCCTCTTTCTGGGTGAGCATTGAATTCCATATAAACTCATCCCATCTGTTACCTACCTATATCGTAGTCATATTTTGTTTTTATCCATACAAGATTTATGTTATTTATGTTTATGTATAAATTTATGACATTTTACATAAGATTTGTACATTAAAAAATATTAAAAAAAATAAACCCACTTCAGCCTCAGCACTGGCTAGAGTCATGTTTTAATGTTGTCTAATTGTCTTTTACTTTTCAATCGTTGCTCCCTCCCTTGAGATCTGGTTGACTGACTGAGCTGGTTTTATCACAGTATATTCTCTCCAAAACCAACCAGTTCCATAGAAATGTTTCCCAACAAGAATTATGTAGATGAACTCCAGGGCACAGAAGTTAAAAGAACAATCATAAACCCTCTCAAAGAATTCAAAGAGGTTAAAGATTATGAGTACATGTGCACATGCATCCACCCACCCACCCATCCACCCACCTCAGTGAAATCAAGGAGAACAAGCTTGAGAATAAATGCCCAAGTGATGCTCAATGTAACACAAAAATAAGGCTGATGAAAATCATAAAGATAAGCTAAGACTTGAGAATGAAATTCAGCCAGAAGATAAGGAATTGAAGGGGACTCAATCTGAAATGAAGATGAAACTAAAAAAACTCAGTAGCTTAACTAGAAATTCAAAGGAAAATCTTAAAAGAAGGATAAATGAAACCCGAAGATTGAATATCAAGTCATAAAGACAAAATAAAGGACCAAGAGCAAATAAGCAAGAAAAATGAAAAATTTACTAAAAAATTCAAGAGAGGAACCACAGGAAATATGGGACACCATGGAACTCAAAACTTTGAAGTATATGCATAGTGAGGAAGATGAAACCTAAGTCAATGGCCTAGAACTTTCCTAAGCTGAGGAAAGTTTACATACAAATACAGGAAACTTGAATTTTTGATTTTAGCTATTCTGATGGGTGTAAGATGAAATCTCAGTTGTTTTGATTTGCATTTCCCTGATGAATAAAGACACCAAACATTTCTCCTTTTTTGAACATCTCTTTAAGTGTTTCTCAGACATTACAGATTTCTTTTTTCGAGAATTCTCTATTTATCTCTGTTTAAATAGAACATTCAAGCTACAGCACATGCTGGCAAGGATATGGAACAAGGGGAACACTCCTTCATTGCTGTTGGGATTTCAAACTTGTACAATTTGGCAGTTTTCCAGAAAACTGGCACTAGCTCTAACGCAAGACCCAAGTATATCATTCCTGGGCATATACCCAAAATATGCCCCACCATCCCACAGGAACACTTGTTCAACTATGTTCATAGCAGTATATAAACAATATAAGTAATGATCACAATTTGGTAGTTAGAAGATGATGTAATAAAGAAGTGTACAAAGACTCCAACCAGTATTTTAAACAAGAAGATATATATAAATGGCCAACATATATCTTCTCCCCCATCTTGCTCCATCGAAAAACTCTACCCATGGTTAATTTCTTGGCTATCATGAAAGCTTTTAATCACTTTGTTTACTGTTAATACACACTTTCCTTACCTAGAAATTTGAAAGCTCAGTATAATCTAGAACCAGAAATTTCATTTTTAGATCTAAATTGTAACTTGTTCTGATGATTGAATCTGGCTTAAGATTGACCTACTTTCTGTCTGACCTGTATTCTTTTTCCCGTACTTTATTATGTTGTCCCTGGTTATTATAGGATGAAGGTGGTAAGGAAGGCAGAAAGATGTTTCCTAGGCTGGAATAGTGATATAATTAGGTGCTGTTGCCTTATAAGTTTAGTAATGTTTGCACGTTAATTTTTTTTCTTAACACACTATTTTTTTCCTAATACACACTCGAAAACATGCACACATACACATGCATGCACAGAAACACATATACACATGCATGTACAAATACATAGAGACACCTCCCAACCCCCACATACTTAGGTGGGTTCTTCAGACAGGAACAGTGCTTTCCTAGTTGGCCACTAGTTGCTTCTTTATCTTCTTCTCTGGTGACCTACTCTGCATAGACTCTTTTTGGGATTGCTTTACTTCTCCAAGTAATATTTCTGGGTAGAATCCCTTTCAAGATGGTCAAATGGGTTACTTTACACAGAGTGTAAATATGGGTGCTTTATATGTTGTGGAAATGAGGCTGATTGTTTCTTGTTTTGCTCTAAGAGCCAACCATCCCCTCCCCACTCACAGTTGGTTAACCACAGACCATACAGCCATTTCTCAAACTATGGAGAACAATGTTGAACCATACAAATGACTGTTCAAACATCTGAGACAAAAAGCAGTCTCATTCAAATCACCACAGTGGTTGTTTAGATAGACTCTTCTTTCATTAGGGAAATCACACACTCAACATCTTTCACTGAAGGTATTCTTATTTATGGTTTCAGTCTAATTTTGAGTTTCTCTTATCTACTGTTGGTTAGGATGACGAACTAATACATGTGAGTTATAGTCACAGTATATTAATGAGTCCATGAATGATGCTTGTCTAAGTTAAGGTTACTGTTGCTGCTGAAATACCATGAGCAGAAGCAATTTGGGGAAGAAAGAGAATATTTGGCTTATACTTCCACATCATAGTTCATCATTGAAGGAAGTCAGGGCAGGAACTCAAATTAAGCAAAAACCTGGAGACAGGAGCTGATACAGGGGCCATGGAGGAGTGCTGCTTATTGACATGCTCATTATGGCTTGCTCAGCCTGCTTTCATACAGAACCCAGAACCACCAGCCCAGGGATAGCACCATCCACATTGGGCTCGACCCTCTCCCATCAATCACTAATTATGAAAATGTCCTATAGCTGTATCTTATAGAAGCAATTTCTCAATTGAGGTTCCCTCTTTTCAGATGATTCTAGCTTGTGTCAAGTTGACATAAAACTACCTAGTTCAAATGACCCATTGTCAATTGAACAACAAACATATCACTGTTAAGTCATACTCTCTCCTTTCTTGTTCATCCACAAAATCACAATTAACATGAACATCACAATATAAAACATTTTACAAACTTTAAAAGCTCCACAGTCTTTCCAAAATTGAAACACTTTAAAATCCAGGCTCTTTAAAAATCCAAAGTCTCTTTTAAAACCTAAAAATTAAAAAAAAATAGTTTCTCAATTTTCTGCTTCTGAAAAATAAAAAAATAAGTTAATACTTTCTTATTTCAAGAAGGAAAACCCTGGCACAGTCACAATCTGAAGAGAGCAAAACCAAACTCTGAAAGTGTAAATAACTCAGTATCTAATATCTGGGATTCACTCACAATCTTCTGGGCTCCCCCAAAGTTTTTGAGTCACCTCTCTGACTCTACCCTTTGGAGCATACATTGATTAACATCTAGACTCAGGATGGTTTCATCCACAGCTGGTGAGCTATCTTTCCATCTTAAACATTTTTTTTTTGTTGTGCTGTTGAGACAGAGTTTCACTATCTATCCCTGTCTGATACTAAACTCACATAGATGTACTTACTTTTGTTTTCAACCACTGAGATTAAAGGCACAAACCAGTATGCTATGCCTAGATTAAAAAAAAAAACAAGATTCATTTTTATTTTTATGCACCTATGTGTTTGTCTTTGTGAATATATGTCACATCTTTGAAGGTTTTCTTGAAAGTATTGAGTGTCCCATAGTTGGGTAATAATACTCTTTTTATTAGTTTTGCATGGTCCTTTTCCCAAAGAAAACATTATGGAGAGCATATTTCATGTCCTTGTTACGCAGGCTATAGATAAAAGGATTTAAAGCTGGTGTCACCACAGAATATATCAGTGTGATAATTTTATGCATAGCAACAGAGTTGCTAGACTTGGGAGTCACATACATCACCATTATGGTTCCATAGAACAGAGACACTACAAGCAGGTGGGATCCACAGGTTGAGAAGGCCTTTTGTCGTCCATCTGAAGAAGGAACCTGAAGAACAGCTCTGATCACCAGGGTATAGGATCCAAGGATGTACACACTGGTGAGGACAATGAAAAGAGTACTTATAGAATAGAATACATACCTTATGATGGGTGTAGGGGTACAGGACAATGCCATTAGTGGGTCCACATCACAGAGAAAATGATCAATGATATTGGGACCACAAAAAGACAATTGAGAAATGAAGAAAATGGGAATCAAATGTCCAGAGAAACCAATGATCCAACAGAGGGACACCAGAATACTGCAGAATTGCCTAGTCATGATGGAAGGATAGTGCAGAGGGTGGCAGATGGCTAGGTACCTATCATAAGCCATGACACAGAGGAAGAAACATTCAGTTGTGCCCAGGGAGAAGAAGAAGTAGAACTGAGTAAAGCATCCAGAGAAGGACATCGTCTTAGTTTTGGAAAGAAAGTGGACCAGCATGTTGGGGACTGTGCAGGTGACATACCAGATTTCTAGGAAGGAGAAGTTGGCTAGGAACATATACATAGGGGTGTGGAGTTGTTGGTTCCACCGCACTGCACAAATGATGGCCATATTCCCAGTTAAAGTTATCATGTAGACCAGCAGAATCAGTGAGAAAAGTGTGATTTGAATCTTCCAGGGACCAGGGAAGCCCAATAAGACAAAATATGTCACTCTGGATCCCTCTGACGTATTCATGGTCACCAGACTGTGGGGAGAAGGTAGATGATAATGATATACTTTGTTGATGGAATGAATATCTTGAAGCCTTTCTTTGGACCAAGAGATTTACTCATGCAAGGAAATGCACTGAATATTTTAAAATAAGCCCTGAATAAATCTTATCCTATTTCTGAGTATGTCCCTTTGACGTTGTTTCTAAAAAATGAATTCTAAGTTTTGTGAGTGTTCTGTGGCAGTAGAGAAACAACAATTAAATTTTGTTTTTGTTATTCTAGTGATATACCACTCTGTTAGCATAAGGGCCAGAGTTTGATCCTCAGTACCAGAAAAACAGTTACAAATAATCAAAATAAAAATATTGAAATAAGGGCAAAAATGTCTTTTTTTTTTCTGGCTTTGTTTTCAGTGAAGGTTGTTCAGACACAGCCAAAGTGATATCACCTCCAAATGTGAAGACTTGCATGACATCGCTTTCAATAGGGTTTGTACAAATTTCAATGATGTATAATTTGACATTAATTTAGATAGTTTTTGGAGTTGATTTTGTTAAAAGAATTTTTTTTACTATGTTAAATACTAACAGAAAAGATAGTCATTAATCATAATAATTTTATGTAGTTTTTTCCTATTTTAAGATACTTGTATTATAATGTATCATTCATAATTTTATGTCATCTTTATTTTTAGTAATAAAAGTCACTATTATTTACTATGCTTAATTTCCCATTGACAATTTATCATGTTTTTATTCATTTAAAATTGTATAAGAGTGTATGGGAATATTTATGAAATTTTTTCCCCAAAAGCACTTATTAATTTCAGTATTTTACTTAAAGTTCATTATTCAGGACCTATCTTAGTTCATTTAAATATGTTCAATATTTAAAAAACAGGGCACAATAATGAAAATAGTTTTTTTCCAAACTTAATTTACTCACATTCCAAAATTTATCCTCTCTTTTTTTGCAGAACACAACAATCAAAGATATATTTGTTTTCTTTATAAGAACATTTTAATTGTACACAATAAGATGCTTTATTATGACTCTGTCTCATGCAGGTAATATACTTCTATGGCTTTCACTCTCCCTTCTCAACTCATTCTCCCTCCAAATCCTCTTGGTTTTCTTCTTCTTTTGTTATAATTTCCCAGAAAAAATAAGTTTAAGCATCACCCTAGGATGTAGGTGCAAAGTATTTACCTAGCATGTGTGAGGCTCTGGATTTCATTAACCTATACTGTAAAAATAAAGTAAAGCAAAAAACTGAAATAAGAAAGAATGAAAGAGAAAAAGAATCAAAGCACAGAGAAAGAGCCTGATGACAGCCTCAATGTATAAACAGAATCCTTTAAAAATCCTTTTTAATAAGGTTTTATTATGGTTAGTATTGGCTGGCCTGAAACTTGCTATGTAACCTCCTATTTTGAACCTCAACATTTTGAACCCTCCATCTTCTGGTCTTAGCCTTCTGAGTGGTTGATATAGTCAGGAACACTATGCCTGGTGAATAAAATAATCTTAACTTTTTCATGAGTAAGAACACCCAAAATTTTAGTAAAAATTACACACATACACACACACACATACATATATAATTTACAGTATTCATTGAACACAATAAAATTGAATAAGACGATTGCTGAGATGATATTCGATAAGACAAACATACTTGTGATTTTTAGCTGTCACAGGAACGACAATTTAGTAATAGCCCAAGTGAATGATCTCAACTGAGCAACATAACTTCTACATTTTTAGACAAGAATCTATGAAGAGAAGAAACATGAGAATGAAGAGGTCTTAAGTGTTTAAAACTGAGATTATTATTAAGAACTATACCACCCCATATTGATTCTCAGTTTGGTAAGACATCAAGAAATACCGGTAGCCCTCTACAGAAATGCTACATATTCTTTACCTTTCCACACAAGAAACCTCTCCTTAACAGAGTGCCGAGCAGTCCTTTCTCCTGGAATGAAGCAGCAGCAGCAATGACTCTGAACCCAGGTCATAGATTTTGATGCCAAATCAAAATATGAAAGTCTGAGCCCCATGCATATCAGCTATAGATTACATTTGTTGACATTAAAGACAACAGAGCAATATGTGCAGATAAAATGTTAGTCATAGGAGAGGATGGCAGAAGAAACTTCACAGATAACGGCCAATGTTAATGCAAAAGGCTGTGTACATGGCTACCATTAAGTTCTACATGAATTTTTCATCTCATCAACAACAATTTCATCTTACCACACAACCACCTTCTCTTCCTTCTCCTCATCCTCCTTTTCTTCTTCCTTTTGCTTATCCCTTCAAAAAGAGGGTCTCTATCTCTAAGGCCTCTTTGTAGCTCATACTGGCTTACCACTCAAGAACCCTTGGTTTCCCTTCCAGTGCTATGACTACACGCATGCACCCCATTCCCAGATCCTTTCTTAATGAGCCATGAAATGGATGAAGAGAGAACTGAGAAGAAAACAGTAACTACAATACTGATTCCTATTGGTTTCTATTTCAGTGGAAAGAGCTGTCCCCTCACTATTCTGCACACATATAAAATGGTTCATCATCTCTGATGCCTTAGCCACATTGAAAGGGGGAGACATGAATGATTTGTTATTGTTATAACATTGTCTTTAGCAATAGGCAAATTCTTTGATGACCTAATATTCTGAATAATTTTGTTTTGGTTTTAAGCAGAAAGACAAACTAACATTTGTTGACAGCCTTTTGAGCCCTTCAGTAGACCCACCTGTCATGCAGAATAACAGTAATGCTGCCAGAGACTAGTCATCCTTGAGTCAGAATAAGGCCACAAAGATTCTCTCCTTTCCTGGATCAAACATAGATGCTGTGCATAAGCATTTCGTACATTACTAATTCTGCTTTAGTGTTCTGTTTCTCACTGTGTAAAGATTGTATGTTGCTCCCTATTTATGTCCAGTGTTGCCCACTGTTAAGATTTCTCAGCTCCCTGTACAAATGAACCTATTATTTTCCATGTTGTCCTTGAGGACCTGTTTGCTTCTTGTCATGGAGTTTCATTAATGATCTTGATAAATTGCTCTACAGGGATTATTAAAGATAATGAGCACATTCCCATGGCCTCTTTAAGTTTGTGTTGCTCTAATAGGGTATGTAATTTTGTGTCAGATATATAGAGTGTTCAATTAAATCCCATTTCTTTTAAAACATTTCTTTATTATATTTTATTTTTAAAATTATATTTTAGTTTTAAAGATTATAATTACATCATCTTTCTCTTCCCTATCCTCACTTCAAACCTTTCCATATATCCTTTCTTGCTCTTTTTCAAATGTTTCTTCATTTTTCATTAATTGTTGTTACATAGGAGTGCACATTCCTTAGTATGTAAATACATCCTGGTCAGCCTGATTCTTCATTTTTATGCATGATTTTATTGACAACCATTTGGGTTTGGCTAACTCATTGGTGTACTCTTCCATGGGGAAGACTGTTATTCCCTCGGCATCCCTTAGTTGCTTGTACTTTTACCTCAGAAGGTACCATGGAAGCTTCCAAAGGAAGGAAGCAACCAATATTCCCACCCATGTCTGATGAGTATAAATCACCACAACCACTTACATGGCACAATAAGGGTGCAGTAGTGGCAGACATATCTTATTGGTAAACAACTCTCTAATTGTATTTAAGACCTGTTCAACAAGAGGGAAATCATACCTGATATTGGAAACCTAACCAACTACTCAGGGCTAGTGAAGTATGGATCTTAGAGAAGAACCTGGAAGTATCACTTTATTAATAGTATATTCATAACTGCATTCTAAATTCTGTACTTACAAATAAGTTAGTGCAATCATTCACCCCTCATCAAGGAAACTTCACTTGCAATGAGAAGACATTACCATTGCTTTAGAAATGCTTGTTTAATTTTGGTTACATTAGTTTATTATATTCATCTATCTATCTATCTTCTATCTATCTTCTATTATCTTTAATCTTCTATTATCTATCATCATCTATCTATCTATCTATCAAATCTATTTCTCTGTGTGTTTGTATTGTGACAATCATACGTGTCACAGTATCAGGCATGAGAAATCTCCATTTGAGTGTTGTTCAGGGGAGTTCTAGTGACTTTGAAAACAACACAGGGTACTGTTTCTTCTTTTGGTTGCCTCCCAGAGTTTGAAGGTAACTCCATATTGCTGAAGACAACACACTCTTCAAACACAGGTCTCAGACAAATTGTGTAATATCTGACCTTTATTCTTGTTTATGGCTTATATCCACTTATAAGGAGTAGATTCCAAGCACGTTATTTTGGGTCTGGGTTACCTCACTCAGGATGATATTTTCTAGTTCCATCCACTTGCCTGCAAAATTCATGATGTTCTTGTTTTTAATGGCTGAATGGTATTCCATTGTGTAAATGAACCACATTTTCTGTATGCATTCTTCAGTTGAGAGGCATCTGGGTTGTTTCTAGTTTCTGGTCATTATGAATAAAGCTGCTATGAACATAGTTAAGCAAGTGTCCTCAAGGGATAGTGGTGCACCTTTTGGGTATGTGCACTGGAGTAGTACAGCTGGGTTTTGAGGTAGAACTATTTCCACTTTTGATTTCCAGTATGGCTGTACAAGTTTTCCCTCCTACCCTCTATGGAGGAGTTTTCCCCTTCCTCCACAATCTTGCCAGCATATGGAGTTTCTTGAGCTTTTGATCTTAGCGTTCTAATGTGTGTAAGGTGAAATCTCAGAGTCATTTTGATTTGCATTTCTCTGAAGACTAAAGATGTTGAACATTTCTTTTTTTAAAAATTGGATAGTTAATTTATTTACATTTCAAATTTTATCCCACTTCCCAGTTTACTCTGTGCAAATCTCCTATCCCATCCCGCCTCCTACTGCTTCTATGAGGATGTGCCCCCACCCACCCACACACTCCCATCTCCCCACCCTCAAATTCCCCACACTATGGCATCTAGCCTTCACTGGACCAAGGACTTCCTTTCCCACCTATGCTGACAAGGCCAACCTCCCCTCCCCTACATATGCAGCTGGAGTCATGGGTTCCTCCCTATGTGCTCCCAGGCTGATGGTTTAGACTCTGGGAGCTCTGGTTGGTTGGTATGGTTGCTCTCCCTTTAGGGCTGCAAACCCATTCAGCACCTTCAATCTTCTCTAACTTCTCCATTGGGAACTCCATGATCAGTTCAATGGTTAGCTGTGAGCATCCGCCTCTGTATATGTCAGACTCTGGCAGAACCTCTAAGGAGACGTTATATCAGGCTCCTGTCAGCTTGAACTTCCTGGCATCCACATCAGCATCTGCTTCTGGTGACTGCAAATGGGATGGATACCCAGGTGGAGCAGTCTCTGGACGGCCCCTCCTTCAGTTTCTGTCCCAAACTTTGTCTCCATATTTGCTCCCATGAGTATTTTGTTACTCCTTCTAAGAAGGACTGAAGCACCCACACTTTGGTCTTCCTTCTTCATAAGCTTCATGTGGTCTGTGAGTTGTATCTTGGGTATTGAGAGCCTTTGGGCTAATATCAGTGAGTGCATACCATGTGTGTTCTTTTGTGATTGGATTATCTCACTCAGGATGATATTTTTTAGTTCCATCCATTTGCCTAAGAATTTCATGAATTCATTATTTTTAATAGCTGAGTAATATTCCATTGTGTAAATGTACCACATTTTCTGTATCTATTCCTCTGGTGAAGGACATCTGGGTTCTTTCTAGTTTCTGGCTATTATAAATAAGTGCTATGGACATAGGGGAGCATGTTCCTTGTTACATGTTGGAGTATCTTCTGGGTATATCCCCAGGAGTGGTATAGCTGGGTCCTCAGGTAATGATATGTCCAATTTTCCAAGAAACCACCAGACTGATTTCCAGAGTGTTTTATCAGCTTGCAATCCCACCAACAATGGAAGAATGTTCCTCTGTCTCCACATCCTTGCCAGCATCTTCTATCACCTGAGTTTTTGATCTTAGCCATTCTGACTGGTGTGAGGTGGAATCTCAGGGTTGTTTTGATTTGCATTTACCAGATGACTAAGGATGTTGAATATTTCTTTAGGTGCTTCTTGGCCATTCGAGAGTCCTCAGTTGAGAATTCTTTGTTTAGCTCTATACCCCATTTTTGAAAATATGGTTATTTGGTTGTCTGGAGTCTAATTTCTTGAGTTCTTTGTATATATTGGATATTAGCCCTATATCGAATGAAGGATTGGTAAAGATTTTTTCCCCAATCTGTTGGTTACCATTTTGTCCTATTGACAGTGTACTTTGCCTTACAGAAATTTTGTAGTTTTATAAGGTCCCATTTGTCAATTCTTGATCTTAAAGCATAAGCCACTGGTGTTCTGTTCAGGAACTTTTCCCCTGTTCCCAAGTATTCGATGTTCTTCCCCACCTTCTCTTCTATTAGTTTCAGTGTATCTGGTTTTATGTGAAGGTCTTTTATCCACTTGGACTTGAGCTTTGTACAAGGAGATAAGAATGGATCAATTTGCATTCTTCTGCATGTTGTCCTCCAGTTGAACCAGCACCATTTGTTGAAAATGATGTCCTTTTTCCCAGTGGACAGTTTTAGTTCCTTTGTCAAAGATCAAGTGACCACAGGTGTGTGGGTTCATTTCTGTGTCTTCAATTCTATTCCATTGATCTTCCTGACTGTCTCTGTATCAATACCATGCAGTTTTTTATCACTATTGCTCTGTAGTACAGCTTGAGGCCAGGGATAGTGATTCCTCCAGAAGTTCATTTATTGCTGAGAATAGTTTTTTCTATCTTGGTATTTTTGTTATTCCAAATGAATTTGCAAACTTCTCTTTCTATCTCCATGAAGAATTGGGTTGGAATTTTGATGGATTGCATTGAATCTGTAGATTGCTTTTGGCAAGATGGTCCATTTTTACTATATTGACCCTGCCAATCCATGAGCATGGGAGATCTTTCCATCTCAATTTCTTTCTTCAGAGACCCGAAGTTCTTGTCATACAGATCTTTCACTTGCTTGGTTAGATTGACACCAAGGTATTTGTATTACTTGCTTTGGGATCACTTAAGTATACTATCATATCATCTGGAAATAGTGATATTTTGACTTCTTCCTTTCCTATTTGTATCCCTTTCACTTCCATTTTTTGTCTAATTGCTCTGGCTAGAACTTCCAGTAGTATATTGAATAGGTAGAGAGAGAGTGGACAGCCTTGTCTAGTCCCTGATTTTAGTGGGATTGCTTCAAATTTCTCTCCATTTAGTCTGATGATGGTACTGACTTGCTGTATATTGCTTTTACTATGTTTAGTTATGGGACTTGAATTCTGACCTTTCCAGGACTTTTACTATGAAGGGATGTTGAATTTTGTCAAATGCTTTCCAGCATCTAGTGAGATGATCATGTGGTTTTTTTCTTTGAATTCATTCAATAGTGGATTAATTGATAGATTTCTATATATTGAACCATCCCTGCATTCCTGGGATAAAGCCTACTTGATCATGGTGGATGATTGTTTTGATGCATTCTTGGATTTGGTTTGGAAGAATTTTATTGAGTATTTTTGCATTGATATTCATAAGGGAGATTGGTCTGAATTTCTCTTTGTTGTGTCTTTGTGTAGTTTAGGTATGAGCATGATTGTGGATTCATAGAATGAATTGGGTAGTGCTCTTCTGTTTCTATTTTGTAGAATAGTTTGAAGAGAACTGGTATTATGGCTTCTTTGAAGGTCTGATAGAATTCTACACTAAAACCATCTGGTCCTGGGCTTTTTTTGGTGGGGAGATTTTTAATGTCTGCTGCTATTTTTTTTAGGGGTTATGGGAACTGTTTAGATGGTTTATCTGATCCTGATTTAACTTTGGTACCTGATATCTGTCTAGAAAACTGTCCATTTTATCCAGATTTTCCAGTTTTGTTGAGTATAGGCTTTTGTAGTAGGTTCTGATAATTTTTTGAATTTTCTTAGTTTCTGTTGTTATGTCTCCCTTTTCAGTTCTGATTTTATTAATTTGGATACTGTCTCTGTGCCCTCTGGTCAGTCTGACTAAGGGTTTATCTATCTTGCTGATTTTCTGAAAGAATCAGCTCATGGTTTTGTTGATACTTTGTGTAGTTTTCTTTGTTTTTACTTTGTTGTTTTCTGCCCTGAGTTCCATTATTTCCTGCTGTTGACTCCTCTTGAGTGCATTTGCTTCTTTTGTTCTAGAGCTTTCAGGTGTACTGTTAAGCTGCTAGTGTGTGTTCTTTCCAGTTACTTTTTGGAGGCACTCAGAGCTATGAGTTTTCCTCTTAGCATTGCTTTCATTGTGTTTCATAAATTTGGGTATGTTGTGCCTTCATTTTCATCAGATTCTAAAGTCTTTAACTTTTTTCTTCCTTGACCAAGTTATCATTGAGCAGGATGTTGTTTAGCTTCCCGTGTATGTGAGCTTTCTGTTGTTTTTGTTGTTATTGAAGACTAGCCTTAGTTCGTGGTGAAATGAGAAAGCTCCTGAGACCACCTGGAGAGGGAATAGGGGTAGTTGTAGTAATCTCTGAGAGGAAGCGTACACTTAAGAGAAGGTCACATGTTGAACATCTCAGCGAAAGATCTAGGGAACAAGTCTCTTGAGATCTTAGAAGTGAAGTGAGGTGAACACACAGATGTATCAATTCCCCTTTGTGAGTTTTCCTCACAGAGCCGTTGAGGAGATGCCTGATGCTGAGGTAAGGTGAGGCTCTACTGTGCTCATTGCTTTCTCCAGTATAGTCCCACTGTACTCCATTCCTCACATCTAGGACACTATCCTGCATCTAAGAGAGAGATGAGTGGTCCAAATTATAACCAGCTCTGGAGATTATAGGGTGCCTTTTACTTAATAAATCTAATTATTTGGGGTTTCTCAGGAAAGAGTTAAAGGATGTGGGGAAGAATAGCTTAGTGTAAAAGTTCTAAATGTGGAACAAGCACACTCTTAATTCCAACATGCAAGATATAAGAGCAGAAGGCTCACTGTGAATGCAAAGTCAGTATGCATAGCAAGTTCTGAGTCAGAAGGGGCTATGTAGTGAGACCCTGTCTCTAAAGCAAGCAAGCAAGCAATCAAGCAAGCAAGCAAACAAGCAAGCAGCCAAGTAACCAACCAGACAAAGTCCCCAAAGTTTCAACCATAAACACAGGACAAATATTCATTGGGTGAAAAGAATTTGAATTCTACCTGAGTGACAGTTGTAAAATGAATAGTGAGTATAGACAGTTACAGTAAAAATATGTCATTATTGTGATTATCAGAGCATCATTCAGAAACAATCTCATTTCCTAGGAGTTGTCCAGTGGAATATTTCCTTTCTCAGGCTACCTGGAAAGACAATGTGCTGACTGAGCATCCTGGAAAGAAGGATTTTTAATCCAGCTATCACACTTGCACTGGTAGGTTTCATAATTGGTTTACTTCCTTCTAGTGAAACAGAATGTGTAAAGAAGCTGATCCCGAGGATTATAGATGAAAAATTGCTTTACAATTCCAAATGCATGAGAAACAACATGAAGTGGTAGAAATTTCACTCTACTAACCTATACTTGAGAGTAACTTCAGGAAACCTAGCCAGTAGGGTAGAAGTTAACCACTGAGTTGTCATTTCTACCTTCTGGGAGAGAGAAAATCAGTTTCCTCTAATAGAGTGACATTGGATATTTAAACCATTTCAGATAAGGCTTTATGTTCAGGAATAGTTGACCAACATATAATGGACTCCACAGTAGTTTTGTGTGCTTTCCATTTGGTAACAATTTGAAGTTTTCTTTTTGAGTGTGGTTTTATTTTGTTTTCTTGGGTTTGTTTTTGTATTAGGTGTTTGATTTCTTGAGAAAGAACTAAAAGTTGGTTGGATATGGAGTACAGGAGGATCTGGAAGGACTTTGAGAGAGGGAAGAATATGATCAAAATATATTTAAGTTTTAACTTTGTTCTTTTTTTAGATTTTTATTTTTTTTAAAGATTTTATTTGTGTTATGTATATGAGTACACTGTTGCTCTGAGGACATCGGATTCCATTACAGATGGTTGTGAACCAACTTGTGGTTGCTGGGAATTGAAATCAGGACCTCTGGAAGAGCAGTCAGTGCTCTTAACTGCTGAGTCACCTCTCCAGCCATTAACTTTGTTTTAAATAAACATATAGTAAAACAGTAACTTCAGAGCTTCTAGAAAAAGGGGTTACAGAATTTTGCTGAACAATTTTCCTGTTTGCCTTCAGATGAGGATGCAAAGCTCTCATTTCCACCTGTACCATGCCTACTTGGATGCTGCCATGCTCCTGCCTTGATAATAATGGGCTGAACCTATGAACCTGTAAGCCAACCCAGTTAAATGTTGTCCTTTATAAGACTTGCCTTGGTCATGGTATCTGTTCACAGCAGTAAATGCCTAATGAAGACATAAATTACTACCAGGGACTGGGGTATTGGTGTGACAGGGCTGATCATGCTTTTGTTTGGAAGAATGTGGATTTTGGGAGTTTGGATTTAGAAAGCAGTGGAATCCTTCAAGTGGGGCTTAATGGGCTATCTTAGTAGAAGTATGGAAGTCTTTGTTGCTAAGAGTGATTTGAACTGTGCAGACCTGACCCAAGAGGTTTCAGGGTAGAAAAGTTTCAGTATGTGGCACAGAGACTGTTTTTGTGGATTTTGGTAAAGAATGTGGCTGCTTTTTGCCATTGTCCAAAGAGTCTGCCTGAGGCTAGTGGTGAACAGATTTTAACTAATAGCTTTGAAAAAGGAAGTCTCTAAACATTCTGGTATAAATTCTGTTGAGTGGTTACTAAGGTTCTTTTTTTTTTTTTGAAATTTTAGAAGATAACTTTTATTAAATAAACACAAGGTTTATAAACACAAGTCATGACTACTATGGTATAATTATTGTTCATTTAATGTCAACTTGTCACAAATTAGAATCACCTGAGTAGCAGCCTCACTGGAAGAAATCTCCCTATTGCCCTCATTTGACATGGCAATGTCCATCCCATATGTGGGCAGCACCTTCAGGTAGCAACCCAGTCCCTCCAAAAGGGAGTATTTCAAAAAGAATTTTATTGTCTCCACTTCTGCTCAGTATGCCATCCCCTTTGCTCCTTGAGATGATTTGTCCTGTTGTTAAGGCAGCTAGTCCTTCACTTCTATCAGAACCAACATTTTCCAGCTTTCATCCTGAAATATGGACCAGCTGCTCTCAAGGAACTTTCCAGGATCCTTGCCAAACTAAGACAACTGAGGTACCCAGATTGTAGAATGAGTAACTATGAGTTGTTTCCCCACAGTGAGAGACAGCTATTCTGGGACAACTCTAATTGTTGAGACACCCAGCCTCAAGAGCGGAGCTCCAGATTCTCCTCTCTCTCTCTCTCTCTCTCTCTCTCTCTCTCTCTCTCTCTCTTTCTCTCTCTCTCTCTCTCTGTCTCGTTTCTCTTTCTCTTCTTGCTCTACCCACTCTCTCTTGCTTACTTGATCTTTCTTTCTCTCTCTCCATATATTTATTCATTTATTTATCCCCTTAGTACTTTTTCTCTAGAGAACCTGACTCAAACCTGAGGTTTGAAGATGAAACCCAGCCCCCAAAAGGTTTGAACAGTTGTCCCCACCGCCTGGCTGGTGACACTATTTTAAGAGGTTGTGGAAACTTTTGGAAATAAAACTTGACTGAAGGAAGTGGGTCATAGGGAAGGCCATGAGGTTTAAACATACTAGGAAGCTATGTTTTGCAACCCCAATGTCTATGTTGCAAGTTTGTATTGCAAGGAGTGCCATGGTAAAGAAAGATACCCCCTTAATAACGTGTTTCTCTTTCTAAGTAGTCACAACACAATTAGTCTAGCATAGTATGTATGAAACCATAATTAGGTAATTTGATACCAACTTATGGCCAGAGCCAATATTTTGTTGAATTCTTTTTTTTTTTTTTTTTTTTTTTTTTTAAAAAGTCAAGTGTTTATTGTATTGAAAGATTTAATGGTTTTGCATGATTTAAGCTAAATAGTACTCTCAATTATTTACTTTCAAGGCTTTTACATGGCCTGATGGCTCAGAGTCAAGCCCTACAAATGAAGACATGGATGTCAGTAAACAGGTTGGAGTGGGCTGTTATTGCAGGTCTCCAATTTTCCTGGTGTGAGATGGAAACATTACGGCAAGGTGACTGTAGGGTAGCGTTCTTCATCAGTGTGGATTGAGAACAAACAACTTTAACTCAGAGAGTATGTGATTGAATGACTCTCAACATATTCATTGAGTTGATGTAGTTCCTTGGACATCTAAGTCATTTTCGCATAAGTGACCTTCAAGTACTAAATTATTGCTTTTAAGTTATACAGAACAATTACCTGTACAAGGAAAATGGAAGATATCAAGAGGAAGTCTTTCACAATTCTGAAAATAAATACATACATAATCACTGAATCATGCTACAGAATAGCCTCTGTCCCGCTGATTCCCCGACTGACATTTTGAAGCTGATTACATAGCCTGTTCAGTTAGATATCCCACTGCAATCAACATCTGTCTTTCGTTAGCCTAATGGGGACTTTGCCTTAATAATAAACATAGAATTGGGTTCTTACTGATAATTATGATAATAATTTTCAAAGGATAAGTCTTTTCCCTAATAAATAAACCTCCTCTAAACAAGCATCCTTGAATCTTATCTCTGCTGTTTTACAAATTAGCATTTTTTTTAAAAATCAATTTTGATACTTGAGACGCTGCAAGATTAAGTGGAACAGGGAAGTGACAAGTTCCGCTTTTATGTAGATATGGATATGAACTGAACAGCAATGGTAGAAGGAAAATTGGCAAATCTAACTCATTAGGGTGTGCGTTAGTCTCCAGATGCCAAAGATAACTTCCAATTTATGTTAAACAAAATATCTCACATTCCACCCAAATTAATGAATTGAAACCAACAGAGATCCTGCGTTAGCATATTATCAGTGTAGTATAATACAAAGTATGTGGGTCCACTGCACTTCTCATTAGTGTTCACTTGATGACTACTAATGCAGAACTTCTTCCCAAACTTTCTAAACGTTAGTCATCTATAGAAAGATCTACTTAAGTACCTAGTTCATCTCTTTATTGTTTATTTATTTATTTATTTATTTATTTATTTATTTATTTTTTTATTTTTATTTTCAGCAAATCAAAAAAATTTAAAAAGCATTCAAACAGAATAAAATGAAAAGAAACAAACAAGCAAAATACCAAGGGTCAGATATACTTATACAAGAATTCTATAGAGCCTTCAAACAAGCAATACTTTTTGAGTTATGTTTAAAAAAATTCAGAACCACAATAAGCTCCTTCACAAAGCAAATAATATTGAAATAGTGAAATCAAGTGTAAACCCAACAAGAATATATAAGTTATAGTCCAGTATCCCTCATGAATATACATACAAAAATTCTCAATGAAGTAGTTGCAAACTGAATACAAGAGATTATAAAAAAATAATATTCCATGAATAACTGAACAACTGTTTTTTTTTTTTTTTTTTTTTTTTTTTTTTTTTTAGAAGACCATACTCCATATACAGGCTGCATGTTTTGGGATAGCCCCCACTCCAGATGTTTGAGACCTACATGAAAACCAAGCTGCACATTTACAACATATGTGCAGGGAGGCCTAGGTTCAGCCCATGGAGGTAGATCTGTGTAGACTAGGTATGCTCCACGGTTGGTGATTCAGTCTCTCAGAGCTCCAAGGGTTCAGGTTCGTTTACTCTGTTGATCTTCCTGTGCAGTTCCTATCTCCTTAGGGCCCGCAATCCTTCCACCTATTCTTCTTTAGGAGTCCTCAAGCTCCATCCACTGTTTGGCTCTGGATGTCTGTATCTGTCTGAGTCAGCTGCTGGTTAGAGCCTCTCAGAGGACAGCTTGCCCCTGTCTGTTCTCAGGCTGGAGGTTTAGATCCTGGGAGCTCTGGTTGAATCTTTTGATACTCGTTCTAAAAAGGACAAAAGCACCCTCACTTTGGTCTTCCTCCTTCTTCTTGAGTTTCATGAGGTTTCTGCGTTGCATCTTAGGTATTGTGTGTTTTGGGGCTAATATCCGCTTATCAGTTAGTGCATACCATGTGTGTTCTTTTGTGATTGGGTCATCTCACTCAGGATGATATTTTCTAGCTCCATCCATTTGTCTAAGAATTTCATGAGCTCATTATTTTTAATGGCTGAGTAGTACTCCATTGTGTAAATGTACCACATTTTCTGTATCCATTCTTCTGTTGAAGGACATCTGGGTTCTTTCCAGCTTCTGGCTATTATGAATAAGGCCGCTATAAACATAGTGGAGCATGTGGCCCTGTTGCATGTTGAAATATCTTCTGGGTATATACCCAGGAGGGGTATAGCTGGGTCCTCAGGTAACACCATGATCAATTTTCTGAGGTTATCGCCAGACTGCTTTCCATAGTGGTTGTACCAGCTTGCAATCCCACCAACAATGGAGGAGTGTTCCTCTTTCTCCACATCCTCGCCAACATCTGCTGTCACCTGTGTTTTGAATCTTAGCCAATCTGACTGGTGTGAGGTGGAATCTCAGTGTTTTTTCATTTGCATTTCCCTGATGACTAGGGATGCTGAGCACTTCTTTAGATGTTTCTCAATCATTCGAGTTTCCTCAGTTGAGAGTTCTTTGTTCAACTCTCTACCCCCATTTTTTAATAGGGTTATTTGATGGTCTGGAATCTAGTTTCTTCAGTTCTTTGTATACCTTGGATATTAGCCCTCTATCAGATGTAGGTTGGTGAAGATCTTTTCCCCAGTCTGTTGGTTCCCGCTTTGTCCTGTTGACCGTATCCTTTGCTTTAACAGAAGCTTTGCAGTTTTATGAGATCCCATTTGTCAATTCTTGATCTTAGAGCATACGCCATTGGTGTTCTGTTCAGGAACTTTTCCCCTGTGCCCATATGATCAAGGCTTTTCCCTATTTTCTCTTCTATTAGTTTCAGTGTAGCTGGTTTTATGTGGAGGTCCTTGATCCACTTGGAATTGAGCTTTGTACAAGGAGATAAGTATGGATCAATTTGCATTCTTCTACAAGTTGACCTCCAGTTGGACCAGCACCATTTGTTGAAAATGCTGTCTTTTTTTCCACTGGATAGTTTGAGCTCCTTTGTCGAAGATCAAGTGACCATAGGTATGGGGGTTCATTTCTGGGTCTTCTATTCTATTCCATTGATCCTCCTGACTGTCTCTGTTCCAATACCATGCCGTTTTTATCACTATTGCTTTGTAGTACAGCTTGAAATCGGGGATGGAGATTCCCCCAGAAGTTCTTTTATTGTTGAGTGTAGTTTTCGCTATCCTGGGTTTTTTGTTATTCCAAATGAATTTTAAGATTGCTCTTTCTATCTCTGTAAAGAATTGAGTGGGAATTTTGATAGGGATTGCATTAAATCTGTAGATTGCTTTCGGCAAGATAGCCATTTTTACTATATTGATCCTTCCAATCCATGAGCATGGGAGATCGTTCCATCTTCTGAGATCTCCTTCGATTTCTTTCTTCAGGGTGTTGAAGTTCTTGTCATACAGGTCTTTCACTTGTTTGGTTAGATTCACACCAAGATATTTTATACTATTGTGACTATTGTGAATGGTGTTGTTTCCATAATTTCTTTCTCAGCCAGTTTATCCTTTGGTGAGAATGTGATTTTTGGTTAATTTTAAATTTTTCTTTTTTCCTTTCCAATTTGTATCCCTTTGATTCCTCTGTTGCCAATTTTTCTGGCTAGGATTTTTAGAAACAAAAATTTAACGGTTTTGGGGGAGAGGGGGGCACCCCCTTTTCTAGCCCTTTTACTTTTAAGGGGGGTTGCTTCAAGTTTCCCCCTTTTTTGGGGGGGGAAATTTTTGGGGAAAATGGTTTGGGTTTAAAATTTTTTTTTCTATGTTTGGAAAAAACCTTAAAAATTTCCCGATCTTTCCAAACTTTTATCATAAGGGGGGGTTGAATTTTTTTCAAATGCTTTTCAGCTCAAGAAAATAAAAAATTTGGTTTTTTTTTTTGGGGTTTTTTTTATGTAGGGAAAATTTCGTTGATGGTTTTTTTTTATTAACCCCAACCCCGGGGTTCCTTTTGGGAAAAAACCTACTTGATCAGGTGGTTTAAATGTTTTGATGTTTTTCTGGTTCCCCTTTTGGAAATTTTTTTTCAGTTTTTTTGCTTTTGATTTCCCTAAGGGAGTTTTTTCGGAAATTCTTTTTTTTGTTGGATTTTTGTTTTGGTTTGGGGAAAAAGCGTAATTGGGGGTTCATAAATGAATTAGGTAGGGTTTTTCCTTCCTTTTCCCCTTTTTTTTTGGGAAAATTTTTTAAAAGAATTGGTATTAGATCTTTTTCCCTTAAAGTTTGATAAATTCCCCCACTAAAACCATTTTGGACCTGACCTTTTTTTGGTGGGGGACTTTTAATGGATGCTTCTATTTCCTTTCGCAGTTATGGGACTGTTAAGATGGTTTATCTGATCCTTTATTTAAAAATTGGTAAAATGATACTTGTCTGAAAATTGTCCATTTCATCCAGATTTTCCAATTTTTTGTTGAGTAAGGGTTTTGTAAGTAGGATCTGGTGATTTGTTGAATTTCCTCCGTTTCTGTTGTTATGTCACCCTTTTCAAGTTTGGATTTTATTGATTTGGGTATAAACTCTCTGCCCCTGAATTAATCTGGCTAAGGGGTTTTATCTATTTTGTTTTTATTTTTCCAAAGAACCAGTCCCCGGTTTTATTGTTCTTTGTATATTCCTTTGTTTCTATTTGGTTGATTTCAGCCCTGAGTTTAATTTTTTTCCTGCCGTTTTACCCTCCTTGGGTTTTTTGCTTTTTTTTGTTCTAGAACTTTCAGGTGTGTTGTCAAGCTGCTTTGTGTTTTTCCCCTCCTTTCTTTTTGTATGCACTTTTGGCTATGAGCTTTTTTAGCCTTTCCTTCAGGGTCCCATAGGTTTTGGTATGATGTGTCTTCCTTTTCATTAAATTCTAAAAAGTCTTTAATTTCTTTCTTTTTTTTTTTCCCTGGGCCCCAATTATCAACCAGAAAATATTGTTCAGTTTCCTTGGAGTGTGGGCTTTCCATTGTCTTTTGGTTTTTTATTTAAGACCAGCTTTAGACCATGGTGATCTGATAGGAAAAGCATTGGGATTATTTCGATTTTTTTTTTCTGGTTGAGGCCTTCTTTTGACCAATAATATGGTCTATTTTGGAAGGTACCATGTGGTTGCAGAGAAAAAGGTATATTCTTTTTTTTTTGGGTGAATGTTCTATAGATATCTGTTAAGTCCATTTGGTTTAAAACTTCTGTTAGTTTCACTGTACTTTCTAGTTTCCTTTTTCGTTTCCCTTTTCCGTCCAGTGCTGAGAGTGGGGTATTGAAGTCTCCCACAATTATTGTGTGAGGTGCAATATGTGGCTTTGAGCTTTAGTAAGGCTTCTTTTATGAAAGTGGGTGCTCTTGCATTTGGTGCATAGATGTTCAGAATTGAGAGTTCTGTTGGTTGACTTTTCCTTTGACAAATATGAAATGACCTTCCTTATCCTTTTTTATATCTTTAAGTTGAAAGTCCAATTTTATTCGATATTAGAATGGCTACTCCAGCTTGTTTCCTAGGACCATTTGCTTGAAAAATTGTTTTCCAGCCTTTTACTCTAAGGTAGTGTCTGTCCTTGTCATGAGGTGGGTTTCCCCGTATGCAGCCAAAAAAAGTCGGATCCTGTTTGCGTTATCCAGTCTGTTAGTCTATGTCTTTTTATTGGGGAATTGAGTCCATTGACATTAAGAGATATTAAGGAGAAGAGATGGTTGATTCCCCGTTATTTTTGCTAAAAAGGGGAGGCATTGTTTTGTGTGGCTATCTTCTTTTGGGTTTGTTTGGAAGGGATTACGTTATTGTTCTTTCTAGGGTATGGATTGCTCTCCTTGTAATGGGTTTTCCTGCTATTATTCTTTGTAGTGCTGGGTTTGTGGAAAGATATTGTGTAAATTTTGGCTTTGTCATGGAATATCTTGGTTTCTCCATCTATGGTAATAGAGAGTTTTGCTGGGTTAGTAGCCTGGGGCTGGCATTTGTGTTCTCTTAGGGTCTGCATGACATCTGACCAGGATCTTCTGGCTTTATAGTCTCTGGTGAGAAGTCTGGTGTAATTCTGATAGGTCTGCCTTTTATATGTTACTTGGCCTTTTTTCTTACTGCTTTCAAAATTTTCTTTGTTTTGTGCATTTTGTGTTTTTGATTATTATGTGACGGGAGGTATTTCTTTTCTGGTCTAGTCTATTTGGTGTTCTGTAGGCTTCTTGAATGATTATGGGCATCTCATTCCTTAGGTTAGGGAAATTTTCTTCTATGATTTTTGTTGAAGATATTTACTGGCCCTTTACGTTGTGAATCTTCACTCTCTTCTATACCTATTATCCTTAGGTTTGGTCTTCTCAGTGTGTCCTGGATTTCCTGGATGTTTTGGTTAAGAGTTTTTGCATTTTTCGTTTTCCCTTTACAGTTGTGTCAATATTTTCTATGGTATCTTCTGCACCTGAGATTCTCTCTTCTATCTCTTGTATTCTGTTGGTAAAGCTTGCGTCTGTGACTCCTGATTTTCTTTCTTAGGTTTTCTATCTCCAGAGTAGTCTCCCTTTTTTGATTTCTTTATTTTTTCTATTTCCATTTTTTATGTCCCGGATGGTTTTGTATAAATCCTTCACCTGTTTGGTTGTGTTCTCTTGTGATTCCTTTAGGGCTTTTACCTGTTTACCTGTGTTCTCCTCGATTCTTTGAGAATGTTTTCTTATGGGCCTTCTTAAAGTCCTCCATCATCATCATTAAAAGTGATTTTAGGTCTGACTCTTGCTTTCCTGGTGATATGGGGAGTTCAGGAACTTAATGTGGGAGAAACTAGGTTCTGAATGATGACATGTGTTCTGGGTTGCTGGCCTTGTATTTTTGTGCTTGCCTTTTGCCATCTGGTTCTCCTTGGTGCTACCTGTGCTGTCTCTGGCTGGAACCTGTCTTTCCTGTTCTCTTGGTTGTGTCAGAACTGTTTAGGTTGGGTGTTGCTGCTGAGATTAGAGCTAGGGCCCAGGATCTGCTCAGTGCTTTGGTCCGGACTGGAAGGAAATCAGTGCTCTGGGCCAGGATGAGTTCCTGGATCCCTGTGGGACCTGGTTACTCCCTTTTGGGGCAGGTGTTGCTGCCTCCTTGCTTAAGAAGCTGCTCGAGTTAGAGCTCCTGGGAGCCACAACTTCCTCTGGGTTCTGTGAGATTTGGGTGCAGAGTTTGCCTCCCGATCTGCTGAGGCGCCCAGGCCCAAACCGGAAGGGAACCAGTGCTGGAGCCAGGAGTGAGTACCTGGGTCCCGGTGGTGTCCCAGTTACTCCCGTTTGGGGGCAAGTGTTGCTGCCTCCTTGCATAGGAAGCTGCTTGGGTTAGAGCTCCTAGGAGCCCTGCTTCCCCTGGGTTCTGTGGGATTTGGTGTAGAGCTTCCCGCCCGGGATCTGCTGGGAGCTCCGACCCGACCGGAAGGAGACGGTGCTTCCGGGCCAGGAGTAAATCCCTGGGTCTCAGTGGGTCCCGGTGGGTCCCAGTTACTCCCTGTTTGGGGTGGGTGTTGCTGTCTCCTTACCAAGATACTGCCTGGGTCAGAGCTGCTGGGTGCCCCACTTCTGCCGGGTTTTGTGAGGTTCAGTGCAGAGCTGCCTCCAGGGATCTGCTGCCTGGGCCCAGAACCGGAAGCAGAAGAGTTGAATTCTTTTAAGAGTATGTCTACTTCACTGCAATTTTTAAAATATGGAATGAAGACAATATGTGCCACACACAAATTACAGGAAATATGAGTCAACTACATGGTACATGTGCTGTTAAGCCTGGATGGCCCTCAAGGACAGGAACATAGGTTAACTGCCCAAACCTGATCATAGAATTGAGCTCTAATGTTTCCTGGCAAGGCTGTGGTATCTATCCCTAGAAAGCTTCAAACAAAAGCCAAACAACTCACCCCAAGAATTATTGTAGCTGCGAGTTTTTACTTTCTTATATCAGCCTACATCATCTTTGACTTTCCAAGCTAGTCTTGATATCTCAGTGTGGTGGTTTGAGTAGGTAATGCCCCGATAGACTCAGGTGTTTGAATGCTTGGCTCATAGGAAGTGACACTAATAGGTACTTTGTTGAAGTTGGTGTGGCTTTGAGAGAGGAACTATGTCTCTGTAGGGCAGACTATGAGCTTTCCGATTCCTATGTTCAAGCTAAAGCCCAGTGTGGTACACAATCTCCTTCTGATGCCCTTCATATTAAGATGTAGAACTCTCAGCTCTTTCTCAGCATTATGTCTGCCTGCATACCACCATGCTTCTTATCATGATGACAATGGACTAAACCTCTGAAACTGTAAGCCAGTCCCAATGAAATTTTCCTTTTATAGCAGTTCCCATGGTAGCAGTGTCTTTACATCAATGGAAGCCCTAATTAAGACACTCAGTGCAAGTTTGTGTGACCAAAACTGTAACTAATAAAGTGGGAAACACTTGGTAAACCTAACTGAACATTTTCAGATTTTAAATGAGAAAATTCAGACTACATAACCTGTCTTAGAATACAGATATTAACATTTCCATGATCTGAATACAGTTTCTGCCTTAAAGATTTTTTCCCCCCAAGAAGTCATTTTAAACTCTGGTAACCAATTTTAAAACATGTAGGATGCAATTATTCTTATCCACTGCTAATTTAAAAATTATGGTGGAAAGTTATGACCCTTCAAAAATAATCTCTTTTGGCTCAGTGACTTCAGTTTGTTTTTTCTGACTTTATCCTAGTACTAAGCAAAAGCATATGCAATGTACATATACAAATACTCAATTTGAAACAATTTACACTTTTTAGAATTTCAAAATAACCTTATGGTTCAAGATTAAAATATTAGATCATGCATACTCAAATAATCTGTTACTTTGTGACCCATTAAAATCATGTCTGCAAAACTTTATTCACAGAGGAAAATTTTCATAATACATTCAATTGTTAAGAGGTTTAAAATCCATTACAATTTATAGTATATAGATACATATTAATAGATAAGTCAATATAATGTTTCTTCTACCTTTTCCTTTTAATGCACATGTGTACAAGGGAAAACAATAATACTCCTTGACTTACGATGATAAAATTACTTCTCAAGAACTCTGAGAACTGAAAGTATCATGAAAACAAAATATATTACATAAGCCTAATCTACCAGATCCCATACTCTGGCAACACAGTGCCCTGTTATGTACCAGTTGCTGACCCTCATGATCTTAGGCTGACTGGAAGCTGCAGTTTTTCATTGTCACATTGTGGGAGAGAATCATGCTAAATATCACTAGCCCAGAAAATCATTAAAATCCAAACTCCCAATTCCATCGAAGTCACATTGCTTTCTCACTAATAGATACTCAAAAATGCTGTAAGTAGAATCAAGTTTTATAGTGCCTGAAAAAAACTGGTAGCAATGATTGTGTGCTCTCCCACTGTATGTTTTCCAACATACTCTCATGCTTCCACAATAAATAAATAGTAAGGAAAGTCCCACGTGACACTTTCTTTTCAAGGCTCTCCAAACAAGTTCTTCCAAATTCCATGGCCATCCTTTAATTCAGTAAACATAGTTTAAGAACTAACTTGAACCAATGCTTCAAAATGTTCTTCACTATTTCTTTTCTTTTTTAAAATTTTTTTATTTTTATTTTATTTTTAACTTTTTTCTTCACTATTTCTTACTAGCCCTTTTTTTTCGTTTTTCTTGGAAATTTTATTTATTTACAATACAGATGTCATCCCCTTTCCCCATTTCTCCTCCCTAGAACACCCTATCCCATCTCCCTCCTCCTTTTTGCTTTTATACCATTTTAATTACATGAAAGTATTAAGGTCAGTTCTAGGTTGAGGGACTAGCAATACAATAGATGCAAATAGTCAAGGAACAAGTAAGAAACTAAACACAAATAGTCAAAGAACATGCAAGGCAATAAACAAAATTCCACCAACACTCCCATGATCACTGTTTCTAAGGGCTTATCAGGATGACCAAAATATCTGAGCCAACTTCCCTGTCCTAGCCCAAAGTCATTTTCATGTCTGAAGCCTACTTTCTTGTTCTAGCCTAATATTTAGATTCCTGCCTGAAATTACTTCTTTGTTCTAGCCTAATATTTAGATTCTTGTATGAAATTACTTCTTTGTTCTAGTCTAAGTTTTAGATTCCTGCCTGAAATTATTTCTTTGTTCTAGCCTAATGTCATATTCCTGCCAAGCAGCCCATTTCCTTGTTCTTGGCCCAAGTCAGATTCTTGCCAAGCAGCCCCAAATGTTCTCTGCCTCTCCCCACTTTTTATTCCATTAACAAGACTGAGCCTGTCTTAGGTCGTTCTGACAAGTATGCCTTCCTTAACCCATCATGGAATATTCATTATCCAAAGCAATGCACTTTTGTCTTAGGTTGGTAAGGCTCTGTGCAGAATCTTACTGGTCCTTGGCTTGCCAGCCTGTTAAATTAATAACTCTGTCTGGGGGTCATTTTTAGTTTCAAGTCGTGTACTTTGGCTGCCAAAATGTTGATGTTGTTAAAGAAAAGCTTTAGCTGGCCAGCGGTGGTGCACCGCAGCAGTCGCCGTGCTCCAGAGTCAGAGGCGGCCGTCCGTCAGTCTCTCCCGAGTTCGAATCCCCATCCGTGCCTGTCAATCAATGTCAGAAAAAAGAAAAAAATAAAAAATAATAAAAAAAGAAAGAAGAAAGAAAAGAAAAGAAAAAGAAAAGCTTTAACATGATGGGCAGGAATAAAAGTATTTCCAGGACCAAAAGGGCTAGCATGATCTTATATAATAACTATATACGCCATTCTTGAAGCTTGACAAAAATAGAAATACTGACCTCAGGCCATGGGATTTTATCAGCAGTATCTACTGCATCAACATACAAGAATGCAGAGCCACATTCTTGAAATTCATAAGCTTACTATGTAAGGTTAAAACATCCAGAAAGGTGTTAGAATTATGCCAAATACACTACAAGGGTCTTTAAACTTTTTCCTAATTATAATGACTACCACTGCAGATTTTAGAACTAACGTGAATCCAGTGTTATTTGGCATGACACTCAAGATGGCTCCTTACCCTTAAATTCTGAACCTCCTTCCAATAATTTGAATAGAATAAAGAGAACCAATCCATTCTTCCAAATGCCTATTTAAATCCTCTTTTATATTCAACACATGAGTAACATTTTTGCTAAATGATTAACAAAAGTAGCTGTTTTAACTTCTTGTGTCAAAGCAATTGCAGAAGCAGTTGGTGCTAGCAATTAATATGATTAAAGTTGTTATACCAGCAATAATCATGCCCACTACCCTCTTGCTTCTGCATAAAGCCTGACTCATTTCTTCCATTACTTGCAGGTTATTTTTATAATAACAAGGTTCTGTGATTCTCAGGGCACTAAAATAAAAGCTGGTTGATAGACCTTCATAACTGACATACCAGATTTCAAAACATAAACTTAATTAAATGGTGTAAAATCAATGCAACTTACATTAGATACTATAGAAGAAACAAAAGTAATTTTGACAATTAAAAGAGCCTTAACACATGTGCTAACACTCGTTTGAAATCCAGATCCTGCCCCAACTTTATCTCTTACTAACATCACATCATAGAGAACTACAGCTAACTTCCAAACATGTCTCTGAAAATGTCCAGAACCAGACTTCTAAATGAAGACTGTTATTTCCAATATTGGATTGATTTCTAGACCAGTCCATGATTGAGTCTGAATAACTGGTCACATTTAAGAGCAATACAAGGGTCATTATAACTTCTCTTTTTGATTCTCTGTTCCACAAGGTCTAAAAACTTGAGGCAAGGCAGCTTGTCCATCAGGGGTATAGGTAAGCAATGGTGGGCCAGGAACATATGTCCAATACAGATTCTAGTCACCATTGTCAGGGCACTCAGCAAGCTCACAGGTCAGCATCATTCTTTTTCCTGGCATCAACATGTCTTACCTGTTGCTCTGGCACCCACCATGCTCCTTCAGCATCCTGCAGAAAAAACACAGACATGCCCTCTTCCCCATATTTAATACCTGATCATGATCATTCCTTATGCCAATAAATGGATCCTTCCCTTTCACCTATGTATAAGTATGCCTAGTTGTAGAGTGCCATAGACACTCAGCATAAAGTTCCTTGACATCCAAATTTTTTTAAAAGAAAATTTAAAATAAAAAATAAAAAGAACATGATTTAAATAAATTTGTGGTATATGGGGATATATCATCTCCTTTTTTATTTTATGAAGATATTGTTTTAAAATTCCATGGGTCCCTTCCACAGTCTCCTGTCTTTGACCATTACAAGCAATCCCAGTAATATGGGTAATGTTAAATTGCTGCCCAAAAGTCTCAATTGTTCAACTTCGATGGCTAGTTCCAGTATCTGTTTTTTGTTTGTTTTTCTTTTCTTTTTTTTTTTTTAAATAATTGAATACTTTATTTATCTACATTTCAGATGTTATCCCTGTTCCTATTCCCCCTTCTAGAAACCCTTAACCCATCCTCCCTCCTCCTATTTCTATGAGGGTATGCCCCCACCCATCCACCCACTCCCACCTCCCCACCCTCGAATTCCCCCTCATTGGGGCATCCAGCCTTCAAGGGACCAAGTCCCTCCTCTCCCACTGATGTCTGACAAGTCCATTCTGCTCTACATATGCAGTTGGAGACATGGGTCCCTCCATGTGTATTCCCCAGCTAGCTGTTTAGACCCTGGGAGCTCTGGTTAGTTGGTATTGTCACTCTCCCCATGGGGCCACAGGCCCCTTCAACTCCATCAGTCTTCTCTCTCGCTCCTCCACTGGGGATCTTGTGATAAGTTTGATGGTTAGCTGTGAGCATCTACCTCTTTATATATCAAGCTCTGGCAGTGCCTCTCAGGAGACAGCTATATCAGGCTCCTGTCAGCATGAACTTCCTGGCATCCACATCAGCATTTACCTTTGGTGACTGCACATGAGATGGATACCCAGATGGAACAGTCTCCAGAATCCCTTCCTTCAGTTTCTGTCTCATGCTTTATCTCTATATTTGCTCCCATGAGTACTTTGTTACTCCTTCTAAAAAGGACTGAAGTGCCCATACTTTGGTCTTCCTTCTTTATGAGCTTCGTGTGTTCTGTGAGTTGTATCTTGGGTATTTCGAGCATGTGTCCTTGTTATATGTTGGAGCATCTTCTGCGTATATGCCCAGGAGTGGTATAGCTGGGTCCTCAGGTAATGAATGCTATATCCAATTTTCTGAGAAATGCCAGACTGATTTCCAGTGTATTTTTATCAGCTTGCAATCCCACCAACAATGGAGGAGTGTTCCTCTGTCTCCACATCCTTGCCAGCATCTGCTATTACCTGAGTTTTTGATCTTAGCCATTCTGACTGGTGTGAGGTGGAATCTCAGGATTGTTTTGATTTGCATTTCTCTGATGACTAAGGATGTTGAACTCTTTAGGAGTCCCAGCACTAACCTCTATGCTATAGCATTTATAGTCTATGAGCTTTCAGTAAATGCATCAATTCATTGCCAAGTCTGGAGCCAAGAAGAAGAAAGTCATCTTGTGCCTGTACTTATTCACCCCACCATTCATCTTTAATGACATAAAATCCCCTAGGCCCTGGTGCTTAAACAATTTTTCACCTTATAGCCCTCTCTCATCTGCATATATTTCTCATCCTTAACTATCTAAGAAATTTACTGGTTGAGTGTTCTTCCTCTTGAGTTTGTAGGCTTCATTGTTCTTAGTGGGACACAATTCTGAGTTCATGAAATGTTGTAACAGTTTGGGCTAGTCATTTATGATCCCATAAACCACACCAAAAACTATGAAAACCAGATGTTTCTCCTCTCATAAATTGTGATGGCTTCCTAAAGTGTCTTATGAGCATAGATGTCATTTAAAAGCAACTTGTGAAGCAGCTGGCCTTAAGACTGATCTTTTGGATCTTCATGACTATCTCTGATCAACATGGCTCTCTTTCTAATTCATTTCCAGATGGGAGTGATTCTCAAGGACTGACAGATCCTGGCTGATACTACATCTTGATTGATGAATGAAAGTATTACACCAGGACACAGATTCAAATAGTTTGCATAAAGATGTCTCCACTCTGAGCATACTTATCATGGAGAGAAAATATACTGCAGAGACTCCAAAGGCATATACTGTCTTCGTGTCCAGAATAAGGTGGAATGGGTGTGAGTGCCTGCAGCATTTTCTGTCTGTGGTAAAACTGTGGACTAAAATGCAAGGAAGAGATTCCTTCCACTTTTTCCAGCAACAGATAAGGAGCCTGGAAATTGGATTCTCAAACTGCATCCTCAAGCTGTCCTTGTTGCCTCATACAATAATAAGAAATACCTACCTGTAGGATCTAGACATCTTGCAGTTCTGCCTCTTTCTAAGCACTCTGCTCCAATAGAAATATGACTTCCCTCTTTATACTTCTGCCCTATGCCTGCCCATCACTCACAGCATTGCTTTATTTAATTCTTGAACGCAAAAGAAAAGATAAAGGCTGTCATCTTCTATGGAACAATTTTAATAAAAATAAATGTCTTTATTGTAATTAATAGACAAAAAAAATCACAACGATAAATTAAGGTAGCCACTCAAAAACATCCCTGCTCTGTTCTAAACTTTGTACATCTTAGTGAGCTTCATATCATTAAAATAGCCTTTTTGAAGCCATGTGGTCCATATCTGGTTTCAAACTTTCACTATCAATTATATTTTATACACTTATTCACCACAAATAATATGACAAGTAGAACATAGAAATATAATTAGCTCTATATCCTCTTTCTCAGCTCATGTATCTTTCCTTATTATCTCCTTCTAAATATTATACCCACACTTACAGTTGTTTACAGCTATACATATACATACATACATACATACATACTATGTGTGTGTATTTACATTAGGCTAAGATCCACATATGAGGAAGAACCTGAGTTATTTTCTTTTTTCTTTCTGAAACTGGGTTGCCTTATGTAATATGGTACTTTCTTATTTAATAATGTACTTCTTATCTAATATTATGCATTTCAAATCTACCTATTTACCTGAAAATTTCATGATTTCATATTTCTTTATAGCTGGAAAATATTCCACTCTGTATATATGCTACCCTTCCATTATCTATATATCTGTCAACGGAATTAAAGTTACTTCTGTTTCCTTGATTAAATGAATAGAGCACCAACAAAATAGATGTGCAAACATCTTTGCTGTAGGGTATGGAGCTATCTAGGAATATGCCCATGAGTAGAATACCAGGTCACATGGTGGCTGCATTTGAATTTTTTGAGGAGAATCCAGATTAAGTTCCATTATACACAGTACTGATCTGCACCCCCACCAGCAGTAAATAGGCATTCCTCTTCCCCACATTTTTTCCAACATCTATGGCTATCTATGGCAATAGCTTTCTAACTGGGATGCAGTGCTATATATAAGTAGTTTTAATTTGCATTTCCCTGATAATTAGGGATAGTGAACACTTTTTAAATAATAAATACTTATTGGCTTTTTTTGTTTCTTCTTTTGAAAACTGCTTGTGAATGTCTATTTGTTCATTAGTAGTTTTATTTTGTTGGTATTTAATTGCTGCAGTTCTTTGAAATCTTTATATTAGCCATCTTTTTGAAGACTGGTAGGTAAAGATTTATTATCATACTATGGCCTATCTGTTTGCTTTCATGACAGTTTAGGTTTTGTTTTTGTTTTGGGGGTGTTTTTTGTTTTGATTTTTGTTTTTTGCTTTGGAATTTTTGATGTTTTTTTTTTTTTTCTGTGCAGAAAAATTTTAACCCCTTGTAGCCTTGTGTGAACCTGGTGCCCGTGCCACTAAAGTTCTGTTCAGAAAGTTCTTGCCCCCAACACCTCAAAGAGTCTTCCCTATGCTGTTTTCTAGGTGTTTGTGGTTTTAATTCTAAAGGAATAGGAGACACTTTGTTCTGGAGCCAATCTGAGTGACCATGGCTTGGGAGCACAGATACAGGTTACCACAGATTCCATGTTCCAAGTGGAAGCAGTTTCACAGATTTTTTTTTCTTGTTTATAGAACAGAGAAAATCACAAATCAAGGCAAGGTTAAAATACATTGGTGTGTGCATCATAGAGACAGGTACACTGAGATAGAGGAAATTTTTCTATAGGACCAAGATGCTGTCTGATGACATTCTTAGATATTGGATTGGTAGAAGAAGGTTGCCTGCTTAAGTGAATAGATTCTAAAAGACTTTTACTTAGTGCCACAGATGTTAGTTCTGACACAGGAGACAAAGAATGGCTGTTCTAGAGGACCATAGCTTAAGATAAGGTAATTAGCCTCTGGACCTGAAACATTCCAACATCTCCAGTGTGTTGAACTTTTTTCATATATTAAAAATAGATTATTTTTCTTATTTAATTTATTTTTATTGGATATTTTTTTACATTTCAGATGTTCTCCCCTTACTCCATTTCCCCCACCTCCCAGGAACCCTCTATCCCATCCCCCTTCCTTCTGCTTCTATGAGGGTGTGCCCCTACCTACTCTCCCCACACCTCATCTCCCCACCCTCAAATTCCCCACTCACGATGTCCAGCCTTCATGGGACCAAGGATCTCTTCTCCCACCTATTCCTGACAGGAGCATCCTCCCTTGCATATATAGCTGGAGCCATGGGTCCCTCCCTAAGCGCTCCCAGGCTGGTGGTTTAGACCCTGGAGGCTCTGGTTGGTTGGTATTGTTGTTCTTCTCATGGAGTCGCGAACCCTTTCAACTCCTTCAGCTTCACTCTACTTCTCCATTGGGAACCCCATGATCAGTTTGATGGTTAGCTGTGAGCATCTGCCTCTGAGTATGTCAGACTCTTGCAGACCTCTAAGGAGACAGCTATGTCAGGCTCCTGTCAGCATGCACCTCCTGACATCCACATCAGCATCTACCTTTGGTGACTGAACATGGAATGGATACCCAGGTGGAATGGTCTGCAGACGGCCCCTCCTTTAGTTTCTGTCCTGCACTTTGTTTCCTTATTTGCTCCCTTGAGTATTTTGTTACTCCTTCTAAGAAGGACTGAAGCCCTCCCCCCACTTGGTCTTCATTCTTCATGAGCTTTATGTGGTCTGTGAGTTGAATCTTGGGTATTTCAAGCTTCTGAGCTAAAATCCAATAATCAGTGAGTGAATACCATGTATTTTTTTGTGATTGGGTTACTTCACTCAGGATGATATTTTCTAGTTCCATCCATTTATATATGAATTTTATCAAATTCATTGTTTTTAATAGCTGAGTAATATTCCATTGTATAAATGTACCACATTTTCTGTAACCATTCCTCTGTTGAAGGGCATCTGGGTTCTTTCCAGTTTCTGGCTATTATAAATAATGCTGCTATGAACATAGTGGAGCATATGTCCTTGTTATGTGTTAGAGCATCTTCTGGATATATACCCAGGAGTGGTATAGCTGGGTCCTCAGGTAGTGATATGTCCAATTTTCTGAGGAACACCAGACTGATTTCCATAGTGGTTGCACCATCTTGCAATCCCACCAACAATGGAGGAGTGTTTCTCTTTCTCCACATCCTCGCCAGCATCTGCTATAACCTGAGTTTTTTATTTTAGCCATTCTGACTGGTGTGAAGTGGAATCTCAGGGTTGTTTTGATTTGCATTTCCCTGATGACCAAGGATGCTGAACATTTCTTTAGGTGCTTCTCGGCCATTCGCATTTCCTCAGTTGAGAATTCTTTGTTTAGCTCCTTACTCCATTTTTTAATAGGGTTATTTGGTTGTCTAGAGTCTAATTTCTTGAGTTCTTTGTATATATTGGATATTAGTCCTCTATCGGATGTGGGATTGGTAAAGATCTTTTCCCAATCTGTTGGTTGCCGTTTTGTCCTATTGACAGTGTCCTTTGCCTTACAGAAACTTTGCAATTTTATGAGGTCCCATTTGTCAATTCTTGATCTTAGAGCATATGCCATTGGTGTTCTGTTCAGGAACTTTTCCCCTGTGCCTAGGTATTCGAGGGTCTTCCCACTTTCTCTTCTATTAGTTTCAGTGTGTCTGGTTTTATGTGAAGGTCCTTTATCCACCTGGACTTGAGCTTTGTACAAGGAGATAGGAATGGATCGATTTGCATTTTTCTGCATGCTGTCCTCCAGTTGAACCAGCACCATTTGTTGAAAATGCTGTCCTTGTTCCACTGGATGGTTTTAGCTCCTTTGTCAAAGATAAATGACCATAGTTGTGTGGGTTCATTTCTGGGTCTTCAACTCTATTCCAGTGATCTTCCTGCCTGTCTCTGTGCCAATACCAGGCCGTTTTTATCACTACTGCTCTGTAGTAAGCTTGAGGTCAGGGATGGCGATTCCTCCAGAAGTTTTTTATTGTTGAGAATGGTTTTCGCTATCTTGGGTTTTTTGTTGTTCCAAATAAATTTCAGAATTTCTCTTTCTAGTTCTGTAAAGAATTGAGTTGGTATTTTAATGGGATTGCATTGAATCTGTAGATTGCTTTTGGCAAGATGGCCATTTTTACTATATTAATCCTGCCAATCCATGAGCATGGGAGATCTTTCCATTTCCTGAGATCTTCTTCAATTTCTTTCTTCAGAGACTTGAAGTTCTTGTCATACAGATTTTTTCACTTGCTTGGTTAGATTCACCCCGAGGTATTTTATATTATGTGTGACTATTGTGAAGGATGTCATTTCCCTAATTTCTTTTTCAGCCTGTTTATCTTTCATGTAGAGGAAGGCTACTGATTTGTTTGAGTTGATTTTATAACCTGCCACCTTGCTGAAGTTGTTTATCAGGTTTAGGAGTTCTCTGGTGGAGTTTTTGGGGTCACTTAAGTATACTATCATATCATCTGCGAATAGTGATATTTTGACTTCTTCCTTTCCTATTTGTATTCCTTTGATTTCTTTTTGTTGTCTGATTGCTCTGGCTAGGACTTCCAGTACTATATTGAATAGTAGGGAGAGAGTGGGCAGCCTTGTCTAGTCCCTGATCTTAGTGGAATTGTTTCAAGTTTTTCTCCATTAAGTTTGATGTTAGCTACTGGTTTGCTGTATATTGCTTTTACTATGTTTAGGTATGGTCCTTGAATTTCCTGTTCTTTCCAAGACTTTTACCATGAAGGGATGTTTGAATTTTGTCAAATGCTTTCTCAGCATCTAATGAGATGATCATGTGGTTTTTTCTTTGAGTTTGTTTATGTAGTGGATTACATTGATGGATTTCCGAATATTGAACCATCCCTGCATTCCTGGGATAAAGCCCACTTGATCATGATGAATGATTGTTTTTGATGTGTTCTTGGATTCGGTTTGCTAGAATTTTATTGAGTATTTTTGCATCGATATTCATAAGAGAGATTGGTCTGAAGTTCTCTTTCTTTGTTGGGTCTTTGTGAGGTTTAGGTATGAGTGTGATTGTAGCTTCATAGAACGAATTGGGGTAGTGTTCCTCGTTTCTATTTTGTGGAATAGTTTGAAGAGAATTGGTATTAGTTCTTCCTTGAAGGTCTGATAGAATTCTGCACTAAAACCATCTGGTCCTGGGCTTTTTTTGGTGGGGAGACTTTTAACGACTGCTGCTATTTCTTTAGGGGTTATGGGACTGTTTAGATGGTTTATTTGCTCCTCATTTAACTTTGGTACCTGGTATCTGTCTAGAAAATTGTCCCTTTCATCCAGATTTTCCAGTTTTGTTGAGTATAGGCCTTTGTAGTAGGATCTGATGATTTTTTGAATTTCCTCAGTTTCTGTTGTTATGTCTCCCGTTTCAGATCTGATTTTATTAATTGGGTACTGTCTCTGTGCCTCTGGTTAATCTGGCTAAGGGTTTATCTATCTTGTTGATTTTCTCAAAGAACCAGCTCCCGGTTTTGTTGATATTTTGTATAGTTCTTTCTGTTTCTACTCGGTTGATTTCAGCCCTGAGTTTGATTATTTCCTGACGCCTACTCCTCTTGGGTGTATTTGCTTCTTTTTGTTCTAGAGCTTTCAGGTGTGCTGTCAAGTTGTTAATGTGTGCTCTCTCCAATTTCTTTTTGTAGGCACTTAGAGCTATGAGTTTTCCTCTTAGCACTGCTTTCATGGAGTCCCACAAGTTCTGGTATGATGTTTCCTCATTTTCATTAAATTCTAGAAAGTCTTTAATTTCTTTCTTTATTTCTTCCTTGACAAAGTCATCATTGAGTAGAGCATTGTTCAGTTTCCACATGGATGTGGGTTTTCCCTTGGTTCTGTCATTATTAAAGACCAGCCTTAGTCTGTGGTGATCTGATAGAATGCAGGGGATTATTTCAATCTTTTTGTATCTGTTGAGGACTGTTTTGTGACCAATTATATGGTCTATTTTGGAGAAGGTACCATGAGATGTTGAGAAAAAGGTATATTCTTTTGCTTTAGGATGAAATGTTCTATAGATATCTGTTAAATCCATTTGGTCTATAACTTCTGCTAATTTCAATGTGTCTTTGTTTAGTTTCTGTTTCCACGATCTGTCCATTGGAGAGAGCGGGGTGTTAAAATCCCCCACTATTATTGTGTGAGGTGCAATGTGTGCTTTGAGCTTTAGTAAAGTTTCTTTTATGTATGTAGGTGCCCTTGCATTTTTTGCATAGATGTTCAGAATTGAGAGTTCATCTTGGTAGATTTTTCCTTTAATGAGTATGAAGTGTCCTTCCTTATCTTTTTGATTACTTTTGGTTGAAAGTCGAATTTTATTTGATATTTGAATGGCTACTCCAGCTTGTTTCTTGGACCATTTGCTTGGAAAATTGTTTTCCAGCCTTTTATTCTGAGGTAATGTCTGTGTTTGTCACTGAGGTGCGTTTCTTGTATGCAACAAAATTCTGGGTCCTGTTTATGTATCCAGTCTGATAGTCTACGTCTTTTTATTGGAGAATTGAGTCCATTGATGTTAAGGGATATTAAGGAAAAATGATTGTTGCTTCCTGTTATTTTTGTTATTAGAGGTGGAATTTATGTTTGTGTAGCTACCTTTTTTTGGGGGTTGTTGGAAGATTACTTCCATGCTTCTTCTCGGTTGTAGTTTCCTTCCTTGTGTTGGCGTTTTCCATCATTATCCTTTGAAGTGCTGGGTTTGGGAAGATATTGTGCAAATTTGGTTTTGTCATGGAATATCTTGGTTTCTCCATCTATAGTGATTGAGAGTTTTGCTGGGTATAGCAGTCTGGGCTGGCAGTTGTGGTCCCTTAGGGTCTGTATAATAGAAGACCAGGATCTTCTGGCTTTTATAGTCTCTGGTGAAAAGTCTGGTGTAATTCTTATTGATCTGCCTTTATATGTTACTTGACCTTTTTCCCTTACTGCTTTTAGTATTTTTTCTTTGTTTTGTGCATTTGGTGTTTTGATTATTATGTGACGGGAGGTATTTCTTTTCTGGTCTAGTTGTTTGGTGTTCTGTAGGCTTCTTGTATGTTTATGAGTGTCTCGTTCTTTAGGTTGGGGAAATTTTCCTCTATAATTTTGTTGAAGATATTTACTGGCCCTTTAGATTGGGAATCTTCACTCTCATCTATACCTATTATCCTTAGGTTTGGTCTCCTGATTGCATCTTGGATTTCCTGGATGTTCTGTGTTAGGAGCTTTTTGTATTTTGCATTTTCTTTGACTGTTGTGTCGAGGTTTTCCATGGTATTTTCTGTGCATGAGATTCTCTCTTCTATCTCTTGTATTCTGTTGGTGATGCTTGCATCTTGACTCCTGATCTCTTTCCTACGTTTTCTATCTCCAGAGTAGTCTCCCTTTGAGATTTCTTTATTGTTTCTATTTCCAGTTTTAGATCCTGGATGGTTTTGTTCAATTCCTTCACCTGTTTGATTGTGTTTTCTTGAAATTCTTTTAAAGGATTTTTGTGTTTCCTCTTTAAGGGCTTCTACCTGTTTACCTGTGTTCTCTTTCAATTCTTTCAAGGATTTTTGTGTTTCCTCTTTGAGGGCTTCTACCTGTTTACCTGTGTTCTCCTGTATTTCTTTAATGGAGTTACTTATGTCCTTCTTAAAATCCTCCATCATCATCATGAGAAGTGATTTTAATTCTGAGTCCTGTTTTTCCTGTGTGATGAAGTATCCAGGGCTTGCTTGGTGGGAGAACTGGGTTCTGATGATGTCAGGTAACTTTGGTTTCTGTTGCTTGTGTTCTTGCGCTTGCCTTTCGCCATCTGGTTGGCTCTAGTGTTACCTGTGCTCACTGTGTCTGACTGGAGTCTGTCTTTCCAGTTATCTTGCTGTGTCAGATCTCCTCGGATTCCAGATGTCTCTGTGTTCCTGTGATCCTAAGCTCCCTCTGCTCTGGATGCAGTAGGTCTTTTATGATGTCTCAGGATCAGATGTTTCCACAGGCGCAGACCGCTAAGTGTCCTCTGCTCCTCTGCTCTGGGTGCAGTGTGTCCCTCTAGGATGTCTCAGGATCCGGTGTTTCCACAGGAGCAGCCCAGCTGCAGGTCCGCCCCAGGTCAAAGGACCAGGCTCCCGCAAGGGAAGTTATAGTCTGGAGGGGCGGGCTTTGGGTGCCTGCTAGTTCCTTAAGCCCCACTGGCTCCCAGTTGTAACTCTGGGCTTTGGGGTATTGGGCAAGGTGTCTTACCCTCTGCTCTAGGTGCAGTGAGTCCCTCTAGGATGTCTCAGGATCCGGTGTTTCCACAGGAGCAGACCAGCTGCAGGTCCGCCCCAGGCCAAAGGACCAGGCTCCGGGCGCAAGGGAAGTTATAGTCCGGAGGGCGGGCCTCTGTCATAGGTGCAGTGAGTCCCTCTAGGATGTCTCAGGATCCTGTGTTTCCACAGGAGCAGACCAGCCTCTGCTCTGGGTGCAGTGTTGTCCCTCTAGGATGTCTCAGGATCCGGTATTTCCACAGGAGCAGACCAGCTGCAGGTCCGCCTCAGGCCAAAGCCCTACCTTCTCTTCTATTAGTTTCAGTGTGTCTGGTTTTATGTGAAAGTCCTTTATCTACTTGGACTTGAGTTTTGTACAAGGAAGTAAGAATGGGTCAATTTGCATTCTTCTACATGTTGTCCTCCAGTTGAACCACCCCTTTATTGAAAATGCTGTCCTTGTTCCTCTGGATGGTTTTAGCTCCTTTGTCAAAGATCAATGACCATAGGTGTGTGGGTTCATTTCTGGGTCTTCAACTCTATTCCACTGATCTTCCTGCCTGTCTCTGTACCAATACCAGGCCATTTTTATCACTATTGTCTGTAGTACAGCTTGAGGTCAGGGATGGTAATTCCTCCAGAAGTTCTTTTATTGTTGAGAATAGTTTTCGCTATCCTGGGTTTTTTGTTATTCCAAATAAATTTGAGAATTTCTCTTTCTAACTCTGTGAAGAGCTGAGTTGGTATTTTAATGGGGATTGCATTGAATCTGTAGATTGCTTTTGGCAAGATGGTCATTTTTATTATATTAATCCTGCCAATCCATGAGCATGGAAGATCTTTCCATTTCTTGAGATCTTCTTCAATTTCTTTTTTCAGAGACTTGAAGTTCTTGTCATACAGATCTTTCACTTGCTTGGTTAGATTCACACAGAGGTATTTTATATTATTTCTGACAATTGTGAAGGGTGTCATTTCCCTCATTTCTTTAGGGGATTTTCATGTTTCCTCTTTAAGGACTTCTACATGTTTACCTGTGTTCTCTTGTACTTCTTTAAGGGAGTTACTTATGTCCTTCTTAAAATCTCTATCATCATTATGAGAAGTTATTTTAATTCTGAATACTGTTTGTCCTGTGTGATGGGGTATCCAGGGCTTGCTATGGTGGGAGAACTGGGTTCTGATGATGTCAAGTAAGTTTGGTTTCTACTGCTTGTGTTCTTGCACTTGCCTTTTGCTATGTGGTTGACTCTAGTGTTACCTGTGCTCACTGTGTCTGACTGGAGTCTGTCTTTTCAGTTATCTTGCTTGTGTCAGAACTCCTCAGAGTCCAGATGTCTCTGTGTTCCTGTAATCCTAAGCTCCTGGTGGAAGAACTCCTGGGACTCAGGCCACCTCGGGGATCCTGAAATCCTGTTGCTCTGAATACAGCAGCTCCTCTAGGATGGCTCAGGATAAGGTGTTTCCACAGGGCAGACCAGCTATGTGTCTGCCCCAGCCAAAAGGACCAGGCTTGGGGCAGAAGGGAAGTGGTATTCCGGAGGGGTAGGGTTTGGGTGCCTGATGTTCCTGAGCAGGCATGACTCCCAGTTGTAACTCTTTGGCATGGGGTAGTGGGAGAAGTTTCTTACCCTCTGCTCTGAGTGTAGTGGCTCCTCTAGGATGACTCAGGATCAGGTGTCTCCACAGGAGCAGACTAGCTATGTGTCTGCCCCAGCCAAAGGAACTATGCATATTAGAATATGTCTATAATACCAGAACCTGAAACATGGGACTGATGGATCAGAATTTCAAGGGATCTTGGATACACAGTAAGATCATGTTTCATAAAACGAAATAGAAGAGCATGATGGTCCATGCCTGTGATATATTTCCTGTTGATATAGTAAAACCCATAACCAAAAGCAATTTAGAAAAGAGAAGGATTACCTTGTATACAGATTATAATTTATCATTCTGTGGAGCCCAGACAAGATTTTAAAGCAGGAAACTAGAGGCAAGAACTAAACCAGAGACCATGAAGGAATGTATTGTACTTGCTTGCTTTCCATGGTTGCTTAATTTGCTTTCATCTGCAAACTAGGACCACGTGCCCAGGAATACAATCACCTATTGGACCCTCAGACATCACTCTTTAGTCAAGAAAATGTCACATAGATATGCCCATAGGCTAATCCAACTGAGGCTAATTCTAGGTGACTATAATTTATGTCAAGTAGACAAAAATAATCAATATATATGATCACTTGCCAATCTGACACACAAACACATTGCCATTAAATAACATTTCCCTTGTTTATTCTTTTTTTTCAATTTTTATTATTTTATTTATTTACATTCCCTTTGTTGCCACCCAGCTGGGACCAGGCAGTCACCAGTAGCCAGCATTAGTGCAGGAATGTGGAGGCCAAGCCGGGAGTAGCCAGATGCCTCCATTCTAATACCTCCTACTACAACTAAGCGTTGAGGATTTCACAGCATCTGGTGGTGTGTTTGGAAATAGGTAGGACCATGCCTTTTCTAACCTGGAGAATACCCTAGTCTTGGCACTCTCCTCACTGGTGCTCTGATGTGGACTGGTATGCAATCAGCACTCTGACTACCTACCTACAGGAGAAGCTTGGGGCTAATCCCTTGCATGTAGATCTAGCTACCCTAAAGGATCTGAAGTTTAATGCCACCTTCCTGCCCTGCTACTCATCCATCTGCCCTACACAGAGAGCTCCAGTCTGTTTGCGCCCAGGGAGGTAACCATAGGTAAGGATGAGGACATTGGACAGGTACTAAGCACACTCAAGTCTGAAGATTCCCCTTACACCGCAGCTCTTACTGTAGCCCTTCTAGAGTGGTCTGTGGTGTAGCCATGGTGACTGGGTGTCAGATTCAGGTGGCATCACCTGTGATCCATCCTCCTGTGAGTTACAATGGCACTGCCCCAAGAATCCTATTTTGGGCACAAAACTACCCTGTGGTATACAAAGATGTGTGGGAAGACTTGACCTCCCTCACCTTTGGTTGGAGAATCGTAACTTGACCAACTTCTTCTGGAATGACTCCTTTGCCATGCTGTCACTGATCTGTGACCCACTCTTTGGTGCAACAGTGACATTCCAGTTCATTCTGGCTAGTTGCATCTACCCAGTATCTGCCTGGTATTGGTTTACCATGGAACGACTTGAAATCCACAGCAATGTCTCTGTTGCCCATTTCAATGTTTCCCAAGTCACAGGACCTAGCATCTTTTCTTTCCACTATGTCAGCAGTCTGAGCAAGAAAGGCAATCTCCTTGTGACCAACGTGCCCTCATTCTGGCAGGTTTCTCTTCATGATTTACAGATCCAGGCCTTCAATGTGACTGGTGAACAGTTCTTCTATGCTAGCAACTGTGCTGGCTTCTCTCTGGGCATCTGGATGGGACTGCTCACCACCTTCTTCATGCTTTTCATATTCACCTATGCTCTGCAGCCTAAAGACCATGAATCGCTTTGATAAACACAAGGACTCCACTATCACTTTGACCCAGATAGCGTGACATATACCAGAGAAGGATTGAGGGAGTGTTGGTGTCTAAGTTGTCATGTTTACATTTTGTGTCACAGTAGATGGAAAAGTTTGTCCTCTTCCTACTATAGCATGAATCCTACACCACCCTCAATCTGTCTTGCTTCCTCTTTAACCTGGTGAGGGACTTCCCTGGGGCTATCCCCATCTCAACCAACAAAGTGTATTCTTGATAGATATTAGATAAATCTTCCAGGCTTCATCATCAAGAGGGGAAAAGACGTTAATTCTAGGGTCCCCCTTTTCTCCTTTTGCTTTATTTATTCTTGCCCCTCTGCTATTATCCCTTGCTCTTTATAGTGCTTTTGTGTAGTAAATGCTCATGCTCCCAGATTTATGGAGCTTCCAGCAACAGCTATGAAATTGAGGTTCCTTGAATTTGAGAGATACGGAAAGGCTACTTAATTGTCTGTCCAACTTAGCTGTTACGGTTTTTTTTGGAGGGGGTGATGTGTTAAGAATGAGCAGTGCACTGGGGTTTATTTATGTGTCCTGATAAGGAAGACACCACCACAAGGGGTGGTGAACAAAGTGTGTTCACTGGGTTTTAGTTTGTTCCCATGAGGATTGCCTGTCAAGAGGCTGGAGGGGAGTGCTCTGTTGTTTCCTTCCTAATAAAATAAAGGCATGTTGCCATGAAAAGAAAAGAACAGAAAAGAAAGGAAAAGAAATAGTAGACTAGTAGACAGTGTAGATAGTGGACAGCCCTGTCATATTCCTAATTTTTATGGAATTTCTTCAAAATTTTCTCCATATAAATGCTATGGCTATGGGTTTCTTATATATAGTCTTTATCATGTTGAAATGTTGCAGGAGATTATTTAAAATTGGCCACTGGTCAAACAGACTATCTAAGCTGCAGTGGCTTCTGCCTAGCTCAGCCACCATGTTTCTCAGCCGACGCCATGTGTACACCACAGCTAGAAATGGCCAGCCAGAAACAAAAGCCTGCCACCCATGAGATGTCAGCATGGGAGATGGCTCTGCCAATCTTCCACACTGTCTCCACAAGGCTGGGCATTGCTCAGACCATCTCGCCATCCATTTGGCCCAGAAGAAAAAAAATGAAACTCTAATACTTAAAGATTAATCAAAGGCTTTATATGTTTGGTAAAGCTCAATAACAATATGACCACACAGAGAGTTGATTCCCAATTAGTTAACCTAAATAAAAGTAGTTACTGCACTGCTTTCCATACCTGTGTGGCTTTCCATCCTTCTACATCTCTGCCCTGCTCTCGCTCCTCCTCCTCCTCCTCCTTTTTCTTCTTCCTCTCCTAACTCCTCCCTACCTTAGCTCCTCCTACAGAAAAGGGGTACAGAACTAAATGAAGAAATCTAACTGAGGAAAACTCAAATGGCCAAGAAGCACCTAAAGAAAAATTCAACATCCTTAGTTATAAGGAAATGCAACACAAGTAACCCTGAGATTCCACCTCACCAGTCAGAATGGCTAGATCAAAAACTAGATGACAGCAGATACTGGAGAGGATATGGAGAAAGAGGAACACTCCTCCATGTGTGGGATTACAAGCTGAAACAACCACTCTGAAATCAGTCTGGAAGTTTCTCAGAAAATTGGACATAGCATACCTAGGACCCAGCTATACACTCCTGGGCATGTACCAGCAAGATGCTCTACTATATCAAGGACACATGCTCCACTATGTTCATAGCAGCCTTATTTATAATAGCCGCAGTTGGAAAGAACCCAGATGTCCTTCAACAGAGGAATGGATACAGAAAATGTGCATTACATTTACACAATGGAGTATTAACTCAGCATTAAAATAATGAAATTCATGAAATTCTTAGGCAAATGGATGAAATAGAAGACATAACTCAAAACAACATGAAGCCCGAAAAAGACAGACTAAAATGTGGGTGCTTCTGTCTTCGTAGAAGGAGTAACAAAATACTCACAGGAGCAAATATGAGTCCAATGTATGGGGCAGAAACTGATGAGAGACTTTCCAGAGAAACCGCCCCATCTGGCGATTCCTCCCAGATGCAATCACCATATGCAAACACGTTGTGAATGTCCAAAATTGCCTGCTGACAGAGCCTGATAACCTGTCCCTTGAGAGGCACTTCCAGAGGCTGACATATACAGAGGCAGATTGTCACAGCTAACTATCAAACTGATCACAGGATTCCCAGTAGAGGAATTAGAGAGAAGACTGAAGGAGTTGAAGAGGCATGTGGTCCCATGTGGAAAGCAACAATACCAACCAACCAGAGCTCCCTGGGTCTAAACAGCTAGTCTGCGAATACACATGGAGGGACCCATATCTCTAGTTGTATTTGTAGAGGAGGATGGACCTGTTGGGCATCAGTGGGAGAGGAGGGCCTTGGTTCCTTAAGGCTGGATGCTCCAGTGAGGGGGAATTCAAGGGAGGGAAGGTGGGAGTGGGTGGATGAGGTGGGACACACCCTCATAGAAATAGGAGGAGGGAGGATGGATTAAGGAGTTTCTGGGGGTGGGGAACAGGGAAAGGAGATAACATCTGAAATGTAGATAAATAAAGTGCCCAATAATAAAAAAGAAGGAAAAAAAAAACAAACAAACAAAAACAGATAATGGAACTGGCTATGGCAGTTGAACATTTCAGACTTTTAGCAGCAATTTAATTAAAATTTTAACGATATTTTGGGATTCCATATATATATTGTCAAGACAAGAGAGTGTAGATGGGGCCCATGGAACTTTAAAACAATATCTTCATCAAAATAAAAAGGGGGAAGATATACCCCTGTACACCACAAATTTATTTAAATCATGTTCTTTTTATTTTCTATCTTAAATTTGATTAAAAAAAATTGAATGCCAAGGAACTTTCTGCTGAGTGTCTATATAACTGTACAACTGCTGTACAACTAGGCATACTTATGCATAGGTGAAAGGGAAGTGATCCACTTACTGGCATAAGGATGATTCCATCAGGTATTAAATATGGGGAAGAGGGCATGTTTGTGTTTTTTTCTGCAGGATGCTGAAGGAGCATGGTGACCCTCAGAGAGATGGGGGAGATATGCTGATGCCGAGACGAAAATGATGCTGTCCTTTGAACTTGCTGTGTGCCCTGACAATGGTGATTGGGAAGCTGTATTGGACATAAGTTCCCTACACATCACTGCTTACCTATACCCCTGATGAGACAAGCTGCCTTGTCTCAAGTTTTAGACCTTGTGGAACAGAGAATCAAAGAGAGAAGTTATAATGACCTTGTATTGTTATTAAATGTGACAGTATTCAGACACAAACATGAACTGGTCTAAAAATCAATCCAATATTGGAAATAACAGTTTTCATTTGAAAATCTGGTTCTGGACATTTTCAGAACATATATGGAAATCAGCTGCAATTCTCTATGATGTTATGTTAGCAAGAGATAAAGTTGGGGCAGGATCTGGATTTCAAACGGGTGTTAGCACACGTGTTAAGGCTCTTTTAATTGTCAAATTAAAATTACTTTTGTTTCTTTTACAGTATTTAATGTTAGTTGCATTGATTGTACACCTTCTAATTATGTTTATGTTTTTAAATCGGCATGTCAGTTATGGAGATCTATCAACTGGCTTTTGTTTTAGTGCCCTGAGTATCACAGAACCTTGGTATTCTAAAAATAGCTTGAAAGTACTGGAAGAAATGAGTCAGGCATTAAGCAGAAACAAGAGGGTAATGGGCTTGATTATTGCTGGCATAACAGCTTTAATTACATTAATTGCTAGCACCACTGCTTCTGCAATTGCTTTGACACAAGAAGTTAAGATAGCTACTTTTGTTAATAATTTAGCAAAAAATGTTACTAATGTGTTGAATATACAAGAGGATTTAGATAGGCATTTGAAAAAAAGGAATGATTCTCTTATCCTATTCAAATTATTGGAAAGAGGTCAGAATTTAAGGGTAAGGAGCCATCATGAGTGTCATGCAAATACCACTGGATTCATGTTAGTTCTACAATTTACATTGGTAGTCATTATAATTCGGAAGAAATTTAATGACACATGCAGTGTATTTGGCGTAATTCTAACACCTCTCAGGATGTTTTAGCGGTACATAGGGAGCTTATGAATTTCAAGAATGCTGCTCTGCTGAGTGTTGATGAGGTAGATACTACAGATGAAATTACCCATGGCCTGAGGTCAGTATTTCTATTTTGGTCAATCTTCAAAAATAGCATATATAGCTTGATCATGCTAGCCCTTTTGTCCTGGGAATACTTTTATTCCTGCCCATCTTTTCTTTAACAACATCAACATGTTGGCAGCCAAACTACATGGCTTGAACCTGAAAATGGACCCCCAGACAGAGTTATTAAATTAACAGGCTGGCTAGCCAAGGATGGGTAAGATTCTGCACAGTCTTACCAACCTAAGACAGAAGTGCATTGCTTTGGGTAATGTATATCCCATGATGAGTAAGGAAGGCATTCTTGTCAGAATGACCTAAGACAGGCTCAATCTTGTTAATGAAATAAAAAAGGGGGAAAGGTGGAGAGCCTTTGGGGCTGCTTGGCAAGAATCTGACATGGGCCAAGGACAAGGAAATGGGCTGCTTGGCAGGAATATGGCATTGGCCAAAGACAAGGAAGTAGACTTCAGGCAGGAATCTGACATTAGGCTAGAACAAAGAAGTAATTTCAGGTAGGAATCTAAATTTTAGGTTAGAATAAGGAAGTAGGCTTCAGACATGAAAATGACCTTGGACTAGGACAGGAAGTAGGCTCAGATACTTTGTCATCCTGATTATCCCTTAGAAACAGTGATCACAGGAGTGTTTTCACATAATTGGGTTTGATGCCTTGCTTTTCCTTTGACTATTTGTGTTTATTGTCTTACTTTTTCCCTGATTATTTGCATCTATTCTATTGCTAGACCCTTAACTTAGAACTGACCTTAATATATGCATGTAAACAAAATGGTATAAAAGCATAAAGGAGGAGGAGGGAAGTAATACGGGATTCTAGGGAGGGGAAATAGGGAAAGGTAATGACATCTGTATTGTAAATAAACAAAATATCCAATAAAAATATTCATCTAAAAGTAAATAAATAAAGGTACATAGATATGATTTTGGAGAAAAAAAATGAAAATCAGCGCAAAAACTACTCAATAAAATCCTCGCTAACTTAATACACATCAAAAACACCATTTTTTATGAACAAGTAACATTCTTCCCTGAGATGCAGAGATGGTTCAATATACAAAAATTTATTAATGTATTCTGTGGGACTGCGTAAGGGTATCCTGGTTCTTGGCTGGGCATGGGCCTAGAACCCCGAGACTCCAAGGGAGAAACAGCAGGAGTTTGGCCACGTCCCCAGAACTCAGGGTCCTAACAAGCAGTCCAATCTCCATAGACCTACATTGTTACAGCCCCTCCCAAAGTGCACAGGTAGGGGGTATGACTACAGGCCTCAGGCCCTAGAGATTTACATACTAATGAAGGTCACAGGGTGGAGCCAATTAAGCATTCCTTCCACAGAACCTCCCCTTTCTCCCTCCCTACTTAACTCAGGTCTGTCCTGAGTTTGGGGGGGGGTACATCCAGATCCATCCACCGTCCGCCATGACAATAAACCCTTTTGGAACCAAGGACTTTCTCATATCATTGGGGGCCTGCCAGGCCTGCTGTTGCCGAAGCTTCCAGCCTTTTGGAACTCCAGACTTTATCGTGGATGTGGGACCCGCTTTGTGGAAGCCTCCATGCTGCCTCCACTGCGCTGGTCCTGGGCTGCTGCCATATGAGCCCAGGGGTCCTCGGCTGTGGCCTCGTTTACCCACAGTATTCCACTATATAAATAAATCAGAACAAAAGTCACATGATTATCTCATTAGATGCTAAAAAGCCTTTGACAAATATAACACCTCGATGTTATAAAGTCTTAGAGAGAACGGAACTCATGCACAATCCTAAACTAAACAAATAAAAATATACACCAAACCAGCACCAGCATCAAATTAAATGGAAATGTGAAGTAATCCACTAAAATCAGGGACAAAACAAGCTCCCACTCTTTCCTAGTTTTTCAATTATAGTGCTTGAAATTCATAGTCAGAGTGATAAACAATAAAAGGCAATCAAGGGGTATAATTGAAAGGAAGAAGTCAAAGTACATAATTCTCAGAGGATATGAAGTATACATAAATGACCCAAAATTCTACAGAGAACGCCTCACCTTGATATACAACTTCAGTAAAGTGGCTAGATATAAAATTAACTTAAACAAATCAGTAGCCTTTCTTTATACAAATGATAAACAGGCTGAGACAGAAATTAGGGAAACAACACCATTCATGATAGCCACAAATAATATAAACTATCTTGGTGTAACTCTAATCAAGCAAGTGGAAGATCAATATTACAAGGATTTCAAGTCCCTGAAGAAAGAAATTAAGAAGACTTCAGAAGATGAAAAGATCTCCCATGCTCATGGATCAGAAGAATTAACATAGTGAAAATGGCCATCTTACCAAAAGCAGTCTACAAACTCAATGCAATTCCCATCAAAATTTCAACACAATTTTCTACAGACCTTGAAAGAGCAATTCTCAACTTCATATGGAAAAACAAAAAATCTGTGAAAGCCAAACCAATTTTGAATAATTAAAGAACCTTTGAAGGAATTACCATTCCCAACCTCAAGATGTACTGCAGTGTAATAGTGATTTAAAAAAACAACAACAAAACAAAACAAAACAAAACTCCATGGTATTAGTACAGAAAATACAGGTCAAATAAATTGAATAAATTCAAAGACCCAGAAATAAATTTATACACCCACACTTGATGCAAAACCATACAATGGGGAAAAAAGCATCTTCAACAAATGGTGCTGGTCCACTGTTGATCTGCATGTAGAAGAATGCAAATTGATCCATATTTATCACCCTGTTCAAAGCTCAAGTCCACATGGATCAAAGACATCAACATAAAACAGACACACTAAATCTAATAGAAGAGAAAGTGGGAAATAGACTCAAAAACATTGGCACAGGGAAAATTTTCCTGAACAGAACACAGTGTCTCAGGCTCCAAAATCAACAATTGGTAAATGGGACCTCTTAAAACTTAAAAGCTTTTGTAAGGCAAAGGACACTTAATAGAACAAAATAGCAACTTACAGATTGGGAAATGATCTTCACTAATCCTACATCTGATAGGGAGTAACATCCAAAATATATAAAGAACTCAAGACGTTAGAATCCAACAAACCAAATAACAGTATAGGATAGGAATTGCACAGGAAGACCAACTGCATTAAACTAACCTGGACCCTTGTGACTCTCAGAGTCTGAACCACCAACCAAAGAACATACACAGCTGGACCTAGACCTCCTGCTCATATGTAGCAGATGTGAAGCTTGGTCTTCATGTAGGTCATGAGCAATTGGAGCAGGAACTATCCTAAAAGCTTTTGCTGTCTGTAAGATATGTTCTTCTACCTAGACTGCGTTGTCTGGCCTCAAGTGTCAGAGGAAGTGCCTCGTCTCACAGAGACTTGAAATGCCAGGGTGGGAGAGATACCCAGGAGCTCCCCACCTGCCAGAAGAAAAGAGGAGGGAGGAGGAGGGAATAATTGTGGGAAGGGGTGACCAGGATGAGGACAGTGAGCAGGATATAAAGTGAGTAAGTAAAAATATACAATTAATTTTTAGAAAAAAGAGCTCTCAGCAACTTCTCCATCACCATGTCTACCTGCATGCTGCCATGCTTTCTGTCATGGCGATAATGGACTACACCTATGAAGTTGTAAGCCAGATCCAATTAAATGTTTTCTGTATAGGAGTTGCCATGGTCATGTATCTCTTCACAGAAATAAAACTCTAAGACAAATATGGTTTCAATTTTTGTGTTTCTATGATATTTCATGTTTATGTATGTGTCTTTCTTGTGCTTTTTTTGTTTTTGTTTGTTTGATTGTTTTGGGATTTTTATTTGTTTGCTTTGTTGTCTGTTTGCTTTCTAAAGGGAGAGAAAAAAAGAAGACATGGAGTTGGTTGAGTTGGAAGGTGAGGAGAATCTGAGAGTAAATGGGAGGAAGGAAAACCATGATCAGAATATACTGTATAAAAATCATATATTTTCAACAAAGGAGAATTATATTTTTTCTATTTAAAAAGAGAAGAAAAGAGGTCACTTTATATCTCCATGAGCAAATGGATTTTTAGGTGCCTTACACCAAAGTACTTAACTCTCTATTCACATGTTCTCTTCTGCTTCTCTGTAGTTGTGAGCAAGATCTTTTACCCAATACACATGAGCTGATCTTCCATTGTTTTCCTAAGAAGTGTGATGTAGCCATGATATAAGGATATCTGCCACAAATGAAGAAGCTATAAGGAGATAAGAGTAATCATGATAATCATAAATTAGAATCTTTGTTTACCAATTTTGAATCTTGCATTGTTAAAAGAAAATAAATCAACAATGAAGTGCAATAAACTCATAGTTTTGATGATGTCAAGTAATTTGGTTTCTACTGCTTGTGTTCTTGAGCTTGCCTTTAGCCATCTGGTTGACTCTAGTGTTACCTGTGCTCACTGTGTCTGACTGGAGTCTGTCTTTCCAGTTATTTCGCTTCCGTCAGAACTCCTCAGAGTCCAGATTTCTCTGTGTTCCTGTGATCATAAGCTCCTGGGTGGAAGAACTCCTGGGACTCAGGCGCCTCAGGGATCCTGAAATCCTGCTGCTCTGAGTCAGCAGCTCCTCTAGGATTGCTCGGATCAGGTGTCTCCAAGGAGCAGACCAGCTATGTGTCTGCCCCAGCCAAAAGGACCAGGTTTGGGGCAGATGGGAAGTGGTATTCGGAGGGGCGGGGTTGGGTGCCTGATGGTTCCTGAGCAGGCTGGTTCCCAGTTGTAACTCTAGGTCGTGGGGTAGTGGGGGAGGTTTCTTACCCTCTGCTCTGATGTTAGTGGCTCCTCTAGGATGCTCAGGATCAGGTGTCTCCACAGGAGCAGACCAGCTATGTGTCTGCCCCAGTCAAGAGGACCAGGCTCAGGGTGGAAGAGAAGAGAGGATTTTTAATATTATAAATACCAACTTATAATCATCTTTATTTTGATAATTAAAACAATGCAAAGCAATGAATACAATCTAAACAAATATTTTCTGTTGAGATAGTATTCTTCCATTCTTTCCTGCTTTGTTCTTAGATAATTAAATTTTAATAGTGGGGATTAAGGCTTAAGTTTCTACTATCTGAGATAGGTTTCAGCTACTTATCTTCTGCTTCTGACCTACAATTTAAGATCAAATGCCTCAAAGCATTTATTCATTATTATTTAACTTTAAATAAATTTCCTTCTACTTACTGAATAAGCCTATTTTCAGGCTCTAATTTTTGTAATACGAGGCTGAATAATCCAAGAAATCCATGTAGACCATGTTCGAAGATCCTAAGAGCTGTCCTGATAATACTTTTTCAAATTTTCTTTAAATTATTTTCTTATCCATTCTATTCTTTCTCCTTGCCTTAATTTCTACATTTGTGATCAAAGGCCAGGATTTCTTTATTCCATGTATACTTAAGAATATTTAAACAGTTATCACTGTATTCCCTTCTATCTTTAAAAACAATTAATTCAAATTTTATTTGTTTTTATCCTTTGATTTTTGTTTGTAGGAAGCAGGCATCATCTACAATCTGACTCTCTCTGCCTCCAAGCATCCAGCCTGTCTCTTTGCACAGCAGGGGCTCCCAGTGCATCTGAGCCCAAATTCTTTGTTTTGTTATTGAACCCATGGGTGCAATTCCCTCTGATATTCCTTTAGTTAAACATCTTTTAAAATCTAAATTCATCACTGTACCTTAATGGCCTAAGGTAAAGCTGAGAATAACTTAATGAGTTAAGGATGGGAGCTCCTGTCCCCTGTCCCCCTCTCAACAGCGACATTACATCCTAGCTTTAATCTAATGCAGGCCTTGTGCATGCTTCCACAGTTGCTGTTGAATTCATATGTATATCAGTTGTTGTGTCTTGAAGACATTGTTTCCTTGGTGTCATCTATCCACGCTAGCTCTTACAATCTTTTTGCCTCCTCTTCAGCATAGTTCCTTGAGTTCCAAGGGGGGGTATTTTATGAGGACGTCCTAGGTCCTAGGATTTTATGTTTCAATACTTGTTTCTGCAGTTGGTTGAACTGTTTATGAAGGATTAGAAACTGTTGACTTTTTGGAGAAGTTATGTCACTGAAGTACGTATGGCTTTGGGGTTTTGAAAGACTTATGCCATTCCTAGTATGCTTTATATCTCGTTATAGGTGGAGTGTGAGCTCTTAGCTGTTTGATGGTTTGAATATGCTTGGCCCATGGGAATGGCAGTATTAGGAGGTGTGGCATTATTGGAGGAGGTGTGACCCTGTTAGAGGAAGTGTATCAACGTGGGGTTGGGCTTTGAGGTTGTATGCTCAGGCTCCTCTCATTGTGAAAGAGTCCACACCTGACTGCCTGCAGAGGAGAGCCTCTTCCAGTCTCCTTCTACCTGCCTTTGAATCAAGATGTAGAACTCTCAGCTCCTTCTCCCGCACCATGGTATCATGATGGTAATGGAGCGAACCTTTGAAACTGTAAGCTAACCCAATTAAATGTTTGCCTTAGGCATGGTATCTCTTCACAGCAAGGAAACCCTAAGTTAAACAGTTGTTCCTGCAACCATGTTTTAGCACTGTCATCACATACTCTAACCCTGTGGAGCCATAAGGCAAATTAAACACTTACTTTTATATGTTGCCATGGTCATAGCATTTTTTTTCCCTCAGCAATGGAAAAGTAACTAATAAAAAAATCCTAATAAATACAGAAACATGAAATAATTCTTTTCTATTCTGTCTGATCTATAAAATAGGACTACATATCAAGAAGTGAAGCTCTAGAATATGCACAATGGAGATTAAACACACCATTGAACAGTGAATAAAAAAGAAAATTAAAAACTTTCATAAAATAGAATAAAATAGAATCAACACATACCAAAACTGTGAGATCGAATGAAATGAGAGCTAAGAGTGAAGTTTATAGCTTTATATAGCTCTATATGCCTACATTTAGAAATCAGAGTTGATGTGAAATGAACTTAGCTCCTTTTGACAGGCTCAGATTTTTTTCTACTAGTATCTCCATTCTTTTGTGTTAGCCACTGATATTCAGGAACACTCTGTACCATGGACTCTTAACCGTACTATTCTGTGTCTCAGGTAGGTGATTTTCACTATTTTTCCTATCCTCAATTGAGATTTCTTCTGTCTTCATCTTCCAAAGTAGCAGTTTGCTGCATGTACCCAACCCCACTGTGTCTCCATTCCCTATGGATTCACTTCTTGGTGTAGACTCTGCTCAACTCTTTTCCTTGGACCCTCTCAACCTTCCCTTCTAGCTCATCATTATTGTTTTGTGGCAGCTGATTATACCTAGAAATACTTTCTACCAGGGACCCCAGTGGCAATAATTGGCTGGACTCAGGTAGATTTTCACTCTGTTCCTTTCTTATCTTTTCCGTCTCAGACTCAGTCCTGTAGCAATCTGCTTACTGGTGTTCCTCCTGCATCTCTGACTCCATTTACTGGAGATTCTTTGTTAGATCTAGGGTTCACCATTTTATCCCTGTTTCTACAGTCATATTATTTGTCCTATTGCAGCCTACTTTTAGGATTCCCTACTCTTACTGCCCCTTTACTCCTTGGGGACCCAGCCTATCCTCTGAACTGGTTTCCTTAGGCTTATCCTCTCAACTTAGTCTATTTTCTTAATTCATTTTTATTCTGTTTTGACATTGATAGACCTATAGAAGAATTCTCTACCAGGGATTCCACAGATGCCACACTTGTTTAAGATCTTGAGAGGTCAACAGCAACAAAAGAATGAAACATCTACCCAACAAGACAAGACCAGATAGTAACATCTAGAAAACCTTAATCATTCTAACTCCAGATGTGTAGACATTAACACACCACACACACACACACACACACACACACACCATACCTATAAACAGCTAAGACATTATACTTCTGCAAGAGCTCAGAAACCCTATAATAAGCATTAGACAAGGTCATCAAAATTGAACTTATCAATATGTTCAAAGGCTTTTAAGAGGATATGAATATATTCCTTAATGAAATCTGTGAACACACATAACACACAGTGGAATGAAATAATAAAAACACTTTGGGACACAAAATAGAAATAGAATCACTAAAGAAAACCCAAACTAAAATAAAACTGTTAATAAATCTTAGGAAGTCAAACAAAAACTTCAGAGCTAATCTTCAACTAAGAGTACAAGAATGGAAGAGATAATTTAGGCATTGGGAGATTGTAGAGAGAATGAACACACCAATCAAAGGAAATGATAAATCTATAAAAATCTAGGCATAAAACATCTAATAAATAAGGGACAGTATGAAAAGAACAAATTTATAAATATTAGGAATAGAATAAGAAAAGAAACCCAAGTCAAAGGCATAGAAAATATTTTCAACAAAATAAAAATATTCCTAACCTAAAGAAGAAGAACTTTGTCAATGGTACAAGATGCATAGAGAACACAAAACAGGGTGGACCAGAAAAAAATTCCACATGACATGCAGTAACCAAAACATTAAATGTACAAAAACAAAGAAGAATATTAAAGATACAAGGGAAAAAGACTAAATAATGTATGAATGTAGCTCTAAAGGAGTAGATGGCAAAATCAAAATCAAAAACCAAACCAAACCAAACCAAAAAGACAAACCCCCCAACCAAAACAACCCTAGGGTTGGCATAAAGAAAATAAAAATGAATAAATGAAAGGAGTAGGTGGTTAGAAATAATCAAACTCATGACTGATAAAATAAAAGACAAACATAAAAATAAAACATCAATGAAACAGAGTTTATTCTTTGAGAAAACCAGTAAGATTGATAAGTCCTCATCCAAATTAACTAAAATGCATAGATAAAAATTAATAAAACTATTGATTAAAATGGGGCTATCACAATGAACATTGAGGAAATTCAGAGAATTATAAGGACATACTTTAAAAATCTCTACAAAGCCACAATTACTCTGATACCTTAACCACACAAAAACCCAAGAAAGATAGAGAACTTCAGACCAATTTCATTCATGCATATTGATGCAAAAATACTCAATAAAATTCTAGCAAACCGAATGCAAGAAAACATCAAAGCCATCATTCACCATGAACAAGTAGGCTTCATCCCAGGGATGCAAGGTTGGTTCAATATATAAAAATCCATTAACATAATCCACTATCTAAACAAACTCAAAGGAAAAAAATCACATGAGCATATCATTAGATGTTGAAAAAGTATTTGACAAAATACAACTCCTATTCATATTAAAAGTATTGGAGAGATCAAGAACTCATGACCTATACCTAAACATAAAAAAGCAATATATAGCAAACCAACACTAATATCAAATTAAATGGAGAGATACTGGAAGCAATCCCATAAAAACAGGGACAAGACAAGGCTGCCCACTCTCCCTGTATCTATTCAATATAGTACTCAAAGGTCTAGCTAGAGCAATAAGACAACAAAAGGAGGTCAAATGGATACAAATTGGCAAAGAAGTCAAGTATCAATATTTGCAGATGATATGATAATATATTAAGCAACCCCAAAAATTCTCCCAGAGAACTTCTACAGCTAATAAACAACTTCATCAAAGTGGCTGGATATAAAATTAACTCAAACAAATCAGTAACCTTCCTATATAGAAATGATAAATGGGCTGATCAAGAATTCAGAGAAACAACATTCTTCACAATAGTCACAAATAATATAAAATATCTTGGTGTAACTAAACAAGCAAGTGAAAAGTCTGTATGACCTAAAGAATTTAAATAATGAGGGACCAAGTGAGGATGATTGAATCTCACTCTGAAGGGGAAATAAAGTAGTTGTAGGAGGCAGATGGATGGATGGAACTGGGTGGAAAATGGGCTGGGGAGAGGAGTGTGGGGAAGGGGATCCGGTGTAGGGAAAGCAGGAGAGTGGTGGGAGAGTGAAAGGAAATCATCTGTGGTTGAGGTGGGGATTAGGTATCTCTAAGACCTTCCCAGACCTGTGACAGTGGGAGTCTCCAGGCAGTCTATGACAGTGACTCTAGCTGAGACTCCAAATAGTAGGGAGATAGGGAGCCTGACGATGCCACCTCTTGTAATCTGACAGGACTCCTAGTGGAGGGTAAGAACACTAACCTACCCACAAAACCTCTGACCCAAAATTTGTCCTACCTACAAGAAGTAAAGAACAAAGAAGGAGCAGTAGACTAAGGGAATGGCCAACCACTGGCCCAATTTGAGACCCATAACATGGGAAAGAACCAATCTCTGATACTATTATGGCTATTCTTTTATGCTTGCAGATAGGAACCTAGCATAACTGACCTCTGAGAGGCTCTACTAAGCAGCTGACTGAAACAGATGCAGAGATCCACTGCCAAACATTAGTTCATTAGATGGACCTTGGGGGAAGAGTTGGGGGGGAAATTGTGGGACCTAGAGTGAATAGGGATTCCATAAGAGGACCAACACAGTCAACTAACCTGGACTGTTGGGGACTCCTAGAGACTGAACCACCAATCAAAGAGCATACATGTACTGGGCATGGACTCCCCCTACATATGTAGCAGAAGTGCAGCTTGGTCTTCATGTGGTTTTCCCTCAATAACTGGAGAAGGGGCTGTTGGTGAATTGTGTCTGTGGATCCTCGAACTGGACTGCCTCAGCTGGTCTTAGTGGAAAAATATATGCCAGGGTGTATTGGTGCTCAGAAAGTTCTCCCCTTTCTCAGACCAGAAGGAGAGTGGAGGATGGGTAGAGGGCTATGTGTGTGTGGGGGGGGAGTGGGAGGAGAGAGGGTGCTATAATTGGGATATTAAGTAAATAAACAGATTACAAGGAAAAAAGACATAGTGTAATTTTTACAATGGAGTATTACTACTGCTGTTAAAATGACATATAAATTTGCGTAAATATCTGATAGATTTAAACCATTTTCAGATAGACTCTACAACATTGGTACCCAAACTAACACCAGATAGTAGGACTAGGTAAAACCAATTATACTGGTGTTCAAAACAAAACAATACAAAACAAACAAAACTTATACAAAACAAACATAGTGAATAAAATGAATCCAGAATTATTGTGGTTTCTCGAACAAAGTCTTATTCAGCCATCATCAGAGAAACTTTTTGCTACACAATGGGAATAAATACTGAGATCCACAGACAGATTATGTTGTGGTCTGAACCCCCAGCATAGCTGTAGCCATTTTGTTCCATGCCTGCCGCTATTTCATATTGTTGCTGTAAAATGTGTGCTAGTTATTGACACAGGATAATTACTTGACTCAGAGTAAGGTCATGCTGATCACATTCCTGTTACTTCTGTATGAGGTTTGTTAATCTTAAGAAATTCCACAAAGCTTTAAGTAAAGGCCATCAAGTTAAAGGTCGATATGAACTGTTATATCTAAAATGGCTTGAGTCTTCGCTGCACCTGCTTATGAGACCATTGTGGTATTTGTTTTTCTTTTCCTTCATAAACCTGCCCTGAGAAATGTTTGTTGTTGTGGTTCAGATAATTCTGAGCTACATTCCAGAGCTGATCAGTATTGGGGTATATGTTCAATACATTATTCCTATATAACTGAGATCAGTGATCCTGTGGTTTGTGGAGCAACTCTCAGAACCCAACATTTGGTGCATTGGCCAGGAACTCCCAACCCTCGAGTACCTCTCAATTACTGACAGTGAACACCCCCAGGTCAGCTGAGTCCTCCATGAGGAGGTAAGCTCTGTATTTTTTAAACCTGTAGAGTTCTTTTTCATTGATCTTGTTTATGGTTCCTTTTGGAGAAAATCCAGTTTAAAAACTGGATGCAGTGTTTCCTTGGGTCTGAGGATGGAGGACAATCTACTGGCTAGGAAATTGGAGTACACTCTACCCATTTGGACTTGGGATTTGTTTGGGTCTCTAGTCTGAGAGCTTGTGCAGTGCGGTATATGTCTTTGAAACTCAGTCTTATTTGTTTTCTGTCTTCCAGTTTTATTTTTTATTTTATTTTGTTTTATTTATTTTTTGGCACTTCTTTCCTCTGTCTCCTTCACTATGGGATATCTGGGTCCCTTTGGTGGGACACCTGGTCCCTTCCTAGTCCTCCCCAACTCTATTGTTTGTTATTGGTGGACTGGTCTGTCCATGTTGTTAAGTTTATGTTTGTAGTTTTGTTTCATTGCCTGATTATTGCTCTGGGTCTTATATTCTGAGGATCTGCTGGCCCTTTACTCTTTGACTTAGCTTTAACTAATTTCAAGGATTTTTAGGGGAAAAAAAGTGGCCTGAGTTAGAAAAACAAAAACTGATAAACTGGTATTGGTCTTGAAGCCCTGCACCTGCTGAAAGGATGGAAACAGATGATGGAAGGGGATGTCTCAGTGGGTCCATACCGAGGCATCTCTTCCCTCTGAGGGACCAGCCACACGACGGTATACCATAGAATAGAGTTTATTCAGGGCATGGGGAGGGGAGCCAGGAGGGTAGTAGAGGCAGAGAGAAGAAAGAGAGAGAGAAAGAGAGAGAGAGAGAGAGAGAGAGAGAGAGAGAGAGAGAGAGAGAGAGAGAGAGAGAGAGAGAGAGAGAGAGAGAGAAGAGGAGAGAGGAGAGGAGAGAGGGAGAGAGAGAGAGGAGAGGAGTAGAGGCGCAGATGACACGTGAAGAGAGGGGAAGGAAAAGAGCGGGGAGGGGGCAGAGAAAACCTGCAGGTGAGAGATCAAGGAAGCAAGAGGAAGAGGAGGGGCAGACAGCCCATTTATAGTGGGCAGACCTTCCTGGCTGCTGCCAGGTAACTATGGGAAGGAGCATACCTGGCTGTTGCCAGATAGCTGTGGAGGTGGAGTTTAGACAGAATACTAACACCTGCAGCTAGAGGTCTATCATTGTTGGAGAAGTCTTCCAGGGGCTGCTTGCTACTCTTAAAGGGATTAAGCATTTCCCAGCAGTGTCTCAGGTTTTCTGGTAAGGAAGCCTATGGATAGTTGTCTTAGGTTTCCTTTGCTGTGAAAAGACACCATGACCAAAGACATTCTTATAAGGGACAACACTTAATTGGAGCTGGCTTACAGGTTCAGAGGTTCAGTCCATTGTTATCAAGGTGGGCGCATGGCGGCATCCAGGGAGACTTGGTGATGGAGGAGCTGAGAGCTCTACATCTTGCTCCAAATGCAAATAGATAAGTGCTGTCTTCTAGGAAACTAGGAGGAGGGTCTCAAAGCCCTCCTCAAAGTGACACATTTCCTCCAACAATGCCACACCTAATAGATCTACTCCCTGAACCAAGCATATGTAAACTACCACACTAACAGTGCTACAAAATCTCTGTGCCCGTGAGAATTGAACTCAGCTGATGGCAAGGTGCTCCTTCCTTAAAGTTACAGCTAGAAAAAGTAAGAAAAATGTTGTCTGTCTATTCTAAATGTATAAGTGTATGTGCCCATTCCATGTTTATTTCTGTCTGGTATGAAATGTATTAGTATGTTCTGTATGACTTAATTATAGATTATTGGCATATAAGTTATTGGGTAGGTTAAAAATATGTAAACTCTGTAACATTTGTAACAAAAAGTTATCTTAAAATAAGTAACTCAGGGTTGGAGCCATTCTGGACAACAACGCATGGCATGAGCCAACTTAGGGAAGCAGGTCTCTAAAGGTATTTTTAAATTTGGATAATATTTTTATGCAATTCCTGCCCTAAAGATCAGATCTATAAAAGATAGAATCTAAAACAATGTTTCTTTAATGAGGTATTAAAGCTGCACCTTCATGTAAGAACTTTTTTTTATTGTCAGTCAAACCTTCTAACAACAAAATAGTGTATTTTAGAGACACTGGATTGTTTAAATTGTTAAAAAAATTGGTTTAGTCTCCAAAAAATTATGGTTATGTTCTATGACTTCATTCTTTTTAAAAATTGTGTTTATTTATTTATTTATTTATGAGTGCTCTATTTACATGTATGCTGGCCTGACAGAAACAGGCATCAGTGGTTGCTGGAAATTTTTCTTTTTTTATTAATTATTTTATTTATTTACATTTCAAATGTAGTTCTCCTTTCCTGTATCCCCTCTGCAAACTCCCATCCCCTCTCCCCTTTGCTCTAAGAGGGTGCTCCCTACCTCCCACCCATTCCAGGCTCACCTCTCCAGCATCTCCCTTTGCTGAGGCAACAAGCCTCCGCAGGACAAGGCACCTCGCCTCCTACTGATATCAGATAAGTCAGTTCTCTCCTATATATGTATCTGGAGTCCTGGACCCTCCATGTATACTCTGTGGTTTGTGGTTTTAGTCCCTGGGAGCTCTGTGGGGTTGGGTTACTTGATATTGTTGTTCTTCCTGTGGGGTTGCAGTCCCCTTTAGCTCCTTCAGTCCTTCCCCTAACTCTTCCATTGGAGTACTGGGACTCATTCCAATGGTTGGCTGTGAGCATCTGCATCTGTCTTAGTCAGGTGCTGGCAGACCCTCTTGGATGATAGCCATGGGGCCACAAACCCTTTCAGCTCCTTCAGTCTTCTAACTCCTCCATTGGGAACCCATGATTAGTTCAATAGTTAGCAGTGAGCATCCGCCTCTATACATGTCAGGCTCTGGCAGACCTCTAAGGAGACAGCTATATCAGGCTCCTGTCAGCATGTACTTCCTGGCATCCACATCAGCCTCTGCCTTTAGTGACTGCACATGGGATGGATACCTAGGTGGACCAGTCTCCAGATGGCCCCTCCGTCAGTTTCTGTCCCACACTTTGTCTTTATATTTGCTCCCATGAGTATTTGTTACTCCTTCTAAGAGGGACCGAAGTACCCATACTTGGTCTTCCTTCTTGATGAGTTTTGTGTGTTCTCTGAGTTGAATCTTGGGTATTTTGAGCTTTTGGGCTAATATCCAATTATCAGTGAGTGCATACCATGTGTGTTCTTTTGTGATTGGGTTACCTCACTCAGGATGATATTTTCTAGTTCCATCCATTTGCCTAAGAATTTCATGAATTCATTGTTTTTAATAGCTGAGTAATACTCCATTGTGTAAATGTATCACATTTTCTGTATCCATTCCTCTGTTGGAGGACATCTGGGTTCTTTCCAGCTTCTGGCTATTATAAATAAGGCTGCTATAAACATAGTGGAACATGTGTCCTTGCTATATGTTGGAGCATCTTCTGGGTATATGCCCAGGAGTGGTATAGCTGGGTCCTCAGGTAATGCTGTGCCCAATTTTCTAAGGAACCACCAGACTGATTTCCAGAATGGTTGTACTAGCTTGCAATCCCACCAACAATGGAGGAGTGTTACTCTTTCTCCATTCTCACCAGCATCTGCTATCACCTGAGTATTTTTCATCTCTAATTTCTTTTATTTATTTATTTTTTAAAATGAAATCATAATTTTTACTTATTTACATAGGGGTTATAAACACAAAAAGGGAGGACGAGGGGAAGGGATGACATCTGAGCATAGGTGTTCAGGGGGAGTACAGATATCTTTCAGAATAGGATATCAGCTGGGTGAAGGTTCAGGGGACAGGTCACTATGACTCTGCCTATGATTCACTTGTCCTTATCTAAGTTGGTACTGTCCGCTGAGGCTACCTATTTACAAGGTCTATGACTACTCAGGCTGGTAAATTTCCACAAAAGCTGCCTGTTTACAATAGCTTACAGCCATCTGTTTCAGTGTTTTTCCACAGAGACCCAAGACTTTGTGTTAGCATGTATGTATGTCAGGCCTATTGCTGATTTTAGGCCTGTAGCTGATTTTAGGCCTTCAGTGGATAAGCAGGGCTGCCCCTGACATCTCCTCCCTTCTCTAAGTATAGAAGGGCCGTGGTGATTCTAATCTTGTGAAGCTGGGGATAGAGACCTGACCTCCAATAATTGAAGGGGACCTTGTAATGGTTCTGGTCCTCCTGTTGTGGTCCTGTGAGGCATGAGGGCCATATCCATCCCGATGTCTTTTTCCTGGAGAGGGGATACTTTTGACATCAACCCCTATGCAGTCAGGCTTGTCCCTCAGGGAACCCAGAGAGATATTTTTAACTTTTATTTATATTCCCTTGCAGTGCTTAGGCTTGCAGCCTAAGCAAGAATTCAGATCACCAGTCAGAGGGGGTTCTGGGTGGCCCCTTTCTGCTTGGTCTAGGGCTTGAAGTCCCTCTTTTAGGTTGGGTGGAGATGGGTTTTGGGAACACCCTGGATAGAGTAACAACCTCATCTTGAGTCTAATGGTCTTCCATAGCTAACTTATGATAATGTATCTGAATAGGTTTTGCTACCAAATTATCTATCTGTTTTTTCACAAAGCTAGTCAGCCTATTTAAGGCCCAGGGACCAAAAGAAACAAGCAAAAATAACCCAATTAATGGCCCCAAGATGGGAGGAAGTAGGGTTGACAACCATGGAGAGGTTGAAAACTAATTCTTGTACCAGCTCTCATTTTTTTTCTTTCTCTTTCTGTCTTTTCTCATGACCTTCTCTGACCTTTTTCATGCTCTCTTTAACCACCCCTGTCTTGTCTATGTAAAAGCAACATTCTTCTTTAAGGGCTATACACAGTTAAGAGCTGTACACAGTCTTTTCTATTGTAAGAGAGTAAATCAAGTCCAATAAAGTCCTTTGCAATTTTTGGAGATCATTTCAGACAGCGAAACGAGGGATTTCTTCAGATTAGTGATATCAATCTCTAGCTGTTTGATGTCCTTGTCAATGGCCCATCAAAGGATTGAGTAGTATAAGTCCAAAGGCCAGCATCAGGATTAGAACTTCTACCAGCAGACATCACAGGTGATTCATTTTTACCTGAAATACTGCCTAGGTTAAAGCTCCTGGAAGCCCCAGTTCCTCTGGGTTCTGTGAGATTGGGTGCAGAGTTGTTTCCCAGGATCTGCTGAGTGCTGGGGCCTAGATTGGAATGGTGAGTTTTTGATCTTAGCTATTCTGACTGGTATGAGGTAGAATCTCAGGGTTGATTTGATTTGCATTTCCCTGATGAGTAAAGATGCTGAACATTTCTTTAGGTGCTTCTCGTCCATTCTAGTTTCCTCAGTGAGAATTCTTTTTTTTAGCTTTGTACTCCATTTTTAAATATGGTTATTTGGTTGTCTGGAGACTAAATTCTTGAGTTCTTTGTTTATATTGGATATAGCCCTCTATTGGATGTAGGATTGGTAAAGATCTTTTCCCAATCTGTTGATTGCCATTTTGTCCCAGTGTACTTTGCCTTACAGAAGCTTTGCAATTTTATGTGGTCCCATTTGTCAATTCTTGATCTTAAAGCATAAGCCATTGGTGTTCTGTTCAGGAAAATTTCCTCTATGCCCAGGTATTTGAGGCTCTTCCCCACCTTCTCTTCTATTAGTTTCAATGTACCTGGTTTTAAGTGTGTGATTTCATTTCTGAGTCTTCAATTCTATTCTATTGATCTTCCTGCCTGTCTCTGTACCAATACAATGCAGTTTTATCACTATTGCTCTGTAGTACAGCTTGAGGTCAAGGATGGTGATTCCCCTACAAATTCTTTTATTGTTGAGAATAGTTCCCACTATCCTGGTTTTTTTTGTTATTCCAAATGAATTTGCAAATTGCTTTTTCTATCTCTATGAAGAATTGCGTTGGAATTTTGATGGGGATTGCATTGAATCTGTAGATTGCTTTCGGCAAGATAGTCAATTTTGTTATATAAATGCTGCCAATCCATGGGCATGGGAGATCTTTCCATCTTTTGATATCTTTTTCAATTTCTTTCTTCAGAGAATTGAAGTTCTTGGCATACAGATCTTTCACTTGCTTGGTTAGATTCACACCAAAGTATTTTTATTATTTGTGATTATTGTGAAGGGTGTCATTTCCCTCATTTCTTTTTCAGCCTGTTTATCTTTCACATAGAGGAAGGCTACTGATTTGTTCGAGTTGATTTTATAACCCACCACTTTGCTGAAGTTGTTTATCAGGTTTAGGAGTTCTCTGGTGGAAGTTATGGGGTCACTTAAGTATACTATCATATCATCTGCAAATAGTGATATTTTGACTTCTTCCTTTCCTATTTGTATTCCTTTGACTTCTTTTTGTTGTCTAATTGCTCTGGCCAAGACTTCCAGTACTATGTAGAATGGGTAGGGAGAGAGTGGGCAGCCTTGTCTAGTCCCTGATCTTAGTGGAATTGTTTCAAGTTTCTCTCCATTTAGTTTGATGTTGGCTACTGGTTTGCTGTATATTGCTTTTACTATGTTTAGGTATGGGCCTTGAATTCCTGATCTTTCCAAGACTTTTACTATGAAGGGATGTTGAATTTTGTCAAATGCTTTCTCAGCATCTAGTGAGATGATCATGTGTTTTTTTTCTTTGAGTTTGTTTATATAGTAGATTACATTGATGGATTTCTGTATATTTCCTGCATTCCTGGGATAAAGCCTACTTGATCATGATGGATGATTGTTGTGTTCTTGGATTCAGTTTTTGGGAAGTTTATTGAGTAGTTTTGCATCAATATTCATAAGAGAGATTGGTCTGAAGTTTTCTTTCTTTGTTGTTCTTTGTGTGGTTTAGGTATGAGTGTGATTGTGGATTCATAGAACGAGTTGGGTAGTGTTCCTTCTGTTTCTATTTTGTGGAATAGTTTGAAGAGTATTGGTATTAGGTCTTCCTTGAAGGTCTGGTAGAATTTCTGCACTAAAACCATCTTGTCTTGGGCTTTCTTTTGGTGGGGAGACTTTTAATGTCTGCTTCTTTTTCTTTAGGGGTTATGGGACTGTTTAGATGGCTTATCTGCTTCTGATTTAATTTTGATACCTGGTATCTGTCTAGAAAATTGTCCATTTCATCTAGATTTTCCAGTTTTGTTGAGTATAGGCCTTTGTAGTAGGATCTGATTATTTTTTTGAATTTCCTTAGTATCTGTTGCTATGTCTCCCTTTTCAGTTCTGATTTTATTAATTTTAATACTGTCTCTGTGCCCTCTGGTTAGTCTGGCTAAGGATTTATCTATCTTGTTCTCAAAGAACCAGCTCCTGGTTTTGTTGATACTGTGTATAGTTCTTTGTATAGTTCTGATTGATTTCAGCCCTGAGTTTGATTATTTCCTGCCATCTACTCTTCTTTGGTGTATTTGCTTCTTTTTTGTTCTAGAGCTTTCAAATGTGCCGTGAAGCTGCTAGTGTATGCTCTGTCCAGTTTCTTTTTGGAGGCCCTCAGAGCTATGAGCTTTCTCTTAGCACTACTTTCATTTTGTCGCATAAATTTCGGTATGTTGTGCCTTCATTTTCCTTAAAATTTAAATAGTCGTTAGTTTCTTTCTTTCTTTTTCCTTGACCAAGTTATCATTGAGTAGAGCATTGTTCAGCTTCCATGTGTATGTGGGCCTTCTGTTGTTTTTGTTGTTATTGAAACCCAGCCTTGGTTCATGGTGATCTCATAGGATGCTTGGGATTATTTCAATCTTTTTGGATTTGTCGAGGCCTGTTTTGTTACTGATTATATGGTCAGTTTTCAAGAAGCTACTATGAGGTGCTGAGAGAAAGTTATTTTTTTGTTTCAGCATGAAATGTTCTATAGATATCTATTAAATATATTTGGTTCAAAACTTCTGTTAGTTTTACTGTGTCTCTGTTTAGTTTTTGTTTCTATGATGTGTGCATCAGTGAGAGTGGGCAGTTGAAGTCTCTCATTATTATTGTCTGAGGTGCAATGTACTTGAGCTTTAATAGAGGTTTTTGCAGTGGTGCTGGAATAGACAGGTGGTCACTTGTAGCCTTTAATAGAAGCTCCTATCTTTATGAATGTGGGTACCTTGCATTTGGAGCATAGATGTTCAGAAGTGAGAGTTCATCTTGGTAGATTTTTCCTTTGACCAGTACAAAGTGTCCTTCCTTATCTTTTTTGATAACTTTTGGTTGAAAGTCTATTTTATTAATTATTAGAATGCTACCAGCTTGTTTCTTGGGACAATTTGCTTGCAAATATTTTCTAGCCTTTTACTTTGAGGTAGTGTCTGTTGTCATGAGGTGTATTTCCTGTATTCAGCAAATGCTGGATATTGTTTATGTATCTAGTCTGTTAGTCTATGTCTTTCTATTTTTTTTCCTTTAAAAAATATTTTTTTATTGGAAATTTTATTTACATCTCAGATGTTTTCCCCCTTACCCCCTTTCCCCCCTCCCTTCCAGGAACTCACTATCCCTTCCCCCCTCCTCTTGCCTCTATGATGGTGTACCCCCACCCACCCTCCCCTGTACCTCTCCTCCCCACCCTCAAATACCACCCCCCATGATGTCCAGCCTTCATGGGACCAAGGATCTCTTCTCCCACTTATAAATAGCTCCCTTGCATATATAGCTGGAGCCATGGGTCCCTCCCTAAGCTCTCCCAGGCTGGTAGTTTAGACCCTGGGGGCTCTGGTTGGTTGATATTGTTGCTTTCCTCATGGTGTCACGAATCCTCTCAACTCCTTCAGTCTTCACTCTATCTTCTCTGTTGGGAACCCCATGATCAGTTTAATGGTTAGCTGTGAGCATCAGCCTCTGAATATGTCAGACTTTGCAGACCTCTAAGGAGACAGCTATATCAGGCTCCTGTCAGCATGTACTTCCTGACATCCACATCAACATCTACCTTTGGTGACTGCACATGGATGGATACCCCTGTGGAATGGTCTGCAAACAATCTATGTCTTTTTATTGAGGGAATTGGGTCTATTGATGTTAAGAGATGTTAAGGACCAGTGAGTGTTGCTTTGTGTTATTTTTGTTTTTAGAGGTGGAATTATGTTTGTGTAGCTATCTTCTTTTGTGTTAGCTGAAATATTACTTTCTTGCTTTTTTCTAGGGTGTAGTTTTCCTCCTTGTATTGGAGTTTTCCATCTATTATCCCTTGTACAGCTGGATTTGTGGAAAGATATTGTGTAAATTTGGTTTTGTCATGAAATATCTTGTTTCTCCATCTATGGTGATTAAGAGTTTTGCTGGGTATAGTATCCTGGGCTGGCATTTGTGTTCTCTTAGGGACTATATGACATCTGTCCAGGATCTTCTGGATTTCATAGTCTCTGTTGAGAAGTCTGGTGTGATTATGATAGGTCTGCCTTTTTATGTTACTTGCCCTTTTTCTTTTATTGCTTTAATATTCTTTCTTTGTTTTGTTCATTTGGTGTTTTGATTACTATGTGATAGAAGGAAATTCTTTTCTGGTCCAATCTTTTTGGAGTTCTGTAGGCTTCCTGTATGTTCATGAATATCTCTTTCTTAGGTTAGGGGAGTTTTCTTGTATAATTTTGTTGAAGATATTACTGGTCCTTTTAGTTGGGAATCTTCACTCTCTTCTATATGTATTATCCTTAGGTTTATCTTCTAATTGTGTTCTGGATGTTTTGGGTTAGGAGCTTTCTGCATTTTGCATTTTCTTTGACTGTTGTGTCAATGTTTTCTGGGATTCTAATGGAAACCGGAAGGATCCTTTCCCTGGCTGTTCTGTGGTTTCTGTGCCCTCTGGTCTCCTTGTGGGTCCCTCTTTGGCCAGTTATTGGAGCAAAAGTGGTAGTCTCACCTGTGAACTTAGGAGTGACAGCACTCTTGGGAGACCAGCTCTCTCTGGGTGGGATTTGGGTATGGAGAGCCATGTCACAGCCTTAGCTCTGGTGTGCACATAGAGACCAGAAGTAAAAACAAGTTTTAAGAAATTATTTAAGTATATAAACCTATGGGACATTTTAAAATATTATTTAATATTTTATTATTATTGATGTGTTTGTAAAAAGATAAAGAGGAGCAATATGTTTTAGTGAATGTGTGGTGAGGTGTGGGGAAAGGGGTGCCTTTCTGAGGCCATGCTGAGCATCCCTTCTCCCTGAGGGACCAGCTACAGGATTGTATAGTATAGAGTTTATTCAGGGCATGCAGAGGGGAGTTGAGAGGGTAGTAGAGGCAGAGAAAGAGAGAGAGAGAGAGAGAGAGAGAGAGAGAGAGAGAGAGAGAGAGAAAGAGAAGTGAAGTAGAGAAGTAGAAGCTAGCCATGAGCACATGGAGAGAGAGGAGGGAAGGAAATGGGAAGAGATGGGTGTGTGTGTGGGAAGGGGCAGGAGGACAGAGGGGGGAGCAAGAAGGCAAGAGCAAGAGTAAAAGCAAGAGAGGTGGGGTCAAGCAGCCCCTTATACATGAGTTAGGTATACCTGGCTGTTGCCAGGTAATTGTGGGGCAGAGCTTAGACAAAATGCTAACAACAATGTCTTTATAAATACATGATGATAGGGGTTGATGTCAAAAGTATCCCCTCTCCAGGAAAAAGACATCAGGATGGGTATGGCCCTCATGCCTCACTGGAGAACGACAGGAGGACCGGAGCCATTACAAAGTCCCCTTCAATTATTGGAGGTCAGGCCTCTATCCCTGCCTTCACAAGAGTAGAATTGCCAAGGCCCTTCTATAATTAGAGAAGGGAGGAGATGTCAGGGGCAGCCTTGCTTATCCACTGAAGGCCTAAAATCAGCCATAGGCCTAAAATCAGCAATAGGCCTGACATACATACATGCTAACACAATGTCTTGGGTTTCTGTGGAAAAACACTGAAACAGATGGCTGTAAGCTACTGTAAACAGGCAGCTTTTGTGGAAATTTACCAGCCTGAGTAGTCATAGACCTTGTAAATAGTAGCCTCAGCGGACAGTACCAACTTAGAAAAGGACAAGTGAATCATAGGCAGAGTCATAGTGACCTGTCCCCTGAACCTTCACCAACCCCTGTTCTGAAAGATATCTGTACTCCCCCTAAACACCTATGCTCCAGTGTCATCCCTTCCCCACCCCACATCCTGCCTTTTTGTGTTTATAACCCCTATGTCAATAAGTAAAAATTATGATTTCATTTAAATAAATAAATAAATAAATAAATAAATAAATAGACTCCCAAATCCTAACATTAACCCAATCCAAGATATCTAAAAGATATGAGCACAATGACAAAGGACACCCCTGGGATTGTGATATGATAACCACTGGGAATAACTGCCACAATGTCTTGACTGTTGCCAGGTCCTGGCCTAAACTGTGAACAAACAGAGAACTGGAGAATTGTTTGCCACATGTTACTTGAGACAATGTGAGACCAGTCTCTACCATGTTCCTTGTACACAGAAAAAGCCTCTTCAACTTCTGGGTCTGATGGCCAAAGAGTGCGTCTTCCCTCAATGCCATAAGACACAGGAGCTTAGGATAATGGTCTAGCTAATAAAATACAGACAAGTCTCTGTCATTTTAATTGATACATAGGCCATTTAGATCACAATTTATCCTTCTTCAGGTCTCTGATCAATTGATAGCTATGCTAATTATAGCTTGAAAACTAGAAAACAACAGGCAACTAGATCCTTATCTTAAGGTAATTCACCACTGTGTTAGTTTATTAGTTGACTTATTAGTCAGTTAAAACTATTAGGTCTCTTATTAAAATACAAATTTGCTTTACCCAGAGGCTTCATATTAAATGACTACTTTCAATTACCAACTGGATGTGTTATTAAATAATTATATGTATCTTATAATTGGATAAAAATACAAAATTTAAAATTTATTTACTGTCTGAGAATCTAAAACTTGTTTATGGGCCTAGGAAAATGTTTGAAATTGAGTAGTGCAAGTGATGAAGGTTAGACAATGTAAAAACACTTAAATGATGAAAGAAAAGTCATCCTCTTGCTCTCTTGCCTTCTTGCCCTGCTCTATCCTCTCTCCCCTCACTCCTCTCTCTCCTCATGCTCATGGCTGGCCTCTACTCCTTTTCTTCTTCTCCTTCTCCTCCTCTTCGTCCTCCTCTTCTTCCTCCCCTTCCCTGTCATCGTTGTTAGTCATCTGTCTGTCTGTCTGTCTCTACTACCCTCTCAACTCCCCTACCTATGCCCTGAATAAACTCTATCTAACAAAAAAAAAAAAAGAAAAGAAAAGAAAAGAAACAAAGAAAAGAAAATGAAAACTCATCATTTGTGCTTCTCTTGGCACTCTTTTCCTTCTGTTGGTTTGTTTTGTCCAACATTGATGTGATGGTTTTTATTTCATATTATTATATTTTATTTTGCTCTGCTTTGTTGTTATCTTGTAGAAGCCTGTTCTTTTCCAATAAGACACAGAGGGGGTTTGCAGATCCAGAGGTAGTAGAGGTGGGGAGGATCTGGGAGGGATACAGGGAGAAGAAAATGTAATCAGAATATATTTTATGAAAAAATTCTATTTTGAATAAGTCGGAGTGGGGAGAAGAGAACCATCACTCCACCATGACGAGGAAACTCATAGAATGAAATGTTTATTTGAGTCTATGGTTCCAGAGGGAGAAGAGTCTGTCAATGCTGGGAATGTGGCAGCAAGTAGTAGGCATGGCAGTGTGTCAGAAGTTGAGGACTCATACCTTGGATCACAAGCACAAAACAGAGGAATCTGAGAGAGGGTGAGGCTTCAGCTCTCATAGATTGCCTACACTGATATACATTAGCAAGGCCACACCTCCTCTTGAACCTACTCCACTAAACCACCAATGGCCTCCTAGTGTTTAAATGCCCCAAGTTGTGGGAGACATTCATTTAAAACACTTCAGATACTGTTCTTGTTGACAAAGGGTTTTCACTGTGGAACACACATACAGAAGAGCCTTACCTCAAACAAACCATTATGACAGAAACATGTGTAGCCTTAATGCACCATGGTGCATCATGGAGCAGGATATATCAGATTGACAAATATTTTTTCTAGAAGTGATATCTGAGTTGGATACTAACAAAAGAATAAGTTCTTCTTCTTTGACAGGTAAAGCTATGCACTGAATATTTCCTCAGGTGCAGCAACAGGATAGTTTTTAAATTACAGAGTTTCATACAAAAATTTTCCTGTGTTTCTTTCAGCTAACTAGTTTAGTTAAGTCCCTTAAAAGTGAGGGCTCAGTAAGGCAAAATTGATAGGTATTCAAGTTTGCCTTTAGTACCATCCTGTCAGGTGCTTTGACTTTTTCCCCATTATTTTTTGTCATTCTTTACATTCTGAATCTTAGAGTTCTTAATTTCCCAAGGATGTTTTCTAGAGCTGCCCCATGGTCTTTCAAGGTAGTCTTTCCCTCACTGACTCGTGGTATAAAAATTACTGTAACTATAACTACTTGGTTTGATGATCTGTACATGGAAGGATATTAAGGACCAATATTCTTCCTGAACAATTGGTTAAAAATCCTTTGAATACTATACTACTATGGTTGATATCTTGGACACTATGAATGCTTTTTAAAAATCACTCTATTTACCATTAATGCAAAATTTCCTTATCTGGAAATTAGAAAGTTCAGTACAGCCTAGAGCCAGAATTTTCATTTTTAGATCCAAATTATAACTTGTTCTGATGACTGACACTGGTTTAAGACCTACATTCTGTCTGACTTGTACTCCTCTCCCCCTTCTTTATTAAGCTGCCCCTGGTTACCCTATGTGGGAAAAAAGGCAGAAAGATAGACTGGAATAGTGATATATAATCAGGTGCTGTTGCCTTATAAGTTTAATAATGTCTCCATGTTGAATTTATTTCTTAACACTGAATGACTTGAACACTTGAAAGCATGCATACATATAGGCACATACACACATACACACATAGAGAGATACCACACAATGCACCCCCACATGAATATATAAACGCACACACAAACACACACACATACTCACACAACACTCTCTAACATGTACACTCACACACTCACACACACACTCATACATATTCATACATACTCACACACTCATAATAACCCACCCCCCTGACACACTTTAGGTATGTTCTTCAGACAGGGACAGTGCTTTCCTGGTTAGCTACTCCTTGCTTCTTTCATTGTTCTCTGGTGACCTACTCTGCAAAGAGTCTCTGTTGGAATTACCTTACAAATAATACTTCTGGGTAGAATTCCTTACAAGATGGTCAAATGGGTTACTTTACACAGAGTGTAAATATGGGTGCTTTATATGTTGTGGAAATGTGGCTGATTATTTCTTGAGTAAACTCTTAGAGCCAGCTCACCTGTTCCCAGTATATGAACCACAGACCATTCAGCCATTCCTCAAACTATGGAGAACAATGTTGAACCATGAGTTCAAACATGTGAGCCTAGGGGTAGTCTCATTCAAATCACCACAGTGGTTCTTTGGATGTCGTCTTCTTTCATTAGGGAAATCATACACTGAAAATCGGTCACTAAAGGTATTCTTACTTATGGTTTCAGTCTAATTCTGAGTTCTTCTTACCTACTGTTGGTCAGAATGATGAACTAATAAGTGTGAAATTATATTCACAGTCTTTTAATAATGAGTCCAAAATGATATTTGTTAGTTAAGGTTACTGTTGCTTCTGAAACACCATGACCAAAAGCAATTTGGGGAAGAAATTGTTTATTTGGCCTACACTTCTACATTAAAGTCTATCATTGAAGGAAGTCAAGTAGGAACAGGCTAGAAACCTGGAGGCAGGAGCTGATGCAGAGGCCATGGAGAAGTGCTGTTTACTGGATTGCTCATCATAGCTTGCTCAGCTTCTTTTTTTTTTTTTTTTTAATAGAACCCAGGGCTACCAGCCAGGGATGATACCACCCACAGTGGGGTGTGCCACCCCCTATCAATCACTAATCATGAAAATGTCCTATAGCTGGACCTTATAGAAATAATTTCTAATTGAGTTTCCCTCCTTTCAGGTGATTCTAGTTTGTGTCAAGTTGACATAAAACTAGCTAGTTCAATTGCCCACTTGTCAACTTGACACACAAACATATCACTGTTAAGTCATAACCTCTTCTTTCTTATTTATTCCCAAGACCCCAGTTAACATGAACATTACAATATAAAACACTTTTAATGTTCCACAGTCTTTACAAATTGAAATACCTTAAAATTCAATCTCTTTCAAAATCTGAAGTCTTATTTAAAACCTAAAATCTTTTTCAAAATAGTTTCTCAACTGTGGGCTTCTGGAAAAAAAAGTTAATACTTTCTTCCTTCAAGAAGGAAGAACCCTGGCACAGTCACAATATGATCAAAGCAAAATAAAACACTGAAAATATAAATAACTCAATATCTAATAACTGGGATTCACTCACAGTCTTCTGGACTTCCCCAAAGTGTTTGAGTCACTGCTCTCACTCTACCCTTTTTAGTGTCTATAGATTAACTTTTAGACTCAGGATGGCTTCATTCTGCACCTGCTGAGTTATCTTTCCATCCTTGACATATTTTTTCAGCCTTTTGAGACAGGGTTTCACTTTCTATTCCTGTCTGACACCAACTTACATATTTTATCTCCTGCTCTCAACAACTGAGATTAAAGGCACACACCACTATGCCCTGCCTAGATCAAAAAAAAAAAAAAAAAAAAACAACCAAGATTTTTATTTATGTATGTATGTGTTCATCTGTGTGAAATATATCACATCCATAAAGGCGCCCTTGGAAGTATTGAGTGTCACATCATTGTGTATAAAAAACCTTGTTTATTAGTTTTGTGTAATCCTCTTCCCAAAGAAGACATGATGGAGAGCATATTTCATATCCTTGTTACGCAGGCTATAGATGAAAGGATTTAAAGCTGGTGTCACCACAGAGTATATCAGTGTGATAATTTTATGCATGTCAACTGAGTTGCCAGATGTGGGACTCACATACATCACCATTATGGTTCCATAGAACAGAGACACAACCAGCAGGTGGGATCCACAGGTTGAGAAGGCCTTTTGTCGTCCATCTGAAGAAGGAACCTGAAGAACAGCTCTAATCACCAGGGATAGGATCCAAGGATGTACAAAGCAGTGAGAATAATGATAAGAGTACTTATAGAATAGAATACACGCCTTATGATGTGCGTAGGGGTACAGGACAGTGCCATTAGTGGGTCCACATCACAGAGAAAATGATCAATGATATTGGGACCACAAAAAGACAATTGAGAAATGAAGAAAATGGGAATCAAATGTCCAGAGAAACCAATGATCCAACAGAGGGACACCAGAATACTGCAGAATTGCCTAGTCATGATGGAAGGATAGTGCAGAGGGTGGCAGATGGCTAGGTACCTATCATAAGCCATGACACAGAGGAAGAAACATTCAGTTGTGCCCAGGGAGAAGAAGAAGTAGAACTGAGTAAAGCATCCAGGAAGGACATCGTCTTAGTTTTGGAAAGAAAGTGGACCAGCATGTTGGGGACTGTGCAGGTGACATACCAGATTTCTAGGAAGGAGAAGTTGGCTAGGAACATATACATAGGGGTGTGGAGTTGTTGGTTCCACCGCACTGCACAAATGATGGCCATATTCCCAGTTAAAGTTATCATGTAGACCAGCAGAATCAGTGAGAAAAGTGTGATTTGAATCTTCCAGGGACCAGGGAAGCCCAATAAGACAAAATATGTCACTCTGGATCCCTCTGACGTATTCATGGTCACCAGACTGTGGAGAGAAGGTAGATGATAATGATATACTTTGTTGATGGAATGAATATCTTGAAGCCTTTCTTTGGACCAAGAGATTGACTCATGCAAGGAAATGCACTGAATATTTTAAAATAAGCGTTGAATAAACCTTATCCTATTTCTGAGTATGTTCTTTTGGCTCCAAAGTTAGTCTGTTTCTAAAAAGTGAATATTAAATTTTGTAAGTTTTCTGTGGCATTAGAGAAACATCACTTAAAATTTAATTTTTGTTATTTTAATCATATACCACTATCTTAGCATAAGGCCCAGGGTTTGGTCTCTACCCAAGTAAAACAGGTACAAAAAATCAAAATAAAAATATTGAAATAAAGGAAATTTTTTTTGTGTTTTTTTCTTGCTTGGTTTTCAGTGAAAGTTGTTTAGACACAACCAAAATGCCATCACTTCCAAATCTGAGGACATTCATGCTATTATGTTCAATAGACTTTCTACAAATTTTAATGGTTTTTAATTTGACATTAATTAAGATTGTTTTTAGAGCTGTTTTTTTGTTAAGAGACTCTATTTTTGATTATGTTAAACAATGACAGAAGAAAAATCAATAATAATAAATAATTTTATGCCATTTGCTTTTTCCTATTTTAAGATATTGTATTATGATATTTATGTGGTTTAATTTCACATGATAATTTTTCATGTTTTTATTCATTTTATATTGTTGTATTTAAAATGGCCATAATGTTTGGAATATTTATGAGATTTCTCCCCATAAAGCACTTTTATTAGTTTCAAAATTTTTCTGAAAGTTCATTATTCACAGCCTATTTTCATTTATTTAAATTATGTCCAAGATTCAAAACACAGGAGAAAAAATAAAAATAGTTGTTTCTAAATATAATTTACTCACATTCCAAAGTTTGCCCCCATTTTTGAAGAACATAATAATCACAGATATGTTTGTTTTCTTTATAAGAACATGTTAATTGTACACAATAAGATGTTTTACTATGACTCTGTCTCATTAAGGTAATATACTTCTATGGCTCCCCCCTTCTCAATTCATCTTCCCACTGAATCCTCTTGTTTTTTTTCCTTTTTTGACACAGTTTCCAAGAAAGAATAATTTTTAAAAATCAAGCTGGTATGTAGGTAGGATTTACCTAGCACATATGACGTTGTGGATTTCATTAACCTATACTATAAAAATAATGTACAACAAAAAACTAAAAGAGAGAGAGAGAGAGAGAGAGAGAGAGAGAGAGAGACCATCAAAGCACAGAGAAAGAGCACAGTAACAACTTCAATGTATAAACAAAACCTTTTAAAATTACTTTTTAAAGACTTTGTTTTATTATGTTTAGTAGTGGCTCGCCTGAAACTTGCTGTGTAGCCTCTTAGGTTACATTTTGAACCTTTGAACTCCCTGTCTTAGCCTTTTGTCATGAAAACTATGCCTCACTGAACAAAAATTTTTGATGAGAAAGAACAGTATACATTTTTAATAGAAATAGCACATATAGTGCTTATAGTTCTCATTGAACATAATAGAAAAGAATAACCCTGAGATGATATTAGATAAGACAGATGTACTTGTGATGGTGTAGCTGTCACAGAACAACAGTTTAGTAATAGCCCAAGTGAATGGACCCAATTGAGCAACATAGCTTTTATATTTTTAGACAAAAAGTTGTGGAGAGAAGAAACATGATGATGAAGGATTAAACATTTTTAAAACTAAGAAAAATTATTAAGAATTAAACCAACCCATATTGATTCTCATTTTGGGACATCAAGAAAGACCGGTAGCTTTCTACAGTAACACTGCACATTCTGCATGTTTCCACATAAGGAACCTCTCCTCAACCAAGTGCTGAGCAGTCCTTTCACCTGGAATGAAGCAGCAGCAGCAATGACGCTGAACCCAGGTCATAGATTTTGATGCCAAATCAACATGTGTAAGTCTGAGCCCCATGAATATCAGCTTATTACCACATGCATAGATTATGTTTGTTGAAATTAAAGACAACAAGAGTAACATGTGCAGATAAAATGTTAGTCATAGGAGAGGATTGCAGATGAAACTTTACAGATAACCGCCAATGTTAAAGCAAAAGGATCTTCCTTACATGGCTATCATTAAGTTCTACATGAATTTTTAATCTTCATCAACACTGATTTCATCTTGCCACACAACTACCTTCTCTTCTTTCTCCTCATCCTCCTTTTCTTCCTTTCCTTGACTCTCCTCTCAAAGAGAAGGTCTCTACCTCTAAGGCCTCTCTATATAGCTCATACTGCCCTCAAATTCAAGAACGCTTTGGGTTTCCCTTCCAGTGCTATGATTACAAGCATGCACTCCATTCCCAGATCCTTTCTTAATGAGCCGTGCAATGGATGAAGAGAGAACTGAGAATGGAAAACAGTAACTACAACACTGATTCCTATTGGTTTCCATTTCAGTGGAAAGATCTATCCCCTCACTCTTCTGCATACATATTGTAAAAGACTTATCTTCCTTGATGCCCTAGCCACATTGACTTTGATACCCTTTAGCACACTGGCTTCGGAGTGGGCAAATTCCATGATGATCTAAACATTTTGGATACTTTTCTTTTTCTTTTAGTTTTGATCAGAAAGACTATGTGATATTTGTTGACAGCCTATTGAAGGTGTAGATTCCTTACTATGTAGACCCACCTGTCATGCACAATAGTAGTGCCTACCACATACTAGGTCATCCTGGAGTCAGAATAAGGCCACAAAGATTCTCTCCTTTCCTGGATCAAACATAGATGCTGTGCTTAAGCATTTCATACATTACTAATTCTGCTTCTTTTGCTCTACATAGTGTTCTGTTTCTCAATGTGTAAAGATTGTGTCTTGGTCCCTATTTATGTCCAATGTTGCCCACTGTTAAGCTTTCTCAGCTTGCTGTACAAATGAACCTATTATTTTCCAGTTGTCCCTGAGGACCTGTTTGCCTCTTGTCATGGAGTTTCACTAATGATCTTGATAAATTGCTCTACAGGGATTATTAAAGAAAATATGCCACAGAGCCCATGACATCCTTAAGTTTGTTTCTCTAATAGGGTATGTAATTTTTGTCATGAGATATATAGAATGTTCAATTAAATTACACCTCTTTTTAAACATTTCTTTATTATATTTTATTTTTAAATTATTTTTTTTAGGTTTTAAGGTTATAATTTTATTAACTTTCCCTTCCCTATCCTGCATTCAAACTTTTCCATATACCCCTTCTTGCTCTTTTTTAAATTTGTGGCTTCATTTTTCATTAATTGTTGTTACACACATGTACATACATTTATAAGTACAGAAACACAACCCAACCATTTGGTTTTGGATAACTCATTGGTATACTCTTCCAGAAAAGACTGTTCTCCCACTTAGTATCTCTTAGTTGCTTGCACTTTTATGCTGTCAGAAAGTATCATGAAATTTCCTAAGGAAGCAACAACCAGCAGTCCTACACAGGCTGCTTACTATAAATACCAACATCCACCAATGTGGGAAAATAATCTAAGGGTGCAGCAGTGGCACATATACCTTGTTGGTAACCAACTGCTCTCTAATTCTACTTAAGACTTGCTCAACAAGAGGGAAATCATACCTCGTATTTGAAACATAACCAACTACCCAGTGCTAGTGAAGTCATAGGTCTTAGAGAAGAACCTGAAACTACTACTTTCTTAAAACAGTATAATAGCTAATGGCATTCTTAATATCTGTCCCTACATACCAGAAAGTGGAGTAATCACTCTCATCAGGGAAATGTCACTTTGTCATAGATGTAGACCATTACCATTCTTCTTTTAAAATAAGATTTTTAATTTTTTGGGTTACATTTATTTATGTATTTATGTATTTATTTAATCTATCTATCTATCTATCTATCTATCTATCTATCTATCTATCTATCTGTGTTTGTATATGCGAGCATGTGCTGTGGTGTGTATGTGGAAGTCAGTCAGGTGACTGACATTTGTGGGAGTTGGTTCTCTCCTATTTTGTAGGTTCTAGGGATCAAACCAGGATGTCAGGCTTACCAGCAGGTGCCTTTACTCACTGATCCACTCACTGGCTCTTACCCAGAGAGATAAGGTTAAATTAGGTGGATGAGAGGTACAATTTGTGGCAGTGGTGGCTATGTAGTGAAGCTCCATGTCAGGTTTGGCATCACATCTACCTTCCACTCAGCACCACCCCAATATCCAAAAGGAATGTCAGCTCAGATGCAGGGAGAAGGTGGAACCCAAGCACTGCTCTCTGAGGCTGTCAGCCAAGTCTTCCCCTGCCAAAGTGGACGTAATGCCAACACAGGTCTCAGGAAAGATTAAATCATCAGATAAGAAAGTACAAACAAAAGGAAAGGGGAGCAACAGGCAAACAGGTTGAAAGGCTGACCAGTAAACTACAGATCTGCCTTCAGACAATGGAGGACAGAAAACCAGAGGCCATCCTCTGAAAGAGAAGAGAGAGAAGTCATGGCTGACTGGCCATCCATCATGTCTGTCTGTGGTCCCTGCCTTTCTTCTGTGCATCCCAGAGGAATATTTTTACCGATTATTTTCTAAATGTGGGAGTGGGAGGAAATTATACCTCATCTGTTTCTTAAAATGTGAATGTTTTTTGGAGAGTTAAAATGTTTGCTTTTTTTTTTTTTTTTTTTTTTTTTTTTTTTTTTTTTTAGTACAACCAGAAAATACCAGGATACTGAATCAGGAGAGGCTGTGACTGGCTTGGGGGTCACTGTAACATTCCACAGAGAGGGTTAGCTTTTTTTTTCTTCTTAATTTACTTATTTACACAGAGGTTATAAACACAAAAAGGCAGGATGTGGGGAAAGGAATGGCACTGGAGCATAGTGTTCAGGGGGAGTACAGATACCTTTCAGAACAGGCTATCAGCTGGATGTAGGTTCAGGGACAGGTCACTATGACTCTGCCTATGATTCACTTGTCCTTATCTAAGTTGGTACTGTCCACCGAGGCTACCTATTTATAAGACCTATGACTACTTGGGCTGGTAAATTTCCACAGAAGCTGCATGTTTACAATAGCTTATAGCCTTCTGTTTCAGTGTTTTCCTACAGAGACCCAAGACTTTGTGTTAGCATGCATGTATTATCAGGCCTATTGCTGATTTTAGGCCTATGGCTGATTTTAGGCCTTTAGTGTATATGCAGGGCTGCTCCTGACATCTCCTCCCTTCTCTAAGTATAGAAGGGCCTTGGCGATTCTACTCTTGCGAAGGCGGGGATAGAAGCCTGATCTCCAATAATTGAAGGGGGCTTGTAATGACTCCGGTCCTCCTGTTGTTGTTCAGTGAGGCATGAGGGCCATATCCATCCCGATGTCTTTTTCCTGGAGAGGGGATACTTTTGACATCAACCCCTATGCAGTCAGGCTTGTCCTTCAGGGACTCAACTAGATATTTTTAACTTTTATTTATATTGAGGGTTAGTTTTTTTATCCTACAACACTACAATACAGAGCACACTAAATGGCGATTTGGAATCTCATGAATTTGTGTCTGGAATATTTTCAGTTATATCTGGTTTTATGTTTCTAGTAGAACTACTTCCTAAAAAACCTACACTTTGTTGTCCTTGCCCTGTCAGAACTGTAATGTCTTTGGTCATGGCAGTCCATTTTCCTAACAATGTGGCAATGTGTTGTAAAAGATGGAAAATCTGAGTAATGTACTTTATATGACACAAAATTGTGAGTCAGTAAAATTGAGGATTCTAAGTGTTTGACTGTTATGTGAGAACTTAAGAGAAACTTCTCAAGTTTGAGGCTGGAACATCCCTGGAATACATTCAAAGAGAGACAACACATGGCTCTTCAACTGTGTACATGAACAAAATGTGTGCTTCTTCAGAGTTAAGAAGTAAAATGTCTGTACTCTGTTCTCAGCCAATAAAATCTCAGTTGTAAATAAGAAAAAAGGAATAAGTACAATTTGGAATTTTTAATATAAAACTTGGGATTAAGAGAGTATTATCCCCAAATGACCGTGCAATTAAGACAGTGTTGTATGTGTGTGCTCATATGTGTGTGCTCAATAAGTATGCAATTGATTTCTTCCATCAGAGAATGTTCAATATATATCATAAAGGAAGAATTTATATACACATAAATAGACATATTGCTTGAGCATATGTTAACACTATGTAAGTATTCAGTAAGGCCACAAATATTCACAAAGATTTGTTATTGATCATTTGTCACCAATGAGCTGAACTTAAATTTGAGCTCTTCAGGACTGTGAGTGATGAGTCTCTTCCTCTGTTTCAATGTGGGTTAGCATATACTTAAATGAAGCAATCTTTTATTGGTATTATACATAAGTTATAAGTGACCCATTTGCAATGTATCAGTATAACCAGTACAGAAAACATTATGGAAATTCTTCAAAAAACTAAAACTAGAACTACCGTATGATCCAGCATATATGTATGTATGTATATGTGTGTGTGTGTGTGTGTGTGTGTGTGTGTATTCTACAAAGGAATTAAAGCCAGTGTACAAAAGTGATACTGATGGCACTATTTATGATAGCTAAGGTATGGAAACAGCTTATGTGCCTGTCAGTTGTCAGTGGATAAACAAAAAAATATTGTACAACATGGATTTTTCTATGAAGAAGAATGAAATTTTATTATTGGCAGCAAACAGACAAAACTGGGGAATATTATGTATGAGCCAAACACAGAAAACCATGCTTATTCATATATGTAGAAACTAAACTAAGTTAAAGTGTTAGTCTGAACGAAGAGGGATTATTAAAGACTTGGAAGTATATGGGGATAAAGCAAAGATAAAAGGAGTATGGACATAATGAATTCAGAGTTGGCTGAGGCAAGATCACAGTAGATCCTATTAATCTGTATCATAAAATTAATTTTCAAACATGTTGATATAAAAGTAATCCATGATTTCTTCAAAATTGGCTCAGTTTTGGATAGTTGTTAGTTTTAGCAATTTCTTTAAGGCATTTTTCATGTCTTTGTTTCGGAGACTATAGATGAGAGGATTTAAGAGGGGGGTCAAGGCTGAATAAATCAGAGTAACAATCTTCTGCATTCCTGCTGGGTTCCCTGATGTTGGGCTCACATACATCACCATAAGAGTTCCATAGAACAGAGCACCACCACTAAGTGGGATCCACATGTGGAGAAAGCTTTAGTTCGACCAGCACCAGAAGGAACTGAAGCACAGCTCTGAGCACTAGAATGTAGGATCCCAAAATGGAGAAGAAGGGTCCAAAGATAATCATTGAGTTGAAGGTATAACAGAGAAGCTCAGTGGAAGGAGCAGGTACACAGGATAGTGCAAACAATGGTCCTGGGTCACACACAAAGTGATCAATGATGTTAGGTCCACAGAAAGGAAGTTGGGAAATGAGGACAATTGGGACTGGATAGCAGAGGAATCCACTCACCCAGCAGATACAAATCAGAATGACACAGAACTTCCTAGTCATGACAGAGGGGTAGTGTAACTGGTCGACAGATAGCCAGGTATCGATCATAAGCCATAGCTGACAAGAAGAAACACTCCGTTGTACCAAGTGAAAAAAAGAAATAGAATTGGAGGAAGCAGGCAGAGAAGGATATGGTCTTACTCTCAGAGAGGATATTGACTAGCATGTTTGGGATGGTGGAAGAGACATACCATATCTCTAAAAAGGCAAAGTTTCCCAGGAAGATGTACATGGGTGTGTGGAGCCTCTGATCCCATCTCACAGCACAAACAATAGCTCCATTCCCCAGCAAGGTCAGGAGGTAAAGAATCAGAATTGAAGAGAAGAAGAAAGTTTTCATCTCCTCCTGGTTACTGAAACCCAGGAGGATAAACTCAGTCACAAAATGTATTGTATTGTTCTTGGATCCCAAAGCTGTTAGAAAAACAGAAACAACTGAGAAATGAACAATAATGGATATTTTTCATGCTTTTCAGACACACTGCCAGAAAATATACCAGGTTTTATTCATTGGTTCCTCCTGATGACCCTTTGTGCAACAGGAGGAACACTTTATTTTCTTGTTTACAAAGGAGAAAAAAATGACATTCAGAGATTGAAAGAGTTCATTTAAAGGTATCCGCCATGGGATTGCAAGCTGGTACAACCACTATGGAAAGCAGTCTGGCGATACCTCAGAAAATTGAACATAGTGTTACCTGAGGACCCAACTATACCCCTCCTAGGCATATACCCAGAAGATATTTCAACATGCAACAGGGCCACATGCTCCACTATGTTCATAGCAGCCTTATTTATAATAGCCAGAAGCTGGAAAGAACCCAGATGTCCTTCAACAGAAGAATGGATACAGAAGATGTGGTACATTTACACAATGGAGTACTACTCAGCTATTAAAAACAATGAGTTATGAAATTCTTAGGCAAATGGATGGAGCTAGAAAATTCATCCTGAGTGAGATGACCCAATCACAAAAGAACACACATGGTATGCACTCACTGATAAGTGGATATTAGCCCAAAAGCACACAATACCTAAGACGCAAGCATAAACCTCATGAAACTCAAGAAGAAGGAGGAAGATCAAAGTGAGGGTGCTTTTGTCCTTTTTAGAATGAGTATCAAAAGATTCAACCAGAGCTCCCAGGATCTAAACCTCCAGCCTGAGAACAGACAGGGGCAAGTTGTCCTCTGAGAGGCTCTAACCAGCAGCTGACTCAGACAGATACAGACATCCAGAGCCAAACAGTGGATGGAGCTTGAGGACTCTTATAGAAGAATAGGCGGAAGGATTGTGGGCCCTAAGGAGATAGGAACTGCACAGGAAGATCAACAGAGTAAACAACCTGAACCCTTGGAGCTCTCAGAGACTTAAATCACCAACCGTGGAGCATACCTAGGCTACACAGATCTAGCTCCATGGGCTAGACCTAGGCCTCCTGCACATAGTTGCAAATGTGCAGTTTGGTTTTCATGTAGGTCTCAAACATCTGGAGTGGGTAAAGGTATCCGCCAAACTGGTTATTTTTATATATACCAGCTTATTTGGACTTCAGTCATCTGTAATAGTAAAAATCATTGTCCTTTGTATGAACTTTGGACACATATTTTTCAGTTTGATGCACAATTAGGTATAAATATGAATGAAAATAGTGCTAAAATGTCTTCATAGTCAGTTTTTACACAGACATCTGATAAAAACAGGTAAGATTGAAACTGCGGTAGACTTGAACCCTGTTGCATTTCTATTTTTAGGCAAGTGCTGCACAGTAAGTATTCAGGCATATTTACAATATTTTGGGTACAACTTACATAGTTTCTTTGTGTTCCGATCCTTCCTGGTAGCATCTGGATTAGCTAAACAATCTAGTTGTTTCTCCCTTTAGTCCTCCCTCCCTCCCTCCTCCTCCCTCCCCCTCTCCCTCACCTCCCTTCCTGTCCCTCTCCCTCCCTCCCTCCCTTCCCCTTTCTTTCCTTTTTTTTCTTTCATCATTCCATCATTTACATTTCCAAATGATATCCTACCTTCTGGGTTACCCCTACACAACGCCCCCCATCCCATATCTGCCCTTTCCTTCCTCCCCTTGCCTCTTGAGGGTGCTCTCCACCCACCCAGTCTTCTTGCACCACTTCTCCAGCATCCCTATGCTGGGGCATCACCTCCACCAGGACCAAGGGCCTCCCCCCACCCATTGATGTCAAACAAGCATCCTCTGCATAATGTAGTCTGGAGCATGGATCCCTCACTGTACACTCCTTGGTTGTGGTTTAGTCCCTGGGAGCACTAAGTGGGTTTGATCAGAGTGCTAACTTTCTTAAAGCACTGTTTTATATTGAGGCATACTTTATTACTTCTATGCATGATCTTGACACATCCCCAAACAATTTTATCTTTGTTGAACTACACAAAATAAGTCAGTTGCTTTTCCTGTAGGATTCATGGTGAATTATCTAAAATTAATTGCAGACAGATGTTTATTTCCCACACAAATTTCTTCTGTGGGTCAGTTTCCAGCAGCTTTCTCTCCTTTTCCTACACGAGTGTGCCCATTAGTATGGCTTGACTTTCAAAGTAACTGCTGCTAGGCAAGTCAATTTTATAATATATAACAATTTTCTTTATTTTGGCACAATTAAGCCTACTTGTGCAATTGTTCCTTTACATTCTGCTTTATTTATATTAAAATTAAATTACTTATTTGTAAAAATAAATATAAAGATTATCTTAGGATGGTAGAGACTGGAAAGTCTTCTGGAAGATATTGGTCTGGGCTTCCTGGGTCACCCACCACCAATATTTTATTTAATTTTCTCTTTCTCTCCATTTTAATGACACTAGTCACTCCTCCCAGTTCTTCCCCTTCCCTCCTGCTATCCAGAGCTGCCCTCTTTCTGTCTCTCATTAGAAAATAACAGGATTCTAAGCAATGACAACCAAACCTAACAAAATAAAACATATAGATACAACAAACCTCATCACCTTGCAGTTAGACAAGGCAAATTTGCAGAAGGAAAAAAGTCCAAGAGAAGGCACAGGAGTCAGAGATCCGTTTGCTCACACACTGGGGACTCCCATAAATCCTAAACTGAAGGCTTATGTCATATTCAGAAGATTTGGTGTGGACCTGTATACCCAATATTTTAAAATGACCAATATTTTGACTTCAAAATAAAATGATTGACTGTATATAAATCATAGATACTAAGGAAGATACTCACCAAATTCCATCCTTCCGCCCATTTACGTACTTTAGAGAGGTCAGTGTTGTAGTGCTCATCAAACCTGGAGTAAACTCAGCGATAGATATTATATTGTCAAGTTAAATTTGGATATTAGTAGTGGCATTTTTAGAATAAATATTCTTTTATTTTCATAATTATTTTTGGAGATAGGGTCTCAAGTAGACCTCTAATCCACTATGTATATAAGGGCTACCCCAAACTCCTGATCCTCTTGCCTCCACTTTCTTAATAGATTAGAAAGATTACAAGAATGTGCAATTGTGGTCAGCTGTATGCAGGGACAGGGCTTTGTGCCCCCTAAGCTAACCACTAAGTGAACTACATCTGCAGCCTTAACTTACGTGATTTTTATGAAATGTACATTTATTCAAGTGATTTAGTTCAATATAACATAATCATGATGAGCATATATTAAAATTTCTAAGAGAATTGTAATTTCAGGCATACTTTCATACTTATTCTTGTGAGGCCACACACTGTGTTATTCTTGTCTGGAAATACAGTTACTAGGTTTACAGTAGAAATAAAAGCTTGCATACTGAATTTAAATTGCAGCACACCAGCAACTTTTCATTTATTCAGTCATTTAACAACATTTCATCCTGTCAGTGTGTTAAGTTCTTGGAATAAGCATTAATATGAAAAATGAGGTTTCTTTCTTTTCAGATGCTTTGTTTTATCAAATAAAGGAAGAGCATGATTGTATCTGTTTACTTATGTTTCTTCAGCTCTGTAATTCTTCAGCTGTCTGTATGCTTGGAGCAGAAATGACATTTATTCCAGTGAAGATTAGATCAAATAAATCTGCATAGTATAAGCCACATGATGAATTTAATTTGGCATAAAGTAGATCCTTTGGACTTCTCTATACAGTAGAGAGTAGTATGAGACAGTAATTGATTTACCCTATTCTTGGCACCAAAAAAGAGAAATAGAATTACAATTTAGTGTGTGGCTTTGAAATAGACTTCATATTTCTTAATTCTTACCTTTTAATGCTTTAATTACTTTATAATGTACCAGGTTTTTTGACATTATTTGTGCTGCAGAGGAGTTATAATTATCTATGGAATTAAAAGAAGATCAGTCATAAATAAATTATATTATTACTGCATTATTTTTCTGTTGAAACCATCTCAAAAAACACATTGACCAGCAAGTTACACTTACTTCTTTGATCTTTCTGCTCATCTTTAGGAGTGCACAAATGGGCGGCTGGATTGAGGAGGAAGACAAAGAACCTAAGAAATCTGTCCTGTAAAATCAATAAGGGAGTCAGACTCTTCTCTATAACCCGAGTCCCTTGTGAAAATTTAAGCAACTTGTCCAAGAAAGTGATTTAAAAATTTTAAGAGCAGAGGCTCTTCTTTTAAAAATTTATATTTTATGGACACTCTGATCAAGTCTAAAGAAAGGAGAATCTACTGAATTACTTCTTTCTCAGCTTGCATACACTCATTTGTCACTCCCTAGCAATGCTGACAGAGAGCAGCCCACCTCGGTTGCTTCTCCTGGAAAGTAATCTGTTAACCAAGGTATCATTATTTTACAAAACAGTACAAGTCTGAGGCTATGTTTTGACAGGGATTTAATGACATTTTTCCCAGTATCAACACATCTGAACATCATTTTTTTTTCCTATAAGTTTTATGTCAGGGACTCTAATGCCTGGGGAAACACCAGTGTAAATATATTGCTATGCCCACATTTTAAGAGTGAGTTGGGAGAAATGAAAAATCCAGTATCTTTTGCTACACAAAGGAAAACAGAATCACGGAATCCCCACAATGCCACGCTTTGAGCAGCTGACAGCCCTGAAGCTACCGAGCGGCAGTGCTGTGCATGCAGGCTTCCCAACATACCTGCTGGCACTTCTGGCTCCACAAGGAAGATCTTAGAGAATCTGCTGCCATAAGAATCTCTTTTATTTACACAGACTAAAAGCTGAGTTATGGACAGAAACTGAAACACGTGGCTTCAGAGACTTACGTCCTTTGGAACTCTGAACCAAAGAACATATGTTTTTCAAGTCAGTGATTATTAAGCATTTGCGAATCTCTTCTGGATGAGGCCCATAGCTCTCCAGTGTGCTTGCTGGGAGGTACCTACTTCCTTCCCAGTGCCTCTGTTTCTGTGAGTGCATTTAATTCTACCTATATCGCTTCATATTTTCCCAAGTGGAATCATGAGGAAATGATGAACCCGGGCACGGTGGGGAGGCTAACGAGGGAAGAGAAGAAATCCCGTATGTGTATTTAAGTGTGTGAGCACAAGGTCATGTGTCTTTGTGATTACTCAGTTTTGCTCCTCAGAATAGACTTGTTTAATCCCCCTTTAAAAACCATTGTTTGACAAACATTTATTAGTACCCATTATACGTCCTACTACCAGGTAAACATTGATTACACGTGGGTGATGAGTACAAACAAGGCACAAATTTCATGGAGATTACACACTGTTTTGGGTTTCAAACATAAAAATACTAAGGACTGGTAAACTTAGACCGGTATGATTTGAAGGTTTACTTTCTTTCAGTTTGTTGTACTAACATAAAAAATCCAAAGTCACTGATATATATGTAAATAATACTATTGGAAAGCTAATTCAGGTGATGCTATACTGGCCACTCATCTCAGAAAGTATCTTTGTTAGGGTTATTGCTGAGACAAAACACCATGACTAAAAAGCAAGTTGGGGAGGAAAGGGTTTGGCTTATACTTCCATATTGCTGTTCATCACGAAGGAAGTCAGGATAGGAACTCAAACAGGGCAGGAATCTGGAGACAGGAGATGACACAGAAGCCATGGAAGAGTGCTGCTTACTGGCATGCTCCTTTCTTGCTCAGATCACTTTCTGTAGAACCCAGGACCACCAGCCCAGGGATTGCACCACCCATAATGGGCTAGGCCTTCTGGTATTGATCAGTAATTAAGAAAATGCCTTAAAGCTGGGCCTTACGGAAGCATTTTCTCAATTGAGGCTTCTTATTTTCTTCTGATGACTCTAGCTTGTTACATAAAACCTGAAACTAGTCAGTACAGAAAGGGAAAATGTCTTTATCAAAAATAGGACCTGTCACTGGGAAAATGAGTTTAGACAGAACTGAACTGGAGTTTGTTGTGTAAACATTCACTGCTTATTGACTTGCCTCCCATGACTTGTTTGGCCTCCTTTCTTATACAAGCCAGAACCACCAGCCCAGAACTGGCACCATCAATCATTAAGAAAATGGCCTACAACTAGATACTATGGAGACATTTTCTCAACTGAGGCCCTCTCCTTTCAGGTAACTCTAGATTGTGTCATTGACATAAGACTAGCTAACAATATTAATATTCTTATTTAATTTAGCTGTTTGATTTCTCTTGAAATTCAGTTAGAAGTTTATTTGTTTCCTCCCTGATTTCTTTGAATATACATGTAACCTGAACTCTCCCAGGGGGGCTCTTGGCAGTTGAGTTCTGCTGGAAGAGAAGTCATTGCCTTCAATACATGCCACTAACATGTTGCTCATGCTCCTATGAACATCTTTATATCTGAGCCGCGTGGGGAGCCCCAGTTAAACTCAATGAGTCAGGAAACAAATACAAAAGCAGAAAGACATGAACATAAACGGGGGCTGAAAAGGATGAGGATTAGTAGAAGTAGAAAGGGGATAAGAAAGTCAGTGGCTGCGTGTTACAGAATAGAGTATATGTATATATGTATATGTAAGTGTATGTGTATGTGTATGTGTATGTGTATGTATATGTATATAAAAAGAATAAATTAAGTTTATAGGATTGGCTTGTTTTCCCAGTTATGGGACTGTTTCTCCTTTGGAGAAAACTAATGTTTAATTTGCAAGTGGTTATCATTTGGAGACAGCTTTCGGGTTAGGAAGTGTGTGTGCACTTCTTTTAGCTCTAGGAGCCTATGCATGTTACCAAAGCTTCTGTGAGTTCATATGTGCATAAATCCTGTTGTGTCTGAAAGGCCTTGTCTCCTTGGAGTCTTGCATCCTTTGACTTTTATACTCTTTTTAACTCTTCTTTCACATAGCTCCCTGATTCCTGAGGGGAAGGGTTTGATGGAGCCATCTTATTTAATGTTAAGTGTTTCAAATTCTTCCACTCTCTGTACATTGTCTGTTAGTGGACCTCTGTATGTGTTCCCATCTGCTGCAGGAGGAAGCTTCTCTGATGATGGCTGAGCAAGGCACTGATCTATAAGTATAGCAGAATGTCCTTAGGAGTCACTTTATTGCTACTTTGTAGGTTTAGATTTTTTTTAAAACCTACTTTTAATAAAGGGTTTTCAAATGCTTCAGTCACCCTTTTAGCCCACCATCCAAAGGTAGGGAGAAAAGATGGTAAATAGAGCAAGGGGATGTGGAGCTGTTTAGAAGTACTTCTTTGGGGCAATTCCAATCTTTATTGTCAGGATACCAACAGTCCAGTTCAATAATATCAGAATACCAAACACAAATCAGCAGTGGTGGCACCAGAAACAGTCAGGCCTCCGTTGAATTGACACTAGTCAGTGAGAGCAACCATAACCAGCCTAGATGTCAAGAGAAGTTCTCTGTCTTGCATCTCGCAACGAAGTGAATATCAGCAAAGATGTAAGACCAGTGTTGCAAGGCTAGCTATGAAAGTGCACCTCCACTGTCCATTGAATCCTATTTCTCCAAACATCTCCAAACTTTTTCCAAACTCTCCCCAAATATCACGTATTTCCCTATAGGTCTTGCCTTAGCAAAACACCACATGAGTTTGCATTACATGACACATCCAGAAACTTTCCACTTTATTACTTTTTTATGACTTTATTTACTTATTTTTACTTATTAACTTTTTTTATTAAACTAATAAAATTTATTTTAAAATATACAACTCAGTATTGACATTTTTTAAGTCATCAAAACAATTTATAATAGTTGAATGCCTCTTAAATATACATGATATCTTCTGAAGCTAAAAGTAATATGTACTCAACAAGTTTCTAAAATCTATTTGGAACATTAAACATGATAGAATTAGAAAAAAATCTCTTATGAAGTCCTCTATGAAAAGAAATTGTGACAAGTTTCTGATTAGACAGAAACTTCTATCTCCAAGGAAGAATACACAGTGTAACTGTGACTTCATAGAATGAATTGAGTAGTGTTCCTTCTGTTTCATTTTGTGGAATAGTTTGAAGAGAATTGGTATTAGGTCTTCTTTGAAGGTCTGATAGAATTCTGCACTAACCTCATCTGGTCCTGGGCTTTTTGTTTTTTTTTTTTTTGGTTTGGAGACTTTAAGGGACTGCTTCTATTTCTTTAGGGATTATGAAACTGTTTAGATGGTTTATCTGTTCCTGATTTAACTTTGATATTTGGTATCTGTCTAGAATATTGTTCATTTCATCCATCTTTTCCATTTGAATAAAGGCTTTTGTAGTAGAATCTGATGATTTTTTTAATTTCCTCAGTTTCTGTTGTTATATCTCCCTTTTTATTTCTGATTTTGTTAATTTGGATTCTGTCTCTGCACCCTCTGGTTAGTCTGGCTAAGGGTTTATCTTGTTGATTTTCTCAAAGAGCCAGCTCATGGTTTTGTTGATTCTTTGTTGTTCTTTTTGTTTCTACTTGGTTGATTTCAGCCCTGAGTTTGATTATTTCCTGCCATCTACTCCTCTTGGGTATATTTGCTTTTTTTTTTTTTTTTTTTTTGTTCTAGAGCTTTCAGGTGTACTGTCAAGCTGCTAGTGTATGCTCTCTCTAGTTTCTTTTTGGAGGCACTCTGAGCTGAGTTTTCCTCTTAGCACTGCTTTCACTGTGTTCCATAAGTTTTGGTATGTTACGCCTTCATTTTCATTAAATTCTAAAACATCTTTAATTTCTTTCTTTATTTCTTCCTTGACCAAGTTATCATTGAGTAGAGCATTATTCAACTTCCATGTGTATGTGGGCTTTCTGTTGTTTTTGTTGTTATTGAAGACCAGCTTTAGTTTATGGTGATCTGATAGGATGCATGAGGTAATTTCAATCTTCTTATATCTCACTCTCTGCATATTGTCTGGCTTTGAGTCTCTGTATTTGTCCCCATGTGCTATATGGGGGAAGCTTCTCTGATGATGGTTAATTAAGGCTCTGATCTATGAATATAGCAGAATGTCATTAGGAGTAATTTTATTTTATTTTGGTAATTAGTATTTTGTTTTACCCTAGATCTCTGGGCTATCTAAACTCTGATTCTTGGTCACCTAAGCAATATCAGGTATTGGTTTCATCTTGTGACATGAGTCTTAAATCAAAGCAGATATTGATTGGTTACTCCCAAAAGTTTTGTGTTACCATTGCCCTAGCATATTTTCTAGGCAGGATAGATGATAGATTAAGGATTTGTACCTGGGTTAGTGTTTACACTTCTTTTTTGCTAGCTCATAGAACATCTTTCTTTACCAAAGATATTAGAATGTAGGAATAAAGGTTCTATATAGGCACCAGTTCAACCTCTCCATGTTCAGTGAGTTGTATAGGAAACAGAAACAGCAAGCACAGGCTAACATGGGTTTGCACCAACTCCTCTGTGCATACACTATAGCTTTTAGCTAAGCATTTTATGAGATTCCTGACTGTGAGAGCAAATAGATCTCTGACTCTTGTGCCTGATCTTGGAACTATTTTACTCCTGCTGGGTTGCTGTGTCTTACTTTGATATGTTAGCTTTGGCTTCATCTTTTTATATTTTATTTTGTCATGTTTGGTTGTTATCTTTTAGAAGTCTGTTCTTTTCTAATGGGAGAAGCATAGACTTTGAACAATCTTTGTGTGGGCTTTAACTGATAAACTGATATTTTTATCAGGGGCTGTACAGATAGTCCCCAGCTCACTCAATTCTTTATGAGTTTCTATTTTATGATGGTGTAAAAGCGATAAGCAGTCAATAGAAATGGTGTCTTAATAATTTGGCCTTTCCTCGAGCCTAGAGAAAGGGACTGGGAAAAATAGGATAGGGAGAAGGAGAGAAAGTGCCAAGACATTTTCTTGAGATGCACAGTTCTCAGTCAACTACACAATGTAAACATTAGCAATAATTATACTACAATGTTTGGTGTAGGTAAGTTGTGGTGTTTGGCATATCGATTGTACCAAATGCATTTTTGACATAATATTTAAACCCAATAAAAAAATAAAAAAGATGATATAAAGACCTCAATGACCTCCAGGAACCCAAGCTTGCTCTACTGTGGAAGTTCAAAAGGTACCTTTTATATATTATTAGTTTTCTGAGAATATCTGAAAGCAGTGATGTATAAGCCTCATAAGGAGAGTTAAGAAATAGGGTAAATGTGATTGGAGGAGACATGAGTGCAATTGAGAGCCTCATGGGGGTACAATTTACATTTTGTAATAATTACTGCGATGTCTTCTGAATCCCTTCAGGACAGCTTACGGCTTCCTCAATAGTCCTAGGCATGTAGTCTCTCATCTTTGTTTTTCATGTAGTTTAGGTAAACTGGGTCCCAGAGCAGGAAGAAGCATTCCTAAAGGCAACATTAAGTTGTCTATATTTCTGGAGAACTATTTGTTCTCAGAAAAAGCCCTTTCACTGTAAAATATATAGAATATTTACAATGCAATTGTTTATACTTTCCATGTCTCTAGCATCTGTACACATTTCTTTTATGTTTACAGAAAAAGCATTTTTCCATTTGTTGTTCATTCCTTTATTGCTTGTTATCATTAAGATTACTCAAGTGTTTTTATTGTCTCATTTTCTTTTATTAGTGTTTTATTATACATATTCATTTATTAGTTCTTTGAGAGTTTTCCACAATGTGCTTTGCTCACAGTCACCTCTCTCTTCCGGCTCTTCCCAGATTAGCCCTCTTTTCTACTCACTCAATTTTGTATCTTTTCTTCTTAATCTGCCAAGACCAATTTGTGATACCAAAATATTCCTGGATATGTTGTCTTCCATAGGAGTAGGGTCAACTTACTTGAGAAAACGGACTCTTCCAAGTTAACACTTTTTGTTGTATGATTTTCCTTTAACCCTATATACCACTGTGTTCTATTTTCCATCCTCTGAAAAATTATCCTCACAGTAGTAATTCTACCAATCAATAAACATCAGAAATCTTTCAATTTCCTAATGTCTTCTTCAATATCACTCTTCCCAGAGATTTGTTGTTTTCATTATAGAGGTCTTTTGCCTCTTTGGTTAGGATTTTCTTAGTTTTTTTTCTTTCATGCTACTGTAAACAAAAATGTGTTCATTATATTCTTCTCAGTGTATGTTGTTGATGAATAGGAAGCCTACTGGTTTATATAAGTGATTTATACCCTAACACCTCAACTGAATCATTCTTTGTTCCTTGAAGTGTCTATGTAATTTTTGATATCTTTTATGTATAAAACACCACTTGCAAAGAGATTACTTGACTTTCTTTTCTTTCACATTTTTATTTATTTATTTATTTATTTATTTATTTATTTATTTATTTATTTATTTATTACCTTACTGTGCCAGCTAGTGCTTTTAGCACTATAAGGAAAGGGATAATGGACAGCCCTGTTTTCTTCTTGGTTTCAGTGGGTTTATCTTAAGTTTTTCTCCAGTTGGGATATTGTTGGCTGTGTTTTTATCATATAAAGTTTTTATTATGTTGAGGTATTATCCTTCTAGTCCTGCTTTCTTTAGGACCTTTATCAGAAAACCATGTTGGATTTATTAAAGGATTTTTTCTGTATGCATTGAGTTGATGTGGTTTTTGCTTTAATTCCATTTATTGATTATTGTGTTTATTTACTTACATGTGTTGAACCATCCCCACATTTTCATGCCACCTTTGTCTGGGTTGTTTATTGATATTTTATTGAGGATTTTTGCATGTATGATAATCAGAGATATTGGATTGTAATGTTTGTTTGTTTTGTTTTGTTTTTGGTTCTGTTTGAGTAATACTGGTTGCATAGAGTAACTTGGAAGTGCTCCTCTTATTTATAGTTTTATGAGTAATTTAGGAAGTATTGGTTGTAGACTTTTCTTTGAAAGTCTGGTAGAATTATGCTGTCAATCCATCTGGACTTTGGCTTTTGTCTGAAAGGCTTTTTATTACTCTCTCTATCTCCAAATTTGTTATGGATCTGTTTAGGTTGTTGATTTCTTCTTAGTTTTATTTTGGTGGTTCGGATGAATCTAGAAATTCATCCAGTTCTTTTAGATTTTCCAACTTAATAGAGTACAAATTTTTAAAGCATTCCCTTATAGTATTTTTTTTTTTTTTTGTGTTCATTGTACTGTTTCTTTGCTCATTTCTGATTCTGTTAATTTGAATTACCTGTTTCTTTCTTTTTGGTAGTTGGACTAATGGTTTGTTGAACTTTTGACAAAAATTATTTTATTTTATTATTTGGTATGTATGGGTGTTTTGCCTGTGTATGTGTCTGTGCACGATGTGCATGTCTCCTGCCCTTGGAGGACAGATGTTAAGGCTACCATGTGAGTGTTGGCATATGCCCAGGAGTGGATTAGCTGTGTTGTACAGTAATTGCATTTTTAAGTTTTTGAAGAAACTATATACTTTTCCCATAATTTCTGTGTTAATTAGAACTCCCACTAGCAAATGTATTCCTCTTTCCCCACATATTCTCTAAGATTTGTCAGATTTAATAATAGCTATTATAATTGGAGTGGGATAGTATCTCAAAGTAGTTTTACTTTGTATTTTCCTGATGACTGGGATTTTGAATACTTTAAAAAATATAATTGGTGTTTTTGTATTTGAAATCTGTCTACTCCATTCTTTGTTTCAATGGTTGATTGTCAGTTTTATTTTCTTAGTATTGAATTTATGTAGTACTTTGTAAACTTTGGTATTTTTCTCTTGTCTAAAGTATAGTTGATAAACATTTTCACTAATTCTGTGTGCTTTGCTGATAGATTCCCTTGTTATACACCAACTTTTAAATTTCATGTATCCTATCTATTGATACCTGGTGCTAGTTTCTGTACTATTGATATTCTGTTCAGAAAGTCCTTACCTACCCCAGTGTCTTGAAGATTATTTTCTACATTTTTATCTGGAAGTTTGAGTGTTTTCAGTCTTACAGTCTTTGATACAGTTTGAATATATTCAAACCTACTCAATACCCCCTTTCTCATTAGAAAACAGATATCTAATAAACAGACAAACAGAGAAATAAAAGTCAAAGAAAAAGTGCACGAAGCACATGCAGATACACACACACACACACACACACACACACACACACACACACACACACACACATGGTGAACTGTATGACTCTTATTTTCATCCGTTTGCAGATTGGGTATCCTATTTGCTAGCACCATTTGTTGAACAGGCTATTTTTTTTCTCTGCTTGTTTGTTTCCCTGTTTTCAAAAGAATTAGATTGCTGTAGTTTTGTTGGTTTATTTCCAGAACATCTATTTTATTACATTGGTGTACCTGACTGTTTTTATGCCAGTGTGAGGCTGCTTTTTCCCCCTCCATTATCTCTGTAGCATAATTTGAGTTCATGTACTATGATCATTCTAGTTCTGTTGTTAGTATTGTTTAGAATAGTTTTATGGTCTTTTGTGGCTCCATATGAATTACTGGAATTTTTTAGATCTGTGATATATAACATCAGAATTTTTAAAATTGAAAATAGATTTTAAAAAACAATATATTCTTACAGTTTCTTTTTCGCCAACTCTTCCTAGATCCACTCACCTCCAAACTCACCCACATCAATATCCCCTCTCTCAGAAAACAGATATCTAATAAACCAAAATAAAAACAAAGAGAATAGGGAAAAAACAACAAAGAAACAGGAAAATAAAAGTCAAAGAAAAAGTGCAAGAAACACATCTATATGCACACACACACATATTTTCACACAGATATCTCATAAAAACATAAAATTGGAAACTATATTATATAAATTATGAGGTAAACAAAGAAAAAGTCCAGACAAATCATCATGAGACAAAAATAAAGCCCCATGAAAAAGCCATAGAGCTCATGTGTGTTGACCATCTACTGCTGGGCATGGGGCCTGTCCTTAAGTGTGATTTGTTTACTCAGTAAGAATTATCTGTGAAGCTAATAACTAGTCTGATTTGTCTACACTGTCTAATAAGAAATGGGAACCATTACATTTTTGTGAAAAAAAGGGCTCCCATTCTGTGTTTAGCTGTATCTAGAACATCACATTTTTGTGCTATATTTTTGTTTGTGCTGCAAAAATTTATATAATAAGCAATATCATGATAGAATATTAACTTATTCTTTGTGGTTGTGTTTTTATCTCTTTCATTAAGCTAAGTAATCTTTCTTTTTTAGCTGCAGAGGAAGAGCCTATGAGATTTGAAGCTGGCTATACCAAAATAAAAATTAGATCTATATCCCAGATTCATGATTAGAAACTACATTACGAATACTGTTACTCTGATTTATAAGTATCAGCACACTAGTGTTACAATGTCATCTGAAATGAAGAGAAATTTGAATGGGATTTGTATATAAGAGAAAAAATATTCTGGTTATGGTTAAGGGTGAGTAGCAAAAAGTAACTATAAAATCATAAAAAATGAAGGTATTAGAAAGAGAGTGACACAGTCAAGACTTTAGGATTTACAGTTCCAAACTAAAAGAAAGAACCACATGTGATTACCCCTGTGAACTAAATTTTTAATGGACACTTGACAATCACTTGGTAGAGGGAATATTATTAATGGAGATATGGGAAGAAAGGGAGAAATAGGAAGGAATATAATCTGAGCAGAAACCAACAGTTTTTCTGAACCAGGAATCTAGAGTATTTTGAGTTGCTAGAAGTTAAAGCAAATCAGTATTTGAGAAACAAATTGTAGATAGAGAAGGGCCATAGAGAAGTGAACAAATGTAATGTTCCTTTGTGTTGCCTCATCTTGGTTGTCACCTTGACTCGATCTAACATTAATTAAAATGTAAGATGCTGGGCACTCCATTGAGGGATTTTATAGACCAGATTATTTGAAGTGGGAGGACCTATTCTAAAGCTGGGTAGCATTTTCTGGTGGAAGAAGGAAAAATTTCTTCTTCTTCTTCTTCTTCTTCTTCTTCTTCTTCTTCTTCTTCTTCTCCCTCTCTCTCTGTCTCTGTCTCTCTCTCTTGGCATTTCTGGAAAGTTCATCTATCTTATACCTGTGACATTCATTCACCAATATTAGAATCAAATTCTTTGGGATTCAATGTGGACTGAAGACCAGCAGATCTCTAGCCTCCTGAACTGAGTAGCTACTGGATTACTGACCCTTCCAGTGTGGGCCATCAATTGACTACCTAGACCTAGTTTACCCCTACTCTATTCCTCTATTCCTCTATTATCTATCTATCTATCTATCTATCTATCTATCTATCTATCACCTAATCACCTAATACGTATATATATGTCTATTCAGGTACTCAGTTCTGTTTCTTTAGATAGTCCTGAAGTACCCTCTGAGGTACACACAGACTTCTGTGATGTTTACCCACAAAACAAGATTTCAAGAATGTTGGAAGAAGCTGGGAGTCTAAACAGATGAAAATTAAAAAGTAATGCTGCTCAGAAATATTAAATAGGATCAAAACCTTGCCTTTATCTGAAGCATGAGAAGCAGCAGGTCAGATATTCAAAGACAAAAAAAAAAAAAAAAAAAAAAAGCAGTGCAGTAATTCTAGATGCTTTTGATTTTGGTCAGTTATTCAAATAAAACCAGCTAAAATCTCAAAAATGAATTCAATATAGATTTAGTTGCATAAGGTCCTTTTTGTTGACCAATTTTTAATCTTCTTCAGAATTTCCTTCAGGGCTATCTTCATATGTTTGTTCCTAAGACTATATATCACAGGATTGAGGAGTGGCGTCAAGACAGAGTAAAACAGAGTCACAATCTTCTGCATCCCGGCTTCATGCTCAGATGTTGGACTCCCATACATGACCAGCACTGAGCCATAAAATAAAGCAACCACTGCCAGATGAGACCCACAGGTTGAGAAAGCCTTTCTTTTTCCAGAGGCTGAAGGGACTTTCAAGACAGCTGCTATGACTAGAGTATAAGTTCCCATGATGAAGACAAAAAGAATAATGAGAGGCACAAGATTTAAGATAGAGAAGACCAGCTCTATTAGGGGAGATTTTTTGCAAGTCAGTGCTAGCAGAGGGCCTGGATCACACAGGAAGTGATCTATAATTCTGGACCCACAGAAAGACACTTGGGAGATGATGATGATGGGAACAGGGAACCAGAGGAAACCAAGCACCCAGCAACTGATCACAAGGATGTTGCAGAGGCGCCCAGTCATGAGAGCAGGGTAATGTAGAGGCCTGCAGATGGCAAGGTAGCGATCAAATGCCATGATTGCCAGGAAAAAGCATTCTGTAGAACCAAAGGAGAAGAAGAAATAGAACTGCAGGAAGCATCCAGAGAAGGAGATGACCTTGGTGTCAGAGAGGAAGTTGGCCAACATGTTGGGGACTGTGGAGGTGACATACCAGATCTCCAGGAAGGAGAAGTTGGCCAGCAGGAGGTACATCGGTGTGTGGAGTCTCTGATCAGAGTACACAGCACAGATGATAGAAGCGTTGCCCATGAGGGTGAGGAGGTAGATAATGAAGAAGAGGACAAAGAGGAGGATCTGCCCCTCCCTGGGGCAGGGGAAGCCCAGGAGGATGAAGCCAGTGATGGTGCTGGAGTTGCTGGGGCTGCTGAGGGCTTTCATCTGTCTGTGCCCTGTGAAAGCACCAGAAATTATCAAATAGATAAAGCCAGTTGAAGACTTAAATTTTTATTTAATTCACAAGAGAGATAACACATATGTATTATTTGCCACTTACTAAATATATTGACCTGAATTGATTTTTTGCTCCCATTCTTTGCTTTCCTACACTTCCACTGGTGGCACAAGAAAGTTCTTGGTCATAATTGATGAATGCTCCTCCTGTTCCTTGTTCTCTTTCTCATTTTCCTCATCTCCTCCCTTCTGCATATTCCTCTATTCTATGAAGTTAGACTCTACTATAGTTTTCAAACATGTTTGCATTTTTCTTTAAGACATTACACATGGGTGTATAATCAAGTACAAGTCTATATCTTCACACATAACAGGATTTGCTCCCATTTAAAAAAAAGAAACGAAATCTGTCTATCTCTTGGTGTAGAGTATCTTGACATCGTAATTATTACTGGCTTTAAAAACTGAAATCAGATTAAGTTAAGAAATGCCATTGCATGTATACTTCATTTAACTTCCCAACATAATTGGGATAAATTTCCAAGCTGTGGATTTTAATTTGATTCCTCTTAAAATCCCTGATATTCCTTTCCTCCCTCTATTCCTCTCTCCACTCTTCCCTTTTTTGTATACAAGGCAAACACACACACATGCACACACACACAGACACACAGACACACACACAGAGCCCATATAAGCATATAAAACAAGGATTATTGGGCATAACACTGGCCAACAGAGAGAGTGACACTGGATACTGTCTGCTGAGCTTTCACTTTAGGCACATTTGAGTAGAAAGAGATCCCATATTCCTATTCCTGTAATGTTTCCTAGGCAAACGCTTTGTTAAATAGTTTATGCATGTAGGTAATATAACTTCTGTCATAGCTACACAGCTCTGGTGCAGTAAGGTCAAACAAAATAGGCTACTAACAAGCTTTAATGAATAGATGTATACACATTCCAATAAAACATTTAAGTCTGGTGAGAATTGAATTTTATGCAGTTTTCTTGTGTTACAAAGTATGTTTTTTATCTTTTAAAATCAAATATACAAAACAGTGCTCAGCTTAGTTCCCAAAGCAGGAGGAGGCTAGGTTTGGTTCATTGGCTACTGTTCTTAACAATTATAGGAGAAAAGAGAGCGAGAACAAGCATATTAGCTTAGAATAAAAGATTTCTCTTGTTAGAAAAGGAGTGGGCTTCCAGAATTCAACAGTTGAAACTACTCTGTTCTTCTGTGAGACTACAGATATTCTGGGCCAAACTTGAGGTAAATCATAAAAATGATCTTTCAAAGCCAAGAGGATCTATTTGTCTTTATACTTACACACACACACACACACACACACACACACACACACACACACACACACCCCAGTGGGTGCTTGCTTACACACTGAGGCACCACATACCTTCTTTATACAGTGCCTGCAATGGAAAACACTGATTCCTTCAGTTTTGAAAACAAGAATGATTCTCAGCGGGCTAGCATTATTTTATGCCCAGGCAAAGCCAATTGTCACGTGTGGGAGATATTTCTAACAGAAATGTATTCTTACCTTTTATTACTTAGCTCCTATGTTTGAAGAGCAGCGGTGAGGTTTTCCTGACACATGCTATTCTCGAATTGTCCAAATGGCAGGTGTATTATTCAGAACTGGCTGCAGAAATTACTATGAATATGGATGGCTACAATGGCTTCAGTGATTATGTGTAGAGGATGAATACTGTGGCTAACTAACATTGAAAACAAAACACTTACACACCTTCATCCCAATTCTATGTTAAGAAAGATGAGATAGACCACTTAAATTAGCCAGATCCTATTCATATAAGATCAGATCTGATTCATGTAAGGTGAAAGATATTTCAATTTTCTGAAAATGTACTTTTGTTCCAAGGTTAGTCTGAGAAGTCACAATCCTGTGGAACCATCACTGATGCCATCTCCTCAGCATATCCATTTCCTTTGGTAGGAGGGGAAATTGCCATATATGTCACATTTTTGCAAGACAATGTTCCCATGGAAAGTGAATAGTTAAGGCACTGGAGGAGAGCAATAAATTTGGAGTAAGAAGCCTTGCATCTGAATTATAATCCATATATTACTAATTGCAGACACTCCATCCATTTAAATACATACACTGCTTTCTAGTGTCTTCAGCTATAGAGTGGTCACATACCAATTTTACAGAAGAGTTGAGTATCTTGAATAAAATGATTTATATAGAAGTACTCTGTCTAGGGCCTGACACAGTAACATGGAAGATACTGGCTATGGAACATATAGTTGGAAGAAAGCAAAAGAAAGCCTTGTTAGAGAGAGTAGCTTTTCTAGCCCTACTGTTCATTGCCTTCTCTAAGCATTAAATTTACCTTCTATCATGGACTAGAAGGATTCGGAACCCAGAGTTCCTTGGGTAGTGTCTAATTTTCCTAAAGAGGAAAGATATTCTCTTCTATATAACCATCAAGAGTAAAGGAGTAGAATGAAGGCGTCTGATTGATTACTGGAGTCTACAGGGTTTATAAATAGAGCCTCTGAGGATTGATCTCTGTTTCTTCAAATTTATTATATCCAAAACAAGAGTTGCTCTCTTATCCTGTGGGGCCTATATTCTCTGGAGACCTTTTGCATTATCTGCCTTTATTTTCCAGTAGATAAAATATCCTTTTATTCCCAAACTTCTGTGGAATGACATAAGATATAATCAATTTTTAATCCTGCTCAGAACACCTATTCTGTACCCAAGGGAAAGTTTGTCAAAGAGGCCTAATGTGTTGCTGCTATGATGCCAGTATCTAAGGAGTAGTGCAAATGATTGGTATTTGGAAAAGAACTAGAGAGATGAAAGGGTAAAAGGTGAGATCTTGTTCATGGGAAGGTGAACATATATAGTTACATAGAAATCAGTCTTTCCTTTGGCACACCATGGAGTTTTTTTTTTTTTTAATTTTTTTTGTTTAGGATTAAGTCCTTTGAGATTCAAGGATTTAATCTTGGGAACAGCTGTCTTAGATCTGAGATACACATCAGCTTCTCTGTGCCCATATATCAAGGCTTCTTTCCTAACCAGGATGGAAGTACCTACAGTTCTTCAAGCATAGTTTACTGGCTATTCTTATTTTTCCAACAGCAGAAGGAGTCTTATTTCAAAGCTATGAGTTTATTGCACTTCGTTGTTGATTTATTTTCTTTTAACAATGCAAGATTCAAAATTGGTAAACAAAGATTCTAATTTATGATTATCATGATTACTCTTGTCTCCTTATAGCTTCTTCATTTGTGGCAGATGTCCTGATATCATGGCTACATCACACTTCTTAGGAAAACAATAAAAGATCTTGCCCACAACTACAGAGAAGCAGAAGAGAACATGTGAATAGAGAGTTGAGTACTTTGGTGCACGGCACCTAAAAGATCCATTTGCTCATGGAGATATAAAGTGCCCTCATTTCTTCTCTTTTTAAATAGAAAAAAATATAGTTCTCCTTTTTGAAAATATATTATTTTTATACAGTATATTCTGATTGTGTAGCTGTCTTAACTTCTTGTGTCAAAGCAATTGCAGAAGCAGTGGTGCTAGCAATTAATATGATTAAAGTTGTTATACCAGCAATAATCATGCCCACTACCCTCTTGCTTCTGCTTAAAACCTGACTCACTTCTTCCAGTACTTGCAGGCTATTTATAGAATAACAAAGTTCTGTGATACTCAGGGCACTAAAACAAAAGCCGGTTGATAGACCTCCATAACTGACATGCCGGATTTAAAAACACAAACTTAATTAAATGGTGTAGAATCAATGCAACTTACATTAAATACTGTAGAAGAAACAAAAGTAACTTTAACTTGACAATTAAAAGAGTCTTAACACATGTGCTAACACCCGTTTGAAATCCAGATCCTGCCCCAACTTTATCTCTCGCTAACATAACATCATAGAGAACTGCAGCTAATTTCCATATATGTTTCTGAAAATGTCCAGAACCAGATTTTCAAATGAAGACTGTTATTTCCAATATTGGATTGATTTCTAGACCAGTCCATGATTGAATCTGAATACTGGTCACATTTAATAAAAATACCAGAGTCATTATAACTTCTCTCTTTGATTCTCTGTTCCACAAGGTCTAAAAACTTGAGACAAGGCAGCTTGTCTCCTCAGGGGTATAGGTAAGCAGTGATGTGTAGGGAACTTATGTCCAATACAGCTTCCCAATCACCATTGTCAGAGCACTCAGCAAGCTCAAAGGACAGCATCATTTTTTGACTTGGCATCAGTATATCTCCCCCATCTCTCTGAGGGTCACCATGCTCCTTCAGCATCCTGCAGAAAAAACACAGACATGCCCTCTTCCCCATATTTAATACCTGATGGGAATCATGCCTTATGCCAGTAAGTCGATCCTTCCCTTTCACCTATGCATAAGTATGCCTAGTTGTAGAGTGCCATAGACACTCAGCAGAAAATTCCTTGGCATCCAAACTTTTTTTTAACAAAACTTAAGATAGAAAATAAAAAGAACATGATTTAAATAAATTTGTGGTGTACAGGGGTATATCTCCCTCCTTTTTATTTTATGAAGATACTGTTTTAATGTTCCATGGGCCGTTCCACACTCTCTTGTCTTTGACAATTATAAGGAACCCTCAAAATATGGGTAATGTTAAATTGCTGCTAAAAAGTCTGAAATGTTCAACTGCCATAGCCAGTTCCATTATCTGTTTTTGTTTGTTTTTCTTTTCTTCTTTTTTATTATTGGGCACTTTATTTATCTACATTTCAGATGTTATCTCCTTTCCCTGTTCCCCACCCCAGAAACTCCTTAACCCATCCTCCTCCTCCTATTTCTATAAGGTTGTATCTATCCCCACCCATCCACCCACTCCCACCTCCCCTCCCTTGAATTCCCCCTCACTGGAGCATCCAGCCTTCAAGGGACCAAGGCCCTCCTCTCCCACTGATGCCCAACAGGTCCATCCTCCTCTACAAATACAACTAGAGACATGGGTCCCTCCATGTGTGTTCCCAGGCTAGCTGTTTAGACCCAGGGAGCTCTGGTTGGTTGGTATTGTTGCTTTCCACATGGGACCACATGCCCCTTCAACTCCTTCACTCTTCTCTCTAACTCCTCTACTGGGAACCCTGTGATCAGTTTGATAGTTAGCTGTGACAATCTTCCTCTGTATATGTCAGCCTCTGGAAGTGCCTCTCAAGAGACAGGTATATCAGGCTCCTGTAAGCAGGCACTTCTGGACATTCACAACAGTGTTTGCATATGGTGATTACATCTGTGAGGGATCTCCATGTGGGGTGGTCTCTGGAAAGTCTCTCCTCCAGTTTCTGCCCCACACATTGGTCTCATATTTGCTCCTGTGAGTATTTTGTTACTCCTTCTATGAAGGACTGAAGCACCCACATTTTGGTCTCTCTTTTTCTTGGGCTTCATGTGGTTTGTGAGTTATGTCTTGGGTATTGTGAGATTTTGGGCTAATAACCACTTATCAATGAGTGCATACCATGTGTGTTCTTTTGTGATTGGGTTACCTCACACAGGATGATATTTTCTAGTTTCATCCATTTGCCTAAGAATTTCATAAATTCATTATTTTTAATACCTGAGTAATACTCCATTGTGTAAATGTATGCACATTTTCTGTATCCATTCCTCTGTTGAAGGACATCTGGGTTTTTTCCAACTGCTGGCTATTATAAATAAGGCGCTATGAACATAGTGGAGCATGTGTCCTTGATATATGTTAGAGCATCTCCTGGGTGGTCCAGGAGTGGTATAGCTGGGTCCTAGGTAATGCTATGTCCAATTTTCTGAGGAACTGTCAGACTGATTTCTAGAGCGGTTGCTTCAGCTTGTAATCCCACCAGCAGTGGAGGAGTGTTCTTCTTTCTCCATATCCTCACCAGTATCTGCTGTCATCTGAGTTTTTGATCTTAGCCATTCTGACTGGTGTGAGGTGGAATCTCAGGGTTACTTTGATTTGCATTTCCCTGTTGACTAAGGATGCTGAACCTTTCTTTAGGTGCTTCTTGGCCATTCGAGTTTCCTCCATCATTTCCTTCCATCAGTTGAGAATTCTTTGTTTAGCTCTGTACCCCTTTTTTGTAGGAGGAGCTAAGGTGGGCGGAGTTAGGAGAGGAAGAAGAAAAAGGAGGAGGAGGAAGCGGAGGGGGAAGAGGTGTGAGAGCAGGGCAGAGATGTAGAAGGATGGAAAGCCACACAGGTATGGAGAGCAGTGCAGGTAACTACTTTTATTTGGGTTACCTAATTGGGAAACAACTCTCTGTATGGTCATATTGTTATTGAGCTTTACCAAACATATAAAGCTTTTGATTAATCTTTAAATATTAGAGTTTCATTTTTTTCTACTGAGCCCACATCGATGGTAGATGGTCTGGGCAATGCCCAGCCTTGTGGAGACAGTGTGGAAGATTGGCAGAGCCATCTCCCACGCTGGTGTCTCATGGGTGGCAGGGCTTGTGTTTCTGGCTGGCGGTTTCTAGCTGTGGTGTGCACATGGCCTCTGGCTGAGAAACATGGTGGCTGAGCTAGGCAGAGCCACTGCAGCTTAGATAGTCGGCTTGACCAGTGGCCAATTTAAAATGATCTCCTGCAACATTTCAACATGATAAAGACTATATATAAGAAACCCATAGCCATAGCATTCTACATGGAGAAAAATTTGAAGAAATTCCATAAAATTAGGACTATGACAGGGCTGTCCGCTGTCTACACTGCCTACTAGTCTACTATTTCTTTTCCTTTCTTTTCCTTTCTTTTCCATTCTTTTCTTTTTCATGGCAACATGTCTTTATTTTATTAGGAAGGAAACAACAGAGCACCCCGTCCAGCCTCTTGACGGGCAATCCTCATGGGAACAAACTAAAAACCCAGTGAACACACTTTGTTCACCATCCCTTGTGGTGGTGTCTTCCTTATCAGGACACATAAATAAACCCCAGTGCACTGCTCATTCTTAACACATCACCCCCTCCAAAAAAACCATAACAGCTAAGTTGGACAGACAATTAAGTAGCCTTTCTGTATCTCTCAAATTCAAGGAACCTCAATTTCATAGCTGTTGCTGGAAGCTCCATAAATCTGGGAGCATGAGCATTTACTACACAAAAGCACTATAAAGAGCAAGGGATAATAGCAGAGGGGCAAGAATAAATAAAGAAAAAGGAGAAAAGGGGGACCCTAGAATTAACGTCTTTTCCCCTCTTGATGATGAAGCCTGGAAGATTTATCTAATATCTATCAAGAATACACTTTGTTGGTTGAGATGGGGATAGCCCCAGGGAAGTCCCTCACCAGGTTAAAGAGGAAGCAAGACAGATTGAGGGTGGTGTAGGATTCATGCTATAGTAGGAAGAGGACAAACTTTTCCATCTACTGTGACACAAAATGTAAACATGACAACTTAGACACCAACACTCCCTCAATCCTTCTCTGGTATATGTCACGCTATCTGGGTCAAAGTGATAGTGGAGTCCTTGTGTTTATCAAAGCGATTCATGGTCTTTAGGCTGCAGAGCATAGGTGAATATGAAAAGCATGAAGAAGGTGGTGAGCAGTCCCATCCGGATGCCCAGAGAGAAGCCAGCACAGTTGCTAGCATAGAAGAACTGTTCGCTAGTCACGTTGAAGGCCTGGATCTGTAAGTCATGAAGAGAAACCTGCCAGAATGAGGGCACGTTGGTCACAAGGAGATTGCCTTTCTTGCTCAGACTGCTGACATAGTGGAAAGAAAAGATGCTAGGTCTTGTGACTTGGGAAACATTGAAATGGGCAACAGAGACATTGCTGTGGATTTCAAGTCGTTCCATGGTAAACCAATACCAGGCAGATACTGGGTAGATGCAACTAGCCAGAATGAACTGGAATGTCACTGTTGCACCAAAGAGTGGCTCACAGGTCAGTGAAAACATGGCAGTGGAATCATTTCAGAAGAAGTTGGTCAAGTTACGATTCTCCAACCAAAGGTGAGGGAGGTCAAGTCTTCCCACACATCTTTGTATACCACAGAGTAGTTTGTGCCCAAAATAGGATTCTTGGGGCAGTGCCATTGTAACTCACAGGAGGATGGATCACAGGTAATGCCACTGAGTCTGACACCCAGTCACCATGGCTACACCACAGACCACTCTAGAAGGGCTGCAGTAAGAGCTGCGGTGTAAGGGAATCTTCAGACTTGAGTGTGCTTAGTACCTGTCCAATGACCTCATCCTTACCTATGAGGACCTCCCTGGGTGCCAACAGACTCGAGCTCTCTGTGTAGGGCAGATGGATGAGTAGCAGGGCAGGAAGGTGGCATTGAATTTCAGATCCTTTAGGGTAGCTAGATCTACATGCAAGGGATTAGCCCCAAGCTTCTTCTGTAGGTAAGTAGTCAGAGTGCTGATTGCATAGCAGTCCACATCAGGAGCACTGACCCGACCATGGGTCTGATTATTCGTGGGGTATCAAGGTGGACCTTCACCTGTAAAATAAACACGGGCGGGAGAAAGAACAGAGACCCTGCAGGAAGTTTTGTCAAGGTCTCTCTTTAATGGGGGAGCAGATTACAGATATACTCCCAGGTAAGGAAGGAGGGGAAACAAGGAAGGGGCCGGGGTCCCTGTCCAGGGCTATCCTACCATTGCAACGAGCCTCCAGGCAATGCCAGTCATTCCTTAAATTCTTGAGATCTGAGACAGGAGAACCTCCCTGACTAGGCTTCCCAAAACAGCAGGCAGTCTCCTGAGCTAGGCTCCTAACAGAACAGATTTTTTCTTATCAGTTTTTCCTAAAGGCGATTCACAATTTTCGTTAGCTGGGATGGTGGTCCAGGGCCCCCAACATCTCCCCCTTCTCTGTACAATGGGAAGAGGGGTGGTCTCGTACATCCCTGTCTTAGGCTAGTGATTGTGCCACACGTCTGTCTCCCAGGGAGGGGTGAGCCCCCTGTCTTAGGCTATGTGGGCTGCTTCCATCCCCAGCACCACGTACTCCTTTTCGGCTGCATTGGGCGTTGCCTCTGGGGAACGGGCCCTACACTATTCCCATCATTGGGGTGACTCACTGCCTCTCTCTGGGGTTGCAGTGGAACATGACAATCACCTATTCCTGTCATTGGGAACGTTGCTGTCAGACCCAAGATTCTATAGGAGACAACGGAGTTGTAACGGGGACTCTGGGGGCCGTTCATGGGTAGTCTCCGAGGGGCCGCCATCTGTGGGTTGACGGTCATCCCCTGGCTCTTCTGGCACCAGGCAATGGTAGTGGACAGAGACCGGCTTTCAAGTAGCTGCATCGACCTGTTCCTTAATGAAAGTTGTAAGTTTCCGAAAAACCCACAGCCCAAAAGAGATCGAAAGCAAAAATCCTATAAGAGGCCCTAATATGGAGGGTAACAGAGTAGTGAGCCAAGGAGAAGCAGAGAACCAATTACTGTACCAAGCCTCATTTCTATCTCTCTGCCTTTTTCTTTCTTCTAGGTTCTTGCGAACTCTCTCAATGCTATCTTGACCTAACTCAGTCTTATCTTTATAAAAGCAGCATTCTTCTTTTAAGACTGCACAGAGCCCTCCTTCTTTAAAAAGCTGAAAGTCTAGGCCATGACGATTCTGAAGCAGGACCTCTGAGAGAGAAACTACAGAATCTTTAAGATCACTGAGGCCCTCCTGTAGGTCAGCAATATCTCTGTCTACAGCCAGGCTTAACTGATGGAACTGTTGTTGGGAAGTAACCAGGGAGGCAATTCCTGTCCCGGCTCCGGTCGCACCAAGGCCCAGGAACACCGATAAGGTAATGGCGGCTACTGGTTCTCTTTTCACATGGTCTGGGCCCCCCAGAATATCTGAGGAGTCACATACCGTGAGGCAGGGGACCAAGCGAATCAGGACACAAAAATCATTATTCTTTACCAAAAGATCGGGCACAATGGAGGGGGTAATTCCGAAAGAACAAGCAAAATAGGTCTCATTCGGAGAAACTAAAAATTGAAAGGTGATGCTTGGATGGAGGGTCTCATTGCATATTGGAAGTAACTCCGGAGGGAGTCGTACTAGTGGTCCACAAATACAGAGTCCAACGCCCAACAAGTGACTCAAGGTTTGACCTGGGGAATCTTGAGTCTGGGGAAATTCCTTCCAACGTGTAAGGGTGGAATCATTAGTATAAAAATAATTGGAGGACAAAACAGCAATTCCTTCATAAAATGGAGGGGCAGAGGAAAAGCAGATCCAAGGTTCTTCATACCTGGAGGTATTAAGCATCATGGCAGTGGCATTAACCAGGCTGAGAAGGGTCTCACGAGTGGTGGGAAGTCTACGGGAAAGGGTTGCCAGGAATGGGGTAGAACCCTGGAAGGCAACAGCAGGGGACGCAGTAGGATCAGGCATAGCTTTGTGGCTTCTCCCCTGGGAGATCAAAAATCCGTTTGATCCCATTCCTGCAGGATTGGCACTATTGGGCAAGGATTTAACTAACTTTAATCTAAAAATAAGGCTGTAATCTGTCCCTTCCTTATATAATCAGAGTCCCCAGGCTGAAGCTCTGAAGGTCTGCCATTGATATTCTTTGCCCTTGGGTGTAAAAGAGACATTAAAAAAATTGCACCACCCTTAATGGGTGGCATTGGAGGAGCAGCCATAAGGTTCATTTTCATAATTGAAGGAAGGCTTAGGGCCCACCGAGATTGTGATCAAATCCCAAGAGGATTTGGGTTTCCAATAAGTGTTGCCAGCAGTTTCACAGCCCCAAGAGGCACAATAGAAGTCAGATTGGTATCCGCATAGGTGGCCAAGAGATCTATCCCTTTGATGTCTGGGGCAGAGATAAATACCTGCCTTTACTTCGTGGTCATAAAGATGATGAACTAAAACATTCCTGGTGCATCAGGAACCGCACCCAGGCCACGTCGTTCCTGGAGAACATTCCTCAGGAAGGACTGTGGGCCAGAAGGTGGAGGGCATTCCCCAGTCTGTGCCTGCCCCCATGGCCAGGGTGCAGAGATCTACAGTGAGATTGGGCCGCAAAGGTTGAGAACTATATCTCCTGCCTCATTAATACCCTGCCAGGTAAAATTATATAGCTGATGACCTGTTCGGTGGGATGAGTCTGTGCTCCAGGGGCATAGCAATCTCCAAAAAATCAGAAGAATTTCCCACATTGTACGCACGGTCCTGAAAGAGAGCACAAGAAGGAAATTCTCAGGAGCCACCCTGGGTGGGGTTAAAAGGCTTAATCAGGTGATCAGGCAGCCATCTGGCATTTTGTGCCTGGGAGTCAAAAACACAAGCATATCTTTTTACTGGGTCAGGCCCCTGCCACTTGTTTAACAGGGGATCCTTATGTTTAGTAGTAGGGTGCCAAAAGTGTCCGAATTTAGAAAATGGAGAACATTTCTAGGAGAACCCTTCTGGGGGTATAACTCTCATTTTTTTGTTCTTTAAAGGCCAATTTTTTAGAGTTCTTTTAAAACCAGGGCAAAAGCACAGTAGCTGGTCTTCCCAGACTCAGAGATTTATGAAGATATTATTTTAAAGTTCCATGATATCTGTTTTATAATAACTTGTCCTTGAGGATTATGAGGAATCTTTGTAATATGGGTAATATTAAATTGTCAACAAAACATTTCAAATGTCTGACTGCAATAGCCAGCCAGTTCCATATTCTCTCTTAATCTGATATGGAACACCAAGCATAGAAAGATGATGTAGGCAGTAACTAATTATACTTTTAGTTGCTTCTCTTGTTAAAGCAGTTGCAACTATAAAGCCTGAGAAAATGTCAAGTCACATGTACATGTTTTAATTTTTTTAAAATCAGAAATGAATAACATCTACTTATCATAATTGATTAGGTATAAGTCTTCAAGAATTAACACCATTATGAAAAAATTGAGGATACAAGTTTTTGCAATTTGACTTGCACAATCTCGAGAAATACCAAATTATTGTCTCAAGGTATTACTATTTTGATGATATAAAGAATAAGATGGTATGGCCAATTGTTTTTGTAAGGCTGTAATTTATCTCATATATAAATTTGTTATGGCATTTTTCTGGGGTCCAGGCAATCTAGCATGAGCTCTTAAATGTCTTATAAAGTCAAGGAAAATTATATGTTTCTTAAATTAAGCTGTATTTGTAAAATTTGAGAATTAGCAATATCTAAAAAAGGAACAAATTTAAGCAGTTTATAAACCATGAGCTATATATTGGCTATGAGTATACAAACTGAAGGCTTGATTTTTCAGCATTTCAAACAGTGGCTACAGCACTTAATTCAATTATTTGTGCTGAAGCAGGGGGAAACTTAAGAAAATGAACATGTGATCTAATTACATATACTGCCTTTTCAATAGATGAGGCATCTGTAAATGAAGTAAACATCTTTTTTATGGGCTGCATGTAAATCTATAGGAAATACAAAGGCATGGCATAGAGAAAAACTTAAACAACTTGTCTTATGGATAATGATTATCAAATTTGCCTTGAAAGTTTGTCATGTAATAGGCCAAATATCATTATTTTTAATAACTAACTTAATTTCTATTTGGAATAAGGAATTAACATTTTATCTAAAATATTTTCAGGATTTTATCTTATAATCTTGTATTAACACTGCAATAGTTTTATAATAGGATGTTCAAACTTTACTTGCAGATGAAGAAAGATGAATCTACATTAATGGTTTCTCTTGCCAAAAGGCTGCTTGTGAGCACATGAGTAGCAATAACTCAAACAACCAACAATTGATCACAGTCTATATAATTTATCTTTTGATAACTAACAGCTTACTCTATTTTCTACAAAGCTATCTATCTCTCATCAGTTAATTGTCGGGGGGGATTAGGATTTGCATCCCCCTTGAGAATATCAAATAGAGGTTTAAGTTCTCCTATGGTAAGCTTAAGATGAGGTTTTATCCAATTAATATCTCTTAACAACTTTGAGAATCATTAAAAGTAAAATTTTTTTGTATGTATACCTGCAAGCCAGAAGAGGGCGCTAGATCCCATCACAAATGGTTGTGAGCCACTATGTAGTTGCTGGGAATTGAACTCTAATATTTTTAGTTGTGAGCCTAGCCTTTAACGGCTAAGCCATCTCTCTAGCCCCAACTATCTATTTTTATTGGAATTTTCTGTGTCACAATCTGCTTAAAATATAACTGAGATCCCAAATATTGAAAAGATATTGTCTTTGAATCTTTTCTGGAGTAACAAGCACTTTAAGATTTTAAAGCTCTCTTTATTAGAGCAAAAGCTTGCAGAAAAACTCTTTTTGAGAGATCAGCTAATAAAATACACAATGAATAATATACACTGAAAGATTTAAATGTTTAACCTTTTGTATTAAAGCAACAACAAAATCTTTTTCATATAATGTAAGGCTATTATTAACCATTTCTTGAGGCAAACCTTTCCAATGATAGCACTTCATGGGCTCTCAAAAATTACAAGCAAATTCACTTAGTATAAACCTCTCTCTCGCCTTTATCAGGATGTAAAGGAACAATATAAAAACAATCTTTTAAATCTATAATAATTTTATATGCATAATTTTAATTCCACCAGGATAATCTTCTATAACTCCTGGCCCCTAAACTCAAACTCATGAATTTTGGGCCTGAGGCTAAGACCTCCTCCCCCAAGGAACAAGCAAGGCAATCAACAAATTCCAGAAAACACCTTTCAAGGGGCTGGTTAGGACAAAAGGAATGTCTCACCCAAGCTTCTGCTGGAGCCCAGTCTGCATTGTTTTAATTTAAATGTAAATGTTCTTAATCTCAGCCTGTTTTCTGAGGCCTGGCAAAAAGATTACCTTTTTTGCAGGCCTGCACTGTATCACAGCTGTTTTAAATACTTTTATTTAACTTTATTTGCTCTATCTTCTTTTTTATAAACATGGACGAATCAGAAAATCTCAAACTCACGACTGAACTGCCAACTGTAGCCAATGGAATACTGGCTGTTTAACTATATTTTTAAATCTCTTTTGCAACATTAGAGTGTAACCATGATTTTGAGAAACAAACCCAAAAGCAAAAACAATGTAAACAATCTATTTTCTCTAAAATCAACATCAAGTGGATTACTTTTATGTTATGAAGTTTGGCTGTCCATTCTTATGCGCAGCTTTTAATAACTCTTAAAGAGACATTGTTTTAAATCTTATCTTTTATATATCTGGTTTCTGAATGACTCTAATCCTGAGTAACCAGTTTTAAGCCAACTTTCTGTTGCCAAAGTTGCAAATTTTTAATCATACCCAATAACTTATAGGCAATAATTTATAACCAAGACATGCAGAACATTTTTATAGTTTTAAAACCAGTCAGAAACAAATGAAGTAAATGCACATCTTATATACTTTTATCCAAACGAGATTTTCTTTTCCTAGCTGTAATTTTAAGAGAAAAGCAGCTTGTCACCTGCTGAACCCAATAATCATATTCACAGATTTTTCTAGGAGAAACGAACCATCAGCTCCTTATCATAGAAGCTAAAAACAACCCTTATTAGCCCCTTTAAGGGCTGCTTTTACAACAATGAGACTGTGGCAGGGCTTCTCCATGCTAGACTAGACTCCTAACCACAGGTGCAGGGCTCCAAAGGCCGATTGAAACTTCTTTTGTACTATTTCTTTTCTCTCTCTTTCCCTCTCCTTCTGAAACTAGTTAAAAACTGAATCAAGGGCTGAAAAACCAGCAGATAAAGTTTTAACCATCTTTCTTATAAACATGAAAAGATGGGACAATATTTAAGCAACGAAACGAAAACGGACAATTGACACACACTGGACAGATCGGAGCTCCAATAGACAGAGAAAACAGAACTGAGGATCTCTCCCTTTTGAGCCAGAGAAAAATGCAGGATGTCTCCTGATTTTCTGCTGCTCCTAGCAGGGCTCTAAGATAGCCTTTTCCTCTTCTCTTTGTTAACATTGCTGGAGAGTGGACGACTCTTTTAGTAGCCCTTTCTCTCCCTCATCTTAAAAATCTTTCTTTTTTACCCTGACTCCCCTATCCCTGATGAGGCCTTAAAGCCTTTAATAAATTTCTCTTCCTTAGACAATGGCCCATGTTAATGGGACTGCAAATGACTTACCACTCCTCTGGGCTCCTGCAGGCGACAGGAGTCTTCGGAGACTCAATAATGTTTTTTCGGCCGACTTCACTTCTGTTGATGCAGTCGATGAGGGTCCATACTTTTGCTCCACGTGGGCGCCACCTGACCCGACCCACGGGTCTGATTATTCGTGGGGTATCAAAGTGGACCTTCACCTGCAAAATAAACACGGGCAGGAGAAAGAATGGAGACCCTGCAGGAAGTTTCGTCAAGGTCTCTCTTTAATGGGGGAGCAGATTACAGATATACTTCCAGGTAAGGGAGGAGGGAAACAAAGAAGGGGCCTGGGTCCCTGTCCAGGGCCATCCCACTGTCGCAACGAGCCTCCAGGCAATGCCAGACATTCCTTAAATTCCTGAGACCTGAGACCAGAGAACCTCCCTGACTAGGCCTCCCAAAACAGCAGGCAGTCTCCTGAGCTAGGCTCCTGACAGAACAGATTTTTTCATAGCAGTTTCTCATAAAGGCGATTCACAATTTTCATTAGCTGGGATAGTGGTCCAAGGCCCCCAACAGAGCACCAGTGAGGAGAATGCCAAGACTAGGGTATTCTCCAGGTTAGAAAAGGCATGGTCCTACCTATTTCCAAACACACCACCATATGCTGTGAAATCCTCAATGCTTAGCTGTAGCAGGAGGTATTAGAATGGAGGCATCTGGCTACTCCCGGCTTAGCCTCCACGTTCCTGCACTAATACTGGCTACTGGTGACTGCCTGGTCCCAGCTGGGTGTTCTCTGGGCTTCTCTCTCTCTAGCTTACCCCCTTTAGTGACCAGTCGCCGTGCTTTTAGCTCCAATTCTATCTTCCCTGAAGCCAATAGTTTCTTCATAGCCGTAACCACTCAGTTGTTGGTGGACCCAATGCACTGCAGGAACAGAAGCACATTGCGAGGGCCCAGCTCCAGCGCAGGGTCTAAGTAGGTAGAAAGTTGCATATCACTGGTGATATGGTCCTCATATGTGTTGGCCACAGGAGCCCACAGGTCCCACTGTTGGTGCCATCATAGCCTTAGCCTTGTGCCTGGGCCTCCAAGGCCACTGCAGATTAGATGAACCTATACTCCATTTCAATACAGTACTCTAAGAACTAGTGAGGACACTAAGACAAGAGAGGAAATTGAATGAATAGAAGCAAGAAAAGAAGGCAAGCTCTCCTTTTTTAGAGATAAGGTGATATTGCACATAAAAAGTCACAAATTCCACCAGAAAACATCTAAAAATAACATTTTCAAAATCATGGCAGGTTATAAAATCAATGAACAAACTCAACAGCATTTTTATATACAAATAATAAACATACTACAAATGAGATCATGGAATCACTCCCATTCACTAGATCTTCAAAAAATAATCTAGGACTAAACTTAACAATGAAGGTGAAAAACCTGTACAATGAAAAGTTTAAATCTCTGAAATAAAAGGTCAAGACACTAGAGGCTGAAAGGTCTTTCATAATCATGAATTGGTAGAATTAGTATTGTGAGAATGGCCATCTTATCAAAAGCAATTTAGAGATATTTCGTAATTCCAATCAAAAGTCTCATGATGTCCTACATGGGAAGAGGAAAAAAGACCCTAAAATTCATATGGAACCACAAAAGATCCAGGACCACTAAAGCAATCCTGAATGAAACAAATACTGTTGGAGGTATTATCATAGCAGATTTCAAGTATATTACAGAGATATATCAATAAAAAATGGTACCAGCACAAAACAGACATATAGAGCAATGGAATAAAATATATGTCCCCAATGAATGCAATGCTGCCAATTTTGTATTTGGTATACATGTGATGAACCTACACTTGAAAAAAAATAGCATCATCATCAAATGGTACTAGGATTACTGGGTGTTCACAGAAGAGTAAATTAGACCCACATCTATCTCCCTGCACAAAAATAAACTCCAAATTGATCAAAGACATCATTGGTTACCTTCTACAACCTGAAAATCTCCTCACTGAAGACACTACACTTATTTATATCACTGAACTTGGAGAAATTGAGCTGGTGCCCAACTAGAAGTTTCACTCCTACTGAGTAGCTGGTACCAGTAGTGCTGGAAGATACTTTACGTGGTATTGGATGAGAAAAGTCATCATCAATTTCAGCCAGATGCAAACTCTGTGATCTACAAAAGCAACATACAAATGATATATGCTGGTATAATATTGGTGAAATGTTAAGGGAGTAACTTTTTTTTTTTATTGAATTTAAGGTCTATTCCATGAAATGGAACCCATACCTGACAGTGGGAAATTATTCAAGAATCTGAGACTGTGGACCTAGGGGAAAACCTACTACTATTACTCTGTTAAAAGCATAGCAATAGAATGACTCTTAATGACCTACTGCTATACCCATAGATCACATCGGAGCATTGCTCAAGCTTCATCAGAGAAGCATCCTAATGTAGTAGATGATAATTAATGCAGAGACCCACAACTGGAAGAAGAGCAGAGAATGAGAGACTTTGAAGCATTCATCCCTCAATGGGAGGTTTCTATCAAACCTCTCCCCTCAAGGCTCAGGGGCCTGGGCAAATGAAGAAGTAGAAAGATTGCAAGAGCTAGAGGCAGTGAATGATTCCAAGAAAACAGTGTCTTTCAGGCACAACAGGTGTGATATATGTATTATATTATATATATATAACCACAGAGATTGAGAGAGCAGGCAAAAAAACCTACACAAGTTCAAATAAAACAAAACCTTGGAATTGACAAGGGGAAGTAGATAGAAAGTCCCATCACTAACTAAACAGCTGTTTACAATTGATACCTGCTAGGAAAGAGAATATCAATTTTCTCAGAGTGTTGCTGGATGTATTAACCATACCCCAGAGCAGGCCCATGTCCAGGAATAGCTGACCAACACAAAATGAACTCTGTGTGTATGTGTGTGCATGCATGCATATGTGTGCATGTGCATGTGCGTGTGTGTATGTGTGTGTGTGTGCTGTTCATTCATTCATTCTTTATTTGCTTTTTGGATCTTCTTGGCTTTTCATTTGGTTTGCTTGTTTGTTTATTTTTGCCTTTTTGAGAGAAGGAGCAAGCCCATAAATTTCAGTGTGCAGAGAGACAGAAGGAAAGGGTCTGGGATTGGGTGGAAGCAACATGGTCTAAATATACAGCACAATTTTTTGAAAATTAAAAACCTCATTGTAAAACTTAAAATACTGAAACTTCTAGAAGAAAACATAAGGAGTATCCTATAGGAGCAGAAAAGGACTTTTTGGTCAAACTCCATCTGATCAGTAATTAAAGTTAAGAATTGATCAAAGAGACCTCAAAAAACAGTAAAAGCAACAATCAATGGAATGAATACTCAGCTGTACTTCTGATAGAGAATTTATATCCAGAATGCACAAAAATACAAAAAGGTCTAGAAAACTAATGCTTCATTGGTCTGAACAGAGAGTTTTTAAAAGACAAAAATGGCTAAGAAATATCTCAAAAAGCATTCAACATTTTAAGAAATTGGGAAATCCAATTTATAACTACTATGAGAGCTAATATTATCATATCAGAAAACTAAGATCAGGAAACAACTGACAGTAAATGCTACTGAGGATGTGACAGAGAAAGAGGAACTCTCATTTGCTATTTATGGGACTACAAATTGATGCAGTCCCTCTGGAAATCAGTGTGGAGATTCTCAAAGTACTGATCCTTGGCATGCACCCTAAGAACTTGACATTCTGTTCTGTAGCTAACTGGGACAGCCATGATCATTCTACGTTATATAAATAAGCTACTATATTAGTAATTATTCCATAGCTGTAATGATACTTTATGTACAAAGTAACATATGGAAGGGAGAGGGATTTTTTTGTCTTATGGTTCCAGAGGGATAATAGTCTATCCTGGTGGGGAGGTATGAGAACAAGCATCAAACATGTTTAGCAGGAACAAGTTTCTGAGTGTTCACATCTTCAAATTGCAAACCAGAAGCATGGAGAGTAAACTGGATGTAAATGAGGCTTTTAAATATGAAAGCACACCTCAAGTGATCCACCTTTTCTAGCAAGGCTGTGCTACATAAACCTACCCAAACAGTGCCAACAACTGAGAACAATGTGTTCAAATACTCAAGTCTATTGGAGACATTTCTTATTCAAACCACCTTATCTATAAAATGGAAACAACCTAAACATCTTTCAATGGATGAATAGACAAATAAAATGCAATACATACATTTAGTGGAAAATTATTTAGCTTCAAAGAAAAAGGAAATCATGGAATTTGTAGCTTAATGAATAGAACTAAACTGAATTTCACTGAGTGAAGCAACTTAGGCCCAGAAAGACAAATGCCATATGATCTCTCTTATTTGTGGATCCTAACTGTGCACTTTTGGATGTGATTATATATCCTATATTTAAAAAGAGGAGGTAAGGAGCTCCAGAGAGTAATATAATAGAATACAGGTTCAGTGGTGGAAGAAATGGAGAAATGGGAGGGCAATGCTGAGGGAGTTGGGTATAGAAGGTATAAAGAACACTCAAGATGATTGAAAAAAAAAAAAAAAAAACCACAGGGAAACACTGAAAATATAGGAGCCAGAAGAACTAAGTTGGGACTGAGTTTCAATTCATATCCTTGAGGACTAGCATTCATAGTATTAGAATAATCTGTGCAAGCTCCCAAGGGAGAAAAGCAATCAGTAGTTTTGTCAAGCTATAAAGCTTATGAAACACAACAATGACCATGGCAAAATAAACTAAGTATTTAATAGTAGCACTATGTCTTTGGGGTAACCAGTAGTCACCTAGTTGAATTTTAGTCCTGTAAGTAGAAGGGAACTCATGTCTGGTACTTTAAATCTACTCAACTACTTGTGGCTGATGAGGTCATGTATCAGGAAAAATATTTACTTTAGTAAATATTTTTTTAGTAAAAATGATCACTTTAGTAAAGCAGTATAATATTTAACTTCTTTCTAACTATCTATCCTCATATACATAAATAAACATAGCTCTCAACATACATATAGGTATATATAGAAACATATATCCATCTTTGTCACCTTGCACAAAGCTAAAGCCCAAATGGATCAAGGACCTGAACATAATACCAGATATATTGAATCTAATAGAAAAGAAAATTGGAAAGAGCCTCAAAGTCATTGGCACAGGGGAAAATTTTCTAAACAGACCACCAGTGGTGCATACTCTAAGATCAAGAATTGATAAATGGGACCTCATGAAACTGGAAAGCTTCTGTAAAGCAAAAGATTTTAATTTTTTATTGGATGTTTTATTTATTTACTCAATTGTTGATTTTAGAGCCTAAGCCATTGGTGTTCTGATCAGGGAATTTCTCACTGTGCCAGTCAAAATTTCTGACTGAGAACTGTTCCTGTCTAAAACAAGTGTAGGGACAAAATGGAGAAGAGACTGAAGGAAAGGTGGTTCAATGACGGGCCCAACTTGTGATCCATCTATGGGAAGGCACCAAGGCCTGACACTATTACTGATGCTATGATGGGTTTACAGATGGGAGCCTGGCATGGCTGTCCCCTGAGAGGTCCTACCAGCAGCTGACTGAGACACACACAGATACTTACACTCAACTATTGGACTAAAGTCAGTGACCCCTATGTTTGAATTAAGGGAAGGATTGATGAAGCTGAAGGGGAGAGTGATCCCACAGGAAAACGAGCAATCTCAACTAACTAGACTCCAGGGATCTCCCAGAGACTGAGTCACCAACCAGGAGCATACCTGGGCCAGTTTGAGGCCCCTGGTACAAATATAGCAGAGGTAGGCCTGGTCAGGCCTTAGTGGTAGAAGATGTGCCTATCCTTGAGGGACTCGAGGCCCCATAGAAGGGTGAGTCCTGGTGCGGGGGAAGCACCTTCTCAGAGGCAAGTGGAGGAGGAGTGGGATGATTAACTGTGGGAAGTGCACATGAAGGGGGGCAACAAAGGGAATGTAAATAAATAAAATAATAAAAATTGAAAAAAAGAATAAACAAGGGAAATGTTCTTTAATGGCAATGTGTTTGTGTGTCAAATTGGCAAGTGATCATATATGTTGATTATTTTTTGTCTACTTGACATAAATTATAGTCACTAGAATTAGCCTCATTGGATTAGCCTATGGCATATCTATGTGACATTTTCTTGACTAATGAGTGATGTGGGAGGGTCCAATAGGTGATTGTATTCCTGGGCAGGTGGTCCTAGTTTGCAGATGAAAGCAAATTAAGCAATTCATGGAAAGCAAGCAAGTACAATACATTCCTTCATGGTCTCTGGTTTAGTTCTTGCCTCTAGTTTCCTGCTTTAAAATCTTGTCTTGGCTCCACAGAATGATCGATTATAATTTGTATACAAGGTAATCCTTCTCTTTTCTAAATTGCTTTTAGTTATGGGTTTTACTATATTAACAGGAAATATATCACAGGCATGGACCGTCATGCTCTTCTATTTCATTTTATGAAACATGATCTTACTGTGTATCCAAGCTCCCTTGAAATTCTGATTCTTCAGTCCCACGTTTCAGGTTCTGGTATTATAGATATATTCTAATATGCATAGTTCCTTTTGGCTGGGGCAGACAGGTAGCTGGTCTGCTCCTGTGGAGACACCTGATCCTGAGCCATCCTAGAGGAGCCACTACACTCAGAGCAGAGGGTAAGAAACCTCCCCCACTACCCCATGCCCCAGAGTTACAACTGGGACTCAAGCCTGCTCAGGAACCATCAGGCACCCAAACCCTACCCCTCCAGAATACCACTTCCCTTCTGCCCTGAGCCTGGTCCTTTTGGCTGGGGCAGACACATAGCTGGTCTGCTCCTGTGGCAATACCTTAACCTAAGCTATCCTAGAGGAGCCACTGCACTCAGAAGCAGAGGCCTGGTCCTTCTGGCTGGGGAAAACACATAGCTGGTCTGCTCATGTGGAGACACCTTATCCTGAGTCATCCTAGGGGAGCTGCTGTACTCAGAGCTGCAGGATTTCAGGATCCCCAAGGCGGCCTGAGTCCCAGGAGTTCTTCCTCCCAGGAGCTTAGGATTACAGGAACACAGAGACATCTGGACTCTGAGGAGTTCTGACACAAGCAAGATAACTGAAAAGAGAGACTCCAGTCAGACACAGTGAGCACAGGTAACACTAGAGTCAATCAGATGGCAAAAGGCAAGCGCAAGAACACAAGCAGTAGAAACCAAAGTTACTTGACATCATCAGAACCCAGTTCTCCCACCATAGCAAGCCCTGGATACCCCATCACACAGGAAAAACAGGATTCAGAATTAAAATCAGTTCTCATGATGATGATAGAGGATTTTAAGAAGGACATAAGTAACTCCCTTAAAGAAGTACAAGAGAACACAGCTAAACAGGTAGAAAACATTAAAGAGGAAACACAAAAATCCCTTAAAGAATTGCAAGAAAACTCAACCAAACAGGTGAAGAAATTGAACAAAAACCATCCAGGATCTAAAAATGGAAATAGAAACAATACAGAAATCTCAAAGGGAGACTACTCTGCAGATAGAAAACATAGGAAAGAGATCAGGAGTCATAGACGCAAGCATCACCAACAGAATACAAGAGATAGAAGAGAGAATCTCATGTGCAGAAGATACCATGGAAAACATTGACACAACTGCCAAAGAAAATGCAAAATTCTAAAAGCTCCTAACCCAGAACATCCAGGAAATCCACGACACAATGAGAAGACCAAACCTAAGGATAATAGGTATAGAAGAGTGTGAAGATTCCCAAGTTAAAGGGCCAGTAAATATCTTCAACAAAATTATAGAGGAAAATTTCCCGAACCTAAAGTACGAGACACCCATAAACATACAAGAAGCCTACAGAACACCAAACAGACTAGGTCAGATAAGAAATACCTCCCGTCACATAATAATCAAAACATCAAATGCACAAAACAAAGAAAAAAATACTAAAAGCAGTAAGGTAAAAAGGTCAAGTAACATATAAAGGCAGACCTATAAGAATTACACCAGACTTCTCACCAGAGACTATAAAAGCCAGAAGATCCTGGACTGATATCATACAGACCCTAAGGGAGCACAAATGCAGCCCAGACTACTATACCCAGCAAAACTCTCAATCACTATAGATGGAGAAACCAAGATATTCCATGACAAAACCAAATTTGCACAATATCTTTCCATAAACCCAGCACTTCAAAGGATAATTGATGGAAAATGCCAACACAAGGAAGGAAACTACAACCTAGAAAAAGGAAGGAAGTAATCTTCCAACAACCCCAAAAGAAGATAGCTACACAAACATAATTCCACCTCTAATAACAAAAATAATAGGAAGCAACAATCATTTTTCCTTAATATCTCTTAGCATCAATGAACTCAATTCTCCAATAAAAAGACGTAGACTATCAGACTGGATACATAAACAGGACCCAGAATTTTGCTGCATACAGGAAACGCACCTCAGTGACAAAGACAGACACTACCTCAGAGTAAAAGGATGGAAAACAATTTTCCAAGCAAATGGTCCCAAGAAACAAGCTGGAATAGCCATTCTAATATAAATAAAATCAATTCTCAACCAAAAGTAATCAAAAGTGATATGGAAGGACACTTCATATTCATCAAAGGAAAAATCTACCAGGATGAACTCTCAATTTTGAACATCTATGCTCCAAAGGCAAGGGCACCCACATACATAAAAGAAACTTTACTAAAGCTCAAAGCACACATTGCACATCACACAATAATACTGGGGGATTTTAACACCCTGCTCTCTGCAATGGACAGATCATGGAAACAGAAACCAAATAAAGACACATTGAAATTAACAGAAGTTATGAACCAAATGGATTTAACAGATATCTATAGAACATTTCATCCTAAAGCAAAAGAATATTCCTTTTTCTCAGCACCTCATGGTACCTTCTCCAAAATAGACCATATAATTGGTCAGAAAAGAGGCCTCAACAGATACAAAAAGATTGAAATAATCCCTTGAATCCTATCAGATCACCACGGACTGAGACTAGTCTTTAATAATGATAAAATCAATTTAAAACCCAAATGCATGTGGAAACTGAACAATGCTCTACTCAATGATGACTTAGTCAAGGAAGAAAAATAAAGAAAGAAATTAAAGACTTTTTAGAATTTAATGAAAATGAGGAAATATCATACCAAAACTTGTGGACTCCATGAAAGCAGTGCTAAGAGGAAAACTCATAGCTCTAAGTTCCTACAAAAAGAAATTGGAGAGAGCACACATTAACAACTTGACAGCACACCTGAGAGCTCTAGAACAAAAAGAAGCAAATACACCCAAGAGGAGTACATGTCAGGAAATAATCAAACTCAGGGCTGAAATCAACCAAGTAGACACAGAAAGAACTATATAAAATATCAACAAAACCAGGAATTGGTTCTTTGAGAAAATCAACAAGATAGATAAACCATTAGCCAGATTAACCAGAGGGCACAGAGACAGTATCCAAATTAATAAAATCAGATCTGAAAAGGGAGACATAACAACAGAAACTGAGGAAAGTCAAAAAAAATCATCAGATTCTACTACAAAAGCCTATACTCAACAAAACTGGAAATCTGGATGAAATGGACAATTTTTTAGACAGATACCAGGTACTAAAGTGAAATCAGGAGCAAATAAACCATCTAAACAGTCCCATAACCCCTCAAGAAATAGCAGCAGTCATTAAAAGTCTCCCCACCAAAAAAAGCCCAGGACCAGATGATTTTAGTGCAGAGTTCTATCAGACCTTCAAGGAAGACCTAATATCAATTCTCTTCAAACTCTTCCACAAAATAGAAACAGAAGGAAAACTACCCAATTCATTCTATGAAGCTACAATCACACTCATACCTAAACTTCACAAAGACCCAACAAAGAAAGAGTACTTTAGACCAATCTCCCCTGTGAATACCAATGTAAAAATACTTAATAAAATTCTAGCTAACCGAATCCAAGAACACATCAAAACAATCATCCATCATGATCAAGTGGGCTTTATCCCAGGAATGCAGGGATGGCTCAATATTCAGAAATCCATCAATGTAATCCACTACATAAACAAAGTCAAAGAAAAAAAACCACATGATCTGATGCTGAGAAAGCATTTGACAAAATTCAACATCCCTTCATGGTAAAAGTCTTGGAAAGATTAGGAATTCAAGGCCTATACCTAAACATAGTAAAAGCAATATACAGCAAACCAGTAGCCAACATCAAACTAAATGGAGAGAAACTTGAAGCAATCCCACTAAGATCAGGGACTAGACAAGGCTGCCCCCTCTCTCCCTACCTATTCAATATAGTACTAGAAGTCCTAGCCAGAGCAATTAGACAACAAAAAGAAGTCAAAGGAATACAGATAGGAAAGGAAGAAGTCAAAATATCACTATTTGCAGATGATATGATACTATGCTTAAGTGACCCCATAACTTCCACCAGAGAAATCCTAAACCTGATAACTTCAGCAAAGTGGCAGGTTATAAAATCAACTCAAACAAATCAGTAGCCTTCCTCTATGTGAAAGATAAACAGGCTGAAAAAGAAATGAGGGAAATGACACCCTTCACAATTGTCACAAATAATGTAAAATACCTTGGTGTGAATCTAACCAAGCAAGTGAAAGATCTGTATGACAAGAACTTCAATTCTCTGAAGAAAGATATAGAAGAAGATCTCAGGAAATGGAAAGATCTCCCATGCTCATTGATCGGCAGGATTAATATAGTAAAAATGGCCATCTTGCCAAAAGCAATCTACAGATTCAATGCAATCCCCATTAAAATACCAACTCAGCTGGGCGGTGGTGGCTCATGCCTTTAATCCCAGCACTTGGGAGGCAGAGGCAGGTGGATTTCTGAGTTCTAGGCCAGCCTGGTCTACAGAGTGAGTTCCAGGATGGCCAGGGCTACACAGAGAAACCCTGTCTCAAAAAACCTAAAAACAAAACAAAACAAAACAAACAAACAAAACAAACAAAACAAAACAAATAAAATACCAACTCAACTCTTCACAGAGTTAGAAAGAGAAATTCTCAAATTTATTTGGAATAACAAAAAACCCAGGATAGTGAAAACTATTCTCAACAATAAAAGACCTCCTGGAGAAATCACCATCCCTGACCTCAAACTGAGCAATAGTGATAAAAACGGCATGATATTGGTACAGAGACAGGCATGAAGATCAGTGGAATAGAGTTGAAGACCAAGAAATGAACCCACACACCTATGGCCATTTGATCTTTGACAAAGGAGCTAAAACCATCCAGTGAAAAAAAAGACAGTATTTTCAATAAATTGTGCTGGTTCAACTGGAGGACAACATGCAGAAGAATGCAAATTGATCCATTCTTATCTCCTTGTACAAAGCTCAAGTCCAAGTGGATAAAGGACCTTCACTTAAAACCAGATACACTGAAACTAATAGAAGAGAAGGTGGGGAAGACCCTCGAATACCTAGACACAGGGGAAAAGTTCCTGAACAGAACACCAATGGCTTATGCTCTAAGATTAAGAATTGACAAATGGGACCTCATAAAATTGCAAAGTTTCTGTAAGGCAAAGGATACTGTCAATAGGACAAAAAGGCAACCAACAGATTGGGAAAAGATCTTTACCAATCCTACATCCGATAGAGGATCAATATCCAATATATACAAAGAACTCAAGAAATTAGACTCTAGACAACCAAATAACCCTATTAAAAAATGGGTGTGAGCTAAACAAAGAATTCTCAACTGAGGAAATGCGAATGGCCAAGAAGCACCTAAAGAAATGTTCAGCATCCTTAGTCATCAGGGAAATGCAAATCAAAACAACCCTGAGGTTCCACCTCACACCAGTCAAAATGGGTAAGATAAAAAACTCAGGTGATAGTAGATGCTGGCGAGGATGTGGAGAAAGAGGAACACTCCTCCATTGTTGGTGGGATTGCAAGATGGTGCAACCACTCTGGAAAACAGTCTGGTGGTTCCTCAGAAAATTGGACATATCACTACCTGAGGACCCAGCTATACCACTCCTGGGCATATACCCAGAAGACGCTCTAACACATAACAAGGACATATGCTCCACTATGTTCATAGCATCTTTATTTATAATAGCCAGAAGCTGGAAAGAACCCAGATGTCCTTCAACAGAGGAATGGATACAAAATGTGGTACATTTACACAATGGAATATTACTCAGCTATTAATAATAATTTATTCATGAAATTCTTATGTAAATGGATGGAACTAGAAAATATCCTGAGTGAAATAACCCAATCACAAAGGAACACACATGGTATTTGTCAGGGGCAGCCCTACTTTTACACTGAAGGCCTAAAATCAGCCATAGGCCTAAAATCAGCAGTGGGCCTGACATACATACCTGCTAGCACCAAGTCTTGGGTCTCTGTGGAAAAACACTGAAACAGATATCTACAAGCTATTGTAAACAAGCAGCTTTGGTGGAAAATTGCCAGGCTGAATACATAGACCTTGCAGTTAGGTAGCCTTGGTGGATAGTACCAACTTAGGTAAGGACAAGTGAATCATAGTTAGAGTCATAGTGACATGTCCCCTGAACCTTCATCCCCCTGATACCTGTTCTGGAAGATATCTGTACTCCCCCTGAATACCCACATTCCTGCATCATCCCCTTACCCACATCCTGCCTTTTTGTGTATATAACCTGTGTGTGAAAAAGCAAAAATGGCGATCTGATCAGACTATAGACAGATCGTCACTTCTTTGCATCGGTCTGTCCCCCACTTTCTCTTTCAGGTGATCTCCCTGGACCTCTGTTTAATGCCCTGCTGTCAGGACAGGTATTCACTCACTGATTATTGGATTTGAGCCCAGAAGCTTGAAATACCCATGATTCAACTCAGAGACCACATAAAGCTCATGAAGAATGAAGACGAAGTGGGGATGTGTGGCTTCAGTCCTTCTTAGAAGGAGTAACAAAATACTTAAGGGAGCAAATATGCATACAAAGTGCAGGACAGAAACTGAAGGAGGGGTTGTCTGCAGTCCATTCCACCTGGGTATCCATTCCATGTGCAGTCACCCAAGGAAGACACTGATGTGGATGTTAGGCGGTGCATGCTGACAGGAGCCTGACATAGCTGTCTCCTTAGAAGTCTGCAAGAGTTTGACATATTCAGAAGCAGATGTTCCAGCTAACTATTAAACTGATCATGAGGTTCCCAATGGAGGAGTTAGAGTGAAGACTGAAAGAGTTGAAAGGGTTCACGACCCCATGAGGAGAGCAACAATACCAACCAACCAGAGCCCTCAGAGTCTAAACCACTAGCCTGGGAGCACTTAGGAAGGGACTCATGGCTCCAGCTATATATGTAATGGAAGTATAGGTGGGAGAAGAGATCCTTGGTCCCATGAAGGCTGGACGTCGTGTGTGGGGGAATTCGAGGGTGAGGAGGTGAGGTGTGGGTGCACACCCTCATAGAAGCAGGAGGAGGGAGGATGGCATAGGGGGTTCCTGGGAGGGAGGGGGGAAAATGGGGTAAGGGGAGAACATCTGGAATGTAAATAAAATATCCAATAAAAAAAGAAAAAATAATAATATGCATAGTTCTAAATTTTTATTTTAAAATTAATTTTATTTAATAATTGTAAATAGGTGTGAGGTACAAGATGACACTCAGTATGAAAGTACAATGCATATAACCTCAACATAATTGTCATTAATATTATTTAAAATGTTTATCATATTTTTATGTTGAGAACACACAAAATTGCAGTCCTTTTGTTTGAAACAGAATTAATGTTAGACAGACATATTTACCTTACTACATTATCAAACACAGATGCTGAGTCACTTATTCAACTGCACCAGCTGCAAACACTAACCATATTGCTTCTTCATACACTTCCTAGTCTCTGGGAAACATCCTATTCATTTTGTAAAACGTTTTACATATACATTACAACATGCAGAATAAGACTTTCCATAACTGACATATATTACTTCATATGTTATTCATGTTGCTATAAATAGCAAAATTTAATGATTTTTGTGGTTGAATAATATGCATACATATATACTTGAATATATATTGAATTTAATATATTCATACATATATACAAATATATTTAAGTATATGTATGTATATAGATACCTAAATGTCATTTGTTTGCTTAAATTTAAAGTTTTTATGTTCTTAAAATCTTCTGCAGGGCATTTTTCATATCTTTGTTTCTCAGACTGTATATCATGGGATTAAGGAGTGGAGTTCCCACAGAATAAAACAGAGTCACAACCTTCTGCATTCCAGCTTCATGCTCAGATGTTGGGCTCATATACATTATCATCACTGAGCCATAGAAAAGAGAAACCACAGTCACATGTGACCCACAAGTAGAGAAGGCCTTTTTTTGTCCATCTCTTGAAGGAAGTCTGAACACAGTTCTCAGGACCAATATATAAGATCCCATGATGAAGAGGAAAGGAATAACCAGGAGCAGAGACATTATAATTGTCCAGAAAACCTCCATCAATGGGTCTCTGGAACAGGCAAGGGCCAACAGAGGACCTGGATCACACAGGAAGTGGTCAATAATTCTGGACCCACAGAAGGACATCTGGGAGATGATGATGATGGGAACAGGGAACCAGAGGAAACCAAGCACCCAGCAACTGATCACAAGGGTGTTGCAGAGGCTCCCAGTCATGAGAGTAGGATAATGTAGAGGCCTGCAGATGGCAAGGTAGCGATCAAATGCCATGACTGCCAGGAAAAAGCATTCTGTAGAACCAAAGGAGAAGAAGAAATAGAACTGCAGGAAGCATCCAGAGAAGGAGATGACTTTGGTGTCAGAGAGGAAGTTGGCCAACATGTTGGGGACTGTGGAGGTGACATACCAGATCTCCAGGAAGGAGAAGTTGGCCAGCAGGAAGTACATGGGTGTGTGGAGTCTCTGATCAGAGTACACAGCACAGATGATGGAAGCGTTGCCCATGAGGATGAGGAGGTAGACAATGAAGAAGAGCACAAAGAGGAGGATCTGCCCCTCCCTGGGGCAGGGGAAGCCCAGGAGGATGAAGCCAGTGATGGTGCTGGAGTTGCTGGGGCTGCTGAGGGTTTTCATTTGTCTGTGCCCTGTGGAAGCACTAGAAATCGTTGAATATTATAGAAATAGCTGAGGAAATTTAATTTTTGCCCAAACAGGAAGCAGAATAGTTTGCTCATCATCTATTCAATATTTATTGGAGTTTTACAGTTTGCTAGGTTTTTTTTTTCCAAGCACTGGATATTCAACAAAAACGGGAAAGGTTAAGCCCCTATTCTATGCTGCATAACCAGCCATTTCTCTGATTCTCTTCCATTGATATAAATAGACTAGGTTGGCTATTTCTTTATCAAACACCATTGTAAGCATATGTTGATGTAATTGGTATATCAAGGAATATTATTTTGGGTGTGATGGAAGATACACATGACTCCTACATTTAGAAATATCTCCTAGTTAAGAAAAATGAATGGAAGCTGCTAATGGTTGTACATACCTGTAAGCCCTGCACTTGAAAGGTTTAAGCAGGAGTGTTAGGAGTTCAAGGCCATCATCAGCTGTATACTAAACTTGACTTTAGTTTGGGTTACAGGTGATCCTGTTTCAAACAAACAAACAAACAAACAAACAAACAAACAAACCAACCCAGAATTGAACAAATGAAAAGAAAAGGAAAAAAGTGAATACGTATATTTCATTAGTATTCATTAAATAGTCATGTGGTACATTTGTTCTTAGATGAGTTACTTGATGATTCTTGGCAGTAAAAATGTCAAAATTTTGGTGTAGAGTTGTAGCTCAATTGGAGAACACCCACCTAGCATTCATTAAGTCCTGACTTGATCCTTAAGACTACCCAAACCAGAAACGGAATGTTAGTGTAACCTGAGTTTAATCTGAAATACAGAATAACTGTATTTCTGTGTAATCTATTGGGTCTTTGTTTTAAGTAGCAAATTCATGTATAAATCCATTAAAATTTATAGTGGAAATTTATGAATAACTTGAACTTAAAGACATAGGCAAAGCTAAATTTAATATCAATAATTTGATGGAGATGATATGTGTTCATTAGGAGATGCATTCCTCTCTCAGCAGAACATTAATTTGGGGCTGGGATGCATCTCAGTGGTAGCTGTGATGAACTCAATGGTAGAGTACTTGTCCATCATGTGGAACATTCAAAGGAGATTGATCTTTACCATGAAAAACCCAGAAATAAAGTGCCCTTCCTCAACCCCAAAACTAGGAGACAAAAACAGCACATAATCCTCTGTCAAGGGCACTTACATTATTCAAATAGAGCAACCAAGATTCTAAGTTCTCACCCAATTTGTATTACTGTATGGGTTTCCTGTATGGGATTGTATGGGGCAGAAGGGCAAAAATGTCTGCAGTTAGAGAACTGTCTTCTATGTGTGTGTATAGCAGGATATTCCCACCCCACTACATCTGCAATAAAGCTCAGTCATTGGGCAGTATGAAAGGTAAGCGGAGTGAGGAAGAGGAGGAGAGAGAAGGAGGCAGTGTAGGAGAGAAGATGGCTGTGGATGTACACGTGTCTCTAGCAGTCTAAGGTAGTTATAATATCTAGGTTAGATAATTGAGCAACAATCCTAATTGTGAGGACATCTTGTTAATTGAGCATTTCCAAATATATAAATCTATTGGATAATCTTTAAGCATTAAGAGTCTTTATTCTGCCGGGTACTGCAGGCATAGCAGGAATGGTCTGGGCTCAGCTGAGCATTGTGGACAGCGTGGTGGATTGGCAGAGCCAGACACCACACTGGCATCTCATGGATTCTAGTAACTAGCTAGCCAGAGCCCTGGTCAGAGCCGAGGAGCAGCAGCAGGAACATGGCGGTTTCTTGGGAACAAGCCCAACCAGGTTCCATTTCTAAATATTACCTGCTACATATGTGTTAAAATTTTACACTCATCTGTTCACCGCCTCAGGTTTCAAATGGCAAAGTATTTACTTCTCATGAGAAAGAACTAAATTCAAATTCCAGAAGTGTCTAATATTTAAAAAATTTAAAAATATCACTCAGGATATTCATTTTTTTCTTTCTTTCTTTTTTTTTTTAGCATAGAATAGAGTTTATTCAGGGGCATGAGGAGGGGAGCCAGGAGGGTAGTAGAGGCAGAGAGAGAGAGAGAGAGAGAGAGAGAGAGAGAGAGAGAGAGAGAGAGAACAGAGAAGTAGAGGAGTAGAGGCTGGCCATGACCACGTGGAGAGAGGTGGAAGGGGAGGAGCGAGGGGACAGAGGGAAGCTAGAGGCAAGAGACCAAGAGAGCAAGAAAGTAAGAGAGTGATATTCATTATTTTAAAATAAAACATTTGCCCTAATTTTCCTTGCCTTTTGTATATGTTTCAAGAATGAATCCTAGAATTTTTTGATAGTCTTTAGTGATAAGTGGCAAAAAGAACATTAACAATATTTTAAATAACTAATGAATTCAAGCTATTTAATCATAAAAGGTAAGATGACTCTCTCTGTCTCTCTCTCTCTCTCACTCTCTCTCTCTCTCTCTCACACACACACACACGCACATACACACACACACAAATAAATCATTAAGTGTCTGTATTTGTGGTTAAACACTGAGACATGATAACTTAAAAAAACTCAAATAATTTATTTATTAAATAAATTTATTTATTAAATAATTTATTGCCTAATAGTGGCTGTGTGGTTCGGTATAAATAGTTTTACCAATTTTTCTAAATTCTCAATGTATGGACCAACATCTATTTGGACTATTTATTTTTGAAAGCATAGATAACTGAGTAAATATTTGAAGGCTGTCTTTCTCTCCTTTGTAATGTCTTATATATTTTATTTCCCTCAATGTCATATGAAACAACATAGATCTCATTCTCAAAGGCTCTGTTTCCAATCTATTCCTTGATTCCTTGGCTTGTCTCTCTCCTATGCCACTCTCTGTACTTCAGGTTCAAGCATACATTATCATATTTTTGGATTGTTACAAAATCTTCCCAAATGATCCCTCTGATTTTTCACAGTCATCCAGTAACCATATTTTTATAATTTCATTAGAAAACATAATTTCTTTGGACTTAGTAACTTTCCTACCCTAGTATAAAATCTAAACACCAATTTATTGTGCATGGACCCCTAAATAATCTGGCCTTTGCCTATGTTTATTATTTTCCCACTTCTATTTCCTAGTATGCCATCACATTTCCCAGTTCTTTCAGTTCCACAGGACTTCTTTCTCTAGAAGATGCCTGTTTTGTTCCTGCTTAGAATTTTTTCTGTAGATTTTCTCTTTGCCTAGAAATCTCACCTAATCTACATTATTTTGTAGTCTCTGGGTCAATATCTCATGATGGCTTTCTGACTCCTTTTCAATTTTGTTGCCTTGAAAAATATCCTGGAAAAGCAATCTCATTGTTGGAGGTTAGTGTTGATCACAGTGGAGAGGTCAAGGTACCAGCAACTTGAGGATGCTGGTTCTATTACATCCACAGTCAGAAGAATGCCATAAATGCACTGATGTCAGCATTCAGCTCACTTTCTCCACTTGTACACAGTTTAGAATTCCCTGCCTATGGAGTGGAACCGCCCACTGTGGCATAGTCAAGACAGTACCCCACACACTGGACATAGTCAATACCTCACTGAAACTCTTCCCAGGTGATTCTTATCAAATTGACAATTACGGCTAGCCAAATCTAAACATAATTCTCAATAGCACAATCACAAATGGTTGGGAAACACTAAGAAATGGACAATGTCCTTAGCCATCAGCCAAATGCAAATCAAAACTCTTTTGAGATTCTATCTAGCAGTTGTCAGAATGGCTAAGATGAATGGCATGGGTGACAGGTCATGTGGTAGGGGTGTGAAGCAAAGGGAATACTCCTCCATTGTCAGTAGGAGTGTAAACATGTACAGCTATTATATAAATCAATGTTAGTGTCTCAAAGATTGGAAATCAATCTACTCAATACTTACGTATACCACTCTTGGGCATATACTCAAAGGACACTGTGTCCTACCACAAGGACACTTGCTTAAATATGTTCATTGCAGCTTTATTTATATTAGCTAGAAACTGGAAACAACCTAGATGTCCCTCCATGGAAGAATAGATAGACAAAATGTGGTACATTTACACAATGAAGTATTATTCAGCTGTTGAAAAAATGACACCATGAAATTTGAAGTTGCTGGGCGGTGGTGGCACACGCCTTTAATCCCAGCACTTGGGAGGCAGAGGCAGGCGGATTTCTGAGTTCGAGGCCAGCCTGGTCTACAGAGTGAGTTCCAGGACAGCCCGGGCTACACAGAGAAACCCTGTCTCGAAAAACCTAAAAAAAAAAAAAAAAAAAAAAAGAGTTAAGCAGAAATTTGAAGTCAAGTAGTTGGAACTTGAAAAAATGATCCTGAGTGTAGCAACCCAGACTCAAAAAGACAAATATAGCATGCCTTCATTTATGAGTGGATATAAATTATTAAGTAAATGATAATCAATCTACAACCTACAGACTGAGACAGATTAGGTAAATGGGAAGGCTCTAGGGAAGATGCATGGATCTCCCTGTGAAGAATTAGAAAAGGTTGTGTGGGTAAACTGAGGGCAGTTGGAGATATGAGCAGGAGGGATAAGGTGTGGGGAAGGGATGGATAGAGAGTGAGGGCAGAGACAGCTGGAATTGGGGAGTTCTTTCCCCCCCATGTGAGTGTGTGTGAGTGTGTGTGTGTGTGTGTGTGTGTGTGTGTAAAACTAGAGTAATGGAAACTTTCTGGAATCATGAAAGATATCCTCGTGAACAATTCTAGTTATGGAGGACATGGAGCCTGAACTGGGCATGTTTTGTGGCTTGACAAGGTTTTCAGTGGTTCGACTGGGTTGAGTGGTTGACTGAGGGTGCTCCAGTGGAAATCCCTAAACAACTCAGACTGATGATAGGACATAAAGTTGCTCCCTGAAAACAACACCAAGGTGCCATTGCAGAGGACAATATCTATACAACTCACTGAAGGTAAAGAGATCAGACTGGTGCCTGCATGTAGCATTCACTCGTATGTTCTAGTCTCTTTCAAGTGAGATGATACACTGTAGGCTATGAAAAGAGAGGCCTGCATACCAATGCAGCCACAAAACACTTGACCTATAATCTGTCCAGCCTGTGAGGTGTGCTGGGGGTAATGCTGGCACAGAACTTATGGTAGTGGCCAATCAATGTTTGGTTTAACTTGAGCCCCATACCATGAAAGGGAATCAATGCCCTACACTTCATGGATAATCAGTAACTGGAGGCTGAATAGCCCAGAGACCTTGGTTGGAATGAAACACAAGTGGCAGACAATCAATCAATCAGTCAATCTATCCGAAACAGAAGTGGCAGACAATCAATCAATCAGTCAGTCTATCAATCAATGAAATAATTTCTAATGATAATTTGCTATACTCATAGATTGGTGCCATGGACAGTTGTAACTAGAGACACCTACTCCAGCAACAAATAGGATTGAGTTCAGAGATGGCCAGACATTGTGCAGAGAGAGTCTAGACTAGAGATTTCCATTGGGTTTCTTCTGTTGGAGCTCAGGGAACACAGCAGGAAAGGAGGATAGATTGTTGGAGTCAGGATGGATGGAGGACATCAGGAGAACATGACACAGTGAATCAACTTTTCAGGACTCACTTGGGATAATGGAGACAGAAACTGCAACCATAAGACCTGCACCATGTCCTCTGCGCATGTGTTATGGCTGTTAGCTTGGTGTTTTTGTGGGACTCCTAACAGTGGGAGCAGGTGTGTCTCTGTCTCTTTTGCCTGACCTTGAGACTCTTTTCCTTCTGTTGAGTTGCATTGTCCAGCTTTGATAGGAGGCCTTCTGCCTTGTCTCATGGTATATTGTTTTTTCCTGTTTGGCTGTTGTCTCTCGAAAGCTTATTGTTTTCCCAAAGAGGAAATTAGGACTGGATTTCATAGAGAAGGTGAAGTGTGTGTGTGTGTGTGTGTGTGTGTGTGTGTGTGTGGGGGGGAGTTGGGATGAGTAGACGGAGGGGAAATTGTGGTCAGGATGTATTGTATGAGAGAAAGATCTATTTTCAATTAAAAGAAATAAAAAACTAGCCAGAACATTTGAACATTGTATATAAAGAACTCTAACATTTCTATGTTCATAACTTACTAAATGTTTTATTTCTGGGACTTTAAATTTTTTAAATGTTTTTAGTTCCTCTTTTATCTCCCCTTACCATCTGCTATTTTGTCAATTTATTATCTATTATGTTTGTAACATGCAGAAGTGTTTAATAAATAACAGTTCTGTTATTACTTGAATATTCTTCTGTTCTGGGAACCACTAAGAGCAGCCATTCACCACAGCTATGGTGGGTTCACTCCTATGGCATTACACCTGACACAGGAGTGGAAGGTATCACAGAGAAGGTGGGTTTTTCAATGCAGTGACTGTTTGACATGTAATCTAGATCTCAGAGTATTCTAATGATGATCTCACTGAGAAGCCTATTTGAGTTATTAATTTAAGTTTGTTACCAAGTTGATGATTGACTGACAGTTAACAAAAAATAATTTAAAAACAGCTTCATTTAAACTTTAATAGCAATTAATGAATTTTCTACTTTGTAGCACAGACAGAGATATGAACAACTGGGTCTTTTGTATTGGTGGTATCTGTCCTTCCTGGCATCCAGGTCCTCACCAATTCTTGCTAAAATATAGATGGTAAATTGTGCTATTTAGTACCAAACTGGAGAGAATACTGGCTATGGAAGGGCTTTATTTTATCTTAGGCCTAAGAAAATGTATACTAAAATATTAACATCTATATCACATTTTCCAGAACTTCAGAACCTTACAAAGGAGAAGGTTAAACGGAATGTAAGAGCCGCACACTGATGAGGAGCACAATAAAATTTTATCCTCTGGAAATAACATGACTGCCTCATATTCATGAACTCTCAGCTCTGGGATTGCCCGCTAGAGCTTGCACACGACTAGGTTGGACAAAATGCAGTCATGGATAAGTAGGAACGCTTCAGTTCTAGCCCCTCTAAGGGCAGTCATTACCAGTTGATGAATGCTGAGGGAGGAGCAGTCATTGTGGTCAGTGTTGGAGCTCATGTTCCAGTCAAGAGCTCCAAACACATCCCCACGTTGGTGGCCCTGGTTAAACCCAGTTGGCCACACAGTAAGAAGATAGAGGAGTGGCAAGAGGAGTTGTTGATGTAAGGAGGTTGTTGAGAAAGAAAGGGTGGGAAGTTGAGTGTGAAAGGAGTGCATTAAGTACATGTATGGAATTAAAACTAATAAAGTAATAAAAACTCTAAATATTTAATATATTCATAAAATTTGCATATTGTACAAAATTTCAGCGTGTCTCTGATCATCAGATGTCTTTCTGAACTACTTTTCTGAACTTCTAAATTAATAGTAAATACATAAATGATGCTACATTTTACAACTGACTAAAGTTATATTTCCTTAGCAAAAATCATTCCCATAATTTGTCTGATTCAAAGATCTGTCCCTTTTTGAAAATGTAGGATATTTCCTCAGAAAGTAACTACTTGATGTTTCATAAAAATAAAGTACTCAGCATTGCTATTACAGGGAGACATGCACTATTATAAAAGGCCTTAAATCATAATTAAATGTTTAGAATTGGTTGTAGAATTTCCACCATGAGGTCCTGGGAGACAAATAACTACATGAATAAGAATTAACACAAGGTGATTTCATGGATTGAAAATACTCCACAACAAAGACTTCCTTTAACATACAGGAAAACAAATCCTGTAAGGTACATACAACCACTTCTAATTATACAAAATTTCAGGAGAAAAACTCTAAGGTTTGTATTTCTTTCCTTAAACTTGTTCTCAGTGCCTTCATGTCATAGTCACATAAACTTCAGAAAATCTGGGTGATATTCATTGTCAACAACATCAACAGTTGAATACCCCAAGTAACTAAAGTCATAGCCCCTCTTGCAACACTTCTACTGATTCTGAGTTTTATAGTTCTTAAATCCATTAATATTCAGATTTTCAAAAGAATTTTCTAAGAAATTTTCTATTTCCCTTGGCATGCTCTTAACTGATAAAAATGATGCTAATTTTGTTTTTTAAATTTACATTTATAGCTTTATGCATTTACTGTGTGTGTGTGTGCTGTGTGAATGTACACATATGTACATGCATATGTTCATGTGTGAGTTCATGCATGATATGGTATATAGGTGGAGATTAGAGGCCAACCTACATGAGTTGTTTCTTTCATTCTACAGTTCACGTTGCCAGGTATCAGACTCAGCCCACCAGGTTTGACAGCAACATCTTGACCCACAGAATTATCCAATGGGTAATCAGCCCTATAGCCTTATATTCAATAAAGCTACATATGGGGATATAACATTCTTTCACTAATTATATTTTGCAATAATTATGTACTTTTTTTCACTTAATCTATATTAATTTTATAAAAGATTCAAGGTTTTCACTACATTTTATACAACTCTCTTATTATTCAAAATAACCTGAATAAAAGTATAATTTCATAGTTGATCAATACATTTTAAATCTTCCAAATGAACCCGTTTTTGGGTACCTCTTTCTTATATTCAAATTTATAGTGACAAACCCAAATGAACTTCCTCTTAAGAAAAAAGTAAGAACATTTATTAGGTCCATAAAAATAGATTACTTTTATAAAGGTTAACTTGTGGGGGTAAGATAGAGAACTCAGTATCACCTGTAGCTCCAGTTTCAGCAGGATCCACTAATTCTAGCTTCTGGAGGTACCTGCACTTGTATGCACATCTCACAACATACACAAAGTTATAAAAACAATAATGAATTAAAATTGTCTATGATAAATGTGGCAGATACAGTAAACAATTAGAAATATGATGCTAATTATGTTTTCAAATATACATTTATCTTTATGTGTTTAGTGTGTGTGCATGTATATATGTCTGTTTGTGTATATACATATGTGCATGCATATTTCCATGTGGTAGCATATACATGCCACATTGCATATGTGGAGATGACCAGACATCTTACAGGTGTTGGTTCTCTTCTTCTACTGTTTAGGTTCTGAAGAATCAGACTCAGATCACCAGAGTATAGAACCATGGTTCTGAGAAACATTATGACATATTCAGACTTCTGCCACCTCAGAGTTACTTTAGACTTTTCAAAAAAAAAATCAAAGATTTAACTGACTCTTTTGTGTTGAAACTGTACAAAACAGTCTCATTGAATTTCATAACCTGGGAACTCATGCCTATATTTATTGAGTTTTTTGTATTTATTGATTAAGTGATATATAATACATTTAATTGTTCTGAAAACTTTTGATGGTAATGTTGGCTAGTGATGGCAAATAAGCAGTAGTAGAAAATTACTCCTATTGTAGTACAATTTCCATTTCCAATTATAAAATAAGAAACAAGATTTGATTAAACCAAAAAGCTGTGCTATCTTGACTTATAAGTCTGGCTTTTTGTTTCTATTCTTGTTTTTGGGAAAAGTCAAATATGTTAAAAAGTATTACTGTATTGTTAGTTGAGTTCTTTTGAAATATCCACAAATTAAAACCTTATGTACTATCAACATAAGAGAATACTTAAAGTTATCAATCACAAGTAAGATCTTAGATATTATGGCAAATCTCCCTAGGAATTAGAATGAATTACTTCTCATGAGTTTATAAATATGGAGTCAAATTTTCCAGAATGTAAATAGAACTAAAGGATAAAAAATTATTTCAAATATTCTAAACATTAAATAAAATATTGTACATAGTGCAGATAACTGTAGACAAGAGAGAAACATACAATCTAATCAAAGGCTATGATTGGATAACCAAAGGTTCTGTTTTCCTCAACTGGTATCTTTACTTCTTTAGGCCATCCTGTGTTCTTGACTATCTCAACTTTAGACATAATATTTCCATTATGTCATAGGTAAATGTTATGTTAGTTTGAGAGGGTGGAATAAAAAAGAAGTCATACCCAGATCATAAAGTCTGATAAATTTGATATCATTCAAGGATATCAACTCCTTAGTGGATTTGCTTTTTTCTAGAAAGAAGACTGTTTTCGTGGCTTGTCAGACCCACCTTTACCAGACATGAGCTTTTTTAATGTTGTGGAACAAAAGATATTTAACTTCCACATTCACAGATTCTGATAAATGACTAAATTTATAAATTTCTTCATTGTGCAATCAATAAAATATAATGTTAACATTTTCAAAATGTAACATGTCTTTTTTGGGCAACCTGCATTTGTGTTTCTAGGTTATGAGCATTCATGTAGATTAAACTATTTCATATCTGTATTGAGGCGGGAGCAGTGGGCTCTGTATTAACGTCTTTGTTAATGAACATCATTGTGTGTTTTGTGCAGCCCCCTCTCAGGGTAGTTTCCCAAGGATAAACTTTAAGATAGTCTCCTGGAAAACAGGAAAATTTTGGAACCTTTAGTGTTACTAAAATTAGATGTTAGTTGAGGAAAGAATGTTTCACTAGACTGCTGTTCCTCAATTTTGTCAGTTAGTGCTTAAATATGAAAGAATCTACTCTGCTAACATATTGTTGTGAGTTGTCATGTTCCTTTTGGTGTTGGCCACTTTATGTTGTGTCCCACAAAGTGAGACTTAGAAGTAGGACTTCAGGGCTCTGTGGAATTCTGGACAATACTTTAATGTCTTTGGTGTTTTCAATGGTTACTTTCTCCTTAAAGTTAAGTCCCAGAAACCAAGTAGCACGCATGTTTTGCATTTTCACTAGTTAACTTCCCACCAGTTCAGACAATAAATATGTCAGCATATTCCATGACTTCACTGGCCCAAAAAGTATGTGTGGAAAGGCTCAGATTCCAGAACTAGACAATCAGGGTCAAGGCCAGCTTCTGTGCTGTATATGTTAGGCAGTTATGACTTCTTCATGTGTTGGAAAGTGCAAAGCAACAGTGCTTCCCATGTCATTTGTTTTGAGAATTAGATAAATAGTATTTGTTAAGTACCTGGGGTCCAGTTAATGCTCTCTATTGTACTTATAAAATTAAGCTCTCAAGAACATCTATCTGTGTGCTCTAAAAGCAGTGTTGTCATGGAAAATGAGACCCCAGCATGGATTATGGCAGTTAAATATACATTTGAGAAAAATTCTATGAGCAAAATATAAGCAAATATTTATTTCTTCCTTTTTTCCAATATCAAGTGGCTATGATAATGTCTTCCAGAAAGATTTATTATGAAGTGTGCTGAGTGAGATATTGAATAGACAAGGGGCACTGTGCCTGTATCTGACACATCAGACACTCTCATAATGTCAACAGTGAACGTTACTCAGGTGCACAATTTCATCAACTATATTTTACTATTTTCCTTATTTAAGCACTAAATTACCGTTTTTTTCTTGAATTGGAAGAGAGGATATGAAGAGAAGCATCTTCAATAGCTTCTTCCAGGATTTTCTGATGGCAGAGGTAGCTGCCTTTGTAATAGTCAGCTTGAAGATCAGGTGCAAAAGTAAATCATGAAGATCAGTGGAGTGTTTTCTTTAGGATCCTGGATTTTAAACAGAGCTTCTTCTCTGCTTCCTGAACACTCTTAATTCTAGGAAACAGCACTAGTACACAGCTCTCTCTCTAATACTTATTCCCTTGCACACTCTCATCCTCTGGGCTTTGTGCCTTAATTTCTGATTGCTATTTTCACCCAAGAGTAAAAAAGTCATTCATTTTGTTGGATCTTAATCTCTTAGAGGTCTTTAGAGAGACAATTTTTAAGTGTATCAGTCACTCAGCAAACTTATTCTAGATACTTGTCATATGCTCACTAAGCCCGGAATATGATGGTATCTATACTACAGAGGTTTGCTAATTTTGTGACAAGTTAATTTCAATTGTGGCTTCTGATGACATATCTTCCTCCCTTCTAGATAGAGATTCACAGGGGAGTAGTGGCGGGGTCTGTGATGTTTCATCATAAATTATACACTTTTTGGACCTTATAGTGACTTCTCCCTCCTTGCAGTGTAAGCTCCTGAATCTTGTGGGGAATCTGAGGATACTCAGGGGATCAGACTAGGGTCATTCTGTAGAAATGTGCACAGAAACTACAATATGGGGTGGTTGAGTTTTAAGACTTCATCCCTAAAAAAAGTTAGTTTCCTTTTTCATTATTTTCTCATGTTTTTATTAGTTCTTTGAGAATTTGTGTAATGTATTTTGATCATACTCACAACTCTAAGTCCTACTAGATCTATTTCCACACTCACTCAAGTTTGTATCCTATTTTTTTTAATGCATCCAATTTAGTTTGTGCTTCCCTCATAATCTTGGATGTGTAGCCTTCCAGTCTAGCCTGGCTCAACTACCAAGTGCCACATTCTTAAAGGAAACTGATTGTCCCTCTCCCAGCAGCTATCAGTTGCCAGTAACTCCTCAGCTAGGGACAGACTTCATTCCCAACTTCTTTTTCCTTGACAGGGTGTTTGTTCATCTTGAGCATGTATGTCTTGTGCCTGCTATCACAACCGCTGTGAATTCATACATGCAACTACCCTGCTGTATTTGGCAAGCACTCTTTCCTTATAGTTATCCACTACCTCTGCTTCTTGCAACTTTTCTGCTCCCTCTTTCCTGATAATCCTTGAACCTTTGGAGGTGGGGATGTGATATAGAGTTACCATTTAGGAAGGAGAATTACACTGTCTTATTTTCTATATCTTGCCCTGTTGTGGATCCTTGTGTTAATAACTATCTACAAAGAGGTTAACTTTTCTGATATGGATTAAGAAATGTACTAGTCTATGGGTCTAACAATAAGTAATTAGGAATCAGTTTTAATAGTATATTTATTTACCAAAATACTACTAGGTTCTCCTATAGGGCTTACAATCTGTCTAGATATAGGTTCTTGGCCCACATAACCATGTCAGGTATAGGTTTTATCTTGTGGATCAGGCCTTAAATCTAACCAGAAAGTTGTTGGTACTCATGACTTTGTACCAGTGCTGTACCAGTGGTCATGTCTTGCCAGGCTGATCATTATTTTAGAAGAAAGCCATTGCAGCTGTGTAAGATGGATGATTAGTTTCTCTGGCAGCTTGCACAGCACTTTTCTGCACAATGAAATGTAGTCAGTAGGGATGAGTTTGTAGGTCAATACCAACTTGATTTCTTCCTGTGTTCTAATAGAGTATGAAGTGTCTCCAGTACTAGGGTCATCCTGTTCTGGAAGATAAACATAAGCAATGGCTTCATCCTTTAAGGTTTAGGGGTCTATGGGAACATTCTGACTAGAAACTGTTAGTATTCTGTCCAACTCCACCTCCATAACTATCTGGCGGCGGCCAGGTATGCCCCTCCCTACTGTTATAAAAGGGGCTGTCTGGCCCCTCCTCTTTCTCTTGCTCCTGTGATTCCCGTGCGCCTGCAGGTTCTCTCTGCCCCCTTCCCTTCCCCTTCTCTCCACCTCCACCTACCTCTCTGCTCTCTCTCTCTCTCTCTCTCTCTCTCTCTCTCTCTCTCTCTCTCTCTCTCATCTTCCCTCTGCCTAAATAAATTCCCATCGTGGAACCCTCTGGCCTGGCGTTATCTGTTCCAAGCTGCTTGCACGCCTAATTTCTAACAGAAACTCCAAAAGAAGTAACTTATTACTTATTACTGTCACTAGTCTTTTCTATTTGTTTATCTGTGGTATCTAGAAGAAATGTTTTTATCCCATATGGAGTGACTCCACTTTAGCACTTTTTATAAATGTGTATGTGCTTATTTTAGGAAGATTCTACAGTTGTAAGTTTCCAAATGGCTTTGTTTTTTCTTTGTTTCCTTCCTTCCTTCCTTCCTTCCTTCCTTCCTTCCTTCCTTCCTTCCTTCCTTCCTTCCTTCCTTCCTTTCCTTCTTTGTTCCTTATATATCCATTGCTTTTAAAATAAAATTTCTTGTGACAATGGTTTATGTAGCCCATGGAGGTCTTAAACCCAGTAGGTGGCTTTGCAATTCTGATCTTCTTGCCTCCATTGTAAGAAGAATAACATACATATACCACTGAACCTAATTTTATGCAATGCTGGGGACAGAACTCTGAGATCTCTGCTTGCTAGGCTCCTGCCTACCAACTCTATCAAGTCACCAATAGGCCACATCTCTTTTGGATTTCATTAACTACTTTAATATGCACTGATGTAATTCCTTAAATGCATGCAAACATACACTGCCTGTATTGCTTCTTCAATTGTTTTCTATTCCCTGCCATTTATCTATCTATCTATCTATCTATCTATCTATCTATCTATCTATCTATCTATCCATCCACTTTAATCCTAATCACAGCCCCTCCTCCAACTTTCCTCCTTCTCTTGTCCTCTGAGAAGGCAGAGGCCTCACTGGGTTTCACTCTACCCTGGCACATCAAGTCTTTGCAGGACTAGCCATATACTTATACTTACTCACTGAGGCAAGACAAGGAAGTTTAATTAGGGGAACAAATCCCTTTGCAGGCAGCAGGTTCTAGGACAGCCTCTTCTCTTATTTTTGGGAGAGCTGCATGAAGACTGAGGTGCACATGTGGTACATTTGTGCTAGGTTCAGCCCATGGTTGCTCTTTGGTTGGTGGTTCAGGCTCTGGCATCCCCCAAGGGTCCATATTCTTTGACTCTTTTTTTTTTTTTTTGTGGTGACTGAATCTCCTTTGGGCCCATCAATTCTTCCTCCAACTCTTCCACAAGATTCTTTGTACTTGGTCCTATGTTTGGCTATTTCCAAACATCTGCATCTGTTTCCATTGTTGGGTGAGTGGAGACCAACAGAGTATCATTAATGGTTTAAAGGATTGGTTCTTATCTGTGAGATGGATATCAAATTAGGCCAGTCCTTAGTTGTCCATTCCCTCTGTCTCTGCTCTGTCTTTGTCCCTGCACATATTGTGGGCAGGACACATTTTGAGTTAAAGGTTTTGTGGGAGAATTGGTGTCCTTATTCCTCCACTGGGAATCCTGTCTGGATACAGGAGGCGACCACCTCAGGATCTATATCTCTCACTGTTAGGAATCTCAGGTAGAGTCACACCTATAGACTCCCTAGGTCCTCCTCTGGTCCCAGGTACCTGGCACATATGCCCTACCTGTGGCAGATTTCCTTCTCTCCCACACTACTAAGCACCTGCCTCATTCACCACTTTTCTTGTATCATATTTAGTACCTGGTTTTATGTTGAGGTATTTGATCTACTTGGTTATTAAAGGTTATTTAATAGCAATGTGTTTGTGTGTCAAGTTGGCAAGTGATATTGGTTACTTTTTGTCTACTTGACATAAATTTTAGTCACTTAGACTTAGCCTCAGTTGGATTGGCCTATAGGCATATCTGTGTGACATTTTCTTGATTAATGATTGGTGTGGGAGGGTTCATCCCACTGTGGGTGGTGGTATTCCTAGGCAGGTGGTCCTGGTTTCCAGAAAAAGAGCAAGTAGAGCAAGTCATGGAAAGTAAGCCAATAATATACATTCCTTCATGGTCTCCGGTTCAGTTCTTGCCTCCAGTTTCATGCTTTAAAATATTGTCTTGGTTCCACAAAATGATGGATTATAATCTGTATTCAAAGTAATCCTTCTCATTCCTAAATTGCTTTTGGTCATGGGTTTTACTATAGCAACAGGAAATATATCACAGGCACGGACCATCATGCTCTTCTATTTTGCTTTATGAAAAATGATCTTGCAGTGTATCCAACCTCCCTTTAAATTCTGATCCTCCAGTCTGAATTTCCAAGTTCTGGGATTACAGACATATTCTAATGTGCAAAGTTCCATATTTTTATTTTTAATTGATATAGTATTGAACATATTTGTGAAGTACAAAGTGAAATTCAGTATATAAGTACAATGCACATAATATCAATGTAACAGTCATAAATATTATTTAAATGTTTAACATATGTTTTATGTTGAGAACACACAAAATCTCAGTCCTTTTGTATGAAACAGAATTAGTATTTGATAGACATATTTACCGTATTATATTATCAAACACAGATGTTGAGTAATTATCCAACTGTACCAGTTGCAACCACTAACTGTATTGCTTCTCCTTATACTTCCTAGTCTCTGGTAAACATTATCCTATTCCTTTTTTAAGACTTTCTACACATAAATGAGAGCATGTAGTATATGACTTCCCATAACTGACATATTTTACGTAACACAAAGTTTTTCATTTTATTCATGATGCTGTAAATGGCTCTCTCTCTCTCTCTCTCTCTCAAAATGACGGCCAGTTCTAGCTTGCCTGAAGCAACAGGACTGGCACCTTGGTTGCTCCCTTTCTCCCTTCACCTCCTAGGTCATTTGCAGCTAGCTACAACCCAACTGGCTTGCCTGAAGCCCCTTCGCCCCTGTGTTCCTCTCAGATTCTTACTCGCAGCTAAAACTCCAGGCTGAGCCTAGAGAAACTGCGGGCTGACTCCCAGCTTCTCCTAGGAGCTGCCAGCTACACGCCAACTTTCACGTGTCTCCCCCATGGTTCAGTTGTTACATGAAACCTCACTCTTTCTGACTCTCCTATCAAGCCTCTATGTTTCTTCCTCTAAGCTTTCTTCAAAGTTGGCCTTTTACTTCTCTACATTTAAGACTGCTAAGAAAAACAAATGGGGAATACCCTGGCCTCTCTGCTAGAGCACCCAGCCACCACATGGCAGAGCAGGCCCCTCTCCCACTGCTTCTAAACCCACCATTAATGCTTTTTTCCCCAACAGGAAGACTTACAACAACGTTCATGCTTTTCAACCAAAATTTTTCTTGTTTTCATTTAAACGTTTCCTTTTCTCCCTAACAGGAACACCTAAAGCAACAATGTTCATAGTTTTCAACCAAAAAATTTCTTGTTTTTGTTAAATGTTTCCTTTTCTCTCTAATACTCATGATATATTCCCAACATTTTTTTCAATATTTAAGACTTCTTCAAGGTTCCAAAGTCATTTAATCTACTTCTACAGGTCAAATCAACGATGCTGATCATTATTTTTCAATCCTTAATTAACAACTAGTTTCCTTTTACAGACTAACTGTTGCTGCCTATCCCAGATACATAATTAACATGATGTTTTTTCCTCAGCCATCCAAAAATAGACTCAAAGATACCTTCCAAGACTAAAATTTCCTCAAACACCTTTGCCTTTCCAGGATCTTAACAACAGACCATGATGTGCTTGCTCCCAAGTGACTTAATGCTTAATACCCAGCCTTTGCAGACATCCCCATGCCGGGGTGCTGTTTCCCTGTTTTGATTATCCTATAGGTGCTCCCACAAGTCCAACAGAGACAACGCTACCTCCTAGAACCTGCCTAGGAGGCCAAGCTGTCTTCTTCTAGCCACATCGCCTGACTGAAGACTCCAGAGACAACGCTGAGATCCAGAGATACATACTAAATCCTACAGAAGACAGATCCAGACCTTCCAGCTACAGATGAACTCTTTTGCCAAAGTCAAATAGCTAAAGTTACATGTTAGTGAGGAAAACTTAATGTCTATCTAGATTAGTCAGATGTTGTTACCCTCAAACTGTACCACCTGTATTAAATTGATTCAATGATCCTTTACCTTCCCAACCCCCACCCTCTACTCCCCTTACCCTGTGACTTAATTGTGCTAACCCCTCTGGCCTAAATAGTGCTTTCTTTTGACTTCCTCATCCAAAATTTTCACCACAGATGACACAGTGATCCCCTTTTTCAGAAAAGTAAAGGGAAGGAGATGTGGGACTACGTAAGGGTATCCTGATTCTTGGCTGGGCATGGGCCTGGAACCCTGAGACTTCAAGGGAGAAACGGTAGGAGTTCGGCCATGTCCCCAGAACCCAGGGTCCGGAAAAGCAGTTTAATCTCCATGGACCTACATTGTTCAGTCACGTAGGCCATTACAGCCCCTCCTAAAGTGCACAGGTAGAGGGTGTGACTTTAGGCCTCAGGCCCTAGAGATTTACATACTAATGAAGGTCAGAGGGCGGAGCCAATTAAGCATTCTTTCCAGACCCTTCCTACTTCTCCCTCTCTATTTAACTCAGGTTTACCCTGAGTTTTGGGGGGTGGGGTACATCCAGAGCCATCCACCACCCACCATGAAAATAAACCCTTTTGGAACCAAGGACTTCTTTGTTTCATTGGGGCCTGCAGTTGCCAAAGCCTCCAGCCTCAGGAATCCCAGACCTTCCTCCTGCATGTGGGATCCACTTCGTGGAATCCTCCAGAACTCCCACGCTGTGGCCCCCCCTTTTCCTAAAAATGGCACAATTTAATCATTCTCATGGTTGAATTGTATATATACACACACACATTTGTGTGTGTGTGTGAATTAGGGTATATATATATATATATATAATATATATATATATATATATATATATTTGAATTCAGTATACATACACTTAAATGTGATTTATTTGCTTAAAATCCCAATTTTTATGTTTTTAAAATCTTCTGCAGGGCATATTTCATATCTTTGTTCCTCAGACTGTATATCACAGGATTAAGGAGTGGAGTACCCACAGAATAAAACAGAGTTACAAGCTTCTGCATTCTAGCTTCATGTTCAGATGTTGGGCTCAGATACATTTTCATCACTGAGCAATAAAAGAGTGAAACTACTGTGAGATGAGATCCACAAGTAGAGAAGGCCTTTTTTTGTCCATCTCTTGAAGGAACTCTAAATACAGCTCTCAGGACCAATATATAAGATCCCATGATGAAGAGGAAAGGAATAACCAGGAGCAGAGACATTATAATTGTCCAGAAAACCTCCATCAATGGGTCTCTGGAACAGGCAAGGGCCAACAGAGGACCTGGATCACACAGGAAGTGGTCAATAATTCTGGACCCACAGAAGGACATCTGGGAGATGATGATGATGGGAACAGGGAACCAGAGGAAACCAAGCACCCAGCAACTGATCACAAGGGTGTTGCAGAGGCTCCCAGTCATGAGAGTAGGATAATGTAGAGGCCTGCAGATGGCAAGGTAGCGATCAAATGCCATGACTGCCAGGAAAAAGCATTCTGTAGAACCAAAGGAGAAGAAGAAATAGAACTGCAGGAAGCATCCAGAGAAGGAGATGACTTTGGTGTCAGAGAGGAAGTTGGCCAACATGTTGGGGACTGTGGAGGTGACATACCAGATCTCCAGGAAGGAGAAGTTGGCCAGCAGGAAGTACATGGTGTGTGTGAGTCTCTGATCAGAGTACACAGCACAGATGATGGAAGCGTTGCCCATGAGGATGAGGAGGTAGATAATGAAGAAGAGCACAAAGAGGAGGATCTGCCCCTCCCTGGGGTAGGGGAAGCCCAGGAGGATGAAGCCAGTGAAGGTGCTGGAGTTGCTGGGGCTGCTGAGGGTTTTCATTTGTCTGTGCCCTGTGAAAGCACCATGAATTGTTGAATATTCTAGTAATAGCTGAGGGAGGTTATTTTTTGCCTAAATAGGAAACAGAATAGTTTGCTCATCATTTTTTCAATATTTTACTGGAGTCTTATTGTTTTTCTTGGCATTTTTCTGAGCACTGGATATTAAGAAATGAACAGAAAAAGTTTAAGCCCCTATTCTATGCTGCATAACCAGCCACTTCTCTGATTCTCTTCTATTGATATAAATAGACCAGGTTCACTATTTCTTCATCAAATACCATCGCAAGCACAGTTCTGTATATTAAGGAATAATAGTTTGGGTGTGATTGGAGATATGCATGATTCTTACATTTAGAAATATCATCTAGCTAAAAAATGAGTGGAATCTGCTAATGGTTGTACATACTGTAAGCTAAGCACTTGGAAGATTGAAGCAGAAGTGTTAGGAGTTAAAGGCCATCATCAACTGTATGCTAAATTTGAGTTTAGTATGGGCTACAGGGTATCCTGTTTCAAAGAAACAAGCAAACAAACAATAAGATAAAGAAATGAAAAAGAAAAGAAAAAAATGAGTGAATAAATTTCATTAGTATTCTTTAATAGTTACCAGGTGCATTTGTTTTTAGATGAGTACTCAATGACTCTTAGCAGGAAAAATGTAAGAGTTTTCGATTATAGTTGTAGCTCAATGAGAGAACACGCACCTAACATTCATTAAGTCCTGGCCCGATCCTCAAGACTGCCAAAATAAGAAATGGAATTTTTGTGTAACCTAATATTATTGTCAAATATCTGTATTTCAGCCTAATCCATTGAGCCATTTCTTTACATAACAAATTCATGTATAAATACATAAAAATTTATAGTAGCTGTGTATGAGTAACTAGAACTTAAAGACAGGTGAAGAAAGCTAAATTCAATATCAATAATCTGATGAAGTAGACATGGGTTCATTAGGAACTATGTGCCTCTCTCAGAAGAATAGTAATTTCGGATTGGGATGCCACTCAGTGGTAGCTAGGATGCAGCTTAATGATAGGGTACTTGTCCATCATGTGAGAAGCTCTGAGATTGATCTCTACCAGTAAAAATCCAGAAATAAACTGTACTTCCTCAGCCCCAAAACTAGAAGACAAAAACTGCCCTAATTCTCTGTCAAGGACATTTACATTATTCAAATAGAATAATCAAGATTCCAAGATTCTAATTTCTCACCCTGTTTGTATTACTTTAGGAATTTCCTGGGATTAGATGGGGCAGAAAGGGAAAGATGTTGGCAGATAGAGAACTGTCTTCTATGCATGTGTTGAGATCTACATTCATCTCCATGGCCTCAGATTCAGGTTTCAAATGGCCAAGTATTTATTTCTCATGAGAGAGAACTTAAATCCAATTCTACAAATATCTCATATTTAAAAAAATTAAAAATGTCATTCAGGATATTCATCATTTTAAAAGAAAAAATTTACCCTATTTTTTGTTGCCTTTTGTATATGTTTCAAGAAAGAATCCTGGGATCTTTTGGTACAGTCTTTACTGGTAAGTGGCAGGAAGGACATCAACAAGATTTTAAATAACTGGTGAATTCAAGGTATTTAATAACAAAAGCTAAGATAACAGTCACACACATATACACATAAATCATTAAGTAACTGAATTTGTGGTTTAGAGAAATGATAACTTAAAAAAATGAACTCCTCTCCCAGCTAGTCCACTCCCTCCTTCTGGATCCAGTAATTATTTTGTTCTTCACTCTAAATGGATTGAGGCATCCATACTTTGGCCTGTCTTCTTGTTAAGCTTCATACAGTCTGTGAGTTGCATTTTGAGTATTCTGAGCTTTTTGGCTAATAGCCACTTATCAGTGAGTATATACCATGTGTGTCCTTTTGGGTCTGGGTTACCACACTCAGGATGATATTTTCTAGTTCCATCCATTTGCCTGCAAAATTTGTGATGTCTTATTTTTAATAGCTGATTATATTCTATTGTGTATATGTATCACATTTTCTGCATCTACTCTTTAGTTGAGGGACATCTGGGTCGTTTCTAACTTCTGCCTATTATAAATAAGTCTACTATGACCATAGAGGAACACCTGTCCCTGTGATATGGTGGAGTGTCTTTTGGGTATGTGTCCAAGAGTGGTATAGCTGGGTCTTCAGGTAGAACTATTTTCAATTCTTTGAGGAACTGCCAGATTGATTCCCAAAGTGGTTGTCCCAGGTTGCAATCCCACTGGCAATGGAGGAGTGTTCCTCTTTCTCCACATCCTTGCCACTATCTGCTGTCACCTGAGTTTTTGATCTTAGCCACTCTGATTGGTGTAAGGTGGAATCTCAGGGTCTTATTGATTTGCATTTCCCTGATGACTAAAGATGTTGATCATTTCTTTAGGTGGTTCTTGGCCATTAGAGAATCCTCAGCTGAGAATTATTTGTTTAGCTCTGTACCCCATTTTTAAATTGGGTTGTTTGGTTTTCTGGATTCTAACTTCCTCAGTTCTTTGTATATTTCAGATATTAACCCTCTATCAGATGTAGGATTAGTAAAGCTCTTTTCTCAATTTGTAGGCTGTGGTTTTGTCCTATTCACACTGTCCTTTGCCTTAATAGAAACTTTTCAGTTTTATGAGGTCCCATTTTTCAATTGTTGATCTAAGAACCTGAGCCATTGGTGTTCTGTTCAGAAAAATTTCCCATGTGCTAATGGATTTGAGGGATGAGGCAACCCACCCATCTCAAATTTTTAAATCAGAATAGTTCCTGTCTAAAGGAATCACAGGGAGCAAAAGTGGAGCAGAGATTGAAGAAAAGGCCATCCAGAGACTCATCCCACCTTGGGATCCATCCTATGTGCAGACAACAAACTCCAACATGCTGATGCCAAGATGCACTTGCAGCCAGGAGCCTGGCATAGCTGTCCTCTGAGAGCTTGGCCAGAGATGTAGATACTCACAGCCAACCATTGGTCTGAGCCCAGGGACCCCAATGGAAGAATTAGAGGAAGGACTGAAGGAGCTGAAGGGATGGCAACCTCATAGGAAGAGCAACAGTATCAATTAACAGGACCTCTCAGATCTCCCAGGGACTTAGACACCAACAAAAGAGCATATATGGGCTGGTCTGTGGCTCTTGCTACATATGTAGCAGAGGACTGCTTTATCTGGCCTCAGCTGGAGGGATACCCTTGGCCCTGGAAGTTTGATGCTCTAGAGAAGGAGGATGCTAGAGGGATGAGGTGGAAGTATATGGATAGGTAGGGAAGCACCCTCTTAGAGGCAAAAGGGAAGGAACATGGGGTGAGGGGGTTCATGGAAAGGGGACTTGGAAAGGGGACAACATTTGAAATGTAAATAAATAAAATAATTAACAAAAAATCAATTAAAATAATCTACTGCCTAATATTGACTGTGTGGTTTGGTATAAGTAGTTTTACCAATTTTTCTAAATTCTCAATGTATGGATTTTGACTATGGTTGAAAGCATAGATAACTGAGTAAATATTAAACTATTTCCATTATATTCCTAGATTCCTCTCTCTTATGCCACTCTGTGTTCCTCAGGTTCAAGCCTCCATTATCGTATCTCTGGATGTTACAAAATCTTCCTGAATGATCCCTCTAGGTTTTCACAGTCATGCTGTAGCCATACTGACTTTCATAGTTTGATCAGAGAACATAATTTCTTTGAATTTAATAATATCCCTACCCCAGTGTAAAATATAAGCATCAATTTATTGTACATAGACACCTAAATAATCTGGTCTTTGGACTACCCAGTGTTCTCAGGGACTAGACCACCAACTATGGAGTGTACAGGGAGGGATCCATGGCTCCAAATACATATGCAGCAGAAGATGGTCTTATCTGACATCAATGGGAGGAGAGGCCCTTGGTTCTGTGGAGGTTTGATGCCCCAGCGTAGGGGATGCTGGAACACTGGGGTTGTGAGAGAGTGGGTGGGTGGGGGAGCACCCTCATAGAGGCACAGGGGAGGGGGGGAAGGGTAGATGTGGGATGGGAAAGTTGTAGACAGGTAACTGGGAAGTGGGATATCATTTGAGATGTAAACAAATGGAATGACTAATAAAAAAATAATCTGGCCTTTGCCTATTTTTATTTATTTTCCAACTTCTATTTCCTGGTGTTCCACCACATTTTCCATTTTTTTCAACTCCACAGAACTTCTTTCTGTAGAAGAAGCCAGTTTCATTCCTGCTTAGGTTTTTTTGCTGCAGGTTTTCTCTTTGCCTGGAAATCTCACCTAATCTACATGTTTTTGATTCCAGCTCAGTATCTCATAAAGGCTTTCTGTTTCCGTTTCATTTCTGTTGCAGTGACAAAATACCCTGAGAATAGAAACTTCATAGATGGAGGTTAGAGTTGTTCATAGTGGAGATGTCAGGGCACCAGCAACTTGAGGCTGCTGGTTCTATTACATCCACAGTCAGAAGAATGGTATGAATGCATTAATGTCAGCACTCAGCTCACTTTTTCCACTTATACACAGTTTAGGATCCATTGCCTATGGAGTGGAACCACCCACAGTGGCATAATCAAGACCTCACAAACTGGACTTAAACAACACCTCATAGAGTCTCTCTTCCCAGATAATTCTTGTCAAGTTAACAATTAAGACAGTCAAATTTAAGCAGAATTCTCAGTAGAGTAATCTCATATATCTGGGAAACACTTAAAGAAATGTTCAATGTTCTTAGACATCAGGAAAATGCAAATCAAAACTATTTTGAGATTCCATCTTACAGTTGTCAGAATGGCTAAGATCAATGACATGGGTGACAGGTCATGTGGCAAGAGTATGGAGCGAGGGAATACTCCTTTATTGTTCCTAGGAGTGTAAACACGTATAACCATTATAGAAATTAATATGGTGGATCCTTAGGAAATTGGAAATTAATCTATTCAATTCTTATTTATACCACTCCTGGGCATAACCCAAAGGATGTTGCATCCTATCACAAGGACATTAATTTAAACATGTTAATTGCAGCTTTAATTCATATAGTCAAAACCTGCAAATAACCTAGTTTTCTTTTGACAGAAGAATAGATAGAGAAAATGTGGTACATTTACACAATGAAGTATTATTTTGCTGTTAAAAATGTCAATATGTAATTTTCAGAAAATGGATGGAACTAGAAAAATATCATCCTGAGTGAGGTATCCCAGATTGAGAAAGACATGTATAGTATGTCTCCATTTATGAGTGGATATTAACTGTTTAGTAAATGATAAACAAGTTACAATACACAGATAGAATGAGGTTAGGTAAAGAGGAAGTCTCTAGGGAAGATGCATGGATCTCACTGGGAATGAGAAGTAGAGTAAGTATTATGGATATACTGATGGTAGGTGGGGATGTTAACAGCAGGGATCAGATGAGGGGAAGGGATGGAGAGAGAGTGAAGGGAGAGACAGCAGTAACTGGGGAGCTCTCTCTCTCTCTCTCTCTCTCTCTCTCTCTCTCTCTCATCCTAGAGCAAATGGAAGCTTCCTACAATCTATGAAGTAAAACCTAGTGAGCAATTCTAGTTATGGAGGATATGGAGCCTGAACTGAGTATCTTTTGTGGCTTGATAAGGCTTCCAGTGGTGGGACTGGATTGCATTTGGTTGAGTTGTTGGCTGAGGGTGTCCAGTGGAAATTCTTAAATAACTTAAGCTGATGCTAGGACATAAGGTTGGTCTCGGAAAACTGATAGCAAGGTGCCATTGCAGAGGACAATATCTACACAGCTCGCTGAAGGTAAAGAGGTCAAGCTGGTGCCTACATGCAGCATTCATTACTATGTTCTAGTCTCTTTGAAGTGAGAAGATACTCTGTAGGCTATGGAAAGAGAGGCCTGCACACCAATGCAGTCACAAAACACTTGACCTACAGTCTGTTCTGCCTGCAAGATGTTCTAGGGTAATGCTGACATAAGAACTTATGGAGTGGCCAGTCAATGTTTGGTTTAACTTGAGCCCCATGCCATGAGAGGAAGCCAAGGCTTTACACTGCCAGGAACTAGAGACTGAATAGTCTAGACACCTAGGTTGGAGCCAAACATGACTGAACATAATCATTCAATCAATAAATTGATGAAATTATTCCTAATGGTATTCTGCTATACTCATAGATTGGTGCCATGGTCAGTTGTAATCAGATATGCTTCCTATAGCAGCAGATAGGAGTCAGTTTAGAGATGGCCAGAGATTGTGTAGAAAGAGTCTAGATTAGAGATCTCCATTGGTTCTCATCCCTTGGAGCTCAGAGGGAAGGAGGATAGATCGTTGGAGTCAGGTAGATGGAGGACACCAGGAAAACATGGCCCAATGAATCAACTTTGTAGGGCTCACTTAGGATAATGGAGAAAGAAACTGCAACCATAGGACCTGCACCATGTCCTCTGCACATGTGTTATGGAGGTTAGCTTGGTGTTTTTTGTGGAATCCTAACAGTTGGAGCAGATTTGTCTCTGTCTCTTTTGCCTGACCTTGAGACTCTTTTCCTTCTTTTGAGTTGCCTTGTTCAGCTTTGATATAAGGCCTTTGTCTTATTGTATCTTGTTTTGTCCTGTTTGGCTCTTGTTTCCTGAAAACCTGCTGTTTTCTAAAGAGGAAATGAGAAATAGAAGATTTATCAGAGAGGGGGGAGTGTGTGGGTGTGCTGGAAAGAGTGGAGGGAGGGAGGAGAAATTGTGGTCAGGATGTATTATTTGAGTGAAGAATCTATTTTCAATAAAAAGCTAGCCAGAACATGTAAACATTGTTTATAAAGAACTCTAACATTTCTGTGTTCATAACTTACTATATGTTTTATTTCTGGGACTTTATATTTTGATTGTTTTATTCTTACTTATTTGTGTCCCCTTGACTTCTTCATGAAAGCATGAATATTCTCTGAAACATATTTGTACTTTATACATGTGTAATTAAAATGTATCATACGATTTCTGTTTTGTTAATTTATTATTTATTAATTTTGTAGCATCCAGTGACTGTTTAATAAATAAACAGCTCTGTTATCACTTAAAATTTTTTTCTGTGCTGTGAGCCACTAAAAACAGCCACTGACTACAGTAACTACTATGAGTTCATGACTACAGCATCACACTTGCCACAGGAGTTGAAGGTATAATAGAGAAGGTGGGTTTTCAATGCAGTGGCTGTTTGACAAGTGCTCTAGATCTCAGAGAATTCTAAATGATCGCACAAGAAAGCCTATTTGACTTAATGACTTAAATTTGTTACCAAGTTGATAATTGATTAACATTAACAAAAAATAATTTGAAATCAGCTACATTTAGACTCAATAGCAATGAATGGATTTCTACTTTGTAGCATAGCCAGAAGAGAATGAACAACTGGGTCTTTTGTATTGTAATATCTGTCTTCCTGGCATCCAGGTCCTCAGCTATTCCTTGCTAAAATATAGATGGTTATTGTAATATTTGAACTAAATTGGAGAAAATACTGGTTATGGCTTTATCTTATCTTATCAGGCTTAAGAAAATATATACACTAAAATATTAACACATATATCACATTTTCCAAAGCTCTAGAAGCTTACAAAAGAGGTAAAACTGAATGTAAGAGCCACACAATGATGGAAATGATCATGGCTGCCTCATATTCATGAACTCTCAGCTCTGGGATTGCCTGCTAGAACTTGAACACGACTAGGTTGGACAAAATGCAGTCATGGATAAGTAGGAACGCTTGAGTTCTAGCCCTCTAAGGGCAGTCATTACCAGCTGATGAATGCTGAGGAGGAACAGTCATTGTGCTCAGTGTTGAGCTCATGTTCCAGTCAAGAGCTCCAAACACATCCCCACGTTGGTGGTCCTGGTTAAACCCAGTTGGCCACACAGTAAGAAGACAGAGGAGTGGCAAGAGGAGTTGTTGATGTAAGGAGGTTGAGAAAGAAAGGTGTGGAAGTTGAGTGTGAAAGGAGTGCATTAAGTACATGTATGGAATTAAAACTAATAAAGTAATAAAAACTCTAAATATTTAATATATTCATAAAATTTGCATATTGTACAAAATTTCAGCGTGTCTCTGATCATCAGATGTCTTTCTGAACTACTTTCTGAACTTCTAAATTAATAGTAAATACATAAATGATGCTACATTTTACAACTGACTAAAGTTATATTTCCTTAGCAAAAATCATTCCCATAATTTGTCTGATTCAAAGATCTGTCCCTTTTTGAAAATGTAGGCTATTTCCTCAGAAAGTAACTACTTGATGTTTCATAAAAATAAAGTACTTAGCATTGCTATTACAGGGAGACATGCACTATTATAAAAGGCCTTAAATCATAATTAAATGTTTAGAATTGGTTGTAGAATTTCCACCATGAGGCCGTGGGAGACAAATAACTACATGAATAAGAATTAACACAAGGTGATTTCATGGATTGAAAATACTCCACAACAAAGACTTCCTTTAACATACAGGAAAACAATCCTGTCAGGTACATACAACCACTTCTAATCATACAAAATTTCAGGAGAAAAACTCTAAGGTTTGTATTTCTTTCCTTAAACTTGTTCTCAGTGCCTTCATGTCATAGTCACATAAACTTCAGAAAATCTGGGTGATATTCATTGTCAACAACATCAACAGTTGAATACCCCAAGTAACTAAAGTCATAGCCCCTCTTGCAACACTTCTACTGATTCTGAGTTTTATAGTTCTTAAATCCATTAATATTCAGATTTTCAAAAGAATTTTCTAAGAAATTTTCTATTTCCCTTGGCATGCTCTTAACTGATAAAAATATGCTAATTTTGTTTTCAAAGTTACATTTATGTCTTTATATGTTTAGTGTATGTATGTATGTGTGTGTGCTTGTGTGTACATACATGTTCATGCATGTATCCATGTGTGAATACATATATGCCACAGTGCACATGTGCAGATGAGAGGACATCTTACAGGTGTAGGCTCTCTCCTTCCACTGTTTAGGTTTTCAAGGTTGAGACTCAGGTCACAGAGTATAGAGTTAAGTTTCTGAGAAACACTAGGACACATTCAAACGTCTGCAACCTCAGAGTAACTTTAGACTCTGTTAGAAAAACTCTCAGAATTAGTTGATTCTTTGTTATCCAAGCTGTACATTTCAGTCTCCAGTGAAAATCTTCATTGTATTTGATAACTTGAGAGCCTATGTCTTCATTTATTGATTAAAAGATATTAGTTGTTTTGAAATTTTGAAAGTGATTTTAATTGTGATTAAAACTGTGATTCAATTGTTTCAAATAGAATTGATTGTAATTGTTATGAAAACTTTAATAGTAATATTTGCTAGTAAGGGTAATGAACGATAGTACAAAGTGAATCCTATTGTAGCACAATTTCCTTCTCTAATTATAAAATAAGAAATAAGATTTGATTAAGCCACAAAAACCTGTGCCATCTTGACTTATAAGTCTAACTTTTTGTTTCTATCCTTATTTTATGGGATAAGACAATTTTGTTAACAAGTATTTCAAAGCAGTACTGTACTGTTATCTGGATTCTTTTGAAACAGCCACAAATTAAAACCTAATATACTACCAACATAACATGACACTTAAAATTATCAATCACTAGTAATAATTATAATGTCTTAGATATTATGGCAAATCTCCCTTAGAATTAGAACTAATTACTTCTAATGAGTTTATAAATGTGGAATCAAATTTTCCAGAAGGCAAACTAGAATGAAATGATAACAAATTATTTCAAGTCCAGTAAACATGAAAAAATATTTCATGTAGTACAGATAACTATAGACAAGGTAGAAATGTACAATCTAATCAAAGACTAATTATCTGTTTTCCTCAACTGAAATCCTTACTTCTTTAGGCCATCCCATGTTCTTGACCATCTCACCTTTGGGTATAATATTTCCATCAGGTAAATGCTATGCCATAGGTAAATGCTATGTCATAGGTAAATGCTATGTCAGATGCAGTGGATGGAACAAAAGAGAAGTCACACCCAGATCATAAAGGCTGGTAATTTTTATTTAATTCAAGGATTCATTCCTTAGTGGATTTACTATTTCTTTCTCCCAAAGACTGTTCCCTGACTTCTCAGATCCACTTTTACCAGACACAAGCTTTTATAATTTAATGGAACAAAAGGTATTTAACCTCCACATTCACAGAGAGTCTGATAAATGTGTGTTTAATGAATGACTAGATTTATAAATTTGTTTAGTGTGCAATCAATAAAGCATCATGTAAGAATTTTCAAAGTGTGACTTGTCTTTTTGGGAAACCTGCATTTCTGTTTCTGCATTTCTTTCATTTACATAAAGGCCTGGGCATTCATGTAGAGTAGACTATTTCTTATCTGTGTTGAGGTGGGAGCATGATTAACACCACGCAGTGTGTTATTTTGTGTAGCTCCCTGTCAGGGTAGTTTCCCAAGGATAAATAGGAAAAATCTGAAAGCTTTTAATGTTAATAAAATTAGATGTGAGTTAAGGAAAAGGTGTTTTTACTAGACTGTTTTTCCTCAGTTTTTGTCAGTTAGTGCTTAAATATGAAAGAATCTCCTTTGCTAACACATTGTTGTGAATTGACATGTTCCTTCTGGTGTTGGTCACTTTGTGTTGAGTCCTAGGAAGTGGGACATAGAAGTAGGACGTCAGGGCTTTGTGGAATTCTGGACAATAATATAATGTCCTGGGTGTTTTTCATGGTTACTTTCTAGGCCCTTAAAGTTAAGTCCCAGAAGCAAAGTAGAGCCTATGTTTGATATTTTCACTAGTCAGCTTTCTACCAATTCAGACAATAAATGTGTCAGCATATTCCATGGTTTTACTGGACTGAAAGAGATGTGTGAAAAGGTACACATTCCAAGGGTAGACCATAGGGGTTTGAGGGCAGTATATTGTAGACAAGATACTATTTTTTCATATGTTGATTTCCCCTTTGGAAAATGGACAGTGACAAGCCTGTCCATGTCATTTTTTGTTAGAATTAGATGAATAATATTTGTTAAGCATCTGGCATCCAGTTATTCCTCTCTATTGTACTTATAAAATCAAACTCTCAAGAACATCCTATCTGTGTACTCTAAATGCAGTGTTGCCAAGGAAAATGAGACCCCAGCCTGGATTACGGCAGATAATACACAACTGAGAAAAATTCTATAACCAAATATTTATTTCTCGTAATTTCCTCTAATATCAAGTATATATGATAATGCCTTCCAGACAGTGTTATTATGAAGTACACTGAGTGAGATATTGAATAGACAAGGTGCACTGTGCCTGTATCTGACACATCAGACACTCTCATAATGTGATCAGTGGACTTTTTCAGGTGCATAGATTCATCAACTATATTTTACTATCTTCCTTAGTTAAGCACTACATTACCTTCTTTCTTGAACTGGAAGAGTGGATATCAAGAGAAGTTTCTTATGTTAGCTTCTTCCAGGATTATTTGAGGGATGAGGTAGCTGACTTCATAAGAGCCACCTTGGAGATCAGGTGCAAAAGTAAATCATGAAGATCAGTGGAGCATTTTTTTTCTATTATCCTGGAGCTTTAGACAGAGCATATTCTCTGTTTTTTGAACATTCTTTTATGTTAGAGAACACCATTAGGACACAGTTCTCTAGTATGTATTCTCTCGCTCACTCCTGTCCTCTGGGCTTTGTGCCTTAATTTCTGATTCTTATTTTCACCCAAGGGTAAGGAAATCATTCATTTTGTTGGGTCTTAATCTCTTAGAGGTCTTTAGAGAGACAATTATTAAGTTCATCAATCACTCACCCAATCTGTTTTGAACACTTGTAATATGCTTACAAAGCCCAGTATATGGTTTAACAGAAGTTTGTTAATCTTGTGACAAGTTAACCTCAATATTGGCTTCTGATGAAAGATCTTTTCCTTTCAAGAAAGAGATTTACTGGTGAATAGTGGATGAGTCTGTGAAGTTTCATCAAAAATCATACTTTTTGGATCATTATAGTGACTTGTCTCTCCTTTCAATACAGCTCTTGAATCTTGTGGGTAATTTACTAGACAAGAGTGAATCAGACTAGGGTAATTCTGTAGGAATGTGCACAGGAGCTGAAATATGGGGTGGTTGAGTTTCAAGACTTTTTTATCCCTAATAAAATTAGTTTTCTTCTTCATTATTTTCTCATTTTTTATTAGTTCTTTGAGAATTTGTAATGCAGTTTGATCACACTCACAACTCTAAGTCCTACCAGATCTTTCTACTTTCCCACTCACTCAAATCAATGTTCTATTTTTTTTTAACTCATCCAGTTCAATTTGTGCTTCCCTTATACTCTTGGATGTGTGGTCTTCTAGTCTAGCATGTTTCAACTACTAGGTGCCAAATTCTTAAAGAAAACTGATTGTCCCTCTCCCAGCAGCTATCAGTTGCCAATAACTCCTCAGCTAGGGACAGACTTCATTCCCAACTTCTTTCTCCATGCTAAGATATTTCTTCATCTTGAGCATGTATGTCTTGTGCCTGCTATCACAACCACTGTGAGTTCATACATGCAACTGTCCTGCTGTATTTGGCAAGCACTATTCCTTATAGTTATCCACCACCTCTGCTTCCTGCAACTCTTCTGCCCCCTCTGCCTGATAATCCTCGAACCTTTGGAGGTGGGGGTATGATATAGTTTTACCATTTAGGAAGGAGAATTACACTCTCTTATTTTCTATATTTGTCCAGTTGTGGATCTTTGTGTTAATAACTATCTAAAAAAGCTACCTTTTCCAATGTGGGTTGAGAAATATACTAGTCTATTGGTCTCACTCTAGTTAATTAGGAACCAGTTTAATAGTATATTTATTTAGCAGAATAATAGTAGGTTTTCCTATAGGGCTTATAATCTGTCTAGGTACACGTTCTTGCCTCTCATAACCATGTTATATATAGGTTTTGCCTTGTGGATCAGGTTTTAAATCGAACAGAATGTTGTTGGTACTCATGACTTTGTGCTTGAAGTCAGGGATGGTGATATTGCAAGAATGTCTTTTATGTTCAGATTTGTTTTGACTATCTTGGGTTGTTTTTCCAGGTGAAGTTGAGAATTGTTCTTTCAAGATAAGAAAGAACCCATATCAGAAAAGGTAGCTTTTTAAGATAGTTATTAACACAAATAGCCACAACTGGACAAATACAGAAAACAAAGAGAGTATAATTCTCCTTTCTAAATGGTAAAACTATATCATACCCCCACCTCCAAAGGTTTGAGGATTATTTCCAAAGAATTGTGTTAGAATTTTGATGGGAATTGCAATGAGCCTTTTGATTGCTTTGGTAATATAGCCATATAGTTCACTACGTTATGGTCATGTCTTGCCAGGCTGATCATTACTTTAGCAGAAAGATATCATCACAGCATTAAGACTAATGATTAGCTTCTCTGGTAGCCTGTGTAACACTGTTCTGCACAATGAATTCTAGCCAGTAGAGATGAAGTTTCTAGGTCAGTTCCAGCTTGATTTCTCCATGTTCTCTAATACAAGTATGAGGTGCCTCCAGTAACAAGGTCATCATGTTCTGAAAGATAAATATCAGCAATGGCTTCAGATTTTAAGGTTTAAGGGCCTATGGGACATTCTGAATAGCAACTGCAAAAGAAGTAGCTTATGGCTGTCAATAGCCTTTTACTTGTTAATCTCTTATATCTAGAAGAAATGTTTTTTATCCCATGTGGAATGACTCTACTTAACTCTTTTTATAAATCTATATGTACACATTTTAGTAAGATTCTACCATTGTAAGCTTCTTCCTTCCTTCCTTTCTTTCTTATACCTTCATTGCTTCTTTTATTAAATTTCTGTTATTAAATTTCTACATGACAACATTTCACGTATCCCAAGGAGGTCATGAACACACTAAATATCAGCAGATGGCATTGTACTTCAGATCTTCCTACGTCTACCTTCCAACTGTGAGAAGGATAACACACATGCACCACCAAACCTAATTTTATGCAATCTGAGATTTCTGCTCACTGGCTCCTACCTATCAACTCTATCAATTCACCAATAGTCCACGTTTTCTTTTGGATATCTTTAACTACTTTAGTATGCTTTGATGTAACTTCTTAATGCATGCAAAATTATGCTGCCTGCGTTGCTTCTGCAATTGATTTCTATTTCTTTCCTTTCTCATCTATCTATCTATCTATCTATCTATCTATCTATCTATCTATCTATCTATCCATCCATCCAACATCTACCTATCTATCTATTTTACAGCGTGAACACACACTTTTCCAACTTTCCCCTTTCCTTTCTCTTCTGAGAAGGCAGAGGTCCCCCTTGCTATCACTCTAACCTGCCACATCAAGTCTTTGTAGGACTAGGTGTGTCATCTACTGTTGAGGCCAGACAAGGCAATTCAGTTAGGGGAACAAGATTCATAGGCAGACAGCAGATTCAGGGGCAGTTCCTATCCTGCTTTTGGGAGAAAAGCATAAAGACTGAGCTGCACATTTGCTACATATATATAGGGTGTGTCTAGGTTCAGCCCATGGTTGCTCTTTGGTTGGTAGTTCAGGCTCTGGCAGCCCCCAAGGGTCCATATTCATTGACTCTGCTGGGTTTTTTTTGTGGCTACTGTATGCTCTTTGGGTCCCTCAATCTTTCCCTCGATTCTTCCACAAGACTCCCTGTACTTTGTTCTATGTTTGGCTGTTTACATATATCTGTATCTGTTTCCATTGGCTGCTGGTAGAGCCTTTCAAACACAGTTATGCCAGGCTTCTACCTGCAAGCCAACTGAGTATCATTAATAGTGTCAGGGATTGGTTCTTATCCATGACATAGATTTCAAGTTAGGCCAATCACTGGTTGTCCATTCCCTCTGTCTCTGCTCCATAATTGTTCCTGCATATCTTTTAGGCAGGACAATTTTGGGTCAAAGGCTTGTGGGTAATTGGTATCCTTATCCTTCCACTGAAAATCCTGCTGGGCTACAGGAGGTGACCATTTCAGGCTCCATATTCCCTACTGCTAGGAGTCTCAGCTTGTGATACTTATATACTCTCTGGGTTCTCCTCTGGTTCTAGGTATCTGGCACATCTGCTCCACCAGTGACAGATTTCCTTCTTCCCCATACTGCTTCTAAACCTCTGCATTATTCACAAATTTCTCTTTTCATATTTAGTGTTTCTGGTTTTACATTGAGGTCTTTGATCCACTTGGCCTTGAATTTTGATCAGGGTGATAAATACGGATCTGTTTGCATTATTCTACATGTAAACATCCAGTTATACCAACATGGTTTGTTGAAGATACCCTCCCTCCACCTCATGCACTGTATGGTTTTGGCTTCTTTGCCAAATATCAAGTGTCTATAGGTATGTGGATTTATTTCTGGATCTTTTATTTTGATTCCATTCATGAACTTGTCTGATTTTGTACCAAATACCATGCAATTTTTTCTACTATCCCTCTGTAGTAGAGCTTTAAGTCAGGGATGTTGATACTCAAGAATTTCTTTTATTGTTCAGGTTTGTTTTAGCTACTTTGGCTGTTTTTCTATATGAAGTTAAGAATTGCTCTTTCAAGGTCTCCAAAGAATTGAATTTTGATGGAATTACAATGAGCCTTTGAATTGCTTTGGTAAGAGAGTCCTATGTTAATCCTACTGACCCATGAGCATGGGAGATCTTTCCATCTTCTGATACCTTCTTCAAATTCTTTCTTAAGACTTGAATTATAGGGTCTCTTTCATTTCTTTATGATGAACTTAATGCTGCTGAATTTTCCTCTTAACACTGCTTTCACTGTGTTCCATAAGTTTGTGTATGTTGTGCCTTCATTTTCATTGAACTCTAGCAAGTATTTTCCTTCCTTCCTTCCTTCCTTCCTTCCTTTCCTTCCTTCCTTCCTTCCTTCCTTCTCCTTCCTTCCTTTCTTCTTCTTCTTTCCTTCCTTCCTTCCTCCCTTCCCCTCTTCTTTCTTTCTTTCTCTTTCTTTCCTTTTCTTTCTCTCTTTCTTTCCTTTTTTCTTTTTTCCTTCCCCTTTTCCCTGACTCAGTGATCATTGAGTAGAGTTGTTCAGTTTCCAAGCATTTCTGTTGTTTCTATTGTTATTGAAGTGCAGCTTTATAATCCATGGTGGTCTAATGAGTTTAAAGCTATTCTTCATTTTTTTTTCCTATCTGGTTCAGAATATCTGTTTTTATGTTGAAGTCTTTGATCTATTTGGAATTGAGTTTTGTGTTGGGTGATAGGTATGGATCTATTTGCCTCCTTCTACATGCAGACATTCAGTTTGACCTGCAGCATTTGTTAAAGATGTTATCTTTAAAAAAAAAAAAAAATCAGGTGTCCACCTTTCCTTCAGTCTCATCTCCATTTTTGTGCCTGCAGTTCTTTTAGACAGGAACAATTTTGGGTCAGAGTTTTTGAGTGTGGGATGGCAACTTCCACTTGATGCCCTGTCTTTCTACTGGGGGTGGACTTTAGGGGTTCCTGCTCTCCACTGTTGGGCATATCATCTAATGTCCCCTTGAGTTCTGAGAGTCTCTCACCTCCCAGGTCTCTGGTACTTTCTAGAGGGTCCCCCAACCTTCCACCCATGAGTTGCATATTTCTATTCATTCTGTTGGCCCTCAGGGCTTCTCTCCTGTCTCCTCCACCCCCATACCACATCATGTTCCCTTTTTGCCCTCTCCCTCCCTTCTCCCACTCAGGTCCCTCCCACTTCTGCCTTCCATGATTATTTTCTTCTCCCTCCCAAGTAGGATTGAAGTATCCTCACTTGTGCTCTTTGGCTTTTTAATCTTTTTGAGTTCTGTGGATTATATCCAAAGTATTCTGTACTTTTGAAGCTAAAATCTATTTCTTAGTGAGTACAAACCATGCATGTTCTTTTGGGTCTGAGTTACCTCACTCAGGATGATATTTTCTAGTTCCATCCATCTGCCTGCAAAATTCATGATGTCCTCATTCTTAATAGCTGAATAGTATTCCATTGTGTAAATGAATCACATTTTCTGTATCTATTCTTCTGTTGAGGCACATCAGGGTTGTTTCCAGCTTCTGGCTATTACAAATAAGGCTGTTATGAACATAGTGGAGCATGTGTTCCTGTGGTATGGTGGGGCATCTTTTGGGTATATTCCTAAAAGTGGTATAGCTGGGTCCTCAGATACTATGTCCAATTTTCTGAGGATCCTCCAGATTGACTTCTAGAGTGGTTGTACCAGTTTGCAATCCCATCAGCAATGGAAGAGTGTTCCTCTTTCTCCACATCCTCACCAGCATCTGCTGTCACTTGCATCTTTTATTTTAGCCATTCTGATTGGGGTAAGGTAGAATCTCAGGGTCATTTTGATTTGCATTTTTCCCTTACTAAGGACTTTGAACATTTCTTTAAGTGCTTGTCAGCCATTCAAGATTTCTCTGTTTAGCTCTATACCTCATTTTTAAATTGGGTTATTTGGTTTTTTGAGGTTAGCTTCTTGAATTCTTTATGTATTTTGAATATTATCCCTCTATCAGATGTGGGACTAGTGAAGATTTTCTTTCCTAATCTGTAGGTTGTAATTTGACCTACTGACTGTGTCTTTTGCCTTACAGAAACTTTTTAGTTTCATGAGGTCCCATTTATCAATTCTTGATCTTAGAGCCTGAGCCATTAGCATTCTGTTTAGGAAATTTCTCCCTGTCCCTTCCCAATGAAATTTGAGGCTCTTTCCCACTTTCTCTTCTATTTGATTCAGTGTATCAGGGTTTATGTTGAGGTCCTTGATCTACTTGGGATTACGCTTTGTGCAAAGTGACAAATATGGATGTATTTTCTTTATTCTATATACAGACTGCCAGTTAGATCAGCTGCATTTGTTGAAAAATGCTGTCTTTTCTTCCCCACTGTTTGGTTTTTGGCTTTGTTGTCAAAGATCAAGTCACCATAGATGTGTGGGTTTCAATTCTATTCCATTGATCTACCTGTCTGTCTCTGTACTAATACCATGCAGTTTTTTTTTTTTTTAATCACTATTGCTCTATAGTACAGCTTGAGGTCAAGGATGGTGATTGCTGCAGAAGATCTTTTATTGTTAAGAACTGTTTTTGCTATTCTGTTTTTTTTTTTTTTCCATATGAATTTGAGAATTGCTCTTTCCATGTTCATGAAGAATTGTGTTGAAATTTTGAGGAGGATTGTGTTGAATCTGTAACTGCTTTTGATAGAATGGCTATTTTTACTGTTAATCCTACCAATCCATGAGCATGAGAGATCTTTCCTTCTTCTGAGGTCTTCTTCCATTTCTTTCTTCAGAGACTTGAAGCTCTTGTTATACAAATCTTTCACTTGCTTGGTTAGAGTCACACCAAGATATTTTATATTATTTGTGGCTATTGTGAACAGTATTGTTTTTTTAACTTGTCTTCCTTTTTTGGGGGTCATTTGTTTTCAGTTTAAGGATAACTGTAGCCTCATAAAACAAATTGGACAATGTTTCTCCTGTTTCTATTTCATAGAAATATTTTTTATTGGTTATTTTATTTATTTACAATTCAGATGCTGTCCCTTTTCCCCACTTCCCTTCCCTAGAACTCCCTATCCCATTCCCCCTCCTCCTTTTTGCTTTTATACCATTTAAATTACATGCAAACAGTCAGGTAAGTTCTAGGTTGAGGGACTAGCAATACAATAGATGGAAATAGTCAAGGAACAAGCAAGACAATAAATACAAACAGTCAAAGAACAAGCAAGGCAATACACAAAATTCCATGAACACTCCCGTGATCACTGTTTCTAAGGACTTATCAAGATGACCAAACTATCTAAGCCAATTTCCCTGTCTAGCCCAAAGTCATTTTAGGTGTATTGGCAATGAGTCTTCTTAGAAAGTCTAGTAAAGTTCTGTGCTAGAATCACTTGGCCCTGGGACTTTTATGATTGGCAGACTTATTAGTACTTCTATTTTTCTAGGGTTATCAATCTGTTTAAATTGCTTATTTGATCTTGTTTTAACTTTGGTACATGGCGTATATTTAGAAAATTATCTACTTCTTTTATAGTCTCCAATTTGGTGGAGTACAGGTCCTTTTCATTTCTGATTTTGTCAGTTTGAATGTTCTCCTCTACCCTCTTAGTTACTTTGGATAAGTATTTGTCGATCTTGTTGATTTTCTCAAAGAACCTATTGTTTGTTTCATTTATTCTGTTGAGTGGAAGCTTTGATTCTGTTGTGTAATGAGGTTGATTTCAGAACAAGTATGAGGAATTAGTAGTTCAATCTTTCTGCTATTCAGTGTTGGTTTTGGTTTGGTGGAATGAGGGTAATTCTGGTTCAGAGAGAAACCAGAAAGCATGTAAATGGAATTAACAGTTGTATCTTGTTGGTCTTGTTTGCAAGCTGAACTACTAAGCCTCTGCCTGGGAGTGTGAGGATGGTGTGGATAGACTACAGGCTTTGTCTCTTACAAGGCTAGGGTCTGGGACTAAGACTGGCATACAGCCTGTGTGACTTTGGATAGATCTAAGTGTTTGGGATGATATGAGCAGGTGATATTTGAAAGAATTGCCAGGTTGCACTGATACACGAATTATGCATTCCAGAATAGCCATGCATGGAGGATTGGTATGGTAAACATGGTCTAGTATCTTGGAATCTCATAAGTCTGGAGCAGTGCACAGGATATGTGATCTGAGATAAACCTGGATCTTGTATACAGTGTGGATGGGCTATTGTCTGGTAGACTCACCAGACTGAGATGATGTACAGTTGTGCAACTTGGGTCAAGTTCAGAGGTTCTAGAACAGGTAGGCTATGTTTTGTGGAACTTACTTGACAGAATGGTTAAACAGGGTGTGTGACGTAGGCTATGCCAGAAGTTTTGATATGGTATGGGCAGGTAAGGGTCAGACAGATTTTCAGGGTGTGGTAGTATACAGGAATTGGTACCACAGCCAAGACTGTTAGTTGAGAATGACACAATTCACTAGGCTAGAGTAGAGTACAAACTGAGGGATCCAGATTAGAACTGGTAATTGAGGAGAGTTTCAGTTGGCTAAAGTCAGGCCAACTCACCAGGGCCCCTGTACTGGAAGCTGGAAACAACTTAGACGGTTTTGATTTCTTTCTAGGAATATTTTCAGTTAATAGATATAGCTTATACTAAGTTTTTCAAGTTAATTTTGCATTTTGTATGCTATATTGGTGACTGTGTTTATCAAATGGAGTTTTCTGATAGTCCATTAAGTGTTTTTTATCACACAACCATATTAGCTGACAAAGGATACTTTAACTTCTTCCCTTCTTGTTTGTATCTCATTTATTTATTTATTTATTTATTTATTTATTTATATATATGAAATTACATTTTCATTTATCTCATTGCTTAGTTAAGGATTTAAGTGCTATATTGAACAGGAATTGACAAACTAGATATCCTTGTCTTGTTTCTCACTTTAGTGGAAATGGTCAGACTGTTTCCCTTATTTTTGTGATGCTGGGTGTTGACTGTATGTTGCCTTTATTATGTTAAGAAATGTTCCTTATATCCTGAGTTCCTCTAGGATGTTTATCATGAAGGGGTATTGAAATTTTCCCCTTTTATTGAAATTAAATTTTTCTTTTCCTGACTATGGTTTCCCTTCACTCTAGTCTTGTCAATTCCTCCCTACCTTCCATACCATTTGGATCCATCCCTGTGGTGATTTGAATATGTGTGGCCCATGGGAAGTGACTCTGTTAGGAGCTGTGACCTTGTTGGAACAGATCTGGCTTTGTTAGAGGAAGTGTGTCACTGTGTATGTAAGCTTTGAGGTCTCTTCTTTTTTTTTTTTTTTAATTTATTTAGTTATTTAAATCACATCATAATTTACTTATTTACACAGGGGTTGTAAACACAAAAAGGCAGATGTGGGGAAAGGAATGGCACCGGAGCATAGGTGTTCAGGGGAGTACAGATACTTTTCAGAACAGGGTATCAGCTGGGTGTAGGTTCAGGTCACTATGACTCTGCCTATGATTCACTTGTCCTTATCTAAGTTGGTACTGTCCACCGAGGCTGCCTATTTATAAGACCTATGACTACTTGGGCTGGTAAATTTCCACAGAAGCTGCCTGTTTACAATAGCTTATAGCCTGCTGTTTCAGTTTTTTCCACAGAGACCCAAGACTTGGTGTTAGCATGCATGTATGTCAGGACTATTGCTGACTTTAGGCCTATGGCTGATTTTAGGCCTTTAGTGTATATGTAGGGCTGCTCCTGACATCTCCTCCCTTCTCTAAGTATAGAAGGGCCTTGGCGATTCTATTCTTGGGAAGGTGGGGATAGAGGCCTGACCTCCAATAAAGGTGCTGTATTCAGCAATGGGGCCATGTTGTCAGTTTATGGAGGGCAATCTTTAGTTCTGACAACAGCCTGGCTTATGTGGGTGATTACCATGGAACAAGTCATTTTGATGTAACCCAATCTAGGTACTGGAAGCTTCATTTGTTGCCATGAGCTGTGTAGGTGGGGCTCTGTCCTCCCATTATATGGTGATTTCATTTAGATAAATGTGAATGTATTTTATGAAGCTTCTACTGTTTTATTTTTTTTCCTATCACTCTTCAAGCATATCTTAGTTTTACCTGTGTCTACCTGTGTTCTCTCTCTTCCCCCCTAACCTTGACTTCCCTAACTGAATCTCCTGTTGCAGTCTGCCCCATCCATCTATAACTATGCATTCTATGTTCCTTTCCTAGGGAAATATCTTTCCCCTCCTTATCTGTACTGTATACTGAACACATGTGGTTCTATGGATAGTAGCTTGTTTATCACAGACTTAAAGTCTAATATCCATAGATAAGCAATTAAATACCATGTTTGTGTTTCTGTGTCTGGGTTATCTTACCCAAGATGATTTGTTTTTGTAGTTCCACCCATTTACCTATGAACTTGAAGGGTTCATTCTTCCATTTTCTTTTTTTTTTCTTTCAATTCTTCTTGTTTCTTTTTTGGCAGTCAAGTAATATTCCATTGTGTAAATATACCATATTTTCTTAATGCATTCATCTCTGAGGGATATCTGGTTTGTTTCCTGGTTTTGACTATTAAGAATAGAGCAACAATGAATATACTTGAGCAAGTGTCTCTGTAGTAGGATGAAGCATCTTTTGAGTGTCTGCCCAAGAGCTGAATAAATGTATTTTAAGGTAGATCTGTTCCCACATTCCTGAGAAGTGATTTCCATAGTGGCTGTACAATGTTCCACTCCCACCAACAATGGAGGAATGTTTCTCTTATTTTACATTCTCACCAGAATGATCTGTTACTTGTTTTATTAATCTTGGACATTACAACGTATGTGAGAAAGAAATCTCAAAGTAGTTTTGATTTATGTTTCCCTGATGACTATGGATGTTGAATATTGCTTTAAATTTTTCCACCATTTGTGTTTCCTGCAAGGTGACATTGATGTTTTATGTTCTGGTCCCATTTCTTGTTTACACTAAACTTCATGAGTACAGACATAAAGTGATTAATTCAACTTCTGGCTTCTGCCACCAAACCTTTCCTGTGTGTTTTCATGTTTTGCTGGCCATGGTGGACAATTTTTCTTAGAATTAGGAACCAAAATTAACCTTTGTCCATTAAATTGCCTTTGTAGGAGTATTTTAACATAGTAGCAATAAGCAAGTAATCCATGCCATGCCACATAAGTGAACATAGCCAGAAATTCCTGAGATTCATGATGTGGATTAATTTTGATTATTATATGTTTAGAAAACTTATATTGTTGGCAAATATTTCATTACTTCCATAATCTGTTAGGTAATTCCACATAAAAACATGGCTTTGAGAATTTGGGTTAAATCTTTATCATTATAGATAATAAAGCACTTTATATTTAAGTTATATTGAAAAGTACTCATATATTTAAATGTTTCTTACAAAAGTTGTTTTACTTAAGTAAACTATTTGCAGTTCACTTCCACAGGTAGAGACATAAAGTAAGGGACATATGTATAGTTGGGTTAAAGAGCCCTATGTTGAGCTCTCCATTCCAATCACTTGGTTCCAATTATCAATTTATAATGCTCCATATTCAAGTTACTGAGTTCCGATTATCTTACCACTTCTCATGTAAAGATAAATCTATTTTGAAAAATAGATACATTTTATATGTACATGACGTTTTTCATTATTAAATGCTTAAAATAAAAAAAATAGTAATGGAATACAAGACAGAAATTAGCATCAAACCATTAATGTGGGTTATTTAATACCCTAGCTTCTCCAATAGACAGGTCATCCGAACATAAAATTAATAGAGAAATATCATATTAATTAATATCATACATCAAACAGACTCAACAGTTATCTACAGAATAGTGTATCTGTGGTGGTTTGAATGGCTATAGAACCAATAGATTCCTGTATTTGAGCACTTGGCTCACAAGGAGTTGCCCAATTAGGAGAAGATGGTTTTGGTGGAGAAGGTACTCCTACAGTGACATAGGAGCAGGCTTAGAGGTCCCAGATGCTCAAGTCGGTTGTCTCCTGCTGCCTGCAGATCAGATATAGAACTCACAGTTCCTTGTCCAGTAAGAAAACTGCATGATTTTTGCCATAAGTGACAATGAAAAAAACCTTCTGAAACTATAAGCCAGCCCTAATTAAATGCATTTTATTATAAGAGTTGCTGTAATCATGGAGACTCTTCAGACTAATAGAAACCCTAACTAAGACAGGATCCAAACCCCCAGAGAATACAAACTCTATTCAGCAACACATGGAAATTTTTGTTCTTTTTTAAAAATACACCATATCCTGGGGTACAGAGCAAAACTTTACAAAGTCAGAAAGATTGAAACCACTCTATACATTCAGTCTGATCACCAAGTAGCAAAACTTAATATTGACAGCAAACTGGTCTTTGATAAGGACAGAACCAAGGGAAAACCCACATGCATGTGGAAACTGAACAATGCTCTACTCAATGATTACTTAGTCAAGGAAGAAATACAGAAAGAAATTAAAGACTTTTTAGAATTTAACGAAAATGAGGAAACATCATACCAGAACTTGTGGGACTCCATGAAAGCAGTGCTAAGAGGAAAACTCATAGCTCTAAGTGCCCACAAAAAGAAATTGGAGAGAGCACACAATAATAACTTGACAGCACACCTGAAAGCTCTAGAACAAAAAGAAGCAAATACACCCAAGAGGAGTAAGCATCAGGAAATAATCAAACTCAGGGCTGAAATCAACCGAGTAGAACAGAAAGAACTATACAAAATATCAACAAAACCAGGAGTTGGTTCTTTGAGAAAATCAACAAGATAGATAAACCCTTAGCCAGATTAACCAGAGGGCACAGAGACAGTATCCAAATTAATAAAATCAGATCTGAAAAGGGAGACATAACAACAGAAACCGAGGAAATTCAAAAAATCATCAGATCCTACTACAAAGGCTATACTCAACAAAACTGGAAAATCTGAATGAAATGGACAATTTTCTAGACAGAAACCAGGTACCAAAGTTAAATGAGGAGCAAATAAACCATCTAAACAGTCCCATAACCCCTAAAGAAATAGCAGCAGTCATTAAAAGTCTCCCCACCAAAAAAAGCCCAGGCCCAGATGATTTTAATGCAGAATTCTATCAGACCTTCAAGGAAGACCTAATACCAATTCTCTTCAAACTATTCCACAAAATAGAAACAGAAGGAACACTACCCAATTTGTTCTATGAAGCTACAATCACACTCATACCTAAACCTCACAAAGACCCAACAAAGAAAGAGAACTTCAGACCAATCTCTCTTATGAATATTGATGCAAAAATACTCAATAAAATTCTAGCAAACCGAGTCCAAGAACACATCAAAACAATCATTCATCATGATCAAGTGGGCTTTATCCCAGGAATGCAGGGATGGTTCAATATTCGGAAATCCATCAATGTAATCCACTATATAAACAAACTCAAAGAAAAAAACCACATCATCATCTCACTAGATGCTGAGAAAGCATTTGACAAAATTCAACATCCCTTCATGGTAAAAGTCTTGGAAAGATCAGGAATTCAAGGCCCATACCTAAACATAGTAAAAGTAATATACAGCAAACCAGTAGCCAACATCAAACTAAATGGAGAGAAACTTGAAGCAATTCCACTAAGATCAGGGACTAGACAAAGCTGCCCCTCTCTCCCTACTATTCAATATAGTACTGGAAATCCTAGCCAGAGCAATTAGACAACAAAAAGAAGTCAAAGGAATACAGATAGGAAAGGAAGAAGTCAAAATATCACTATATGCATATGATATGATAGTATACTTAAGTACCCCATAACCTCCACCAGAGAACTCCTAAACCTGATAGACAACTTCAGCAAGGTGGCAGGTTATAAAATCAACTCAAACAAATCAGTAGCCTTCCTCTATGTGAAAGATAAACAGGCTGAAAAAGAAATTAGGTAAATGACACCCTTCACAATAGTCACAAATAATATAAAATACCTCGGGGTGAACCTAACCAAGCAGGTGAAAGATCTATATGCCAAGAACTTCAAGTCTCTGAAGAAAGAAATTGAAGAAGATCTCAGGAAATGGAAAGATCTCCCATGCTCATGGATCGGCAGGATTAATATAGTAAAAATGGCCATTTTGCCAAATGCAATCTACAGATTCAATGCAATCCCCATTAAAATATCAAATCAATTCTTTACAGAGCTAGAAAGAGAAATTCTCAAATTTATTTGGAATAACAAAAAACCCAGGATAGCGAAAACCATTCTCAACAATAAAAGAACTTCTGGAGGAATCACCATCCCTGACCTCAAGCTGTACTACAGAGCAATAGTGATAAAAACTGCCTGGCATTGGTACAGAGACAGGCAGGAAGATCAGTGGAATAGAGTTGAAGACCCAGAAATGAACCCACACACCTATAGTCATTTGATCTTTGACAAAGGAGCTAAAACCATCCAGTGGAACAAGGACAGCATTTTCAACAAATGGTGCTGGTTCAACTGGAGACAACATGCAGAAGAGTGCAAATCGATCCATTCTTAGCTCCGTGTACGAAGCTCAAGTCCAAGTGGATAAAGGACCTTCACATAAAACCAGACACACTGAAACTAATAGAAGAGAAGGTGGGGAAGACCCTCGAACACCTAGGCACAGGGGAAAAGTTCCTGAACAGAACACCAGTGGCTTGTGCTCTAAGATCAAGAATTGACAAATGGGACTACATAAAATTGCAAAGTTTCTGTAAGGCAAAGACACTGTCAATATGACAAAAAGGCAACCAACAGATTGGGAAAAGATCTTTACCAATCCTACATCTGATAGAGGACTAATATCCAATATATACAAAGAACTCAAGAAATTAGGCTTAGAAAACCAAATAACTCTATTAAAAAATGGGATATGGTGCTAAACAAAGAATTCTCAACTGAGGAAATACGAATGGCCGAGAAGCACCTAAAGAAATGTTCAGCATCCCTAGTCATCAGGGAAATGCAAATCAAAACAACCCTGAGATTCCACCTCACACCAGTCAAAATGGCTAAGATCAAAAATTCAGGTGATAGTAGATGCTGACGAGGATGGGGAGAAAGAGGAACACTCTTCCATTGTTGGTGGGATTCCAAGATGGTGCAACCACTCTGGAAAACACTCTGGTGGTTCCTCAGAAAATTGGACATATCACTACCTGAGGACCCAGCTATACCACTCCTGGGTATATACCCAGAAGATGCTCTAACACATAACAAGGACTTATGCTCCACTATGTTCATAGCAGCTTTATTTAGAATAGCCAGAAACTGGAAAGAACCCAGATGCCCTTCAACAGAGGAATGGATACAAAAAATGTGGTACATTTACACAATGGAATATTACTCAGCTATTAAAAACAATGAATTCGATAAATTCTTATATAAATGGATGGAACTAGAAAATATCACCCTGAGTGAGGTAACCTAATCACAAAAAAACACACATGGTATTCACTCACTGATTATTGGACTTTAGCCCAGAAGCTTGAAACACCCAAGATTCAACTCACAGACCACATAAGCTCATGAAGAATGAAGACCAAGTTGGGGGGGTACAGTCCCTCTTGGAAGAAGTAACAAAATACTCAAGGGAGCAAATATGGATGCAAAGTGCAGGACAGAAACTGAAGGAGGGGCCATCTGCAGAACATTCTACCTGGGTATCCATCCCATGTGCAGTCACCAAAGGTAGATGCTGACATGGGTGTCAGGAGGTACATGCTGACAGGAGCCTAACATAACTGTCTCCTTAGAGGTCTGCAAGAGTCTGACATTTCAGAGTCAGATGCTCACAGAAACCATTAAACTGATCATGGGGTTCGCAACAGAGAAGATAGAGTGAAGACTGAAGGAATCAAAGGATATGGGACCCCATGAGGAGAGCAACAATACCAACCAACCAGAGCCCCCAGGGTCTAAACCATCAGCCTGGGAGCGCTTAGGGAGGATCCAGGGCTCCAGCTATATATGCAAGGGAAGCTATATATAAGTAGGAGAAGAGATTCTTGGTCCCATGAAGGCTGGACATCGGGGGGTGGTGGTATTCGAGGGTGGGGAGGTGAGGTACTGGGGAGGGTGCATGTGGGTACACCATCATAGAGGCAGGAGGAGGGGGAAGGGATAGGGAGTGTCCAGGAGGGATGGGAGGAAAGGGGAAAACATCTGAAATGTAAATAAAATTTCCATAAATAAAAAAAAGATTGACAGCAAACAAATAAATGAACAAAAAAACCGAAGCCAAATCAAAATACCTCATACTGACAAAGATTAAATAACTTAATACAAATGATTTATGGATTATAGTAAAATGTCAAGATAGAAACAAAATTCTCCCAGTAACTAAATGAAAGTGAAAACACAACATAACAAAGCCTCTGGGAAACACTGAAATCATTTTTATGATGCCTTTGTATCTCTAAAGGCTTACATTTTTAAAAAATCAGAAAGTAGGAAAAAATGACTTAATGATGCAACTCAAAAAGTTCGAAAAAACGCCTTCCGGTCTGGGCCCAAGCACTGAGCAGATCCCTGTTGGCAGCTTTGCACCCAATCTCACAAAACCCAGAGGAAGTTGGCCTACTAGGAGCTCTAACCCGGGCAGCATCTTAGGTAAGGAGACAGCAACTCCCCTCCCCCCTCAAACAGGGAGTAACTGGGACCCAATAGGACCCAGGAAATCACCCCTGGCCAGGAGCACTGGTTCCTTCCAGTCAGGGCCGGAGCACTGAGCAGATCTTGGGCCCCAAATTCTAACTCCAGTAGTAACACCCACCCCACACAGTTCTGAAACAACCAAGATAATAGGAAAGACAGACTCCAGCAAGAGACAGGGAGCACTAACATGATACAGATGGTAAAAGCAAGCGCAAGAACATAATCATCAGCAACCCAGCATTAGAATCTAGTTCTCCCACACTAGAAAGTCCTGAATTCCCCATATCACCAGGAAAGCAAGATTCAGACTTAAATCATTTCTAATGATGATGATGGAGGTCTTTAAGAAGGACATAAATAACACTCTCAAAGAATTTGAGGAGAGCACAGGTAAACAGGTAGAAGCCCTTAAAGAGGAAACACAAAAATCCCTTAAAGAATTACAAGAGAACACAACCAAACAGGTGAAGGGATTGAACAAATCCATCTAGGACATAAAAATGGAAGTAGAAACAATAAAGAAATCACAAAGGGAGATACTCTGGAGATAGAAAATCTAGGAAAAAAAATCAGGAGTCATAGATGCAAGCATCATCAACAGAATACAAGAGATAGAAGAGAGAATCTCAGGTGCAGAAGATCCCATAGAAAATATTGACACAACTGTCAAAGAAAACACAAAATGCAGAAAGTTCTTAACACAAAACATTCAGGAAATCCAGGACACAACGAGAAGACCAAACCTAAGGATAATAGGTATAGATGAGAGTGAAGATTCCCAACTTAAAGGGCCAATAAATATCTTCAACAAAACTATAGAAGAAAACTTCCCTAACCTAAACAATGAGAAGCCCATAAACATACAAGAAGCTTACAGAATGCCAAATAGACTAGACCAGAAAAGAAATACTTCCCATCACAAAATAATCAGAACACTAAATGCAGAAAACAAAGAAAGAATATTAAAAGCAGTAAGGGAAAATGGCCAACATATAAAGGCAGACCTATCAGAATTACATCAGACTTCTCACCAAATACTATAAAAGCGAGAACATCCTGGGCAGATGTCATACAGACCCTAAGAGAACACAAATGCCAGCCCAGGTTTCTATACCCAGCAAAACTCTCAATTAACATAGATGGAGGAACCAAGATATTCCATGACAAAATCAAATTTACACAATATCTTTCCACAAACCCGGCATTACAAAGGATATTAGCAGGAAAGTTCCAATACAAGGAGGGCAATTATACCCTAGACAGAACAAGAAAGTAACCCTCTTCTTATGATCCAAAAGAAGATAGCCACACAAAGATAATTCCACTTCTAATAACAAAAATAACAGGAAGCAACAATCACTGTTCCTTAATATCTCTTAGCATCAATGGACTCAATTCCCCAATAAGGAGACATAGGCCAACGGACTGGATATGTAAATAGAACCCGGCATTTTGCTGCATACAGGAAACCCACTTCAGTGACAAAGACAGACACTATCTTAGAGTAAAAGGCTGGAAAACAATTTTTCAAGCAAATGATCCTAATAAACAAGCTGGAGTAGCCATTCTAAAACCTCTGGCCTGAGAACACAAAGGGAGGGACTCATGGCTCCACCTGTATAGGTAGTTGAGGGTGGTCTTGTCAGGCATCAGTGGAAGTGGAGGGCCTTCGTGCCTGATAGTTTGGATTCACTAGTGTTGGGGAATTTGAGAGCAGGGGGCGGGAATGGGAGGATGGTGGGAGCACACCCTCATAGAAACTCCCAGAATTATATGGATTAGATATGATAGAGACAGGCCACCAGAAGACTAGATTCTAGAATTCAAACAAAACATATCTTGATACTAAAATTTGTTTTGAGAATTGTATATTTCAGAATATACAGCCTTGGTGTATCTACTCATCAAGCAAGCTGCTCGAACCTCTGACATCCTGGAATCTCAGCTGAATGCACAGTGAATGTGTGAAGACACAGATGTCAGAGGCTTATCAATTTACTCTTCCCCTGCCCCTCTTCTAATATTTCAACACCTGTAATCATCTTGAAGAAGTTAATGAAGATTCGGCACCCCTATTCCCTGGGCTTGGGAACTGATGTGGTTAATATTGGGCTGTCTTTCTAGGGAAAAGTAGTGGCTTTGTTGGAACAGGGAGGAATAGCTAGGATTTATTGCATAGGTATAACCTATTTGGTAGAAATCTGTGTAATTGTTATTAAGCTGAAGTTATAATTTCTTAAATGGTACAAAATTTACTTTGATTTCAAATTTAAGGTTTTCATTGGTACGAGTTTCTTATTGATATAAAAGTGAGATTAATATTGTTACTCTCACAGGCATTATGCCTATATAACACCTTTAGGAATACAAGGCTTAGACCCAGTCCTTCTTTAACTTTTTTAACTGATCTGAGATGGATAGCCTGTGAGTTAAGGGCCTATAGCAAATTCATGGCTCTGAGTTTATTGTTAGGGTGTTTCTATATTTTATTTAGAAATAGCTGAGAGGAGTTAACAGACAACAGTCCAGATTGCCTTACATGGATAGTTGGTTTTCAAAACGTCAGAAGTCCATAGAATTGATGTTACAAACATTTCTGTATTAAGGTTCATTTTGATTAGAGACCTGTCTGCTCCTGACAGCTTCCTGTCTTGGATTCTAAGAAGAACTGAGCATCTTTGGAGTTACTCCAGTTGTGGTGAGACAGCCACTAGGCAAGATTGCCTATTTTCATCTACAGACAAATTACTGTCCTGAAAAGGACACACTTGCAGAATAGTCGACTGATTATATCTGCCAAGACAGAGCAATCAGCCCTTAATAATTCTGCATCACTAGGTCTGTCTGATGATCCTGGGCCAGAAGGCTGAAGATCGGATGCTTCAACGTTCTGTAATATAGGGACTGTCCAGGTGTTCAGTGGTCTCTATAAATTGGCTAAGTTTTAGAAGCTATGCTTTGTGCTTTTCATAATTTTAATTAATTCAGTCATGGAGTTGAAGACTTATAGTCTCATAGCCAATCCTGGCTATTTACTTTCAGAGAAAATACTTGAGAGGATGGTTTTCAGCTGACATTCATTCTAAAGTCAAGAAAAAAGCCAGGTTCAGAACTAGTCTTTTAGTTAGGAGAGATGACAGAGGTTCTGGTTAGTCAACAAAATGATGGACTGGGTATTAGGTCTATCTTTTACCGTACTGACACAAATTGGTATAGTTATGCTCTAATTGTATTTTGAGGTAAAGGTTTTATCTTAACAGGAAGGGTGATATGTAGGAGGAGCTAAGGTGGGAGGAGTAAGGAGAGGAGGAGAAAGGAAAGGAGGAGCTAGGAGACAAGTGAGTGAGTGTGTGTGTGTGTGTGTGTGTGTGTGTGTGTGTGTGAGAGAGAGAGAGAGAGAGAGAGAGAGAGAGAGAGAGAGAGGAACATGGAGGCGGATGTTTGCGTGTCTCCGCCAGTCAAAGATAGTTGGTATATCTAGGTTGGGTATTTGGTTATACTTCTGATTGTATGGGCATCTTGTTATTGAGCATTACCAAACTTATAAAGCCTTTGATTGACATTAAAAAATAAATAAAAAAATGGAAAAAAGTTGGAAAACTAAAAACAAAACAAATTTAAATCCAGAAGAAAGAAATAACAACATTTAGACCAATCAATGACATCAGAGGCAAAAATACAAGTATTTCCCAAATCTAAGAGCTCATTCCTTGAGAAAATAAAGAATGGACTGACCCTTATCCCTACTAATCAAAAGAAACTCAAAAGAACACAATCAGACCTGAATGGAGAGATGTTAGAGCAAACATCTAGGAGATTAAGAATAATACACAGGATCATTTGAAAAACAAAACAATGATTTATTAAGATGGGAAAGCTAAAGTAAATGGGTCATTTTCAGACTCATCCAAACTACCAAAATCAAACCAAGAATTCAATAACCTAAACAGACATAACAAATGAGGAAATTGAATTAGTAATAAAAAGGCTTCAAGCTTAAAAATAAAATTTAGGACCAGCTGGATTCACAGAAAAATTCTACCAGACATTTGAAGAAGAATCCAGTTTTACTTAAACTACTGAAAAAGTAAAATAGACAGTGCAGTGGTGGTATGCAAGGTTAGTCACAGCCCTTGGAAAAAATGTATGTGGATCTGTGTGAGTTCAGGTCCAACCTGCTCTACAGAGTAAGTTCTAGGATAGCCAGGATGGTTATACAGAGAATAAACAAGAACAAGATCAAGAACAAGAACACGATGACAAAACAGAAGTAGCATGCCCAAACTCTTTCTAAAAAGCCAATATTCGATATATACAAAGAACTCAAGAATGAGACTCCAGACAATCAAATGACCCTATTAAAAATGGGGTAAAAGAGCTAAACAAAGATTTCTCAACCAAGGAAACTCAAATGGTCGAAAAGCACCTAAAGAAATGTTCAACATCCTTAGTCATCAGGGAATGTAAATCAAAACAACCCTGAGATTCCATCTCACCCAAGTCAGAATGGCTAAGATCAGAAACTCAGGTGACAGTAGATGCTGGCGAGGATGTGGAGAAAGAGGAAGAGTCCTCCATTGTTGGTGGGATTGCAAGCTGGTATAATCACTCTGGAAATAAGTCTGGTGGTTTCTCAGAAAACTGGATATAGCACTACCTCTCAGGACCCAGGTATACCACTCCTGGGCATATAACCAAAAGATGGTCCAACATATAACAAGGATACATACTTGACTATGTTCATAGCAGCCTTATTTATAATAGCCAGAAGCTGGCAAGAACCCAGATGTCCTTCACCAGAGGAATGGATACAGAAAATGTGGTACATTTACACAATGGAGTACTACTCAGCTACTGAAAACAATGACTTCATGAAATTCTTAGGCAAGTAGATGGAACTAGAAAATATCATCCTGAGTGAGGTAACCCAATCACAAAGAACATACATGGTATGCCCTCATCGATAAGTGGATATTAGTCCAAAGCTTGAAATACCCAAGATACCATTCACAGACCGTAAGAAGCATAAGAACAAGGAAGATCAAAGTGTGGGTGCTAGGTCATTCTTAGAAATGGGATCAAAATACACATGGGAGCAAATATAGAGACAAAATGTGGAGCAGAGACTGAAGGAAAGGTCATACAGAGACTGCCCCACCTGGTATCCATCCCATATACAGTCACCAAATGCAGACACTATTGTGAATACCAAGAAGTACATACTGGGCTAAAATCCAATAATCAGTGAGTGAATACCATGTGTGTTCTTTTGTGATTGGGTTACTTCACTCAGGATGATATTTTCTAGTTCCATTCATTTATATAAGAATTTATCAAATTCATTGTTTTTAATAGCTGAGTAATATTCCATTGTATAAATGTACCACATTTTTGTATCCATTCCTCTGTTGAAGGGCATCTGGGTTCTTTCCAGTTTCTGGTATTCTAAATAAACTGCTATGAACATAGTGGAGCATATGTCCTGATTATTGGAAATTTTAGCCCAGAAGCCTGAAATACCCAAGATTCAACTCACAGACCACATAAAGCTCATGAAGAATGATGACCAAATAGGGGAGCCTTCAGTCCTTCTTAGAAGGAGTAACAAAATACTCAAGGGTGCAAATATGGAGACACAGTGCAGGACAGAAACTGAAGGAGGGACCGTCTACAGACCATTCCACCTGGACATCCATCCTATGTGCAGTCACCAAAGGTAGAGGTTGATGTGGATGTCAGGATGTACATGCTGACAGGAGCCTGATATAGCTGTTTCCTTAGAGGTCTGCAAGAGTCTGACATACTCAGAGGCAGATGCTCACAGCTAACCATTAAACTGAGCATGGGGTTCCCAATGGAGAAGATAGAGTGAAAGCTGAAGGAGTTGAGAGGATTCGAGACACCATGAGGAAAGCAACAATCACAACCAACCAGAGCCCCCAGGGTCTAAACCACCAGCCTGGGAGCACTTAGGGAGGGACCCATGGCTCCAGCTATATATGCAAGGGAGCTATATATAAGTGGGAGAAGAGATCCTTGGTCCCATGAAGGCTGGACGTCGTGGGGGGGGATACTCGAGGGTGGGAGGTGAGGTACAGGGGAGGGTGGAAGGGGGCACACCAAGTGGAGGCAGGAGGAGGGGGGAAGGGATAGTGAGTTCCTGGGAGGGAGGGAGGGAAATGGGGTAAGGAGAGAACATCTGAAATGTAAAAAAATTTTCCAATAAAAATTTCCACTAAAAAAAAAAAAAAAAAAAAAAGAAGTCATATTGGTTTCCGGAGGTTGGCGCAAGCCTTAATATCCACAGCACATTGGAGCGAGCATGGGGATCTCCATGAGTTAGAGAAATGGACTAAGAGTTGATAAGGTTACAAGCCACTATAGAGAAAACCCATATCAATCAACCATCCCCCCGACCCCAGAAAAAAAAGAGTACAATGACATGGATCCAGCCACATGTACGAGAAAGTGGCCAAGCTTGTCAAATCAAAGGGATTCACAGCCCATTGGTCCCTGACCATGGTCCCAGTGGGGATGAGGGAAGGGAGAGAGGGAGTTGAAGGTGTGATTACAACCCATAGGAAGACAGGATTAAAGCGAAGGCTCCAGGGATAAGGTACTGGAGGGTGCCAAGTAGAGGGAAGCTTGTGAAAATGTAAACAAAGAATCAAATATTCAATTTAAAAAGGAAAATTTGGAAAAGACTTGAAGAGTGGGACACTTGTGGTTGAATTAGGGGAAAGGCTGGAAGAAGCTAAGGAAGAAGGTGTCCCTATAGGAAGACCAGCAGTCTCAATGAATTCGGACTCCTGAGATCTCTTAGATACTGTGCCACCAACCAGGCAACATACATGGGCTGGTCTGAGGTCCCCAACACATATATAGCAGAGGACTGCCTGGTCTGGCCTCAGTGGGAGAAGATGCACCTAACCCTCTAGAGACTTGAGGCCCAGGGTATAGCGAGGCCTGGTGGGGTGCAACCTCTTGGAGATAGGGGGAGGAACTGCGATGAGAACTGGGGGGAGGGGAATTGCAGCGGTAGTGGCTGGACTATAAAAAATAAACATAATAAAAACTTTTAAAAATAATTATTAGCAATTAAGAACAGAAACTTATAATGTCTTAGAATTAGCCTCAGGTGGATTGGCCTACGGCCATATCTATGTGGCATTTTCTTGATTAATGATAAATGACGGGTGTGGGAGGGTTTATACCCCTGTGGGTGATACTATTGCTGGGCAGGTAGTGCTGAGTTGTAGAAGACACAAGTTAAGAAAGCCATGGGAAGCAAGTCAGTAAAGTATGTTCCTTCATGGTCTCTGATTCAGTGCCTGCCTCCAATCTCCTGCTTTAATATCTTATTTTGGTTCCACAGAATGATGGATTGTGTATATAATCTGTTACAAAGTAATTCTTCTCTTTCCTAAGTTGCTTTTGGTCATGGGTTTTACTATAGCAACAAGAAATATAAGTATCACAGGCATGGACCACCATGTTCTTCTATTTTGCTTTATGAAACATTATCTTACCGTGTATTCAAGCTTCCTAGAAATTCTGATCCTCTAGTCCATCCTTTCAAGTTCTCAGATTATAGACATGCTTTAAGTTGTTTAGTTCTGTATTTTTATTTTTAATGATAATTGTACATATTTGTAGATCCAAAGTGACATTCACTATAACAATACAATGTATATAGTTTCTATGTAATTGTCATAAACATTATATGTTTGTCTTATTTTTATGTTGAGAACATTCCATATCTCAGTCTTTTTGTTTGAAATAGAATTAATGCTTGTCGGACATATTATTTTATTATGCTATCAAACATATTTGTTGAGTAACTATCCAACTGCACCCCTGCAAACACTAACCATATTGCTTCACCTTATACTTCCTAGTCTCTGGGAAACATTATCCTATTCATTTATTTTATTTTTTATTCTTATTTATTGGTTATTTTATTTATTTACATTTCAAATGTTACCCCTTTCTTGGTTTCCCCTCCACAAACCCCTATCCCATTCTGCTCCCCTGCTCCATGAGGGTGCTCCCACCCACCCACAAACTTCTGCCTTACCACCCTAGTATTCCCAACACTGGGCATTCAGCCTTCACTGGGCCAAGGGCCTCCCCTCCCTTGATGTCAGATAAGATCATCTTCTGCTACATATGCAGTTAGAGCATGTGTCCCTCCATGTGTACTCTTTGCTTGGTAGTTTAGTTCCTGGAAGCTCTGGGGTTCTGGTTGGTTGATATTGTTGTTCTTCCTATGGGGTTCAAACACTTCAGCTCCATTAGTCCTTCCCCTAACTCCTCATTGGGGTCCCTATGCTTAGTCCTATGGTTGCAAGCATCCTCATTTGTATCGGACGCTCTCAGGACATTTATGTCAGGCTTTTGTGAGTAAACACTTCTTGGCATCAGTATCCTATTCTTTTTTTTTTTAAACCACTTTCTATACACAAGTAAGAACATGCAGAATTTGACTTCTAAAACTGACATATTTTATTCACACAATGTTTTTCCATGTTATTTATGTTCTGTAAATGGCACAATTTAATCACTCCGTGGTTGAATATTCTATCTATCTATCTATCTATCTATCTATCTATCTATCTATCTATCTATCTATCATCTGAATTCAATATAATTCAAATATATGTATATGTGGCTAAATGTGTTTTGGTCACTTAAAATTCCAACTTTTAAGTTTTTAAAATCTTCTGCAGGGCATGTTTCATATCTTTATTCCTCAGACTGTATATCACAGGATTAAGGAGTGGAGTACCCACAGAATAAAACAGAGTCACAACCTTCTGCATTCCAGCTTCATGCCCAGATGTTGGGCTCAGATACATTATCATCACTGAGCCATAAAAGAGTAAAACTACTGTGAGATGAGACCCACAAGTGGAGAAAGCCTTTTTTTGTCCATCTCTTGAAGGAACTCTAAATACAGCTCTCAGGACCAATGTATAAGATCCCATGATAAAGAGAAAAGGAACAAACAGGATAAGGGATGTTATAATTGTCCAGAAAACCTCCATCAATGGGACTCTGGAACAGGCAAGGGCCAACAAAGGACCTGGATCACATAGGAAATGGTCTATAATTCTGGACCCACAGAAGGACATCCGGGAGATTATGGTGATGGGAACAAGGAACCAGAGGAAACCAAGCACCCAGCAACCGATCACAAGGATGTTGCGAGAGGCACCCAGTCATGAGAGTGGGATAATGTAGAGGCCTGCAGATGGCAAGATAGCGATCAAATGCCATGACTGCCAGGAAAAGCATTCTGTAGAACCAAAGGAGAAGAAGAAATAGAACTGCAGGAAGCATCCAGAGAGGAGATGACTTGGTGTCAGAGAGGAAGTTGGCCAACATGTTGGGGACTGTGGAGGTGACATACCAGATCTCCAGGAAGGAGAAATTGGCCAGCAGGAAGTACATGGTGTGTGGAGTCTCTGATCAGAGTACACAGCACAGATGATGGAAGCATTGCCCATGAGGATGAGGAGGTAGATAATGAAGAAGAGGACAAAGAGGAGATCTGTCCCTCCCTGGGGTAGGGGAAGCCCAGGAGGATGAAGCCAGTGATGGTGCTGGAGTTGCTGGGGCTGCTGAGGGCTTTCATCTGTCTGTGCCCTGTGAAAGTATCAGAAACTGTTGAATACTCTAGTAATAGCTGAGGGAGGTTACTTTTTGCCCAGACAGGAAACAGAATAATTTTCTCATCATCATTACCTCAATATTTAATTGAATTTTTACCATTTTCTAGATATTTGTTCTGACTACTGGATATTCAGAAATGAGCAAAAATGTTTAAACCCTCACTCTGTGCTGCATAACCAGTCACTCATCTGCTTCTCTTCCATTGATTTAAATAGACTAAGTTGACTATTTCTTCATCAGATACTATTGTAAGTATAGGTTGATGAAATAGGTATATCAATGAATATTGTTTTGGATGTGATGGAAGATATGTATGACTCATGTTTAGAAATATTTGGTTGTTAAAAATGAATGAAAGCTACTCACGATTTTGCATACCTTGAGAGATGGAAGCAGGAATGTTAGATGTTAAAAGCTGTTGTCAACCATATATTAAGTTTGAGATGAGTTTGGGTTACATGAGATCCTGTTTTAACCAAACAAACAAATAAAGATTTTAGTAGTATTCTTTAAATAGTCACCCAGTGTATTTGTTCTTATATGAGGTACTTGATAACTCTAAGCAGGAAAAATTTGAGAGTTTTGGGTTATAGTCATAGCTCAGTGGAAGAACACCCATTAAGCATTCATTAAATTCTGACTTGATCCACAGAACTGCCAAAACAAGAAATGGAATTTTAGTGTCATCTAAAATACTATTAGAGAATAACTATCTTTCAGGATAATCTGTTTTTTTCAAGTCATTGTTTTAAATAGCAAAGTAATGTATAAATCCATCAAATTTTCTAATGTCAATTTACAAATAACTGGAATTTAAAGACATAGATAAAGTTAATATCAGTAATCTGATGAAGTTGAAATTAGGAGTTGCACTATACTATAGTTAATATAATCATATCATTCAAGATATTCATCATTTTAAAAGAAAAAATTATCCTATTTTCCTTGCTTTTTGTATATGTTTCAAGAATGAATCCTTGGGTCTCTTGGTACAATCTTTACTGATGAGTAGCAGGAAGCATATTAATTAGATTTTAAATAATCTAATTATTTAAATAATGGATTCAAGCTATTTAATCTCAAAAGATATGATAACACATACACATGTAATTTATGAAGTAGTTGTATTTGTGGTTTAACTTAGAGAAATGATAACCTTAAAAAATCAGTTCAACAAAGAAGTAATTTCAGGTAGGAATCTAAACTCTTAGGCTAGAACAAAGAAGTAATCTCAGGCAGGAATCTAAATATTAGGCTAGAACAAAGTAATTTCAGACAGGAATCTAAATTTTAGGCTAGAACAAGGAAGTAGGCTTCAGACGTGAAAATGACTTTGGGCTAGAACAAGGAAGTAGGCTTCAGACATGAAAATGACTTTGGGCTAGGACAGGGAAGTAGGCTCAAATACTTTGGTCATCTGATAAGCCTTTAGAAACAGTGATCATGGGAGTGTTCATGTAATTGGGTTTAATGCCTTGCTTTTTCTTTGACTATTTGTGTTTATTATATTGCTTGTTCCTTGACTATTTGCATCTTTTGTATTGCTAGACCCCCAACCTAAAACTGACCTTAATACATGCATGTAATCAAAATGGTATAAAAGCATAAAGGAGGAGGGGGGGATAGGATAGGAGGTTCTAGGGAGCGGAAATACGGAAAGGGGAAGACATCTGTATTGTAAATAAATAAAATATCCAATAAAAATAAAGTTAATCCATGATATTAAAAAAATAATCAGTTCAAGAGGATGCATCTAATCTTGCAGAGACTTAATTTGCTAAGGTGGGGGAATGCCAAGGCAGGCCTAACCATCTCAGAGGAGAAGGGGAGAGAGAATGTGGGGAAGGAGTCTGTGAGGAAGGACAAGGGGGGAGGGAGCATTTGAGATGTAGATAACTAACTAACTAACTAACTAACTAACTAACTAACTAACTAACTAAGTAAGTAAGTAAATAAAAACAAATTCAGATGATGTATTGGCTTTGTGTTTTAGTATGTGTAGTTTTACAAAGTTTTCTAAATTCTCAACTTATCTATTTTGACTATTTACTTTTGAAAGCATAGATAACTGAGTAAATGTTTGAGGAATTTCTCTCCTATGTAGTATTTTTATCTATTCTCTTTCTCTTGGTCTTCATACACATCAACATAGATGTCATTCTCACAGGCTCTGTTTTCAATCTGTGCCTAGATTCCTTGGCTGGTCTCTTTCCTATGCCACTCTGTGCACCTCAGGTTCAAGCCTCCATTATCATATCTCTGGATTGTTACAAGATCTTCCTGAATGGTTCCTCTAGTTTTTCACAGTCATGCTGTAGCCATACTGACTTTTCATAGTTTGATCAGAGAACATTATTTGGATTTAATAACTTTCCTACTGTAGTTTAAAATCTAAGCACTGATTTAGCATGCATGGGCCCTAAATAATCTGGCCTTTGCCTATGCTTACTTGTTTTCCAACTTCTATTTCCTGGTTCTACTTCCCCATTTCCCATTTTTTTCAGTTCTACAGGACTTCTTCCTCTAGAAGATGACTGTTTCATTCCTGTTTAGGTTCTTTGTCATAGGTTTTTTTCTTTGCCTGGAAATCTTACCTACTCTAATTTTTTTTTTTTTTTTTTTTTTTTTGGTATCCAGCTCAATATCTCATGAAGGCTTTCGGTCTTCATTTCTATTGCCAAGACAAAATACCTTGAGAAAAGCAACCTTATAGTTTTATCACAGTGGAAATGTCAGGGCACCAGCAACTTGAGGCTGCTGGTCTTACTTCATCCACAGTCAGAAGAAGGGTATGAATGCACTAATGTCAGCATTCAGCTCACTTTCTCCACTATTACAGTTTAGAATCCCATGTGTATGGAGTGGGACCACTCACAGTGACATAATTGTGATAGTACTCTACACACTGGACATGAACAATGCTAATTGAAATTGATTCCCAGGTGATTCTCCTCAAGTTGACAATCAGGGCTGGCCAGATCTAAACATAATTTTCAATTGAGAAATGCCCATGGCTGGGAAACATTTAAAGAAGTGTTCAGCATCCTTAGATATCAGGAACATGCAAATTAAAACTATTTTGAGATTTTATCTTACCTTAAACATATGTCAGTGTCTTCATGTCAAATGTACATAAGTTCAGAAAATCTGGGTGACATTCATCTTCAATTAAAACAACACATGAATACCCAAGTAAAGTTAAAGACCCTCTTGCAACACTTCTATTGATTCTTCTATATTCTTGAATCTATTAATATTTAGATTTCAAAATATTGTAAGATAGTTTGAATTTCCTTTGGCATGCTCCCAACCAATAACAATGATACTAATTTTGTTTCCAAGTCTACATTTAAAGATTTATGTATTTCCTTTGTGTATTTGTTTGTTTGTTTGTGTGTATGTGTAAACATACATGGATGCATATATTCATGTGTGAGTACAACATGCCATAGTGCATGTGGAGATCAGAGAACAACATATAGGAGTTAGTTCTTTCTTCTACTGTTTATGTCCCCAGGTATCAGACTCAGGTCACCAGGCTTGGCAGCAACGTCTTTACACAGTTAATCATCCAATGGGTAATCAGCATATATAACCTTATATTAAATAAAGCTACAAATGGGGATATAATTTTCTTTCACTAATATTTTCGTACTTTCATCTTACTTAACCTATTTTAACATGTTAACATGTTCAAGTGTTTTATTACAGTTCATAACAACTCTCTTATTATTCAAAATAACTTGAAAAATCTAGTTTTTAAATTAACAAAGATATTTTAAATCTTCCAAATGAGCCCTATTTGGTGAAGTACCCCCCTCTTAAATTGAAATTCTTAGAGACAAACCAAAATAAACTTCCTATTAAGAAAGAAGGAAGAACATTAACTGGGTCCGTAAAAATAGATTACTTTTACGAAGGTTAGTTTATGGAGGTAGGATTGACAATTCAGTATCACCTGTGTCCCCAGTTTCAGAAGGATCCAAGAATTCTAGCCTCTGGAGATAACAGCACTCATATGCACATCTTGTAACATATACATAATTAAAAACATAAAATGAACTAAAATTGTTTGTGATAAATGCAGCACATTCAGGAAAAAATGAGAAAAATGATGCTAATTTTGTTTTAAAATTTACATTTATATTTTTCTATTTATTTAGTGTGTGTGAATGTGTGTGCTTGTGTGTACAAATAGGTACATGTATGTATTCATGTGTGAGTACATACATGCCACAGTGCACATGTGCAGATGAGAGGACATCGACAGGTGTCGGTTCTCTCCTTCCACTGTTTAGGGTCTCAGAGATCAGACTCAGGTCACAGAGTATAGAGTCAAGGATCTGAGAAACACTAGGACACATTCGGACTCCTGCCACATCAGAGTAACTTTAGACTCTTCAAAATACTACAGATTTAATTGACTCTTTTGTATTCAAATGGTATAAAACAGTCTCTATTGACAATTTTTATGATATTTAATAACTTGAAAGCTCATGTCTGTATTTATTAAGTGATATTTAATACTTTTAATTGTTATTAAAATTTTAATTGTAATATTTGCTAGTAAGAATAATTGAGCAATTGTATAAGATTGACTTCTATTGTAGCAAAATTTTCCTTTCCAATTGCAAAATAAGAAATAAAATTTGATTAACTCACAACAACCTATGGAATCTTTATAAGTCTGGATTGTTACTTTGTTCCTGTTTAATGAAAAAGATTAGTTTGTTAAAAAGTATGTTAAAGCAGTACTCTACTGCTATCTGCATTCTTTTGAAATATTCCAAATTAAAACCTAATGTACTACCACCATAACAGGATACTTAAAATTATCAACCACAAATAAGAATTATAATAACTTAGATATTATGGCAAATCTCCCTTTGCATTAGAACTGATTATTCATCATAAATTTATAAATATGTAATTAAATTTTCCAGAAAGTTAACTAGAACTAAAGGAAAACAAATTATTTCAAATAAAAATATTTTATGTAGTACAGATAACTGCAAACAAAGGAAGAAACTTACAATCTAATCAAAGACTATGATTGGCCAGCCATAATATCTGTTCTCCCCAACTGATATTTTTAGTTCAACAGGCCATTCTGTGTTCTTAACTATTTCTATTTTAGATATAATATTTTCAATATGTTGTAAGTAAATGTTTTATCAGATTCAAAATGTGGAATAAACGTGAAGTCAGACCCAGATTACAAAGGTTGATAATATCTCTCTTCTGAAGACTGTTTTTTTCTGGCTTCTCAGGCCCATCTGTACTAGGAATGAGCTTTTCTAATGCTACGGGACAAAAAGTACATAACTTCCACATGCAGGGAGAGTCTGATAATGATGTGTTTGATAAATGATTCAGTTTATGAATTTTTTTATTGTGTAATAAGTAAAATATCATGTAAGCATTTTCAAAGTATAACATGTCTTTTTGGGCAACCTGCATTTGTGTTTCTAGAATATGAGCATTCATGTAGAGTGCTGTATTGTTATCTGAATTCTTTTGAAATATCCACAAATTAAGACTATTTCTCATCTGTATTGAGGTGGGAGCTGTGTGCTTTGTACCAACAACATGCATTATGCTGTTTTGAGCAGCTCTCTCTCAGGGTACTTTCCCAAGCATAAGCGTTAAGAAATTTTCCTAGGAAATAGGAAAATAACGAAAGCTTTTAATGTTAATAAAATTAGATCTGAATCGAAGATAAAATGCTTCCACTAGACTGCTGGTACTGAATTTTTGTCAGTTAGTGCTTAAATACAAAAGAATCTCCTTTCCTAACATATTGTTATAAATTGACCTGTCCCTTCTGGTGTTGGCCACTTTGTGTTGAGTCTTATAAAGTGGGGCATAAAAGTAGGGCTTCAGGGTTTTGTGGAATTCTGAACAATAATTTAGTGCCCTGGGTCTTTTTCATGGTTACTTTCTTTCCCTTTAAAGCTAAGCCTCAGAAACAGAGCAGAGCCCATGTTTTAAATTTTTGCTGGTAAACTTCCCATCAATCCAGACAATAAATATATCAGCATAGTCCATGACTTCACTGGCCTATAAAGCTGTGTGGAAAGGCACAGATTCCAAAGGTAGATCTGGGGTTTGAAACCAGCCTTTATGCTGTATATGTTAGACAAGTTATAATTTCAACAAAGGTTGGTTTTCCTTTTGGAAAATGGACAGTAACAGTTCTGCCCATGTCATTTGTTTTTAGAACTAGATAAATAGTACTTTTAAGTATCTGACATCCAGTTAATGCTCTGTATTGTACATATAAAATTAAACTCGCAAGAGTATCCATCTGTGTCCTCTAAAATCAGGGTTGCTTTGGAAAATCAGACCTCAGCATGGATAATGGCAGTTAAGTACACCACACTGAATAACCTACAAGCAAACACTTATTTTTCTTAATTTCTTCTACTATTAAGTGGGTATAATAATGCCTTCCAGATAGTGTTATTATGAAGTGTGCAGAGTGAGATAGTGAATATTCAAGGTGCATTGTGCCTATATCTGACACATCAGACTATGACAATGTGAACATTGGACTTTTTCGGGGCATAGGGTCATTAATTATATTTTATTTAAGTACTACAATACCTTCTTTCTTGAATTGGAAGAGAGAATATCAAGAGATGCTTCTTATATAGCTTCTTAAAGGATTTTCTGAGGGCTGAGGTAGCTTACTTCATGATAACCAGCTTGAAGATAAGGTGCAACAATTTGTCATGAAGATCAGTGGAGTATTTTCTGTAGGATCCCAGGATTTTAAACAGGTCTTCTTCTCTGCTTATTGAATATCCTTTTATTCTAGAGAACAGTGTCAGGACTTATTCCCTTGCTCACTCTCTTCCTCTGGGCATTGTGCCCTTAATTTCTGATTCCTATTTTCACCCAAGGGTAAGGAAGTCATTCATTTTGTTGGATTGTAATCTCTTAGAGGTCTTTAAAAAGACAATTTTTAAGTGTATCAGTCAATCAGCAAACTTTTTCTAGATTCTTGTAATATGCTCACTAAGACCAGAATATTGCAGTATCTGTACTACAGAAGTTTATTAATCTTGTGACAAGTTAACTTTAAATTTGACTTTTGATGACAGATTTTCCTCCCTTCTAGATTCATGGGGGAGTAGTGGATGGGTCTGAAGTTTCATCAAAAATCACAGATTTTTTTAGACCATTATAGTGACTTCTCCCTCCTTGCAATCACAGCTCTCGAATCTTGTGAGTACTTTATCAGATATGGGGATACAGATGTGAGGGGATCAGACTAGAGTTATTCTGTAGAAATGTGTACAGGAGCTGCAAAATTGGATGGCTGAGTTTCTAAACTTCATCCCTAATAAAGTTAGTTTTCTTTTCATTATTTTCTCATTTTTATTAGTTCTTTGAAAATTTCTGTAATGTATTTTGATCACACTCAGCACTCTAAGTCCTACCAGATCGATCTACTTCCCCAATTCACTTAAATTTGTGCCCTTTTTTCTTTCTATTTTCTCTTCTTTTTATCATTTTTTATTTAAATTTTTTATTGGATACTTTATTTATTTACATTTCAAATGTCATCCACTTTCCCTATTTCCCCTCCCTAGAAACCCCTATGCAATCCCCTTCCTCCTTTTTCCTTTTATACCATTTTAATTACATGCAAGTATTAAGGTCAGTTCTAGGTAGAAGAACGAGGAATACAATAGATGCAAATAGTCAAGGAACAAGCAAGACAATAAACACAAATAGTCAAAAAACAATCAAGACAATAAACAAAATTCCATGAACACTCCCATGATCACTGTCTCTAAGGGCTTATCAGGATGTCCATAATATCTGAGCCAACTTCCCTGTCCTAGCCCAAAGTCATTTTCATGTCAGAAGCCTACTTCCTTGTTCTAGCCTAAAATTTAGATTCAGGCCTGAAATTACTTCTTTGTTCTAGCTTAATATTTAGAATCCTGCCTGAAATTACTCCTTTGTTCTAGCCTAATATTTAGATTCCTGCCTGAAATTATTCCTTTGTTCTAGACTAATATTTAGAATCCTGCCTGAAATTACTTCTTTGTTCTAGCCTAACATTTAGATTCCTGCCTGAAATTACTCCTTTGTCCTAGGCCAATGTCATATTCCTGCCAAGCAGCCCATTTTCTTGTCCTTGGCCCATGTCAGATAATTACCAAGCAGTCCCAAAGGCTCTCTGCCTCTCCCTCATTTAAATTTCATTAACAAGCCTGAGCTTATCTTAGGTAGTTCTGACAAGAATGCTTTCCAACCCATCATGGAATATGCATTATCCAAAGCAATGCACTTCTGTCTTAGGTTAGTAAGGCTCTGTGCAGAATCTTACTCATCCTTGGCTTGCTAGCCCGTTAACTTAATAACTCTGTCTGGGGGTCCATTTTCAGGTTCAAGCCATGTACTTTGGCTGCCAACACATTGATGTTGCTAAAGACAAGCTTTAACAGGATGGGCAGGAATAAAAGTGTTCCCAGAACAAAAGGGGCTAGCGTGATCAAGCTATATATGCCATTCTTAAAGCCTGACTGAAATAGAAATACTGACCTCAGGCCATGGTTAATTTTATCAGCAGTATCTACCACTTCAGCGCTCAATAGAGCAGCATTCTTGAAATTCATAAGCTCACTATGTAACCAGATAGGTGAGAGAATTATGCCAAATACACTGCAAGTGTCTTTAAACTTCTTCCTAATTATAATGACTACCACTGTAAATTTTAGAACTAACATGAATCCAATGGCATTTGGCACTATTTGCAGATGATATGATAGTTTACTTAAGTAACCCCAAAATTTCTACCTAGGCCTGATAAACAACTTCAGCAAAGTGGCTGGATATAAAATTAACTCAAAAAATCAGTAGTCTTCCTCTACTCAAAGGATAAACAAGCTGAGAAAGAAATTAGGGAAATGGCACCCTTCACAATAGTCACAAATAATATAAAATACCTGGGTGTGAATCTAACTGAGCAAGTGAAAGATCTGTGTTGGGAGCCATAATGGGAAAAGCTAATAATTAGCAGGTGATCATCCTGAAATGCTTGCCTCAGATTATAATCTGCGACAGGTGCGCCACATTCAGCAAGGCTGTGTGGAGATATTTTAGGAAAAATCCCTGCTATTAATATGCTTTTCCTATTATTATTTATTATTATTATTATTATTATTAAACATATGTAACAATCACTAGCAATAGCACACCCCTTTGGAGCAGATCTCTGCAGACCCACGAAGATGTACTGTCTCGTAGTGAAGCTATATAGACAAATAGATGACTTCTTAAGTCTTAATGATGACCCTGTAAGAATTCCTAAAATTATATCAATGATTATTTAGCTCTTTTATAGTGGGACTGGTATAAAGTCCCTTTCTGACAATCAATACTGCTATGAGAACTCTGCCAGTCTCCCAAGTGTCATCGGTTAACAGCTCTTAGATAGTAACCAGACTTCTGCTCAGAGTACATTCCAATGTGGTTGTAAACAATTAACCAAGGGTCACTAAACGGGAACTCACGATTTATTATAGGTGCTAGGACAGAAGAGAAAATATTGCTTGGGTTTATCTATACAAAACTTCACTAATTTCTTAAGTTATAGTTTTAAACCTTCGATGAACCTGTGGAGCTAGAAAGGTGATGGATGTTTAGTCAGATAATTACTCCTAATGGATATGCATGTAAACATTTTCTGTTGTAAACTTCTATTTCAATTTATGATTTGAATTTTGGTGTGAACTTGTGATGAACTTTGTAACATGTGATCATGTACTCTGAATGAGGTATAAGACAAAGGGACTTTCGTTAGCAGCCCGCTTTTTCCTCCTCTCTTCTCTTCTCTACTCTTCCCTCCGCTCCCCTCTCTTCTCTCCCTCTTCTGTCTTCCCTGCTTAGAATCTCTCCAATTAGGACCTTTCCACTTTTTCTCTTAGATAGCTTTCATAGGAAACTTTTTACACTTAGTAATAAACTGTGATAACTTCTTTAAGTGTCCTTTTCTTCCTGCGACCTCAAAGTAACAGATCTAAGTTAGAGCCTGGCAGTGCCTGCAGAGAGGGTACAAAGGCCATTTGCCTAATCCTCTGCTGTCCCTGGCTGAGGCCAGAAATGGCAGTTTCTGGAGGATACCAGAGGGCGGGCCAGCTACAGTAGCCTAACCGTAAGTCTTACCCCCTGCCTATGCTCTTCCCATTCTCCCCAAGGGCTGCCACAAGAACTGACCGACTGGGAAAATTTCCTGAACAGAACACCAATGACTTATGCTCTAACATCAAGAATTGACATATGGAACCTCATAAAATTGCAAAGCTTCTTTAAAGCAAAGGACACTGTCAATAGGACAAAATGGCAACCAACAGATTGGGAAAATATCTTTACCAATCCAAGAAAGAACTCAAGAAATTAGAATCCAGACAACCAAATAACCCTATTAAAAAACAATGAACAGAGCCAAACAAAGAATTCTCAACTGAGGAAACTTGAACAGCCGAGAAGCACCTAATGTAATGTTCAACATCCTTAGTCATCATAGGAAATGCAAATCAAAATAACCCTGAGATTCCACTTCACCCTAGTCAGAATGGCTAAGATCAAAAACTCAGGTGATAGCAGATGCTGGCAAGGATGTGAGAAAGAGAAACATTTCTCATTGTTGGTGGGATTGCAAGCTGATACAATCACTCTGAAAATCAGTCTGATGGTTCCTCAGAAAATTGGACATAGCATTACCTGAGGATCCAGCTATACAACTCCTGGGCATATACTCAGAAGACTCTCCAACATATAACAAGGACACATTCTCCCCTATGTTCATAGCAGCCTTATTTATAATAGCCAGAAGCTGGAAAGGGCCCTGATATCCTTCACCAGAGGAATGGATACAGAAAATGTGGTACATTTATACAACAGAGTACTACTCAGCTATTAAAAATAATGAGTTCATGAAATTCTTAGGCAAATGGATGGAACTAGAAAATATCATCCTGAGTAGGGTAACCCAATCACAAAAGAACGCACATGGTATGCCCTCACTGATAAGTGGATATTAGCCCAAAAGCTCACAATATGTAAGATACGACTCACAGACCACATGAAGCTCAAGAAGAAAGAAGACCAAAGTGTGGGTGCTTTGGTACTTCTTAGAAGGTGTAACAAAATACTCATGGGAGCAAATATGGAGACAAAGTGATGGACAGAAACTAAAGCAAGGGCTGTCTGGAGACTGTTCCACCTGGGTATTCATCCCATGTGCAGTCACCAAAGGCAGACAATGTTGTGGATGTTAGGAAGTGCATGCTGACAGGAGCCTTATGTAGCTGTCTCCTTAGAGGTCTGCCAGAGGCTGACATATACAGAGGCAAATACTCACAGCTAACCTTTGAACTGATCATGGGGTTCCCAGTGGAGGAGTTAGAGAGAAGACTGAATGAGCTGAAGGGGTTTGTGGTCCCATGGTGAGAGCAACAATACCAACCAACCAGAGCTTCCAGGGTCTAAACTGCCAGCCTGGCAAGGGAGGGATCCATGGCTCCAGCTGTATATGTAGTGGAGGATGGCCTTTTCAGGTATAAGTGGGAGAGGAGGTTCTTGGTCCCTGTAGGCTGGATACCACAGTGTGGGGGAATTTGAGGACGGGGAGGTGGGAGCAGGTGGATGGGTGGAGGCACAACCTTATAGAAGCAGGAAGAGGGGGGATAGGATAGGGAGTTTCTGGGTGGGGGGAAATGGGGAAAGGGGATAACATCTGAAATGTTAATAAAATATCCAAAAAATAAAACAATGGAATTTCAACATCAATTCATTAGGGACAGAAGCTATGCAATAATACTTCTCAAACTTCAGTGTGTACAGCATCCAATTGGGAATCATAATATTTCAGTTTCTTGATCATCATCCTTTGAGGCAGCATTGGCATTTCTAAAACACACTCAAGTGTGCCAATTCTTAAGGTTCAATGAACAGTGTGTTGTACATACAGGACTTCTAAATGGGGGATGAAGATGAGGGAAGCTTGAAAATGGATTTTCTGGTTTACTTCTTCATGCTCCATTTTTAGTCATATACATAGACACATCAAACCTCTTTAGAAAAGAAACTAGGGAGTCTGTGGTTTATCCTTTTTAAATATACAACAAAGCACAAAAGCAAAATGATGACTGTTACATTTTTTACTAAGTTTTGTGCTAACTTTGGATTCACCATTGATTAATTCAAGGACTATGTGTCTACTCTTCTTACCATAGCCAGTCAACAGGTATACCAACCTGAGTCTATTGAGAAAAAAATAAATATATTTGATCCCATCATTCAGGTTCTATCAAAAGTAATTGAATAAAAACAATTTCAAATTGGGAATGCACTGGGACTAATATTTTTTTCTTGTTGAGCTCAGAAATTAGCATATTTACTTAAAATGTTCAGACTTTGGACACGCCATTTACTTTACTGAGTTCAAACTATGCTAAAGCTTTAAGTAAATCTCTGGGGGAAACTGCATTGCCGTACAATGAGATGCCATTATGTATGGTTGGTTTTGGCTCCCTGTTTGTCAATAAAACATAGCAAATAACATTTCCTTTCATTTTGTTCTTGAGGCTTTGCTATGACATGACTGTTTATGTGCTTTTTCAAGGATAATAACTCCACTTAAAAATATTTTTAATTTTGTTCTTCTAGAAGTCCTACAAAAAAGTAAACTCTTATTGCTATTATGTCATTGTGTGTTAAAATTAATTAATAGCAATTATCTTGGTTAACAGTATCCATAAATATTTTGCATTTATAGTGTTTAAAACACCAAGGAACAATCTTTTGGCAGAAAATTATGTTTTTTTTTTTTTAAGTCCTGCATGAGGTCAGCCTTGCAGTAATATTTCCGTGAGAACCAAAATCTGTCATATCAACAGTGTTTTAGTATTTCTTAATTGTATAAAACATTACACACCAAAATTAACCTGGCCTAAAGTCAATACAACTCAACAAACATCTATAAAGTTATAATAGACACTTAAAACAGAAGCTGTGGAGCTTTGCGTTAAATTTTATACTTTCAGGACCAAATATGTTTTATGCACCTATCTACTGCCAAAGGCCAAAAAGATTCTATGACAGAATTTGAACGAGAAAAGCAATTGGTTGCAAATCCCGATTCAAAATTCATGTAGAGTAGACATATGGCAGCACTCCTCTACCAGCTGCTACTAGTTCCAGTTCTATTGCCCTCTAGAATGGGAAGTCTTTAACATTTCCACACAGACACTTTTATAAATGTGAATAGATTTGAACATGTGGTATGCTCAGTCAAGCTGAAGACCAGTCACAACTAAAACAGGGTTGTCCTTACCAGAGACATTACGACTGGTAAGGAGTTTTGCAAATCCAGCCAATGGGTCTACTTAATTTAAACAATACTTGATAGCACATATTCCCAAAAAAATGAGGGAAAAAAGAATTTTTGAGTTTTGCAATCATTGAAGTAAGATTTGATCTATTTTGACAAAGAGAAAAGTATGTTCATTGAATATCTCTTAGTCTCTTTTAAGGGATTTTGAAGTGAATGAATGGAGAAAATAAGAGCAGAAAAGCATAGGTAAGACTAAACATGAAGTAATGCAGAATGTGTCTACTAAATTTACAGACAACAATTTAGGAGACAGTAGGAATATATCAGTTAGGTTCTTAGTTGCTTGAATAATACTATATATAACCACACAAAATAATGCTCAAACAAAAGTTCAATACCATCATAGACATTTTTCACCATGTCAAAATAAGATTCATAAAAGGCCTTTTCTTATGAATGCACCATATTGTACAAAAGGATTATTATTTGGTGTAAAAAAGATATTTCCATTTGCAAAATCCCCGAAGTCATGGATGGCAGAATCATAAAGAGACTCTGGAAAGAGATAAAAGAACATCAGATTGATATTGATGCTGCAAGTTGGAGGAGGACGTAGTTGGTAAAACGTGCCTCCAAGACAAATAGGAAGTATAGACAATCTCCTTGTGACTTTGATCACCACTTAAATGAATTTTAGGCCTACTAAATAGAAGGGAACTCATGCCTGGTATTCTAAACCTACTCAACTAACTATGGTTGGTGAGGCCATGTACCTGGAAGAAAATGTAATATTACCACTTTGTTAAAGCATTATAATTGTCAGTTGCTTTCAAAATATCTATCCATATGTACAGAGATAAATAGAGCTCTTAACCCACATGTATGTATATGTATGTATGTGTGTGTAGCAACAATAGTTAAGACATAAGAAGTTTCAGACTTCTGAAGGCATAGGAGGCATCATAGTAGTTGCAAAGGGGAGAGGATAGGATGGAAATAATATAAATACAGTCTTCATGTACAACATTCTAAAAAAGAAAAATGAAAAAGAAGCATGCAATTGATTGTGGATTTTGCAGAGTCTCACCATGAAAAGTATTTGGATATTTTAAAGAGGCACTCAACTTTTAAAATGTTGAAAAGTTTAATATAATATGAAAACCAGATCTGGTATTGGGTGAGGGAAAAGGACTGAAGCCCTGAGGACCAGCCAAAAAAATGTAAACAGGCAACCTAGGGAGGTAGGAGGTTGGGGGGGGGACCCCAGAATGGAACAGAGACCTGGAGGTAGAGACTCTCAGGACTCAAAGGGAGGAACCTTAGATGAAAGGCTGGACAGTATGGAGAGGGAACTTATGGAGTCCACCTCCATCAGGAACACAGGGCATTAAGTGAGGGAAGGGGTTGCCATCCTACAGTCAAAACTCTGACCTGTAATTGTTCCTGTTTGAAAGAACTGCAGGGGTGGAAATGAAGAAGAGCCTGAGGAAAAGAAGGTCCAGTGACAGGCCCAAAGTGAGATCCAGCTCAAGAGGAGGTCCCAAGGCCTGGCACTATTACTGAGGCTATGGAGTGCTCAAAAAATGGGATCTATCATGACTGCCCTCTAGAAGACCCAACAAGCAGCTGAAAGTCAGATGCAGATATTTGCACGCAACCAATGGACAGAAACTGCAGACTCCTGTGGTTAAATTTGGGAAAGGCTGAAAGAAGCTGAGGAGGAGGGCGACCTTGTCAGAGGACCAGCAGTCTTAATTAATCTGGACCCCCGAGATCTCTCAAACATCGGACCACCAAAATGGCAGCATACATCAGTCAATATAAGGCCCCCAACACATACAGCAGAGGACTGCTGGGTCTGTGTTCAATCAGAGATGATGCACCTAACCCTCAAGAGACTGGAGGCCGCCAGGTCAGGTGGGGTGGGAGTTGAGGGGTGGGAACAACCTTGTGGAGACAGAGGGTGGGTTGGAGGTATGGGATGTGGAACAGTCAGAGTGGATGATGGGGGCAGGTGATAAAATCTGGAGTGTAAAATAAATAAATAAATAAATAAATAAATAGACTATGCTTTATATCATTATATTAACATGAGGGTCTAAGAATAAACAAAGGAAAGGTTATTGACTAGCAATGTGTTTATAGGTCAGGTTGACAAGTGATCATATATGTATTGGTTATGTTTTGTCTACTTGACACAAATTATAGTCTCCTAGAATTAGCCTCAAGTGGATTGGCCTATGGCCATATCTATGTGGCATTTTCTTGATTAATGATAAATGATGGTGTGGAAGGGTCCATCTCACTGTGGGTGATACTATTTATGGGCATGTGGTCCTGAGTTGTAGAAGACAACAAGTTAAGAAAGCCATGGAAAGCAAGTCAGTAAAGTATGCTCATGGTCTCTGATTCAGTGTCTGCTTCCAGTTTCTTGCTTTAATATCTTGTCTTGATTCTACAGAATAACGGATTATAATCTATATACAAAGTGATTCTTCTCTTTCCCAAATTGCTTTTGGTCATGGGGCTTACTATAGTAACAGGAAATATAAGTATCACAGGCATGAACCATCATGCTCTTCTATTTTGTTTTGTGAAACATGATCTTGCTATGTATTCAAGCTCCCTTGAAATTTTGATCCTCCAGTACCACCTTTCAAGCTCTGAGATTATAGACATGTTTTAAGGTGTGTAGTTTCTGTATTTTTATTTTTAATTTATATAATAATTGAATGTATTTGTGAGGTACAGGATGATATTCAGTATATGAATACAGTAGATATAATCACAAGGTAATTGGGATAATTATTATTTGAAATGTTTATCACATTTTTATGTTTAGAACACTCAAAGTCTCAGTCCTTTTGTTTGAAATAGAATTAATGCTTGTCAGACATATTTATTTTATTACACAACCAAAGGAATACGTTGAATGACTATCCAACTGAACCCCACAAACACTAACCATATTGCTTCTCCTTAAACTTCTTAGTCTCTGATAACCATGATCTAATTCACCTTTAAAGAATTTTCTACACATAAATGAGAACACGCAGTATTTGACTTCCCATATCTGATATATTTTACTTATCATAATGACCTTCGTGTTGGTGTAAATGACTCAATTTAATCATTCTCGTGGCTGAAAATATTAATATTCATATATACATATATATAGTCTTAGATAGGGTTTTACTGCTGTGAACAGACACCATGACTAAGGCAACTCCTATAAGAAAAACTTTAATTGGGTCTGGCTCACACGTTCAGAGGTTTAGTCTAGTATCATCATGGTGGGAGCATGGCAATGTTCAGGCAGGCATGGTGCAGGAGGAGGTGAAAGTTCTACATCTTCATCTGAAAGTCACTAGGAGAAGACTGACTTCCAGGCAGGGTCTTAAAGCCCACACCCACAGTGACAAACTACTCCAACAAGGCCACATATCCTGATAGTACCACTCCCTGGTCCAAACATATTCAAACCATCTTTTGTTTGCTTAAAATTCCAACTTTTAACTTTTTAAAATCTTCTGCAGGGCATGTTTCATATCTTTATTCCTCAGACTGTATATCACAGGATTAAGGAGTGGAGTACCCACAGAATAAAACAGAGTTACAACTTCTGCATTCCAGCTTCATGCTCAGATGTTGGGCTCAGATACATTATCATCACTGAGCCATAAAAGAGTGAAACTACTGTAAGATGAGACCCACAAGTGGAGAAAGCCTTTTTTTGTCCATCTCTTGAAGGAACTCTAAATACAGCTCTCAGGACCAATGTATAAGATCCCATGATGCAGAAAAAAGGAATAAACAGGAGCATAGAACTTATAATTGCCCAGAAAAATTCCATCAATGGGACTCTGGAACAGGCAAGGGCCAACAGAGGACCTGGATCACACAGGAAGTGGTCTATAATTCTGGACCCACAGAAGGACATCTGGGAGATGATGATGATGGGAACAGGGAACCAGAGGAAACCAAGCACCCAGCAACTGATCACAAGGGTGTTGCAGAGGCGTTCAGTCATGAGAGCAGGTAATGAGAGGCCTGCAGATGGCAAGGTAGCGATCAAATGCCATGACTGCCAGGAAAAAGCATTCTGTAGAACCAAGGAGAAGAAGAAATAGAACTGCAGGAAGCATCCAGAGAAGGAGATGACCTTGGTGTCAGAGAGGAAGTTGGCCAACATGTTGGGGACTGTGGAGGTGACATACCAGATCTCCAGGAAGGAGAAGTTGGCCAGAGGAGGTACATGGGATTGGAGTCTCTGATCACAGCACACAGCACAGATGATGGAAGCGTTGCCCATGAGGGTGAGGAGGTAGAAATGAAGAAGAGGACAAAGAGGAGGATCTGTCCCTCCCTGGGGCAGGGGAAGCCCAGGAGGATGAAGCCAGTGATGGTGCTGGAGTTGCTGGGGCTGCTGAGGGCTTTCATCTGTCTGTGCCCTGTGAAAGCACCAGAAATTGTTGAATATTCTAGAAAGAGCGAGGGAGTTTAATTTTTGCCAAAACAAAACCAGAATAACTTGCTCACTATCAACCAATCTTTATTGTAATTTTACTGATTTCTATGTATTTTTTCCCTAAGCATTGGATATTCATCAATTAGTAGAACAAGTTTAAGCCCCTATTCTCTGCTGCATAACAACTCTTCTTTTTTTCTCTTCCATTGGCATAAATAGACTAGATTATTTCCTGATCAAATGCCATTCCAAGCATAGACTGATATAAATGATACAGCAAAGAATAGTTGTGTGTGATGGTAGATACGTATGATCCTTAGTTTTAGAAATACCTCATAGTTAAGAAAAATGAATGAAAGCTACTAATATTTGTGCATACCTGTAGCTCCAGCACTTGAGACGTGGAAGCAGGAGTGTTAGGAGTTCAAGGCCATTGCCAACTAGTACTAAGTTTGAGGTGAGCTAGGGCTTGAGATCCCGTTTCAATCAAACAATCAAACAAACAAAAACAAATAGAAGAAGAAGGAAAAATAAGTAAGTACATTGTAAAATGAATTATTTTAAATGTAAATTATGAATTAATATTGCTTTATTTTTTTTTTACCTTTAATAGTCCCCCAAAACCACAGAAACCAAGATTTATTTCAAGCTACACCTCAATAGTTGGACAGTTAAGTCTATTAAATCTTTATGCTCATCTGGCTACTTCTCAGCCATTATCCTTCAGGATACTTGCATATTATTGTTGATCTGGTTCTTTGGGTTTCAAGTGTGTTCCATAATCTCTCTCTGGATCCCTTCCTCATGGCTCTCATTCCAATTTCTCCTCACCAATGAATCTCCCTTACTTTCTCTCTCCTTCCTTTGACTGGTGGATGTTCTGACCATATTTTCCTTTCTACACGCTGTTGGTTGATCATCAATCACCCACGAATGCACAGAAATCATTGTTTGTATTTGTAGTTCTTAAAAAATGATAACTTAAAAAAAAAACAGCTCATATAATCTATTGCTTAATAGTGGCTGTGTGGTTTGGTATAAGTAGTTTTTTTTAACCAATTTTTCTAAATTTTCACTGTATGGACCTTCATCATTTGACTATTTTTGTATTATTTATTTATTTATTTATTTTTTTCTTTTCATTGCATATTTTATTTACATTTCAGATGTTCTCCCCTTACCCCATTTTCCCCTCTCCCTCCCAGGAACTCCTATTCCATTCCCCCTCCTCCTGCTTCTATGGAGGTGTCCCCCCACCTACACCATCCACGGCACCTCACCTTCCCACCCTCGAATTACCACCCCCCCATGACGTCCAGCCTTCATGAGACCAAGGATCTCTTCTCCCACCTATACCCCCTTGCATATAAGCTGGAGCCCTGGATCCCTCCCTAAGCGCTCCCAGGCTGATGGTTTAGACCCTGGGGGCTCTGGTTGGTTGGTATTGTTGTTCTCCTCATGGGGTCATGAATCCTTTCAACTCCTTCAGTCTTCACTCTAACTCCTCTATTGGGAACCCCATGATCAGTTTAATGGTTAGCTGTGAGCATCTGCCTCTGAATATGTCAGACTCTTGAAGACCTCTAAGGAGATAGCTATATCAGGCTCCTGTCAGCATGTATTTCCTGACATCCACATTAATGTCTACCTTTGGTGATTGCACATGGGATGGATACCCAGGTGGAATGGTCTGCAGATGGTCCCTCCTTCAGTTTCTGTCCTGCATTTTGTGTCCATATTTGCTCCCTTGAGTATTATGTTACTCCTTCTGAGAAGGACTAAGCCCCCCCAATTGGTCTTCATTCTTCATGAGCTTTATGTGGTCTGTGAGTTGAAACTTGGGTATTTCAAGCTTCTGGGTTAAAATCCAATAATCAGTGAGTGAATACCATATGTGTTCTTTTGTGATTGGGTTACTTCACTCAGGATGATATTTTCTAGTTCTATCCATTTACATAAGAATTTATCAATTCATTGTTTTTAATAGCTGAGTAATATTCCATTGTTAAATGTACCACATTTTTTGTATCCATTCCTCTGTTGAAGGCATCTGGGTTCTTTCCAGTTTCTGGCTATTATAAATAAAGCTGCTATGAACATAGTGGAGCATATGTCCTTGTTATATGTTAGAGCATCTTCTGGGTATATGCCCAGGAGTGGTATAACTGGGTCCTCAGGTAGTGATAGACTATTTTTGAAAGCATAGTTAACTGAGAAAATATCTGAGGACTGTCTTTCTCTCCTGTGTAACATCTTACTTCTTCTATTTCTCTTGAGCTTCATATACAACAACATAGATGTCACTCTCACAGTCTCTGTTTCCAATCTGTGCCTAGATTCCATGGCTGGTCTCTCTATGACACTCTGTGTTCCTCAGGTTCAAGCCTCCATTATCATATCTCTGGATTGTTACAAAATCTTCCTGAATGATCCCTCTGACTTTTTCATAGTAATGCTGTAGTTCATACTGACTTTTCATAAGTTGATCAGAAAACATCATTTCTTAGGATTCAGTAACTTTCCTACCCTAGTGTAAAATCTAAGCACCAATTTATAGTGCATGGGCCCCTACATAATCTTGTCTTTGCTAGTTTATTGATTTTCCCATTTTTATTTTCTGGTCTTCCCCATTTCTCAATTATTTTCAGCTCCACAGGATTTCTTTCTCTAGAAGATTCCTGTTTGTTTCCTGCTTAGGTTTTTTTTTTTTTTTTTTTTTTTTATAGTTTTCTCTTTGCCTGGAAATCTCACCTAATCTGTTAGTTTATTTTAATTTTTTATTTGTTCAGTTCCCCAGTTAGTATCTCCTGAAGGCTTTTGTCTATTTCATTTCTGTTGCAGTGACAAAATACCCCAAGAAAAGAACCTCATAGATGGAGGTTAGAATTGTTCACAGTGGAGATGTCAGGCCACCAGCAACTTGAGGCTGTGGTTCTATTATATCCACAGTACCGAAGAATTCTAGGAATGCATTTATGTCAGTGTTCAGCTCACTTTTTCCACTTAAACATTGTTTAGAATTCCTTGTCTATGGAGTGGAACCACCCACAGTGCATAATCAAGACCCGACACAGTGGACATAGACAGCACTTCATTGAGACTATCTTCCCAGGTAATTCTGATCAAGTTAACAATTAAAGGTAGCCAGTTCTAAACTAAATTCTCAATAGAGAAATCATAAATGGCTAGGAAACACTTCAAGAAATCTTCAATGTACTTAGCCACCAGAAAAATGCAAATCAAAACTATTTTTGAGATTCTACCCTACACTTGTCACAATAGCTATGATCAATGGCATGGGTGACATCATGGTGGAAGGATGTGTAACAAGGGAAATACTCCTCCATTCTTGGTAGGAGTGCAAAATTGTACAACCATTATGGAAATAAAAATGCTGTTTCCTTAGAAAATTGGAAATCAATCTACTCAAGACTTATCTATACCAGTATTGGGCACATACCCAAAGGACACTATATCCTACCACAAGGACCATTGCTTAGATATATTCATTATAGCTTTATTCATATTAGTCAGAAATTGCAAACAACCTAGATATACATTAAATGAAGAATGGAAAGAAAATCGTGGTAAGTTTATACAATGAAGTATTACTCAGCTGTTAAAAACATGACAGCATGAAATTTTCAGACAAATGGATAGAACTAGAGAAAAATCATCCTGAGTGAGGTAACCCAGACCCAGAAAGACACATTAGTATGTGTTCACTTATGAGTGGTTATTAGCTGTTAAGCAAATTATAATTAAGTTACAATCTACAGACTGAGAGATGTTAGGGAAAGAAGAGGGCTTTAGGGGAGACCCATGGATCTCCCTTGGGGGGAGAAATAATAGATTTTGTGGGTGAACTGAAGGCAGGTGGAGATGGGAGCAGGAGGGATGAGGTAGGAAGAAATGGCGGGAGAGATTTAGGGGAGATACAGCTGGAATTGGAGAACATTGTGTTGGTGGGGGGTGGGGGAGTGAAAACAGTGCAGTGGAAACTTCCTGGAATCTATGAGGTTTACTGTAATAAAGACTTCTAGTAATGAAGAATATGGAGCTTGAATTGGATATCTTTTGTGGCTTGACAAGGCTTCCAGTGGTGGAACTGGGTTGTATTTTATTGAGTTGTTGACTGAGAGGGTTCCAGTGGAAATCCCTAAACAACTCAGGCTGATGCTAGAACACAAAGCTATTCCATGATAACTGACAGTAGGACCCCACTTCCAAGGACAACATCCACCCAGCACATGAATGTAGAGAGGTTGAGTTGGTTCCTGCATAGAACACTCACTGTAAGGTTCTAGTCTCTTTGGAGTGAGAATCTACTCTGTAGTTTATGGAAAGAGAGGCCTAGATACCAACCCAGCCAACAAAACCCTGATTTACAGTCTGTCCTGACTGTTAGATGTGTTGGGCTAATGGTGGCACAGAATTTGTGGAAAAGGACAACCTGTGTTTAGTTTAATTTGAGACCCATGCCATAGAGGGGGCCAATGACCTATACTGGCTATATCTAGGAACTGGAGACTGGATAGCCCAAAGACCTATGTAAAACTAAACATAACTGGAAATCAATCAATCAGAATCAATGAATCAATGAAATGATTCCTAATGATACTCTGCTAACTCACTGGTGTCCATGTCCACTCATAGTCAGAGAGGCTTCCTCCAGCAGCAGATAGGAGTGGGTGCAGAGATGGGTAGATATTATGCAGAGAGAGTCTAGAATGGAGGTGCCCATAGGGTCTATCATTTTGGAGCTTGGAGAATCCTACAAGGGAGAAGAGGAAAAAAATTGTAGGAGTTAGAGGAGTAGAGGCTACAAGGAGAATCTTGGTGACCCTGGTTAAATCCAGTGGGCCATAAGATGTGGCAGGAGGACGTGTTGATAAGGAATTTGTTGAGAGAAAGAAAGGGGATAAAAGAAGGTAGGGAGTTGAATGTGAACAGAGTACATTACATACAAGTATGGAATTGAAAATAATAAAAACTCTAAATATTTAAACATATTTGTAAATATTTGCATATTACACAAAATTTCAGTGTGTCTCTGATCATCAGAGTTATTTCTGATCTACCTCTCTGAACTTCTAGATTGATGGTTAAATAATTAAATGATCCTGCTTTTCAAAACTGACTTAACTTATGTATCCTTAGCAAAAAACATTCCCATAATTTGTCTGAATCAAAATTTGTCTCTTTTGGAAAATGTTGGATATTTACTCATAAAACAACCACTTGATGTTTTATAAAAATAGAATATATACATATAAAGAACTTAGAATTGCTATTACAAGGAGACATGCACTATTATAAGAGGCCTTAAATCATAATTAAAAGTTCAGAATTGGTTACAGAATTTCCACCATGAGGTCCTGGGAAACAAATAACTACATGCATAAGAATTAACACAAGGTGATTTCATGGATTGGAGAAATACTCCACAACAAAGTCTTCCTTCAATATACAGGAAAACAATCCTGTAAGTACATATAACCACTTCCTATGCTAACATTTCAGGAAAAAACCCCTTAGGTTTGTATTTATTTCCTTAAACTGTATCAGTGTCTTCATTCATCATTCCAAACCACATAAACTTCAGAAAACCTGGGTGATATTCATCTTCAACAACATTAACAGTCGAATACCCCAAGTAACCAAAGTAAAAGCCCCTCCTCTTGCAACATTTCTATTGGATCTTATTTTGGTATTGTTCTTTAACCCTTTAATATTTAGATTTTCAAAAAATTGTCTAAGATATTTGAATTTTATTTGGCTTGCTCCTAACTAATAAATATCTATGTATTTAGTTAGTGTATGTGTGTGTGCTTGTATGCACATATATGTGCATGCATGTGTCATATATGAGTATATATATGCCACAGTGCACATGTCAGATGAGAGGACATCTTACAGGTGTTGGTTCTCTCCTTCTACTGTTCAGGTCCTCAGAGATCAGACTCAGGTCACAGAGTATGGAGTCAAGGTTCTGAGAAACACTAAGGACACATTCAGACTTTTGTCACCTAGAATTACTTTAGACTTTTTTAGAAATGCTCTAAGATTTGGTTGATCTTTTGTACCCAAATGGTACAAAACAGTCTCCAGTAACAGTGTTCATGGTATTTTATAACTTTATAACTAATTAATAAATACTGTGCCTGTATTTATTGATTAGGTGATAGTTAATACATTTAATTGTTATTAATAACTTTAATAATAATATTTGCTAATAAGGGTAAATGTGAAATAGTACAAAGGGACTCCTATTGTCATACAATTTCCCTTTCCAACTACAAAATAAGATGTGGTTAAGCCACAAAAGCCTGTAAATCTTGATTTATACATCTGGCTTTTTGTTTCTATTCTTGTTTTATGACATAAGGCAATTTTGTTAACAAGTATTTCAAAGCATTACCTTTTGTTATTTAAATTCTTCTGAAATATACACAAATTAAAACCTAATGTATTACTAATATAACAGGATACTTAAAATTATCAATCACAAATAAGAATTATAATAACTTAGATATTATGGTAAATTTCCTTAGAATTAGAACTAATTATTCCTCATGAGTTTATAAATATGGCATAAACTTCCCAGAATGCAAACTAGAACTAAAAGACAGCAAATTATTTCACATACTCTAAACATCAAATAAATATTTTATGTATTACAGATAACTGTAGACAAAGGGAGAAATGTACAAGCTAATCAAAGACTATGATTGGCCAGCCAAACTATCTGTTTTCCTCAACTGAAATCCTTACTTCTTTAGGCCATCTCATGTTCTTGACCATCTCAACTTTAGATATAATATTTCCATTTTGCCATTGGGAAGTGTTATGTCAGACTAAAAGTGTAGAATAAAAGAAAATTCAGATACAGACCATAAGGCTGATAAATTTGATGTGATTCAAGATTAATTCCTTAGCGGATTTAATATTTCTCTCTTCTGAAGACTTTTTTTTCTGGCTTTTCAGCCCCGTCTGTACCAGACGCTAGGAATGAGCTTTTCTAATGCTACGTAGAAAAAACATTAACTTCTCCACGCCTGGAGAGTCTGATAAAGGTGCGTTTGATAAATCACCCAATTTATAATTTTTTTATCATGCAATCAAGGAAAATCAAGTAAGCATTTTCAAAGTGTACATGTATTTTTGGGCAACCTGCATTGTGTTTCAGGCTATGGGTATGTGTGTAGAGTAGACTAGTTTTTATCTGTATTGAGGTGGCAGCTGTGGGTTTTTAAAAAGTAGTATCATGCCCTGTGTTGTTTTGAGCAGCTCCTTCTCAGTGTAGTTTCTCAACATAAGCTTTAAGAAACTCTCCTGGGAAATAGGAAATTGTGGAAGATTTGACTGTTAATAAAATTAGATATGGATTGAGGGAAATATGTTTTCACTAGACTATTGTTACTCAACTTTTGTCAGTTGGTGCTTAAATATGAAAGATTTTTTTCTGCTAACCCATTGTTGTGAATTGACATGTTCTTTCTAGTGTTGGCCACTTTGTGTTGAGTCCTAGGAAGTGGGACATAAAATAGGGCTTCAGGGCTCTGTGTAATTCTGAACAACAATTTAATACCCTGAGTCTTCTTCACGGTTACTCTCTTTCCCCTTAAAGCTAAGTCCCAGAAAAAAGTAGAGCCAAGTTTTATATTTTCACTAGTTAACTTCCCACCAGTTCAGACATTCTATGACTTCACTGGCCTGAAAAGAATGTGTGGAAAGGAACAGGTTTCAAAGCTAGACCATTGGGGTTCAAGGACAGCCTTTGTGCTGTCTGTGTTAGACAAGTTACAACTTCTTCATATGTTGGGTTCCCCTTTGGAAAATGTAGAGCGACAGTCTTGCCCATGTCATTTGTTTTGAGAATTAGATAAATAGTATTTTTAAGTGTCTGGCATGCAGTTAGTGCTCTCTATTGCATGTATAAAGTTAAACTCTCAAGATAATCCATCTCTGTAAAAATCAGTGTTGCTTTGGAAAAATGAGACCCCAGCACGGATTATGGCAGCTTAAATACATAATAGTGAAAAATCTACAATCAAATGTTTATTTTCTCTTAATTTCCTCTAATATCAAGTGTATATAACTGTATTTTAGTATTTTCCTCAGTTAACCACTACATTACCTTCTTTCTTGAATTGGAAGAGAGAATATCAAGAGAAGCATCTTCAATGGCCTCTTCTAGGATTTTTCTAAGGGCAGAGGTAGCTTATTCTGCAGTAGCCAGCTTGAAGATAAGGTGAAAAACTGTATCATGAAGATAAGGGGTGTATTTTCTTTAAGATCCTGGGATTTTAAATAGGGCAGCTCTTGCTTGAGTCTTCTTTTATTCTAGAGAATAGTGTCAGGACACGGCTCTGTAACACTTATTCCCTCGCTCACTCTAATCCTCTGGGCATTGTGCCTTAATTTCTAATTCCTATTTTCACCCAAGGGTAAGGAAGTCTTTCATTTTGTTTGGTCTTAATCTTTCAGAGGTCTTAGATATCCGATTATTAAATTCATCAATCAGCCACTAAACCTTTTCTGAACACTTGTCATATTCTTGCTAAGACAGGATATGTTGGTATCGGTGCTACAGAAGTTTGTTAATCTTGTAATAAGTTAACTTCTATTGTGGCTTTTGATGGCAGATCCTCCTCCATCCTATAAGGAGATTCACTGAGGGACTACTGGATGGATCTGTGAAGTTTAATAATAATAATAAAAAAAAAATCCCACACTCTGTGTATCATTGGAGAGAATTCTCCCTCCTTGCAACCAAAGCTCCGAATTACAATACTCCCCCTGGAGAATTCTCCCTCTTGTGGGAAATTTACCAGATCCAAGGATGCTCACAGGATCATACTAGGGTCATTCTGTCACAATGTGCACAGAAGCTCTAATTTGGAGTAACTGAGTTTAAGACTTCTAAATTCCAAATAAATTTAAATTTTCTTCTTTTAATGCTTAAAATATTTTATTTTTAATTTGATTTTACTTTTGTTTACTAATTTACTTTTTCATTATTTTTCATATGCTTTTATTAGTTCTTTGAGAATTTGTGTAATATTTTATGATCATAATCAACACTATAACTACTACCAGATGTATCTGCATCTCTACTCACACATCTTTGGGTCCTATTTTTTCCAACACATTAATGCCATTTACTTATTATTTTTTACTTATTCACTTTACATCCTGCTTACTTCATCACTCCCTGTCACCTCTCCTATGATCATTTCCCCATTCCTTCCTCCCCTTCTTCACTGAGCCGGTGGGGACCTGTTGGTATCCCCCAACCTTGGCATATCAAGTCACTGCAAGACTAATTGCATCCTCTCCCAGACAAGGCAGCCCAGCCTTGTTGAATTTGAACAATAATTTACAAGACCAGAACATACCCTATATACAGGCAATAGCTTTTGGAATAGGCCCCTACTCCAGTTGTTTGGGACTCACATGAAGACCAAGTTGTGCTACATATGAGTGGGAAGGCCTAGGTCTAGCCTGTGAATGTTCTTGGGTTAGTGGTTTAGTCTCTGAAAAACTCAGGGTTCAAGTTAGTTGAACCTGTTGGTCTTCTTGTGGAGTTTCTATGTCTCCAGGGCACAATCCTTCCTCTTTTTCTTCCACAAGAGTACCCAAGTTCCAGTCACTGTTTGGCTGTGGGTGTCTGCATTTGCCTGAATCAGCTGCTAGGTGGAGCCTCTCAGAGGACAGCCATGCTACACTCCTGTTTTCAAGTATAACAGAGTATCATTAAAAGTGTTTATGCATGGGATGGGTCTCAAGTTGGGCTGGTTATTTGGTTAGCCATTCTCTCAATCTCTGCTCCATCCTCAGTCCCTGTATTTCTTGTAGACAGAATAAATTTTGGGTTGAAAGTTTTCTGTGTGGGTTTGTATCTCTATTACTCCATTGGGGTTCCTGCCTGGCTACAGGAAGTTGCCTTCTCAGGTTCCATATCTGCAATGCTGTGAGTCACATTTAAGATCACCCCATTGATTCTTGGGCACCTCCTTTATCTCAGGTGTCTGTCTAGTTTTGGAGATGCTCCCCACCTCCTCACCTCTGCAAGTTATACATTTCCATTCATTCTTGTGGCTATCTGGCCATACCTCCTCTCTTCTCTCACAACCAATCCCAACTCCCCCATTCCCTTCCCCATCTCCTCTCTTACCTAGCTTCTTCTCTCCATCTGTTTTCTTTCTTTTTCAAATTGGATATTTTACTTATTTATATTTCAGATATTATCCCCTTTACCCATCCCCCCAGAAACCCCTTATCCCATACCCCCTCCTGCTTCTATGAGGGTGTTCTCCCACTCATCCACCCACTGCCACCACCCCACCCTCAAGCTCCTCGACACTGGGGCATCCAGTTTCACTGAACTAAGGACCTCTTCTCCCACCAATGCCCTATGACTATTTTATTTCCCCCTCCAGTGAAGTTCAAACATCCTTACTTGTGCTTTCCTTCATTTTTTAGCTTCTTTGAGTCTATGAAGTATAGCTAGCATGGATATCCTGTATTTTATGGCTAATATCCATTTATGAATGAGTATATATCATGTGTGCCCTTTGGGGAATGGGTTATCTCACGTGGGATGATATTCTCAAAATCCATCCATTTGCCTGCAAAATTCATGATAGCTCTGTTTTTAATAGCTGAATAATATTCCATTGCATAGATGTCCACATTTTTAAAATCCATTTTTCAGTTTTTTTTCTAGTTTCTGCCCATACAAATAAAGCTGCTATGAACATAACTCAGAAAATATCTTTGTGCTATGATGAAACATTTTGGGGGATCTGCCAAGAAGTGGTATAGCTGAGTCTTGAGGTAGTTTTTGAGAAGCTGTACAAAGTGGTGAACAAATTTACACTCACACCAGATGGAGTGTGTAGGCAGCCTGGTTCCTAGTTAAGCAAAGGCTAGAAACCCGTGTGATCCTGAAGAGATGGAAGGCATTTTGCCCCACTCCTGGGCACCAGGCTCCTGTCACGTAGCTACAGCCCCCCATAGCCCTCCATAGATTTGTGGCCATCAGTCATGTAAGGGCAATGCCCAAGCCTCTCCACAGGTAGAGGACATGACCTGTGGTCACACTCAAGACAGATTTTGATTTTAATATGGTACCTAAAGGCCTGATGGAATAGTCAATAAAATCTCCTTCCCAGACACTCCTCCCTACAAAAGGTATTTAACCTCAGGCCTGTCCTGAGAAGTGGGGTATGGTTTTACTCATCCACTTTCCACCATGGCAATAAATATCTTAAAACCATGGACTGTTCTTTTTCACTGGGATCTGTGGGGAGCTGTAGAGAAGGCCTTTACCTATAGAGCTGCCATCTAATCTCCTGTACAAGGCCTCTCTGTGATCCCTGCCATGGCTGGAATTAAGACAAAGCTAAGCCCAAACCTGCAGTCACTGACAAGCCAAGAACTCTCCCCGAAGGGACCAGCCAGAGCTCCCCTCTTTTCTCCCTTGGCCCTGGGTTAGATCCAGCCCGCAGGCCCCCACTCTATTCTCAGCTCTTCTGTGGCTCCCAGTGGTGCTTGGTTGACCAAGAGCCTGAGAAACAGATGACCCTGGCCTTCCTGCAGGCCTGGGGACCTCCGAGCCAGCTCCGGCTGTCCTGCACCTCAGACTGCACTCCCCCCACCCAGGAGCGGTGTCTTGTGGCTTCCCTACAGCCAGACACCCACCCAGCTATGGGACGGGTAAGCGCAGTCAAAACTCCTGAGTCCTGTCTCCCTGAGTGGCCTGAGCCCTGTGGTAGAGGACCCACTACCCTACAGGAGTGCTCCACATCTTCACCAGCATGTGTTATTTCTTGAGTTTTTCATCTTAACCATTCTGACCAGTGTAAGATGGTACGTCAGAGTTGTTTTAATTTGAATTTCCCTGATGACTAAGGACTTTGAACATTTCTTTAAGTGCTTTTCATCCGTTTCAGATTTTTCTGTTGAGAATTCTCTGTTAAGTTCAATTAACCCCATTTTAATTGAGCTATTTCAGTTGTTGGTGTCTAATTTCTTGGGTTCTTTGTAAATCTGGATTTACAAAATTCTGTCAGATGTAAGGTTGGTTGAGATCTTTTCCCAATCTGTAGGCTGCTGTTTTGTCCTATTGACAGTGTCCTTTGCCTTACAGAAGCTTTGCAGTTTCATCAGGTGACATTTATAATTGTTGATCTTGGAGCCTGAGACATTTTCTGTTCAGGAAAATGTCTTCTGTACCAACAAACTGAAGGGCATTTCCCATTTTCTCTTCTATATTTATTGTATCCAGTTTAATATTGAGGTCCTTGATTGACATGGACTTGAATTTTTGCAGGGTGACAAATATGGATATATTTTCATTCTGCTGCATGTAGACATCCAATTAGAGCAGCATCATTTGTTGAAGAAGTTTTTTTTTTTTGTTTTTTTTTAAACATTGTATAGTTTTGGGTTCTTTATCAAAAATCAAGTGTCCATAGATATGTGGGTTTATTTCTGGTTCTTCAGTTTTGTGAAATACAGGCTTTTGAACTAAGACCTAGTGACTCTTCTGAGTTTATCAGCATCTTTTTACACGCCCCCCCAACACATATGTAGCAGAGGATTGTCTTGTCTGGCATCAGTGGGAGAGGATGTTCCTAATTCTGTAGAGACTTAATGCCTCAGGGAAGGAGAATGCTGAGGGGATGAGTTGGGGTGGATGTGTGTGGCAGATCACCCTCTCAGGGGCAAAGAAGAGGGAAATGGGGTGAAGAACTCTGGGAGGCAGGTGGAGAGGTGAGGGGCAACATTTGAAATGTAAATAAATACATTGTTATGTCTCCCTTTTCATTTCTGATTTTGTTTATTTGGATACTATCTCTCTGTCTTTTGGTTAGTTTGGCTAAGAGTTTGTCTATCTTGTTGTTTTTCTCAAAGAACCAGCTTTTGGTTTCATTGATTCTTTGTATTCTTTTCTTTGTTTTTAACTGATTGATTTAAGCTGTGATTTTGATTATTACCTTCCTTCTATTCCCCTTTGTGTGCTTGCTTCTTTTTGTTCTAAAGTTTTCAGGTATGCCTTTAAATTACTGGGATGAGAACTTTCTAATTTCTTTATGGAGGCACTTATTGCTCTGAATTTACTCTTAGCACTGATTTGATTGTTTCCCATAAATTTGAGTATGTTGTGCCTTCATTTTCATTGAATTCTAGGAAGTCTTTAATTTCTTTATTTTTTTCCCCTGATGCAGAGATCATTGAGTAGAGAGTTTTCAATTTCAATGAGTATGTAGGCTTTCCAGTGTTTCTTCTGTTGTTGAAATCCATCTTTAATCTATGGTGGTCTGATAAGATTCAAGGCATTATTTAAATTTTCTTGTGTCTGTTGAGCTTGCTTTGTGGCAGAGTATATGGTCAATTTTGGAGACGATCCATGAGGTACTGAGAAGAAGGTATATTCTTTTGTGTTTGTGAAATATTCTATAGATATCTGTTTATTTGATTCATAATGGAGGTCGAGGTGCAGGGGGAAGGGAACCCCTAGAAAGTCACCTAGACCTTGCATGTGAGAAGCACCCAAGACTCAAAGGGGATAACCTTTTTTGGAATGTTCAACAATGGGGAGATGGAACTTGAAGAGACTACCTACAGTAGATAAACAGGGTCCCCAGTGGAGGGATGGAGTCACCAGCCCATTTTCAAAAAATTTCTTTTTCTTGGTTAACTTTTTTTTTATTTTAAAAATAAGCTCTAGATCTCTATCAGTACTTATTATATAAGGGATGATAAACACTTGAGTACATTTGTCTACTTTTTTATTAGGTATTTTATTTATTTACATTTCAGATGTTATCCCCTTTCTCCATTTCCCCTCAACCACATTAATCCCTATCTCATCCCTCCTCCTCCTTATTTTTTTTGCTTTTATACCATTTAAATTACATGCAAGTATTAAGGTCAGTTCTAGGTTGAGGAACTAGCAATGAAATATATGCAAATAGTCAAGGAACAAGCAAGATAGTCAAAGAACACGCAGGACAACAAACAGAGTTCCTGATCACTCCTGTGATCACTATTTCTAAGGGTTTATCAGGATGACCAAAATATCTGAGCCAACTTCCCTGTCCTAGCCCAAAATCATTTTCATGCCTGAAGCCTACTTCTTTGTTCTAGCTTAAGATTTAGATTCCTGCCTGTAATTACATCTTTGTTTTAGCCCAGGATTTAGATTTCTGCCTGAAATTACTTTTTGTTCGAGCCTAATGTGAGATTCCCGCCTGTAGTCCATTTCCTTGTGCTTGGCCTATGTCAGACTCCTTCCAAGTAGCCCAGTTTCTTGTCCTTGGCCAATGTCAGATTCCTGCCAGGCAGCCCCAAAAGCTCTCCACATCTCACCATCTTTTATTGCATAAACCTGACTGAGCCTGTCTTAGGTTGTTCTGACAAGAATGCCTTCCTTACCTGTTATGGAAAATGCATTATCAAAAGCAATTTACTTCTGTCTTAGGTTGGTAAGGCTCTGAGCAGAATATTACCCGTCCTTGGTTTGCCAGTCTTTTAATTTAATAACTCTATCTGAGGGTCCATTTTCAGTTTCAAGTCATGTACTTTGGCTGCCAAGCTGTTGATGTAGTTAGAGACAAGCTTTAATACAATGGGCAGGAATAAAAGCATTCCCAGGACAAAAGAGGCTAGCATGATCAAGCTATGTATGCCATTCCTGAGGTTTGACCAAAATGGAAATATTGACCTCAAGCCATGGATAATTTTGTCAGCATTATCTGCATCATCAAAGTTCAACAGAGCAGCATTCTTTAAGTTCATAATCTCACTATGCAAAGTTAAAACATCCAGAGAGGTGTTAGAATTATGCCAAATACCATACAGGTATCTTTAAACTGTTTTCTAATTACAATGACTATCACTATAAATTTTAGAAGTAACACCACTCCAATTGTATTTGTTATGACTCCTAACTCTTAAACCCTGAACCTCCTTCTGATAATTTGAATAGGATATAGAGCATCAATCTGTTGTTCCAAACACCTATATAAATCCTCTTGTGTACTTAACACATTAGTAACATTTTTTTTTTGCTACATGGTTAACAAAAGTAGCTGTCTTAACTTCTTGTGTCAAAGCTATTGCAGAATCAGTGGTGCTAGCAATTAATGTAATTAAAGCTGTTATATCAGTGATAATCAAGCCCACTACCATCTTGCTTCTGCTTAAAGCCTAACTCACTTCTTCCAGCATGTTCAAGCTTTTTTCAGAGAATCAAGGTTTTCTAATACTCAGGGCAATAAGACAAAAGCTGGTTGATAGACTCCATAATAGACATGCCAGGTTTTAACACACTAACACTATTAGAAAGTATACAGTCAATTCAACTTACAATAAATACGGTAGAAGAAATAAAAGTAATTTTAGCTTGACAATTAAGAGAGCCTTAACATATGCACTAACTCTTGTTTGAAATCCAGATCCTGTCCCAACTTTATCTCTTGCTATCATAGAGAACTGCAGCTAACTTCCAAATATGTCTCCAAAAATGTCCAGATCCAGCCTTCCAAATGAAGACTGTTATTTCCATTATTGGACTGATTCTATACCAGTACATGATTGAGTCCGAATAACTGGTCACATTTAAGACAAATACATGAGTCATAAAAATTTCTCTTTTTGATTCTCTGTTCCACAAGGTCTAAAGGCTTGAGGCAAGGTAGTTTGTCCCATTTGGGATATAGGAAAGCAAAGATGGGTCAGGAACATATGTCCAATACAGCTTCCCAGTCACCCTTGTCAGGACATTCAGCAAGCTCACAGGTCAGTATCATTCTTTGTCTCAGCAACAGCATGTCTCACCAATCATTCTGGGAGCCAGCATGCTCCTTCAGCATCCTGCAGAAAAAACACAAACATGCCCTCTTCCCCATATTAGCTACTTGATTGGGATCATGACATAAGACAGTAAGTGGATCCTTCCTTTTCACCTAGGAATAAGTATGCCTTGTTGTAGGATGCCATAGACATAGAAAGTTCCTTGGCTTCCAATTTTTTTTTTTAAATAATTAAAATAAAAAGAACATCATTTAAATAAATTTGTGGTGTATGGGGATATACCTTCCCCTTTTTTATTTTATGAAGATATTGTTTTAAAGTTCCATGGGCCCCTTCCACAATACTTTGTCCTTGAGGATTACAAGGAATCCCTGTAATAAATAGTTGACAAAAAGTCTCAACTGCTCAACTACAATTGCCATTTCCATTATCTATTTTTTTATTGAATATTTTATTTGTTTACCTTTCAAATGTTATCCTCTATCCACATTCCCCCAATACCTCTTATCCCCCTGTCATACGTCTAGGAGAGTGTGCCCCACCCATCTATCCATTCCTGTCTCCCTGTTCTCGAATTTCCCAACAGTAGGGCATCCAGACTTTCAGGGACCAATGCCCTCCTCTTCCATTAATGCCTGACAAGGCCATCCTCAACTACCTATACAAGTGGAGCCATGGGTCCCTCCTTTTGTGTTCCCAGGCTGGAGGTTTAGACCCTGGGAGCTCTGGTTGGTTGGTATTGTCACTCTCTCCATGGAGCTGCCAGGCCCTTCAGCTCCTTCAGTCTTCTTTCTAAATCCTCCATTAGGAACCTCATGATCAGTTCAATGGTTAGCTGTTAGCATCTGACTTTGTATATGTCAAGCAATGGGAAAGCCTCTCAGGAGGCAGGTGTGTCAGGCTCCTGTCAGCATGCACTTCCTGGCATCCACAACAGTGTCTGCATTTGGTGACTGCACATGGGATGAATATCCAGGTAGGCCCCTTCCCAAACAGTCCCTCCTCCAATCTCTTCTCCACACTTTGTTTCCATACTTGCTCCCATGAGTATTTTGTTATTCCTTCTAAGAAGGACCAAAGCACCCACACTTTGGTCTTCTTTCTTCTTGAGCTTCATGTGGTCTGTGAGTTGTATCTTATGTTTTGTGAGCTTTTGGGCTAATATCCACTTATCAGTGAGGGTATACCATGTGTGTTCTTTTGTGATTGGGTTACCCCAATCAGGATGATATTTTCCAGTTGCATCCATTTGCCTAAGAATTTCATGAATTCATTATTTTTAATAGCTGAGTAGTACTCCATTGTATAAATGTACCATGTTTTCTGTAACCAGTAGTCTACTGAAGGACATCAGGGCTCTTTCAAGCTTCTGGCTATTATAAATAATGCTGCTATGAACATAGGGGAGCATGTGTCCTTGTTATTTATTGAAGCATCTTCTGGGTATAAACTCAGGAGTGGTATAGCTGAGTCCTCAAGTAATGCTATGTCCAATTTTCTGAGGAACCATCAGATTGATTTTCAGAGTGGTTGTATCAGCTTGCAATCCTACCAACAGTGGAGTAGTGTTTCTCTTTCTCTACATCCTTGCCAGCACCTGTCACCTGAGTTTTTGATCTTAGTCATTCTGACTGGGTGTGGTGGAATCTCAGGGTTGTTTTGATTTTCATTTCCCTCATGTCTAAGGATGTTGAACATTTCATTAGGTACTTCTTGGCTGTTTGAGTTTCCTCAGTTGGGAATTCTTTGTTTAGTTATGTTCACCACTTTTTAAATAGGGTTATTAGGTGTCTGGAGTCTAATTTCTTGAGTTCTTTATATCTATTGGATATTAGCCCTCTATTGGATGTAGGATTGGTAAAGATCTTTTCCCAATCTGTTGGTTGCTGTTTTGTCCTATTGTCAATTCTTGATCTTAGAGCATAAGCCCATGTTCTGTTCAGGAACTTTTCCCCTGTACCCATGTATTAGAGGCTTTCCCCTATTTTTTCTTCTATTAGTTTCAGTGTATCTGGTATCAGGTTGAAGTCCTTGATCTATTTGAACTTGAGCTTTGTACAAGGAGATAAGAATGGATCAATTTGTATTATTCTACATGCTTATCTCCAGTTGAACCAGCACCATTTGTTGAAAATGCTGTCTTTTTATCCACTGTATGGTTTCAGCTCCTTTGTCAAAGATCAAGAGACCGTTGATGTTAAGAGATATTAAGGAAAGGTGATTGTTATTCCTGTCATTTTTGTTATTAGTGGTGGAATTACGTTTGTGCGTTTATCTTCTTTTGGATTTGTTGAAAGAATACTACTTTCCTTGTTTTTCTAGGGTATAATTGCCACCCTTTTGTTGGAGTTTTCCCTCTATTATCCTTTAGTTCTAGATTTGTGGAAAGATATTGTGAAAATTTGGTTTTGTCATGGAATATCTTGGTTTCTCTATCTATGGTAATTGAGAATTTTGCTGGGTATAGTAACCTGGGCTAGCATTTGTGTTCTCTTAGGGTCTGTATGACATCTGTCCAGGATCTTCTGGCTTTTATAGTTTCTGTTAAAAAGTCTGGTGTAATTCTGATAGGTCTGCCTTTATACATTACTTGACCTTTTCCCCTTACTACTTTTAATATTCTTTCTTTGTTTTGGTCATTTGGTGTTTTGACTATTATGTGATGGGATGCATTTCTTTTCTGGTCTAGTCTATTTGGTGTTCTGTAGGCTTCTTGTATGTTTATGGGCATCTCGTTCTTTAGGTTAGTGAAGTTTTCTTTTATAATTGTGTTGAAGATATTTACTGGCCCTTTAAGTGGGGGAATTAATTAGTCCCTCTCTTGCATACCTATTATCCTTAGGTTTGGTCTTCTTATTGTGTCCTGGATTTCCTGGATATTTTGGGTTAGGAGCTTTTTGCACTTTGCATTTTCTTTGACAGTTGTGTCAATATTTTCCATGGTATCTTCTGCACTTGAAATTCTCTCTTCTATCTCTTGTATTTTGTTGGCAATGCTTGCATCTATGACTCCTGATCTCTTTCTTTGATTTTCTATCTCCAGGGTATTCTCCCTTTGTGATTTCTTTATTGTTTCTACTTCCATTTTTATGTCTTAGATGGTTTTGTTCAATTCCTTCACCTGTTTGGTTGTGTTTTCTTATATTTCTTTAAGGGATTTTTGTGTTTCCTCTTTAAGGGCTTCTATCTGTTTACCTGTGTTCTCCTCATTTTCATTGAGAGTGTTATTTATGTCCTTCTTAAAGTCCTCTATCATCATCATGAGAAGTAATTTTAAGTCTGAATCTTGCTTTTCCAGTGTGATGGGATATTCTGACTTGCTATGGTGGCAGAACTAGGTTCTGATGATGCCATGTACCCTTGGTTGCTAATGCTTATGTTTTTGCACTTGCTTTTCGCCATCTGGTTATCTTTGGTGCTATCTGCACCCACTGTCTCTGACTGGTGCCTGTCTTTCATGTTATCTTGTTTGTGTCAGATCTCCTCAGAGTCCAGCTGTCTCTGTGATCCTGAGATCTTGAGTGGAAGAGCTCCTGGGAGTAAGGTTGTGTCTGGGATCCAGAAATCCTGGCGTGACCCATCTCCTGAGATCTGGTGATCCTATGTTCCTGAGCATGTTAGAGCTCCTGGGAGTCTAGCCTTCTCAGAGTTTTGTGGGATTCAATGCAGAGCTGACTCTCAAGATCTGCTCAGTGCTCAGGCTCAGATTGGAAGGAACTAGTGCCCCTGTCCAGGAGTGAGTGCCTGGGTTCCTGTAGGTCCCAGTTACTCCATGTTTGGGGTGGGTGTTTGCTGTCTCCTTAACTAAGATCCTGTGGGGTTTACATTTTCAAAATTTTTGACCAGAGTTGTTCCTGTATAATAAAAATGCAGGGACAAAAGTGAAGCATAGACAGAAGGAAAGGCTATCAAGTGACCAGCCCAACTTCAGATCCATCCCATGGGTGGGCACCAAACCCTGACACTATTATTGATGCTATGTTGTGCTTGCAGACAGGAGTCTAGCATGGCTGTCCTCTGAGGGGGTACCAGCAACTGAGACAGATGCAGACACTTACAGCAAACCATTGGACTGAGGTTAAGGACATCTATGTAAGAGTTAGGGGAAGGACTGAAGGAACTAAAGTGGATGGCAACCCCACAGGAAGACTAACCATGTCAACAAACCCAGACCCCTGGGAGATCTCAGAGACTAAGTCACCAACCAAGGAGCATATATGGGCTGGCCTGTGCACCACTCCCCCTCACAGCAAATATGTAGCAGAGGATTGCCTTGTTTGGCCTCAGTGGGAGAGGATGTTCCTAATTCTCTAGAGATTTGATGCCCCAGGGAAGGAGAATGCTAAGGGGATGGTGTGGGGTGCTGGTGGGTGACATATCACCCTCTCAGGGACAAAGGGGAGGGGAATAGGGTGAAGAACTCTAGGAAGGGGGATGGAGAGGTGAGGGGCAACATTTGAAATGTAAATAAATAAAAAAAATGTTTTTTTTTTTTTTTAATTTTAAAGAAAGATACATCCCCCTTTCTCTCCTCTTCATAAAAGAGCAGGTTTCCAAGAGATGACAGCCTAATAGGACAAAGCAAAATAAATTATTTGTTGATTCAATTTATATCCAATTTTTGTTATTTATTTTCATTCTTTGAGTTTTAGATATGTTCTCGATAATACGCTTTTGTTAAAAAAGTGCCTATACAGGATTTTCTTCACTTCTATAGAATGTTTCATTCTATTGATTGCTTTTGTTCCAGTGCAAACGTTTTAAATTCAGTGTATCTAATTTGTGAATTCTTGATATTTTTCTTGAGCTATCAGATTCCTTTTTAGAAAGTTAGTTCTCATGACTATACATTGAAATATTTTCCATATTTTTTCTACAGTGGTCTTAAAATTTTCTATCTCTAATCTACTTTGAGTTTTAGTAGATAATGAGAAATGGGAATTTAGTTCCATTTGTCTATATGCACATGTCCAATTCACTTGGCATCATTTGTTCTTTTGCAGCATAATTTTTGGGCTGATGTGTTAAGAATCAGATAGCTAAATGTGCTAACAATTATTTTTGTGTCTTCTAGTCTATACCAGTGGTGCCTTTCCTTTTTGCAATTTCCACATTGTTTTTGTTGTTATAGCTTTGCAGTATAATTTTAAGTCAGGCAATGTGATATCTCCAGAATTGCTCTTTTTACTCACTATTGCTTAGGTAACTCAACTTTTTGTATTACCCTATGAATTTTGGGATTAGATTTGATATTGATTTGAAAAACATCATTATAATTTTGGTGGAAATTTCATAAATCATATAGATTACATTTTATGATACGATCATTTAAACTATATTAATTCTGCCTATCCACAAAGATGGAACATTTTTCTTCATATAATGTTCTCTTCAATTTTTTCTTCATTATTTTATAATTTTTATTAGTGAGGTCTCTCACCTCTTTGGTGTTTTTGAGAGAGAATATTGTGATTGAAATGATTACTTTTTGTTTTCTTTCTCATCAAATTTGTTGGTATGTAGAAAAGATACTAATCTCTGAATATTCATTTTTGTTCTTGATACTGTGCATTCACTGTTCCTTAGATGTAAAATCTTTCTACCAGAATCTTTGACCTATAGGACTGTGAGTGTTTGGAAGTGGGTGTGTTTATGATCAGCAAGGAAATTCACCTGTGCTTTTCTTTATTTCTTCTGTTTTTATCCATCTTGTTTTGGTATCAAACATCATAGCATGAGCTTAGAAATGTTTTATTATGAAACTCTGCATGCCAAGTTTATTGTATTGTACTTGTTGTTATTGTATAGTGACATTTCATCTCTCCTTATTAATGCTGGCTTAATGTCTGCTTTAACACATATCTCATTAGATAGAGATGTTGAGACATGGTGTGTGAGGGGCCTGTAGTTTGAATGCAGACTGAGCAGGTTGTGGCTAGATCCTGGAGATTGGGGGCTCACATAAGCAGAGGTAGAAAGACTAGTACACCATATACAGGCTGCATGTTTTGGGATAGCCCCACTCCAGATGTATGAGACCTACATGAAAACCAAGCTGCACATTTACAACATATGTGCAGGGAGGCCTAGGTTCAGCCCATGGAGGTAGATCTGTGTAGACTAGGTATGCTCCACGGTTGGTGATTCTAAAAAAAACAGTTGTTCAGGGAATATTATTTTTTTATATCTCTTGTATTCAGTTTGCAACTACTTCATTGAGAATTTTTGTATGTATATTCATGAGGGATACTGGACTATAAATTATATTTTTTTGTTGGGTTTATACTTGATTTCACTATTTCAATATTATTTGCTTTGTGAAGGAGAAAAAAAAAAGAAAAAAAAAAAAGAAAGACTAGTACAAATCAAATTTTGATACAAAACATAATAAGATAATTTTAAACCTGCATACATAAATATCACTGAACTTTGTTTTTGTCTATTCCCTATTACTGTCCCTTGTCCTCCATGTTGGTGGTCCCTTCCAGCTTTTGTATTTCATACTTAATGACATTCTCTTATTCCTCCTTCAGTTTTCCTTTAGATTGCTTCCTTCCCACTTGCATCATTCATCTAAATGTTTTACACACACACACACACACACACACACACACACACACACACTTCTATCTTTGTGAGTTGGTTTATTTTGCTTAACAATAAGATCTCCAGTTCCATCATTTTCCTGAAAATGACATAATTTCATTCTTCCTTACAACTGAGTAAGATTCCATTGTATATGTGTACCACAGTTTTAAACCCAGCAGTCTGTTGATAGACACTTAGGCTAATTTTATAACTTGGCTACAATGAACTATGTGCTATAACGTGCTATAACGAACATGCATATAATTACTTTCTTTGCTGGGAAGCCTTTTTTAATACAATCTCACTTAAGAGCTCTTGACTTTATCTCTGAGCTCTTGACATCCTATCCACAAAGTCCTTTCTATTTCTGTACTGTGAAGTGTTTCCTTATGTTTTCTTCTGTTTCAGAGTGTTAGGTCATATACTAAGATGTTTGATTAATTCTGACTTGATTTTTAGGGTTTTATACTATTTTCAAAATAGGATAAAATTTTATTCTCTTATATGGAAATCCAGCTTTCCAGCATTATTTTTTTTGAAGAGACTTTACTTTCTGACTTCTTTGAAAAAATTATCAAGTCACTGTATGTCAAAGGCTCCAAATCTGGATCCCATTTTGCACCATTCATCTATTTGCCTATATTTATGTCAATGCCATGCTATGTTTTGTTACTGTAACTCTGTGGTAAATTTATTGGTTTTATTTTTATTTTTAAACTAAAATAAGATATCCTTTTAGATTTCTAAATATTCTCTGTTGTACTTAATAATTCATATTCTAGCACTGACATTTTATTTGTCTGATCTGGACATTTACATATTTCAAAGATATTAATCTTTTATTTATTATTTAGTGTTACTGTGATTGATTTTTCTAGAAGACAGAAATATAAGTTCGACTAAAAACATAAAGGTAATTTACTTTTGGAGTAATGTTAGTGGAAAACTTTAGGTTTTGTCTGAAAGTTATGGTCTACTGTTACTTGAAAAGGCAAATACTAGAAAAGATAATACACTTAATTGTCTTTATTGAAAACAACAACAAGAAGAGACTTTCTTATTTCTCTTTTTCTTTATTTCTTGTCTCCTAGAACATTTATACTTTATAAAACTTGTAATCTCCCTCTAGAGGGTGGGAGTATATCTTTGAGATATAACCATCAACAAGCATCATGCTCTCACCTCTCAGCTTCTGTACATACAGGAACTTAACTTGTCACAGATGGCATAATGTTTCCTTTGTATAAAGTCAATTAGTAAATACAGATGTAGTCCTACCTACCAGCTAAATATAGGTTGATATATAGGTTGATCTCTGTTGACTTTGCTGTCAGAGCACTTAGAAGAATATATAATTTTGTATTGATAAAATGTATGCAATTTATTGTAGTTTTCTTAGTATATAAAAGTACAGAACTTTTTACATGTTTACAATTATTTAGTGAATTCTTTGTGACACACATTATGGCTTAATGCTTATTCAGAAACAAAATTATTTTATTTCTCTTCTGCTTCAGGGGAGAGATTTTCTGTGGCAGCAGATTTGCTTTTAGATACATTTTCATTTTCCCAACAAATCAAGCTTCTAAAAGTTAACAGTTCTATCATTAATATCTAGTGGTCCCTAATACTCCTACATATACTGGGAAATGATAAAAAAGAACAAAGTCCTAAGTGAAATCAGTTAACTTCTTTTTTTGAGGCAAGCTCACGTTTCAGACCTTAGACTGGCCTCAAACTGACAATGTTCCTGTGTTAGCCTCTGGAGTTCTAGAATTACAGATCCATACCATCATGACTGGTTACTTTTCCTTAAATAAATAAGGCAAAATGAGATTCTCTTTTAAAACAAGAGTTCAAGTTTTACATTTTTAGTAATTTCTTCATTGCATGTTTCATATCTCTGTTCCTCAGACTGTATATCACAGGATTAAGGAGTGGAGTAACCACAGAATAAAACAGAGTCACAAGTTTCTGCACTCCAGCTGCGTGTTCAGATGTTGGGCTCACATACATGACCATCACTGAGCCATAGAAAAGAGAAACCACAGTCAAGTGTGACCCACAAGTGGAGAAGGCCTTTCTTCGTCCAGCTCCGGAAGGGACCCTCAGCACAGCCCTCATTACTAGAGCATAAGACCCCATGATAAAGAAAAATGGAACAAATAAAAGCAGGGAACTTAAAGTAGAGCTAGTCAGCTCAACTAAAGAATCTCTCACACATGTGAGGGCCAACAGAGGACCTGGATCACACAGGAAGTGATCTATAATTCTGGACCCACAGAAAGACATCTGGGAGATGATGATGATGGGAACAGGGAACCAGAGGAAACCAAGCACCCAGCAACTGATCACAAGGGTGTTGCAGAGGCGCCCAGTCATGAGAGCAGGGTAATGTAGAGGCCTGCAGATGGCAAGATAGCGATCAAATGCCATGACTGCCAGGAAAAAGCATTCTGTAGAACCCAAGGAGAAGAAGAAATAGAACTGCAGGAAGCATCCAGAGAAGGAGATGACCTTGGTGTCAGAGAGGATGTTGGCCAACATGTTGGGGACTGTGGAGGTGATATACCAGATCTCCAGGAAGGAGAAGTTGGCCAGTAGGAGGTACATGGGAATATGGAGTCTCTGATCACAGCACACAGCACAGATGATGGAAGCATTGCCCATGAGGGTGAGGAGGTAGATAATGAAGAAGAGCACAAAGAGGAGGATCTGTCCCTCCCTGGGGCAGGGGAAGCCCAGGAGGATGAAGCCAGTGATGGTGCTGGAGTTGCTGGGGCTGCTGAGGGCTTTCATCTGTCTGTGCTCTGTGAAAGCACCAGAAATTATCAAATGTCAGTTCAAAGAGAAATTACAACCAGGAAATGTTTTAAAGTCATTTTCAAGGAATTTAAACATTCATATATCAAATGTCAATATTTTGTTTAATCTTAAATCCTCATTATGGGCATAGTTTTGGTCTGTAGAACACACAATATTAGAGAGTGATCAACACAAAGACACAAAAATTTTCTTTTTGTGCAGTGAGTGACACTGTGCATAATATGTAAGTGTATAGTTTACTAAACCATAAAAACACCATTCTTAGTACCTAGACTATCCCAACCTCTTGTCTCATCACTCATTTTTATTTATGACAATTGCTTCCTCTTTCCTTATAACTTCATGTCACTTCAAACCTAGTATATACTTCTAAACAATCTTTTCTTTTTTTTTTTTTTTTTTTTTTTTTTTTTTCCATTTTGGTATTTTCCACAAATGAAAGTCTCCTGTTGGTATTTTGGGTGGTATCTTTTGTTCAGTAGTAACTTTATGATATTTTTATGGCTGTATATATGTCTTACAGAAATAAAACACCTTTTTTCATTATTTTATCGTTCTACTGTAGATGAATATTTTGGTTTATTTCCAGGATCAATGATTCTTTTATCATGGGCATATGTGAATTCTGTTAACTCAATCCTGAGCAATGATGGAAGTTGTATTTTAACAACTTTCCTTCCTATTTTTGTTATATTGAATGGGGCTTTCTTACAGATTTCTAATGAAACTTTGTCATGGGTTTATCAGTTTCCTTGAGAAGTTACTTGTTTCTAAGTCATTGGGAATCATCTACATTTTGCTTGTAGAAATCTTTCAACAAGAATTTATAAAATGAATCAGAGAGAGAGAGAGAGAGAGAGAGAGAGAGAGAGAGAGAGAGAGAGAGAGAGAACATAGCTCACAGGTGACAGATGAAGCAGCAGTAAAACAGAGATTTTAGGAGAAATAGTTTTCTGACGTATTTATTCATGTTATCTGATATGCAATATGTCAGTTTTGGTGGAAAGACATTTAGATTAATTTAGATTAGTAGTTGTATTTTGCTTCTGTTAAAGCATTTTTTCTAAGCATTAAGAGTAGATCTAGCTGAGATATAGAATCAACAATTGTATTTTCTAAAGTATGTATTTGACTGTTTACATTATGCATCTAATCATCAAAGTTCTGGCTCACAATCCAGTTACATGAAAGGTGGATTCTATAATTGTTGGTACAATATTAAATTAAGTACCCTTGGAAAGAAAGTTAAAAAGGGTCCTCCTCCCTCTTTTCTCTTCCTCTTCTTCCTCCTTCTCCTTCTTTCTATTCCAAACAGTGTCTGGGAATAGCTCAAAGTAGAATGACTATGGACAGTTATATTTCCACAAAATAGTTTTATGTTTTTCTAAATTAAATTGCTCTATCTATGGTTAACAATACTACACTTAGATATTCAACTTGTTTTTTTTCTTCTGTTTTTTTTTAATTGATTTTATTTATTTTCATTTCAAATGTTGTCCCCTTCCCCATCTCCCCTCTGCACGCCCCCTCCCTTCCCCTTTGCCTCTATGAGGGTCCCTGTCACCCATTTCCACCTCACAGCTCTAGCATCCCCTAACACTGAGGCTTTAAAAATCTTTGTAAATAGGACATGCATAAGGAATGTGAAAAATATTCTGTTTGTTGTCTGCCATTTAATATCAATCAATCTTAAGTTTTCATTTTAATGTTGTCATAATTATTCAAGGAGTCTGACAACAATCTATATGAAAAATTCAAAACAGTAAGCCATCAGATGAAAGGCAGACTATCAGAAGAGAAGCAAGTCAATGCAATTTTTTTGAAGATGGGATTAGTGGACTCTTTAATACTTCGGAACTCATAAATTTTGTATAAAAGATTCTCTCTGAATCTTTGTTCCATGCTGTTATTTAAAACAATGACTACCTCTGAGTCTTCCCTTACATGTGTTCCTGCTGGCCCAGTGCTGTCTGCCTTTTTTAGATTGCTATATGCTATCTTTACTTAGTCCAACTCTTCTATTCCCATCTACAGGAATACAGAAACATTGGTTTCCCTGAGCTCCAAACCTGCTGTGTGCATTTGCTGAGTACTTTTCTGCAGGGAATCCTCAGTACTCTGCCTGCAGTAAGGTTTTTAGAGCTTTAAGCTGTTAATTATTGTATTTGTAAATGACTGATCTAATGTACTTTCACTTGTGTTTATTAGAGAGCCAGTTAATAATGTTCTTTGTTACTATTTTCCCAAAATTCTCATTAAAAGTAGCAAATCTTCTGACCAAATAATAATCTTTTAATTTGTTTTAAAAATAAAAATATGCTTGTTTTAACTATAAAAAGATTCTTTCTGATCTTTATCTACTTTCAGATTTTTTTTTTTCTGACGTCAGTGACAGTAGGGTCATGAAGCTAAGAAAATTTCTCAATATTTTATTAGTTTACATACTAATTTATGACCTTAATCATTTTAGTGCTTCTGTTGTCTTAAGAACAGACTATGTTCCTCATGTCATAAATCTATATTTCCTAAATATCTTTTCCACTCAAATTTTAAGGTTCTGTAACTAGAGACCGAGATAATACTTCAACTAGAAAGATTTATTGCCTTTGAAAGTAAATTTTAAAACAGGTATAAAAATTCTAATGTATATTGTATTATACTTTTCTCATGAAGGATGAAAAATATTAAAACTGTACCTATTTCTGAAGAAATCTTCTAACCATACTCAGCCTCTTGTTGGAGATCTCCTAATGTTAATGAATGGAGAACTGATTCAAAGAGAAACTTGCTCTAATATATGAAGAGAACTTCCTGACTCTACATTTCATAAGGTTAAAGCAAAGATCTTCTTAACCTTAGAGGTTTAACATCAAGTCAGTGACAAATCATTCAATACTTTGACAGCCAAATGATTGGATAGTTAGTCAAGGTACTTTGCAGCATATTCTAAAAAACTATAGTTTGAAGAATTGCTATGCTAGTAATTTAAAAATATTTCCAATATTTCATTGAATAGCTTAATTGTCAAGAACTCATTTCCATGCTTATTTTAATGTTACGTGTCTTTATCTATGTTGATTCTCATAGCAAATCTATCAATGCCCTGCTGTTTCTATTGTGAAAACAAGAACCATGTACTTCTCCCACTCCCTACCCTGCTGTCATCTCCTAAACTTACATTCTTACTTTTCCGCTCAAGTTTTTTCAGAAACATCCTTACTTATGTGCTTGCCTTTCTATATTTCATTTTTCTAAATACCATCATTATTATTAAAAACCCAAAACTCAAGCATGTTAGACATTTGAATAAAATCATTCTGTTTTAGAATAAGACTGTTCTCACAGAGTTCTCAAAGAGCTTCCTTAGAAATGGGATGTGAAAGTAATTTTGGGTTAGCCAACTCTGACTTTGTGCAGAGTAACATACTCAGCAAGACTGCACCGTTACTCACCTTGCGTTGCTTAGCTTTTCTGTGCAGAAGATGTTTACTCACCACAGATCTGAGCTGGAGTAATCGAATATATGCCTCATTTATTAAACAAAAATAGCAACAAAAATCCTATAGTTGCGGAAAATTAGCTTGGTGGAGAATATTTGCTTAGCTCACGCAAGGCATTGGTCTGCACCCTTAGCAACACACACACACACACACACACACACACACACACACACACACAGATCCTCATATAGAGACACACAGAGATATACACAAAGATGCTCCTTCACTCTTCCAGAATTCTAGTAGATTCAGCTTCCACCAACTGTAGGTCCTGTGAGCATAGATATGACATCATGCTTAAGAACACAGGGTATTTGGAATATTAGTTATCTCTTTGGGGAATTTATTTCCTTGTTAATTAGTCAACCATGGAAAACTTGCAAAGTCTGTATGAATGAGGCAGGCTGTCACACAATGTAAAGGCATTGCCTGAATATTTTAATTTTGCTTCAGAGTCTTTTTACCAAAGCTTATTGTCTCTGCAGACAATCCAGAGTCATGTCACAGAATAATTTTGTTATCTTATTCATCTGTGGAGATAAAGCAAGGAGACACCATGTTTATAATGCTGAATAGCTATTTGTAAAGAAGATGTTTAAAAGGGATAATTGTCCATATTGTAACAAACACTAGAGTTGTGTTTAGTAGCAAACCTCCATGAATTTAGAGCTAAGCATTTTCTTTACTAGCCATAAGAAACTGATATTGTCAGTGTCTTTAGCTGTAACATATGCATAATTATGCCAATTTAAAGGGTTATGGCAGTACCCTGACCAGGCTCCTGACCAGAAGAAGCATAAGGAACATCGGTTTTATGTCTGAAATTCAGAAAGCTGTAGAGGTTATTAGATTCTACACACATATTATTACAAGTATATTATTCTAAGCCTATATTATCTTATTACCTGTATTAGAAAAGGGAATCCAAGATGAAGTATCTTAGAAGTTTGCCTTTTTATTCTTACTTTCTCAGAGTAAGACAGTTTTTTTTAAATTTTTGACAATAACCAGAGAGGAGGAAGATATGATGGCAATGATAAAGAGGACACTTAAGCTTCTCCACCAAGGATGTAGAATTATAAGCAGAACCTATGTGAAAATTAGTTGATCATTTCCCCAGGTCCTTGAGGATCCATTTACTGATTCTGGAAGAGCAGCATCAGGGACAGCTCTGTGCTCGTTACTCACTTTACCTAGGGTTGTTCCTTAACTTCTGCTTCTGTGTGCATGTGTGCGTGCATGTGTGCATGTGTGTAGTATATGTGTGTCTGTAAGGTGATATATTTTGTGTGTTTCAAGCATCTCACAGAAGTTTAATTTAAAACTTAATAATATAATTTATTGATTTCTTAACCATTCAACAATACTGTTTCTAACTCCTGTAAGTGTACTTACCATACAGTAAAAAAAAAAAAAATCTTTGCAGCCTGAAAGGAAGGGATTACTGTCATGTACCAATCAGATAGGCCCCGATCTTTCTGTGCTTGTCTGACACTTGGCTAAGCTCTGTCTCTTTGGAAAGAATGTAATATTTGCATTAATTATTTGAGAATGTGATAATTTTATTTTATCATATTCACCCCTACACCATTCTCTCTCCTAATTCTTCCCAGATCTATCTCTATCCACCTATCTTTTCATTTAATTAGTATTGTTACCTGCATGCATATATATTAATATATAAATACAACCTGCTGAGTTTATTTAGTGTTACACCTAAGTATATGTTTTTAGTATTATCACATGGTTTTGGAAAACCAATTGGAGCTCATCTTTGAGGGAGCCTGACTTACCTAGGGGTGACACCTTGTAAATATTTTACTCATGCACATTGATATGTGAAGTGGCATTTACATTCTTCAGGTCTTGTTTGAGTTGACCATATAGCTAAGATTTTATGGGTATAGATTTCTTGTCTAATATAGAAGATATAACCTAACAACAGATATACTAGTCTTCTGACTTTTACAATCTTTCTTTTTTCTCTTCTAAGATGTCCCCTGAGCCTTAGGTTATACCTTAAGGCATTTAAAATAAAGTTACAAAAATAAGTAGCCTTTCTATATACCAACAACACATATGCTGAAAAAGAGATCCTGTACATATGCTCATTCACATACATTTAAAAAAACAAAACAAACAACCAAAACCAAACCCAACAATATCTACGAATATACCTAAATAAGGGTGAAAGACCTTACAAGGAAGACTTTAACTCTGAAGAGAGAGATTGAGGACATATACTTTTTTGTCATTTATAACAATATAGATTGAACAGCAGATAATTCTTTTAAGTGAAATGAACCAGGCACAAAGAAACAATCAGAGGATCCTATATGGAATATTAAAAAGCCAAATTCATAGAGGTTCAGAGCAAAAGAGTAGTTACCCAAGACTAGGAAGAGACCTGGAGAGGCAGAGATGGGTAACAATTGATCATTGGGCATTAAATTATAGTAAGAGGGGGGTAGGAAATTTTCCTGTTGTATTCTACAATAGTCACTACAAGTTTTGATACTATTCTATATAATTTAAAAAGATATAAGTAAGAATTTTTAATTTTACTACTCTAAAAAAATATCAGAAATGACATGCCAGACTGGACCTGATGAAAATGTTACAAGATAAACAGATGTATTACCACATTCTGTTGCCAAATGCTGTTCTATTAAAATATAATTTTTAATGTATCAGCTTAAATAAATTTAATTATAAAAAGTTTTAAATACTTTTTGCATTTAAATGAGTGGCTGGTTTTATAGAAACAAAGCTGCGTGAGGTAACCCTTCAGAATGAGCTTTATTTGTAGGCATACAGTTAGGAATCCTATAAAATGAGACAGTGTAGAAGAGTTACAGAATCATACCAGAAGAAGCATCATAAAGTCATGAAGATAGAGGGAAGCTTCAATTCTGGAGGAGAAAAAGAAGTTTCTACCTCTTTTAGGTTTTGAAGGGTCGAGTCTGGCATAGCTCACATGACAGGAGTCAAAAAGCAGGAAGGGATTGATAATAAGTGGGTTATATTTCAAAGTTTCCTTAATCTTGGAAAGCAGATGAGAAGCTGGCCTTACTTGCCTGCTTTTTTAACTATGAGTACAAACAATTACAGTAGCGTTTGTTGGATTTTTGTCGTACAGGGGAGAGTGCAGGGTATGGGGCCTGCTAGCACTAAGAAATACTAGATAAGACCTTGCTCCAAGCCCTTGCTTGCCTCCCCATATTCCCTTAAAGCACAATCAAAAACCTTAAACTGCACCCCATCCCTTGGACTCCATTTTCCAATCTGCAAGTCTGCCTGCTTTTGTGGAGGCCTGCTGACACCAGAGACCACAGACCATGCTAATTCTAGGGACCCCAGAGGCAAAATTAGCATCCAAAATCCCAGAGGTGATGGAGGCCACAAAACCACAGGGGAAATACTCTACTAGATGTGAAGGCTCACTAGTTACCAGAAACTCAGACCACTCGGGCCAAAAGGCAGAGAAGAAACAGAAACCAAGGGAAAAAAACCTGAAAACACCCATCCAAAAAAGATAATCTCAGAAATCAGCAACAAACCTATATAACTACAAATCCCAGATGGCTAAAGGACACAGTCAACAACAGCCACGGCAACATGGCACCGGTGTGGCCAATCTATCCTACTCCAGCAAGCCCTAGATATCCTCACACAGATGAAGCATAAGAAGATGACCTGGAATCCAGCCTTATGAAGATGATTTAGGCCTTTAAAGAGGAAATGAATAAATCCCTTAAAGAAATACAAAAAAATACAGTAAACAGGTGAAGGAAATGATCAAGCTATATATGCCATTCTTGATGTTTGACCAAAATGGAAATACTGACCTCAGGCCATGGATAATTTTATCAGCAGTATCTGCTGCATCAAAGCTCAGCAGAGCAGCATTCTTAAGTTCGTAATCTTTCTATGCAATGCTAAAACATCCAGAGACATGTTAGAATTATGCAAAATATCCTGCAAGTGTCTTTAAATTTTTTCTGAATTATAATGACTATCATTGTAAATTTTAGAAGTAACAAAACTACATTCGATTTGGCATGGCACTCATGAGGAATCTTTACTCTTTTTTTTTTTATTGGAAATTTTATTTACATTTCAGATGTTCTCCCCTTACCCCATTTTCCCCCTCCCTCCCAGGAATTTCCTATCCCTTCCTCCCTCCTTTTACTTCTATGATGGTGTACCCCTGCCTACCCTCCCCCATACTCCCCCCCCCACCCTCGAATACCACCCCCACAACGTCCAGCCTTCATGGGACCAAGGATCTCTTCTCCCACTTATATATATAGCTCCCTTGCATATATAGCTGGAACCATGGGTCCCTCTTTAAGCACTCCCGGGATGGTGATTTACACCCTGGGGGCTCTGGTTGGTTGGTATTATTGTTTTCCTCATGGGGTCGCGAATCCTTTCAACTCCTTCTGTCTTCACTCTAACTCCTCTATTGGGAACCCCATGATTAGTTTGATGGTTAGCTGTGAGCATCTGCCTCTGAATATGTCAGACTCTTGCAGACCTCTAAGGAGACAGCTATATCAGGCTCCTGTCAGCATGTACTTCCTGACATCCACATCAACATCTATCTTTGGTGACTGCACATGGGATGGATACCCAGGTGGAATGGTCTGCAGACAGCCCCTCCTTTAGTTTCTGTCCTGCACTTTGTATCCATATTTGCACCCTTGAGTATTTTGTTACTCCTTCTAAGAAGGACTGAAGGCTCCCCTATTTGGTCATCATTCTTCATGAGCTTTATGTGGTCTGTGAGTTGAATCTTGGGTATTTCAGGCTTCTGGGCTAAAATCCAATAATCAGTGAATGAATGCCATGTATGTTCTTTTGTGATTGGGTTACTTCACTCAGGATAATATTTTCTAGTTCCACTCATTTACATAAGAATTTGTCGAATTCATTGTTTTTAATAGTTGAGTAATATTCCATTGTGTGAATGTACCACATCTTTTGTATCCATTCCTCTGTTGAAGGGCATCTGGGTTCTCTCCAGTTTCTGGCTATTATAAATAAAACTGCTATGAACATAGTGGAGCATATGTGCTTGTTATATGTTAGAACATCTTCTGGGTATATGCCCAGGGAGGTATAGCTGGGTCCTCAGGTAGTGATATGTCCAATTTTCTGAGGAACCATCAGACTGTTTTCCAGAGTGGTTACACCATCTTTCAATCCCACCAACAATGGAGGAGTGTTCCTCTTTCTCCACATCCTCGCCAGCATCTACTATAACCTGAGTTTTTGATCTTAGCCATTCTGACTGGTGTGAGGTGGAATTTCAGGGTTGTTTTGATTTGCATTTCCCTGATGACTAAGGATGCTGAACATTTCTTTAGGTGCTTCTTGGCCATTTGCATTTCCTCAGTTGAGAATTCTTTATTTAGCTTGATACCCCATTTTTTAATAGGGTTATTTGGTTGTCTAGAGTCTAATTTCTTGAATTCTTTGTATATATTGGATATTAGTCCTATATTGGATGTGGGATTGGTAAAGATCTTTTCCCAATCTGTTGGTTGCTGTTTTGTCCTATTGACAGTGTCCTTTGCCTTACAGAAACTTTGCAATTTTATGAAGTCCCATTTGTCAATTCTTGATCTTAGAGCATAAGCCATTGGTGTTCTGTTCAGGAACTTTTCCCCTGTGCCTAGGTATTCGAGGGTCTTCCCCACTTTCTCTTCTATTAGTTTCAGTGTGTCTGGTTTTATGTGAAGGTCCTTTATCCACTTGGACTTGAGCTTTGTACAAGGAGATAAGAATGGATCAATTTGCATTATTCTACATGTTGTCCTCCAGTTGAACCAGCACCATTTGTTGAAAATGCTGTCCTTGTTCCACTGGATGGTTTTAGCTCCTTTGTCAAAGATCAAATGACCGTAGTTGTGTGGGTTCATTTCTGGGTCTTCAACTCTATTCCACTGATCTTCCTGCCTGTCTCTGTACTAATACCATCCCATTTTTATCACTATTGCTCTGTAGTACAAATTGAGTTCAGGGATGGTGATTCCTCCAGAAGTTCTTTTATTGTTGAGAATGGTTTTCGCTATCCTGGGTTTTTTGTTATTCCAAATAAATTTGAGAATTTCTCTTTCTAGCTCTGTAAAGAATTGAGTTGATATTTTAATGGGGATTGCATTGAATCTGTAGATTGCTTTTGGCAAGATGGCCATTTTTACTATATTAATCCTGCCGATCCATGAGCATGGGAGATCTTTCCATTTCCTGAGATCATCTTCAATTTTTTTCTTCAGAGACTTGAAGTTCTTGGCATATAGATCTTTCACTTGCTTGGTTAGATTCACATCGAGGTATTTTATATTATTTGTGACTATTGTGAAGGGTGTCATTTCCCTAATTTCTTTTTTAGTCTGTTTATCTTTCACATAGAGGAAGGCTACTGATTTGTTTGAGTTGATTTTATAACTCGCCACTTTGCTGAAGTTGTTTATCAGGTTTAGGAGTTCTCTGGTGGAAGTTCTGGGATCACTTAAGTATACTATCATATCATCTGCGAATAGTGATATTTTGACTTCTTCCTTTCCTATCTGTATTCCTTTGACTTCTTTTTGTTGTCTAATTGCTCTGGCTGAGATTTCCAGTACTATATTGAATAGGTAGGGAGAGAGTGGGCAGCCTTGTCTAGTCCCTGATCTTAGTGGGATTGCTTCAAGTTTCTCTCCATTTAGTTTGATGTTGGCTACTGGTTTGCTGTATATTGCTTTTACTATGTTTAGGTATGGGCCTTGAATTCCTGATCTTTCCAAGACTTTTACCATGAAGGGATGTTGAATTTTGTCAAATGCTTTCTCAGCATCTAATGAGATGATCATGTGGTTTTTTTCTTTGAGTTTGTTTATATAGTATATTACATTGATGGATTTCCGAATATTGAACCATCCCTAAATTCCTGGGATAAAGCCCACTTGATCATGATGGATGATTGTTTTGATGTGCTCTTGGATTCAGTTTGCTAGAATTTTATTGAGTATTTTTGCATCAATATTCACAGGGGAGATTGGTCTGAAGTTCTCTTTCTTTGTTCGGTCTTTGTGAGGTTTAGGTATGAGTGTGGTTGTAGCTTCATAGAACGAATTGGGTAGTGTTCCTTCCGTTTCTATTTTTGTGGAATAGTTTGAAGAGAATTGGTATTAGGTCTTCCTTGAAGGTCTGATAGAATTCTGCACCAAAACCATCTGGTCCTGGGCTGTTTTGGGTGGGGAGACTTTTAATGACTGCTGCTATTTCCTTAGGGGTTATGGGAATATTTAGATGGTTTTTCTGCTCCTGATTTCACTTTGGTACCTGGTATCTGTCTAGAAAATTGTCCATTTCATCCAGATTTTCAGTTTTGTTGAGTATAGCCCTTTGTAGTAGGATCTGATTATTTTTCGAATTTCCTCGGTTTCTGTTGTTATGTCTCCCTTTTCAGTTCCGATTTTATTAATTTGGATACTGTCTCTGTGCTCTCTGGTTAGTCTGTCTAAGGGTTTATCTATCTTGTTGATTTTCTCAAAGAGCCAGCTCCTGGTTTTGTTGATCCTTTGTGTAATTCTTTTTTTTTCCTACTTGGTTGATTTTAGTCATGAGTTTTATTATTTCCTGCAATCTCCTCCTCTTGGGTGTATTTGCTTCTTTTTGTTCTAGAGCTTTCATGTGTGCTGTCAAGTTGTTAGTATATGCTCTCTCCAGTTTCTTTTTGTAGGCACTTAGAGCTATACGTTTTCCTCTTAGCACTGCTTTCATTGTGTCTCATAAGTTTTCATATGAAGAGTCTTTATTTTCATTAAATTCTAAGAAGTCTTTAATTTCTTTCTTTGTTTCTTCCTTGACCAAGTTATCATTGAGTAGAGAGTTGTTCAGTTTCTACATGTATATGAACTATTGTTTATTTGATCACCTTTGTCTGTGGTGATCTGATAGGATGCATAGGATTATTTCAATCTTTTTGTACCTGTTTGTGATCAATTATATGGTCAGTTTTGGAGAAGATACCATGAGGGGCTGAGAAGAAGGTATATTCTTTTGTTTTTGCATGAAATGTTTTATAGATATCTGTTAAATGCATTTAGCTCATGACTTCTCTTAGTTTTACTGTGTCTCTGTTTAGTTTTTGTTTCCATGATCTGTTCATTGCTGAGAATGAGGTATTGAAGTCCCCCACTATTATTGTTTGAGTTTCAATTTGTGCTTTGAGCTTTAGTAAAGTTTCTTTTATGAATGTGGGTGCCCTTGCATTTGGAGAATAGATGTTCAGAATTGAGATGTCATCTTGGTAGATTTTTCCTTTGAGGAGTATGAAATGTCCTTCTTTACCTTTTATAATTTTTGGTTGAAAGTTGATTTTATTCGATTTTAGAATGGTTACTCCAGCTTGTTTCTTGGGACTGTTTGGTTGGAAAACTGTTTTCCAGACTTTTACTCTGAGGTAGTGTCTGTCTTTGTTACTAAGGTGTGTTTCCTGTATGCAGCAAAATTCTGGGTCCTGTTTATATATCTAGTATATTAGTCTATGTCTTTTTATTGGAGAATTAAGACCATTGATGTTTAGAGATATTAAGATAAAATGATTTTAGCTTTCTGTTATTTTTGTTGTTAGAATTAGAATTTTTTGTAGCTTTCTTTTTGTACCTTTATAGGCTTTTAGGTTAGAAAAAAATTCTTCTATGGTTTTGTTGGAAATGTTTTTCTGGGCCTTTGAGCTGGGATTCTTCTATTGCTATTATTACTTTGATATCTTCATAGAGTTCCAGATTTTCTTGATGTTTGTGTCAAGAAATTTTTTAATTTAATATTTTTGATAGATGTATTATAGCTGCTTGCTGCTTGTATTCTAATACTAATTGTGTCTCCTAAAACTGTTTGCCTGAGAAGGTCTGCATGTCGCTTCTGGGAACCTGCCCCCAATTAATTATGATTTGTAAATAAAAATGCCAGCAGTCAGTAACTGGAGAGAAGAGAAGAAGGTAGGGTTTTAGGTTTGCTGATCTTGGGACAGCAAGGAGCAAGAGAGAGGAAGAGGGACACTATGCTTGAGAGGAGTGCAGGACAGAGAGGCAAAACCAGAATGTAAAGGGGCTGTGAAAGAGAGCCCAGAGGGCTGCTCAATTGGGTCAGGAGTGGACAAGATGGAACATAGATATTAGTAAGTAGGAATTAGGAATTATTAGCAGGAGGTAGATTCTAGCGCATGGAAACTAGACAGTCACCCGACTATTGTGTTGCTTATGGCATAATAAAGTATAAAGGCTGTGTTTATTTGTGTGTGTGTTTCATTCTGGAACATAAACCATTGAGGCAGGAAGCAATGGAATTTATTAAATAATTAATACAATGTATACATTTCTTTTATTGTATCCTCAGTGACTAAAATTCTCTGCTCCATCTCTTGTATTCTGTTGGTGAAGGTTGCTTCTGTAGTCCCTGTTTTCCTTCCTAAGTTTTTCTCTCAGTTTGTGTTTTCTTGATTGCTTCTATTTTCATTTTTGAGCTTGAACAGTTTTCTTAATATTCTTCAACTCTTTTTTGTTGTTCTGTTTGTTTCTTTGCTTTTGTTAAGGGATTTACTCATTTTCACCAACTGTTTGTGTTTCTCTAAATTTCTTTAAGAGATTTATTCATTTCATCTTTAAGGAACTCTATAATCTTTATATAGTTGGTTTTAAGGTTTTTTCTTGTACTTCATCTATGTAGGAATATTCAGGGCCTGCTGTGGTAGAATAGCTGGACTCTTGTGGAGACATATTATCTAGGGTATTATTAATTGTGTTCTTATTCTCAGAGTCTAGGCATCTGAGTTTGAGGTAATTATAGGTATAGTTACTGATCTGGGGTTTAGTCTTTGTATCGTGGGTGTTTTGTTCTTTAGTTTCTGTTTTCTCTCTGGATTTTTGAAAGTGTGTTGGCTGTGTTTTGTCTGTTTTATTGACCTGCTTGGCTGGTATGTTCATGGGGAATGCTTGCTGGTGTTGGAGGCTAGGGGAAGGGGAGGCCAGGGGGAGATTTATGTATGTATATGTATGTAGTATGTATGTATGTATGTATTTCAGTGCTAAGGGCTAAGGGCAACCCTGAGAATTGGGTCTGGGTAACAGAAAGAGTATAAAGGAACCACAACCATCTACCTGTCTTCTGGCAAGCATGGCTTATAGTTGAGCAAGGGGTGTCTACCTAAATTGAAGGGTAGGACACATCAATGAGTTGTGGAGGGCAGGCTGCTCAGAGATGACCAATGGGACCCATAGGAGGCATGAACAGAGGGAGGGAGGGCTGCAGCTCTTGTCCTGTTGCAATACTAGGGATGACTCTGATAATTGGGTCTGGGTTAAGAGAGAGAGTAGAGAAAGTCTGCAGGCAGTCTGCCTGGTCTTCTGGCTTTTTATTTATTTTTATTTAAATTTGTATTAGCGACATTTATGTGCTGTGTTTTAACAGCAACTAATTGCAATGCACTTCTAGTTCTCAAGGAATTTCAATTTAATAAGGATGTAAAAGCATGAAGAAACAGACTCTGGGCAACTAACTATAACACTAGGAATAAAGAAAGACATACTACAAGCAACACACGATAGAAGATACAGTGAATTCTGCTAGTAAGAGTCTATACTGATGGCATGGTACTTATAATTTTGAACTGTCTTTCTATGATAAGTTCCCATCTACCTGCCAGTCACTCAGTTAATTAACGACCTGTGGTTTAATGCTTCTGACAGTGCCATATAAGTTTGTGGTCTACAAATATATTGGACCACACTAATTGTTGTTTTGCAATGTACAAAACCAGTGGCCACATGTTGAACATGTCTGGGACTCAAAACTCATTTTAAATAATTCCCTATATCTAAAACCTCCTAAGAAGCTCCTACAACTTTTTTCAAAGCATCTTTCATTTCTTTATTTCTGAGGCTGTAGATCATGGGTTGAAAAAAGGGGTCAAAACTGAATAGAACAAAGTTGTGAACTTCTGCATGCCCTTTGCTTGTCCTGATCCTGGGCTTACATATGTTATCATTACTGAACCATAAAATAGAAATACAACAGCCAGGTGTGATGAACAGGTAGAGAATGCCTTCTTTGACCCAGCAGAAGAAGGCATCCGTATCACGGCCCTCAGCACTAAGGTATATGAACCAATAATATAAAAAAATGTGCCAAAGATGAGGAGGGAACTCATAGTACCACAAATGAGAACAGTGCCTGGGATTGGGACACAGACTGAAGCTAGGGCCAGCAAAGGACCAAGGTCACAAAGAAAGTCATCTATCACATTTGGTCCACAAAATGGCAGCTGAGTAATGAGTATCACTGGGATAAGAAACCAGAGGAACCCATAAACCCAGCAAAATATGACAAGATTGCCACAGCACCTTGTGGTCATGACAGTGGGGTAGTGCAATGGGCGGCAGATTGCCAGGAACCTGTCATAGGCCATGATGGAGAGAAATAGACATTCAGTTGTGCCAGGGAGAAGAAGAAATACAACTGGAGTAGGCATCGAGTGAAGGAGATGGTTTTCGTCATGGAGAGGAAGTTGACCAGCATGTTTGGCACATCAGAGTTGACATAGCATATCTCTAGGAAGGAGAAGTTGGCCAGCAGAATGTACATAGGTGTATGAAGCCGATGATCCCAGTGCACTGCATACACAATTGCCATATTTCCAAGCAAAGTCAAAATGTAAATCATAAAGAATATGGAGAAAAGGAAGATCTGTATTTCTCTTCGGCAAGGAGAGCCTAAGAGGATGAAGTGATTCACAGTATGTGAGGCATTTCTGGCTGAGGTCATTGTCGTCTGTTCTGTGAAGATTACAGATCCAGAAATTATGATTTTCTGACTCTTCTTTAAGAGAATACATACATATACGTTCCAGGCTATAGGTAAGTGAATCCAGAAAAGTGTTTCCTATTTGTTGTTTCATTGAACACTCCAATAGTATTGTTGTTGAGAAAACCTATATATTTATATTCATAATTAGAAACCATTGACAAGTCAACATAATGATTATCAACAGTGTTGTGAAAACTTTTTAATATTTTCTTGGAATTAAAATAAATGTGAAAATAGACATACTTCCTCTCTCATTTCTCAATGTGTAGTCAGAGAAATGTCTGGCAAAGGTCAACTGGTATTTCAAATTGTACTTAATTCACTAATAAAGGTTAGGATTGAAGCAGTGCACCCTGAGCTGATCCAGTGCCACAGCGCTCCATACCCAAATACCACCGGGAGAGAGCAGGTCTCCCAGGAGTGCTGGAACACCTGTGAGCACAGGTAACACCACCACTTCTGCTCAAATTCCTGCTCAAGAGGGACCAGCACAGAGTCATCAGGACACAGGAACCAAGGAACAGCCAGAAACAGAATCCTTCAGGTTTCTGTCTTCACCCCAGAGCTGATCCTGTGCCACAAGTCTTCATACACAAATTCCTCCAAGAGAGAGCTGGTCTCCCAGGAGTACTGACACAGAGGCTTGCAGGAGAGACAAGTCACAATCAGAGACAACAAGACTAGCTAATACCACAGATATCCAGATGGCGAGTGGCAAGGGCAAGAACACAAGCAACAGATACCAAGGCTATTTTGGCATCATCAGAACCCAGTTCTCCCAACTCATTGAGCCCTGGACATCCCAACATACCAGAAAAGCAAGACTCTGATTTAAAGTCACATTTTATGTTGATGATACAGAGCTTTAAGAAAGACATAAATAACTCCCTTAAAGAAATACACGAGAACACAGGTAAACAGGTAGAAGTCCTTAAAGAGGAAACACAAAAATCCTTTAAAGAATTACAGGAAAACACAACCAAACAGGTGAAGAAATTGAACAAAATCATCCACTATCTAAAAATGGGAATAAAATTAATAAAGAAATCACAAAGGGAGACAACCATGGAGATAGAAAACACAGGAAAGAGATCTGGAGTCATAGATGCAAGCATCACCAACAGAATACAAGAGATAGAAGAGAGAATCTCAGGTGCAAAAGATACCATAGAAAACATTGACGAAACAGTCAAAAAATGCAAAATCCAAAAGCCCCCAATCCAAAACATCCAGGAAATCCAGGACACAATGAGAAGACCAAACCTAAGGATAATAGGTATAGAAGAGAGTGAAGATTCCCAACTTAAAGGGCCAGTAAATATCCTCAACAAAATTATAGAAGAAAACTTCCCTAACATAAAGAATAAAAACTTCCCTAACATAAACATACAATAAGCCTACAGTACTCCAAATAGACTGGACCAGAGAAGAAATTGCTTGCTGTTTGATTCACTATACTTCTAAGGCTTTCCTTGAATTTTCCTCCTCCTTTTCCTCCTCCTTCTCCTTTTTCTCCTCCTTCTTCTTCTATCCTGAGGAGTTGCCCTGATCTCCCAAATCACATATTCTCTCCAAAATGCCGTGCATAGCCCAGGTTCCACATTTAGTGTTCTGTTTTAGTCTAGTCACATATATCAGCACTGATAGATTCTCCCTAAATCTTGCCAAACATCACATCATTCTATGACATATCTAACCTGCTTACATAGTCAAATATGCTCTCATATTCCAGGCTTAGACCAGAAAGTACATCATGCCCATCAGCTGAGTTCCCTCTGTCCATCTGGATGTATTCCACCCAAACTATTCTCAACATTTAGGCACAACTGCCAGCACATCTTCTCTTCTGTCGCAACCTGCTAAGATCAGATCGTAAAAATACCAACAATGTGAAATAACAAGTTAGGACATTTTTATCTGAAACTTACCAATCTTGTAGAAATGCTTGCCAATGAAAATTCCCTAGATGAACCTCAGGACAAAGAATTTCAAAGAAAAATGACAAACTTCATCGAAGTATTCAAGGAGTTTATGGAAGACACAATTAAACAGCTCAGTGAACTTATGGAAAAAGAACTTAAGGAGAAAAAGTACTTAAGTGAGGTCCAAGAAGAAAACAAAAATTAGATGATGGAAGAGACAATGGCAATTCAGGATTTGAGAACGCAGTTAGAAACATTGATGAGAATTCAATCTCAAATGAAGATTGAATTGAAAAGCCTAATAACTAAACTAGAAAATTCAAGGAAAGCCTTAGAAGTATAGTGAAACAAACAGTAGTAGAACAACAGGTATTTAAAATAGAGTAGTTAAGATCTCGACCAAATAAGTAAGGAACCTGAAAAAAAAAAAAAGCAAAAAACACATGAAAAAAACATAAGGGAAAAAAAAACAGGAAAAAATTTACAGGAAATGTGGAATACCATGAATAAAAACCAAACATTAGAATTATGGGTACAAATGAGGGAGAAGCTTTCCAAGTGTTTCCAATGACATAGACCAGACCTTCAACAAGATCATAGAACTTCTTCAAAAATGAAAAAAATATACCCAAATTGATACTAGAAGCACACCAAGACTAGCAAAGAAAATCCTCACAGAACATTATAGTTAAAACACTAAACATTTGTAACAAAGATGTATTAAACTTATAAGAAAAAACCCTTAGTCATATATTAAAGAAAACCCATCAGAATAGCAACTGATTTAAAATCTAGAAGAGCCTGGAGCAATTTATTTCAAGTACTAAGAGACCATGATGGCCATAAGTAGACTAATATGCCCAACAAAATTATCTGTTATAATTGAATGGTAAAGAAAAATTTACTGTAATATAAACAGACTAGAAAGTATATCCAATAAATCAAATCTGAGAAAAAAAAAAAGACTAGCGTTGTCAAAATACAAAATAACACTGAGAACAGTAACAAAATTCATCAACAGTTTGCCTGCAATTAACCCTTACATTTCAATAATAACTTTATCAATGGTCTTCATATCCAATCTAAAGACACAGGCTGACTGGGTCAAGAAACAAAAACCTACCTGTTGGTTATCTTTGCTTTAAAGATATGAACAATTTTAGAGTAACAGGATGAAAAAGATATTCCCATCAAATGGAACGAAATGGCAAGCAGTTGTCACTATAATTTTTGACAAAATAGACTGCAAATTAAAATTAATCGCAGAGATAGACATTTTATTCTAATCAATGGAACAGTGAACCAAGAAGACATTAATATCTTAAACATTTGCACTAAATCCAGAAATATCTGATTTCATAAAATTCAGCGATGTGGCAGGGTACAGAAGCAACTTGCACAAATCAATAGCTTTTTGATATACTACCAACAAGTATACAGATATGAGGATCATGAACAGACTCCCATTCATCGTAGCCTCAAAGAAAGTAAAATACTAGGAATAACTGAACCAAGGCAGGGATGGACCTCTACAATGAAAGCATTAGACCACAGAGCACAAAGACAGCACTAGAAAATATAAAAGTATTCCATGGTCACAGATTACTAGAGTTAATATTGTGAAAATCACCATTTTTCTAAAAGCTATCTACAGATTTAATGTAATCACAATCAAAATACTTATCTCATTCTTCTCATAAATGAAAAAAAAAAACCTATCCTAAAATTCATATGGGACTATGAAAGACCACTGGTAGCTAAAACAGTACTGATAAAAAGAACAATGCTCAAGGGATTACCATTTCAGAGCTTAAGATACATTACAGAGCTATAGTAGTAAGCAATATGGTACTGGCAGAAAAACAAATGTGTAGATCAATGAAATAAAATCAAAGATCCAAATATGAGTATGCATAACTTCAGCCATTTATTATTTGACACAGATGACCAAAACATAATCTAGATAAAAGAACTTATCTTCAACAAATGGTGCTTAGCAAACTGGGTGTTCAAACATAAAGCAATGAAATTAAACCTGTATTTATCATCTTGCACAAAAACTAACTCTGAATGGATCAAAAAATCTAAATCCTAAACCTGAAGCACTTAACCTGTAAGAAGAAAACATAGACAGTACCCTCTATGACATTTGTACAGGAAAAGACTTCCTAAATATGACTCCATCTGCTCAACAATTAGCAAGTGGGACCTCAGAACACTTAAAAACTGTTGGCACCACTAAGGAAGCAATTAGTTAAAGAGGAAGCCCAAAGAACGGAAGAAAATTTTTCTTAGCCATTCTTCTGAGAGAGGTTTAATATCCAGAATCTATAAAGAACTTAAAAGACAATAAGAAAATAACAATGGCCCCTTACAAAAATGGGCCTGGAACCTGACTTGAGAGTTTGCAAAACAAGAAAAAAATGGTTAAGAAATATTTTTAAAAAGATATTCATCACTCCTACCAACTAGGGAAATACAAATGAAAACAACTTTAAGACTTCATATTACTAACCAGGATGCCAAAGATCAACAAAATGGTCTATAGCAAATGTTGGAGAGAATGTGAGTAAGAGGGAACCCTCATTCTCTGTTCATGGAATTACACAGTTGTGTAGACACTCTGAAAGCTAATTCTCAGAAAGCTAAAATTGAATTTACCATACTGTAACCCTCCTTGGCAAATGCCCAAAAGACCCAAATGTCTTACTCCACAGATACTTGCTTAGCCATGATCATTACTGCTCTATCCACAATAGCTAGGAAACAGAAACAACCTAAATGTCCTTCATCCAATAAAATGGACAATGAAAATGTAATATTATAGAATACCTCTCATGTGTTAAGAAATATGAAGTCATGGACTTTGTAGGTAAATTGATAGAACTAGAAAAGATTTTATTGAGTAAGATAACCTGGACCCAGAAAGATAAATGTCTAATATTCTTTCAAATCAGTTTCCTAGCTCCATATCTTCACATGTAAGATCACAGCCTGTGGTAGTATCTGCAAAAACCAGGTGATTAAAATGGGACCATTGTCAGGGTGGGGTATGGAGTGAAATAGAGAGGGAAGAGCAGGGTACAAGTGATGTGAAAAGGGAAGTAGGAAAGGGGTTTCTCATAAGAAAGGGAGAGGAAGATAAAATAATGGTAAGAATGTCTGTAAAGGGCCTAAGGAATCATATCATTAACTACCTATAAAACCTTCTAATAGATATAAGAGTGGGGCCATACATATATAAATTTAAAGAACTTTTCTCATCTGAGCTGACAATGCTCCTTCCAAGAGCCAAATACCTTAAAAACTTCAACAGCAGGCATGAGAAGCTTTCTTGATTTGTTGGTCAAAGCTGTACAAGAGATACCCAAGACACACAGTCTATTGCTATTACCCTTGTTTTCCACCAGGAGGTAGAAGGTGAGTCCCTATTGTGGAAGATAGAAAGCATTTCAGACACCGGACCCAGAGAGCCCTGGCTGTAATTGACCTGAATTCCTCCGCTCAGAAAGCTCCATGCATGTTTCCAAAGGAGAGAAGCAACCAACAGTCTTACCCAGGTATGATGCCAATAACCACATTCTATAATTTCAGTACTTGGGAGCCTGAAGTAGGAGGATTGTCATGAGTTTGAGGACAGTCTGAGCTACATCATGAATTCTAGGGAAGCCTAAATTACAGATTGACATGCTGTCTCAAAACAAACAAACAACTACCAACAAAAACAAACAAATCTAGCTAACTATGTAACTAGTTAACTAACCCCAAACAGATTACACTAAACCACACTAAGGTGCTAAGGATGTAGCTTAGTTGTAGAGTGCTTGCCTATTCTGAACAAGGCTCTTCATTTGACCTTGAAGCGCGCGCGCACACACAGCACACACACACACACACACACACACACACACACACACTGAAAAACAATACCACCATCATCATAAAAACAAAAGCAAAACAATACAATACACCTCCCTTTTTCCACTACCAAAATAACCAGGGCTCCCAATTTCTTCCTTGTCAGCCGTCTCTGATCTCTCTGGCAGATACCACTGTTGTCTTAGCTCAGAACACCATTTCCTGGTTGCCGCTCTTATGATTTGTCTCAAGGTCACCTAGTTTCAGCCTGGAAACTTGCTGGCTGTCTTTTTCCAAAGGCTCCTCCTCACCTTGCTTCCCTGTGGAGGTCAAAACCACTGCACTGAAAGCAGTGGAGGAGGAAGCCTGGTGAAGCTGTGTTTTGATGGATCCTTATTTTCTTGGTTATTCTTTAACTTAATGTTTTATTCAGCTCAGTAAAATCTGGATTTTTTTTTTTTAATTTTTAAATTCAAAGGAAAGAAGGAAGCTTATCTAAAACTTAGGCTACAACCTAGCTCAAACTTTAACTCAGAAAATATTTTGTGAATTAATCTATCATCTCTGATCCATTTATATTTGTTTTTCATTTTATACGCCCAAAGCTCTAAAATTGTCTATTAACCATTCCTTAACAACATGCTTTCTCTAGAAAAAAATTCAGTGAACCCATGAATAAGTTTAACCTAATCTGTGCGAGCTTTGACAGCTTTCATCTTATGTGTTAACATGTATGTAAAGGTACATGGACAGATGCCACATGAAAATTTACTGGAGCAGCATTGATCCAGGTGTAGTCACAGATGTGCAAGTACCTTTGCTAATTATAATATGATGCACAGAAATTAGGATCTTAGATTCCCCAATAGGAACAGTCCAAGCTTTGGACTGTAGGATTTTTAGTTCTGTGATTGACTATGCATGGATTACTCTGCAACATGCTTTGGGTATAAGATCAAAGAGAACAAACATGACCCCAGTTTTATTTCCAGTTGATTATTTGCGGCTGCAGGAGAGGAGCTACCAGCATTTCCCTGATGTAATGGGGAAGGGGTTGTAGCTCAAACATTGGAGTTCCATTCACAGCAAATGATCAGGTGCTAGCAGAGTGTTCACACCAGTCAAATGACACAACAAGCTATGATATTATCATATATCTGGGTGACTGCTGTTCTCGGGTCCGAGGGGCTTCCCAGGAGACAACTTAGCTTTGGAAGGGATTAGTGGTTTTGAAAGTTCTTCTCCCCTTTTTATTATTGTATTAAAGCCTCTAGAGGTTGTTCACAGAACTTTTTGAAAACTAGACTGGTCCCACCCGATGCTTGCTTTGCTGAGTTTTTGAAGTGAAGGATGCTCATCACTTTATTCTGTCAAGTGTTCAATCGATTAAGATTGGTAAGATTTTAATTAGCTGTCAAAAATCAAATTCACTTTCTCTTTTTATTGTGTATACTTAATATATATTATGTGCTCCATGTATATGATTAAATCTATAAAATACTAAACTATTTCAACTCCAAAAACTCTCTGTGCATCAATATTTCAAAACAGCAAATGTGTGCAGCTAAAGTAAGAATAAATGGTTTTTTAAAAAGGTATTGAAAAAACTACATGTCTTGGGAGATGTTTTGGTATATCAGACCACTTATTGAAAGTTTCATAGAAGCAACTTTTAGACTTTATATTTGTGGCATTTGTATCTTACTTTCAATTCATTTCAGTTTTTAAACATTCTTTTTCATACTTTAAGTTTCTTTAGATAAGTGAATAATGAATTTGAATTCATATTTGTAAATTCTCTTGGCATCCTTGAATATAATATATTTAAATTTGAGAGGTTAAGGTTTTTAAAAAAAACAGAACACTTTATTTTTATGTCAGTTCTGTTATTTATTTTGTTTCCTTCTTTCTTTCTTTCTTTCCTTCCTTCCTTCCTTGCTTCCTTTCTTTCCTTCTTTCTTTCTGAGATGAGACTTGATGAGTAGTAGAGTAGGCTGACCTTGAACTTGCTACAGTCCCATGCCTCTGTCTCTCCCTGAGGTTTGCAGTTACATACAGACACACACCCTAGATTTCTTTCTAGTATCTCTTGTTTTGTTCTTCCTTCTTTGGAGTACAGATCATCCTTTGTCTCTGATTTAATCACAGGCATCTTTGACCTTGTCTTTACATTTCATCTTCCTCTCTAGTTGTTTATTGGCTTAGACTATTTCAAACCTTCAGCTAAGTTTTTAGAGAGCATACTATATTTTGGTATGCTTTTCAATACAGTGAATATTTTGTAACACATATTTATACATGTGCATGGTAAAACATCTTTAAAATTAAAAATATTATTCTTTTTAAATAAAATTGAGGGACATTTTAAGAAGTGAAATTTCACTAAATTTTGTGGGTACTACATCACTAATTAGTTTATACATGAAGCTTACTAATTTAAGTATGAAAATATAATTTTCTCCCATTTTTAAATTACGAAAGATAAATAATTAGGAAACCAGGAACCTGGAGTTGTTATATTTGCAATGAAATGATATTCAGGAAAGCTGTTGATGTGAAATGTCGACTAAAAAAACTTTCTGGCAGTCATATATATGGAGCAGTCAGTTTAAAGCAACTAGAGATTTTTAAATCATTTAGTTTCAATGAATAAATTAGAGATGGAGAAGTAATGAATAAACACATTTAAAAACTATACCAGAACTTCCTGGCGAACCTGTTAACATGCAGACTCTGACTTAAAACAAGAAAGTAGAAAATACTGGTTCTTCGTGTGGCAAAGGTTTATGTAGTTCTTCATATTTAATGTAGTTCTTCACTTACTAAGAGTTTATTTAGTTTAATAAATACCTTTTTTTTGCTAGAAAAAGGAAATGATACCAAGTTATAAAAGAACCAAAACTGAATGTTAATAGCATCAAGTGCTATGATTAAAATGATAGACTGCTTTTTCTTTCTTCCTGTCTATGCTTAAAAACAGTTAATGTATATTACTTTTATAATATGAGAAAAATACGCAATACTGATTTTGAAAGAACTTACCATTTCCAAGTATATTTTGTGATCTTTGCTGTCTCTGGCATATGAAAAGCTGCTGGGAAGACCTTGAGTCACACTTGACTTACCGTGGGGGAATCCTGTTGCCCCTTCATTTGTTCCTTAGATTTCAAGCTGGTAAAGGTTGACACAGAAAGGTCTGAGCAGAACACCCCAAATGCTGTATTTTACTTTAGGGCAAACAATATGTTTTCATAAATACAAGAAATAGAGGTCAAGTTTTAAAACATCACTGTAACACTATAGGGAGTAATGCTCACATATTTATGAAAAGAGTTAGATTTTTTAACCTTTCTTTACTGTAAGCTGTTATTGTATCTGTGGTGGTGCACGCCTTTAATCCCAGCACTTGGGAGGCAGAGGCAGTCGGATTTCTGAGTTTGAGGCCAGTCTGGTCTACAGAGTGAGTTCCAGGACAGCCAGGGTTACACAGAGAAACCCTGTCTCAGAAAAACACAAAACAAAAAGAGAGAGAGAGAGAGATTTTACTGCAACTCAATACATCTAATTTTGAGGAAAATGCTGAAGTTAAGAAAGCTCGCAAAGCCACAATAACAGGGAAGACTGAGTGACACAATAAACTAGTTTTAATTTGGCTTTTTGCCTTTTAAGTTGATGCAGTTTGTGAAAATGGCTCATTTTAAAGCCAGAACTGTTCGGTAGAGACATGCTTTCTTCAACTCACATTTTCATGCTGAAATTATAACATGGATTTTCCACGTTCCATTTGTGGAATGGGAGCATCTGTTCTTTGTTGAGGCCGCGGGGGCTCACGCACAGACTGAGAATAGGAAGATGTCTTCAGATGAGCAGGTCTCTTCTCTTAATCCACCTTGATCTCAGAGCTCTGTCCCTTGTGTTTACCTTTGGAATGCATTTGAGGATTTTTGTTTCCAATTGGAGAATATGTTCTCTCACTTCTGACAAGCAAAGATAACAATGAAAACTTGGGTTATTTGCGTGTCCCTGATGAACCTTTAGCTGGACCAAAGCCAGTTTACTTAATTTAGGGCTCCTTGCTAAAATTCCCTTAGGGGAATGGACACTATCACAGGGATCCATCTTTTGATAAATTTATTTCAAATATCTCATACACTTATTCTCATATTGGAGCAAGAATTCTTCTTCTTTCTGAACCACAGTCTCTGATCAAAGGAAAGCCTACTTTGTTTACTTATTTTTAAATTTATAACAGGAGTCCAAAACTCTATCTCTGTCCACAATTCACCTGTGTGCCATATGGATATAAGCAATCAATATTTATCAAAAGATTATCACATGCCATACATTGAGAAAAAGAACATCTAAGAATAAAAATGTTTAATTATGATAATAATAATCCATGATCTAGTTTTAAACTTACGTTACTTTGTAGATGAAGTCGTTGACACTGATGATGTCATATCTCATACATGGAAGGACAAAAAAATCTGAATTTGGTTTCTTCTGACAGAAGAGCTTAAATTCTTAAACATTAAACTAGTCATCCTGGATTATATTTGCAAGAGAAAGAAAATATTTATTTACTTTTACCCCTCTTTTTGAAATAGGATGTGATGATTAATCTTGATTCTGAACTTGACTGGATCTGGAATAAACTACTCATGCATCATTTCTAGCCTTTTAGAGACACTCCAAATTTAACACACAAGCCTAAAAATGTGAAGCTAGAATTTATATATGATAGAAAACATGCAGTATTTGACTTTCTGGACTGGTATCATCTCATTCAGCATTGTATTTCCTAGATCATTCAGTTTTGCTGCAAATAGTGTAATTTCATTTTTCTATATAGTGGAATAAAATTCTATTATGTACTAAACATATATTTATTAGTTAATAGGCATATAGACTGTTTTTGTTTCTGAGGTATTGTAAACACAGCAGCAATGAAAATTATCAGTCACACTTCAGAACAAGTTCTATGGCTAAGAATAGTTGACCACCACAAAACAAATTCTATGGTTTGTGTGTGTGTGTGTTAGCCTTTTGTTTCTTTTTGTTTTGGCATTTTTTCTTTTTATTTATTCTTCCCTCAAACAATGCATCTGGACAGCAGCCTCCCCTCCCTGCACTCCTCCCAGTCTCACCTCACCTCCTCTCTCCCCTAGATTCAGGGCTCCTCGGTTTCCCTTCAGAAAAAAGCAGATCTGTCAGGGATATCAACTAAATACTACATAACAAGATGCAATTAAACAATGTGCAAACCCTCAATATCAAAGCTGGACAGGGCAACACAGTAGGAGGAAAAGTGTGCCAAGACCAGGCAAAAGAGTCAGAGATAACCTCACTCCCACTGTTAGGAGTCCTATAAAACCTCCAAGCTATACAACCCTAACATATATGCAGAAGACCAAGCATAGACCCTGTTTAGGCTCTGTGATTACCACTTCAGTCTCTAAGCCCTTATGAGCTCTGCTTAGTTCTGTGGGCTGTGTTCTACCTCCCAGTGTCCTAGAGCCCTCTGTCTCCTATAATCCTTCCTCCACCACTTCCATGGGGTTTTCTCAACTCTGCCTAATGTTTGGCTGTGGGTTTCTGCATCTGTTCCCTTCAGTTGTTGGAGAAAGCCTCTCTAATGACAATTAGGTTAGGTACCAACCCTCGGTCTCTGGGGAGTACAGCTTCAGGTTCCTGGCCATCCAGGCAGTACTGGGCATGGGCTCCCTCTCATGACCATGGCCTTCAAGTTAGACTGGTAATTGGTTGGCCACTCCCACAAACTCTGAGCCCTCACTGCCACAGCACATCCTTCAAGCAGGACAGGTGGTGGGTAGAAGGTTTTGTGACTGGGGTAGTGTCTTAGTTCCACCACTGGATGCCTTGCCTGGTTACAGAAGATGGCTGGTTAAGACTCCATATCCTCCATAAAAAATAGATTTCTTTGTTCATACAATATATTCTGATTTCCTCCATAGATCTTTCCTATTTCCCCACCAAATCCATAGTGTTTCTTTCTCTTGCTCATTGGAATATAAACAAGAGTCTAAAAAAATAATTATAAAATAGATAAAATAAAAAAAAAACAGAATAGAATAAAACAAACAGAAAGAAAAAAGACAAAGAAAAGCACAAGAAACACACATAAACACAAAGACACAAATGTTCCCACACAGACCTCTCATAAAACCACAAAATTGGAGAGTATAATATATATGCAAAGCATGTGTTAAACAAAAACAAACAAACAAACAAAAATACTAACAAAGCATTATGAGACAAAAAAAAAAAAAAAAAAAAAAATCTCTAAAAATGCTCTTGAGTTGGTGCCTGGCCTTAATTGTGGTTTGTATATCCAGTAAGACTCCGTTTAATATCTGATTAGATTTCAGGTCCACCTGAGAGTAGACAGGGCTGGGACCTAGGGGAAAACCAAATTCTACTATTCTGTTAAGGAAATGTATTGATAAAATGTCTCCTAATGGCATTCTGCTATACTCATAGATGAGTGACTTGCTCATCCATCATCACAGACATCTCCTCCTTCATTAGATGGGAACAAATGCAGAGACCTAGAGGTGGACAAAGTACAGAGAGTGAAAGACCTTGGAATCCTCAGCCCTAAACGGGATGTCTCCATCAAATCTGCCCTTAGGGCCCAGAAAACTGTGGAAAAGGAAGCAGAAAGAGTGCAATAGCCAGAGGATGGAGGACACCAAGGAAACAAAGATCTTTTCAACACAGAAGGACCAATGCCAATGAACTCACAGAGACTGTGGTCTGCACAGGGCCTGCACAGGTCCAGGCCAGATTGGGCCCTAGTGTTGAGGGGGGAAGTGGACACTAGCCTCCACACCTAACCTAGAAGCTATGTTCAATTAATAGCTGTTCACAAATTAAAAATTATTTCAACAGAGTCTTAATTGTTTGTCTCAATGCCTGTGCTACTGAGGTCCAATTAAGAAATTCATTACCTGTGTCTATAAGTTCAAGCATATTCCTTATTTTCTCCTATATTTTAGGTTGTGGTGGTTGGAACCAAAATAGACCCCCTAGGATCATATATTTGAATACTTAGTAACCAGAGAATGGAACTATTTGAAAATATTGGAAGGATTAAGAAGTGTGACATTCTTGATGTAGGTATTGATTTTTTTGGAGAAAGTGTGTCACTGGGACAGAATTTGAGGTTTTAAAAGCCCACGCCAGGCCCAGGCTCTTTCTTTCTGCCTGTGGATCAGAATGTAGAGCTCGCAACTACTGTTCCAGTGGCTGCCTGCATGACCCAATAGTCTCCAGCCTGATGATAATGGACTAGATCTCTGAAACTGTAAGCATGTCCCAGTTGAATACATTCTTTTATAAGAGTTATCTAGGTCATGGTGTCTCCTCACAGTGGTAGAATAATGACTAAGACACTTCAGGATATGAAGTATTATATTGAAGTCCTTGTTCCATTTGAGGGTGGTTTTACTAAGGATGAGAGACTGAATAGTTTATTCTTCTACATGTAGCTATACAGTTTGATGAGTACTATTTGTTGAACCACATGCTATCATTTTTTATATGAATTTTGGCTTTATGGGAAACATTAAGGTTATAATAAATTTGTGAACTTTTGTTTTGGATCTTCAATCTTATTCCGTTGATTAATGCTCTGTGTTTTTATGCTAGCACCATGCTGTTTTTATTATTGTATCTCTACAGTGTAACTTAAAATCAGGGATGGTAGTATCATCAGCAAATCTTTTACTACAGAGTATTGCTTTGAGCATCTTGTTTTTTTTCTTTTCGCTGTGTGTTTCTCTATGACATTTAATATTATTTTTCATTTTCTATGAATAATTATGTTGTAATTTCGATGATGATTATGTTGAATCTATAAATTATTTTTGATAGGATGGCCACAGTATTAATTCAACCAATCTATGAGCCTGGTAAGTCTTTCAATCTTCTGGTATGTTCTTTAAAGTTTTACAAGTTTTATTATGTAAGTCTTTCATTTACTTAAATTTTTTGAGGTTACTGTAATAGTATTGTTTCTGATTTCTTCCTCAGTATCTTGTACATTTATCATTTGGATACAGAAAGGATAATAATAGCTTTGTTAATACTTTGAAAAATGAATTGGTCAGCTATAGAGGATTTCTTGTGGGATCATAAAAGTCATTTATGTACATAATTATGTAAACTCTATTTTGATTTCTTCCTTTTCTCCTTGTATCTCATATAATCCTTTCACTTGTCTTATTGGTCTAGCTAAAGCTTCAAGCACAATACAAACAGCAGTAGGGGGAGTAGATATCCTTGTCTTAGTTTTGATTTTAGTGGAAGTGGTTTATATTTTTCTCTGTTAAGCATAATTTTGGCTATGACCTTCTTTCATCTTGCCTTATTATGTTGTTATGTCCATATATCCCTAGTTTATCCAGGACTTCTTTTTTTTTAAATAAAGGGATGCTAAATTTTGTTAGAGGCTGCTTCTGTGACTAATGAGAATATCATGTGATATCTATCCTTGAGTCTATTTATATGTTGGGTTCTGTTATTGATTTATGTATGTTTATATATCCCTTGAATCTCTGCAATAAAGCCAACTTTGTCATAGTGAATATTGTTTTTGATGTGTTTTTGTATTAGAGTTGAAAGTATTTTATTGAGAATTTTTGCATCTATATTCATCTGAAAGACTGGTCAATAATTTTCTGTTTTGGATGAATCTTTTATGGTTTTGGTATCAGGGTAGTTGTGGAGCCTGATCCCAATAAATACATCTACAAAACATTTCAATATCTAAGGCTCAAGGAACACTGTCTAAGACTCAGATGATCAGAGACTTTGCTGTGAGATTGTTTCTCCTAGTAACTTTAGAAGCTATAGCTATTAAAAAAAAAATCTATAGCTATACCTATAAAATCTTAACAATATGACTACCCAAACATTTTTATGGAGTTCAAGACCACAGAGAAAGACAATCAGACAAAACTTGAATTTAAAAGAAAAGAAGTTTATTTAAAACAACATTATTTATTAAAACAACAGCCTTCTTTGCAAATGTAGGTGTTGCTGAAAAGGGAGAATCAGGGATTGGAGTTTTTAAAGGCAGAAACCACCATTGTCTCAACTATGGGCATTTTTGGTTTGCAAGGTATTATTTTTTTCCTACAAGTAGTGGTTAAAAGATATTACAGAATCAGAATGAGCATCTGGTTAAAATGTTAGGATAAAAATTATACAATAAGGCAACTGATTAAATCTGGGAGCATGAGACATGGGTCCTTCCCAGGAAAGAGCACATCAATTGGTTATTCAATGACAATCAGCTCATCAGCTCTGTTACATATATGCATGTTACATTACATGGACTCAACAGTTTATATTTAGGAATATGTGTGTGTGTGTGTATGTGTACAATTTTGACTGTCTTTCACACATAGTAATGTTTTATGGTTCTCAGAGACGGGAAACAACTTAAAGTAGCTCTAGGAAGTTCCTGAAACTGACCATAGTCAATAGGCCCTTCCCTCCCAGAGTAAACAGTAAAGACTATTGAGAGTCAATATTGGTCAAACCAAGCTGCAAAGAAGTCTCTCAGACCAAACCATCTACCTGGAAGAAGCAGAAATAAGCTGAGCTTTCAGGACGAGGTTCAGATTTGTTGAGTCATTTGGAAAGGATACTCTCAAATCAAGCATATTCAAACCACCACAACTCTGTAGGAATTTCATGATGTCAATTTTCATTTGTACAATGAATACCCCAGTTAGTGACCAGAGGACTATGAAAAAATGCAAATTTGTATTATGAGTGCATGGAGAATTGGAATTTATAGTTTTTCTTCTTGGATAACTTAGTCTTGAGGTATTACCACAGCATATGCTTTGACGCTCAAAATGTCCAGTAATGTGTTCAGTATTATGTTTGTATGGCCTCTAAAAGATACAGTCTTATGGATCTGGAATTGTTTAGAAATTCATCAGTCTGACAATAAACAAATTTTAACAGATTTATTCATTCAGATGCTGGCACCAGGTCTATACCATAAACTCAGAATTTCCCAAGTATAGGGCTAAGCCACATTAATCAGGAGTTTATAAAGGCACAGACCTCAATGTTACATTCTGTTTTGCAAAAAAATGCCTCTCAGGTTTCCTGGTTATTTCCAGCAAAACAAGATTCTGTTTGCAGAAGCAGAAACAATGGTTAACCTTGTTATTTATTATTGTGCATAAACAATAGTTTTGTTCAAGTTAAGACCAGGAAATGACAAAAGTTACAAAAACCCTTATCAGCCCTGAATATTTGGACTTCTCATTTTGATTTATAGTTCTCTTAAACAGAGTAACATTTAAACATAGAGTTAACCATCACAGTAACTCTAAACATGCAGGCACACAGTAAACTATAGCCACCAAGGAATGAATTGCAATAACAAAACAAATCACAAAATTATTTTTTTGTAGATATAAAATTAAAAAATGCCAACTACCTATTAGCAGTTCAGTCATATAACATGGTCTTCTATATCTTTATCATTGTTGACGGTGAGGGCTAACTACACTGGCTGCCTCAGATCCCCTTTTAAAGAATCCACTGAATCTTTCAATCATGTCATATGAGTGATTTCTGTTTTAGCCCTTTGTGTTTCCCTCTTGTACTGAGCTCTTGGTTGACTTGGAAGAGACCTCACCATGAGGTTGACTTGGAAGAGACCTTACCAGTATCATCCTCTGGATGAGACAAGAGGAGACATTATTTCCTGTTGTCACTCAAAGAGTTGTCATATATATCTGTTGGGATTGAGTTAGTGCAGTAGTGTGGCTTATTAGAGTACATGTTTCACTAATCACCAGAAAATTATTGGTGAGAAAATTCCCTGCATTCATCACTTCAAAAGAGTTTAAGACAAACCTTAGAGGTTTGTTTCTGATGTGAAGAAAACAACACTGATAAAATGGATGGCCAAAAAAGATATCCTAGTTAGTTTTAGCTGTCAACTTGACACCGCTGAGAGTCTTTTGAGGGAGTCTTAATTGAGGATTGATCTGGGCAATGTCTATGATAAGTTATTTTGATTGATGATTGATGTGAGAGGTTCTAGATCATTGTGGGTGTCACTATCTCTAACAAGGTAAATCTGGGCTGTGTAAGGATGCTAGCTAAACACGTACCAGTAAGAAAGCCCGTTACAAGTCATTCTTGTTTGCATGCTTTATCTATCTTAGTTCCTGCCTTGACCTTCCTCATTGATGAACTGTGACATAAAAGTGTGAGCCAAATAAATCTTTTCTTGAGTTGTTTTTGATCAGAATGTTTTTATCACAACAATAAAAAACAAACTAAAACAGAGGATGAATCTCTGGGAATAATTTAAATTAAAAAAAATTTCTTTGACAACTTCATGCAATGTATTTGGATCATGCTGAGTTGTCCAAACTTCTCCCAGTTCAACCTCTATTTACTCACTCACCTAATGTGTTCTAGCGTCCTCTCTTCTCTCTCTCTGCCTGTCTCTGTTTCTCTGTCTCTGTCCCTCTGTCTCTGTCTATGTCTCTCTCTCTCTCTTTCTCTCTCTCTCTCTCTCTCTCTCTCTCTCTCTCTCTCTCTCTCTCTCTTCTTCACCCTCACTCTCTCTCATTTCACCAAATACAGTTTGTGTTGATCAATTACTCTTGGGTGTGGCATCGACCTTGGCATGTTGTAAATATACCAGAAGTCACACATTAAAAAGAATTGACTTTGCCTTTCCTAGCAGCTAGTAAATACCGGGGCAACTTTTAAAGTTAGCTTTTAATAGTATCTTTTATCTTTTCTATTTTTTCCTGAAAAGTGTGTCCTCTAGGTACAATGTGGATGATTATGTGTTCAGTGCCTTGAAAGCACTTTAAGTGACAACTGCTTTACAAGGAATCTCAGCTTCTCTGTAGATTTTTTTGAGTGGGTGGGACAATGCCTCAATCAAGGAATTTATTTTGAGATTAACATTTTTATTTCTTCGGAGATCTTAACTGTGTAGGTTAAGGCTTTAACGCAGTTAGGGAAAATTGTCTACTAACAGATAGTGAATGCCCTAGTCTTGGAATGTGACTCGAGACTGTCAGCCTTTGCTGGGATAGTGTCCTGTTCTATTTCAGAAGGGAGAGTCCCTGGTTAAGAAGGTTTAAGATACTGTCCTGATTAAACTGGGTTTTCAATTTGACACAGAATAGGGTCATTCGAGAAGAGGTAACTTCAAAAGAAACTGACTCTATAAAGGTAGCCTCTAGGTGTTATAGTTAACATAACATTTAGACTTACTATGCTTGAAGGACCAAACATCAAAACCAGCTTCTAACATGTAAGCTCCTAGCAGCTCAGTTCTATTTTTTTCCAAGATATTGAAGACTAACCTTAAGTTGACTGATCTTTTAAAACTTGCTGTTCTAGCAAGATAGTAGTTAATAATACTAACAGCTATTTCTGCTTTTGTAATCTAATTTGTTTACTTTGCTCAATGACTAGGATAACTCCAAGACAATATGTTCAAATTAGATCCTGTCAACACATGCACAGAATACATGCAATCTTGTGATGTTTGACTGTATAAGACTTGGACTAATAGAACTAGATGCCACATCTAGTGTCCTCTGTTGCTGTCCTGATGCCAAGAGTATCTGGCAATAGTGTTTAAATAAAGATCCTTCTGATTAACATCTATTCATCATCATGGTGAATCTCTTAGGGATGCCAGAGCCATAACAATAGGCAAAATAGTGGGGTTTTTCCTTGATTAGTGATTGATGTGGAAGTACTAGCCTAATGTGGGTAGTGTCATCTATGGGAAGATGGTCATCGGGTATAAAAGAACAAACTGAGCAAACCAGGAGGAGCATGTCTGTAAGCAGTATTCCACCATGGCTTCTGCATCAGTTCCTGTTTCCAGGCTCCTACCTTGAGCTCCTTTGATGATGTAACTGAATTGTAAGCTGAAATAAACACTTTCTTCCAGAAGTTGCTTTTGTTTCTGACGTTTTACCACAGCAATAGAAACTCTAACAAACACCGACAGACATTATAGTTTCTGATCAAGTATTCTGTAGTTCTTAAGAACTCTTTTCCTGTAAATAGATTTTCAGGTAACTAACTGGTATTATCTTTTCCCAAGTGGAAGTTCTGGTGAAGGGTGTAAAGAACCTTTCATTAGCTAGAAGATGGTAAGTGGAGACTGTTTTGTTTGTTTGTTTATTTGACTGTAGAATCCTGGACAGTAGAGAGAACATTTCTTGGAGAGTTCCCATTTTGTCTTGGCAGATTTCTACCTCAGAATACTGTTGTGGTGCAACATTATTAAAGGTGATTTTATTGGAAATCCATCTCTGCCTTCTCTATTGACCTTCAACAGAGATAGTTCTCCGATTGTCATTTAACACCTGGAAGTTGCCTTGGAAATGTGACATAGCAGGCGAGTCATACCCATTGAGTCAAAGCTTATGTGGCTTGTGGAGCCACCAAACCTCCCTGATGACAGGGCCATTGGATCACCTGACCTTCATCTTTACTTTCAGTGCTGAGGTTCATTGGCCCTCGTCAGGCAAAAGCAACAAGATGAAAGAGAGCAAGGAAGGCACAGAAAGAGAAAGGACACCAGGTTCCAGGAAGTCTGTTTTCCATTCTCGGGAATGTCCCTTAAGGGCTGCTAAGAAATGCTTTAGATTTCTCTGTGTCATATGGCATTTTCCTCCAAAAGGTCATATAGCTAGGAAAACAGGACGTTTATTAAGACCATCCTTTTCAGTGTAAAAATAAACAACAATTGTTACAACAGGAAATTCTGACCAGCTGAACTGCAAAGAGAAAAGATATTTAGGCAAGAGAGTTGCCTGCAAGATATGCAGAGAGCCCCAGGGTTGCAGTTTCCAGAGTCCTAAAACAAGATGGAGTTGTTTTCTTTTGTTTTTGGTTTTGTTGTTGTGGTGGTTTTTGTTTTTACATCTTGGGGATGTAGCTGCTTTTGAGTCACCCCTTCTCCTTGTAAGTAACCCCTTATCCATTCTCCTGTTATAAACTTAATAAAAACTCATTCACTTACCAAATTGTACTTTAGTGCAATTTGGTCTGTCATGGTTTGCTTTTCTGGGGAGAGGACATGTGTGTATGTGTAAGGATTTAACTAAATTAATGATGAGACTGTATCACTTTGTTGGATGAGAGGTCTATAGTGGTAGGTTTTTTAGCCCCAGGGATTGATTTTCAAGGGATATATATGTGTGTGTGTGTGTGTGTGTGTGTGTGTGTGTGTGTGTGTGTTTGTGTGTGTGTGTGTACATTGAGACAGAAAAGCAGGGTAGTGTATGTTCATGATGTAAAAGCTTGTATGTCATGCATAAGGTAATGGAGTATGGATAATGTTCTGTCAGGGCACTTAGAAATCTTTCAATAATATCTATTTGACATAAGAATGGGGGGTGGTTCTATTTGAAGAAGTAGAAGTAGCATTTTATGTTGGTCCGTGCTATGGAATTTTGGCTGATAGAGTCCTGCTGAGTGACTTCATGGCATCATCCCACTAGGAAATCCCTTCATTCTTCTCTAGCTACCTATTCTTGGACTCTACTTATTCCTTGTCTCACTTTCATTCTGAGGTCCTTAGTAGTTCATGAGTTTCTGTTTCTGCTTGTGGGATTCCTCTTTTTCTGCACTGTTCAGCAGCCTTCAGATATTAAAGTTTTGAAGCCCAATTTTGTTCTCCAGGGTAATATTAAAAATGTAAACACCAAGGACTGGAGACATGGCTCAGCAGTTAAGAGCACTGGTTACTGGCTACTCTTTCATGGGAGTTGGGTTTGATTCCCAGCAGCCACATGATGGCTCACAATTATCTATAACTCTAGTTCCAGGGAATCTGATAACCTCTTCTGGCCTCTGTGAGTCACACATTGTAGTGCACAGACATACATAAAAGCAAAGAATCTGCACACATAAACTTCAAAACAAAAGTAGAAATAGAAATGTCAGCTTCACTAGTCTATGAATTTTAAATTGCTATATGAAAAGTTGAAGGTACTTGGGCTTTGTTCTAAGTTTCATCTCTAGCCACAGGTGGAGATCTCACATTTTACACTATCCAAAGGGAGACAGGAGGGAAAATTATCTCCTTAATAAGATAAAGTACTTTGCATTTTCAGAAGTCTTCTTCCATCTGCTTCTATCAAGCAGTATCATCTCTTAGAACTTGTGGTTTGAATGCTTAGACACCAGGGAGTGGAAATGTTTGAAAACATTAGAAAGATTAGGAGGTGTTGGAGGCAGTGTGTCACAGCGGGTGGTCTTTGAAGTTTTAAAAACCCATGCCAGACCCAGTTTCCCTCATTCTCTCTCTCTCTCTCCTCTCTCTCTCTCTCTCTCTCTCTCTCTCTCTCACTCGCTCTCTCTCTGATCAGAATGTAGCACTCAGCTATTTCTCCAGCATCTGCTTGCATCCACCATGCTCTTTCCATGATGATAACAGGCTAAGCCTCTAAAACTGTAAGAAAGCCTTTAATTAAATGTTTTCTTTTATGAGAATGCCTTGGCCATGGTGTCTTTTCATAGCAATAGAACATTAAGACAGAACTCGAAACATATAACTTTTGTTTTGTTCTTTTTCCGTTCTTCCCCCAACCCCAATCTTTTTCTTTGAAGAGGCTAAAGGCTATATATGATTTACATTGCACTCTGGATCTTTTCATTATTTCTCTGAAGCCCTTCTCCCATCCTACTATGTTATTGCTTGCTGAACATTCCAGTCTGATTCAAGTAGTGTAGCTTTCTCTTTTCCAGTTCCCTATTTCAAACAGCTTGCTCTTCTTGTTGTTGGTTTCTTTCTTTCTTTTTTTCCTTTCTCAAGTTACATAAAATTGTTCTCCAACTTCTGTTTGAATCTCTTTCTAAATTCTTTGATTAATGAGACTAAGAACCCCGAAGGGGATCTGTTTGCTTCCATGAAGTCGTTTAAATGAACACTTTCCTCCCCCAAGTATATTTGAGGACTTGTTCCTCAGATGGTGACCTTTTGGAAGGGATTAGCATGTGTGGGCCTGTTAGGAGGTGTGTATCACTAGGGGGCAGGATTGAGTTCTTAAAGCCTCCCACCATCCCTAGTGCACTCCCTCTGCCTCCTATTGTGGATCAAAATGAGTGCTCTTAGCTGCTGCTCAAGCTTCTGGCCACCGTGCCTTTGCTCCATCACTATGAATTCTAACTCTCTGGAACTGCAAACCCAATCAAATCTTTCTTTTGTAAGTTACCTTGATCATACTTTCTTATCCCAGCAATAGGAAAGTAAGTGATATTCCTCCTAATAATGTCCTTGCTAGCATTTTGTTGTTATTTGTTTTCTTGATCATAGCCATTCTGACTGGGTAAGACGGGATCTCCAAATGATTTTAATTTGTTTTTCCCTGATGGCTAAGGATGGTGAGCATTTAAAAAACATACTTATTGGCCATCTGTGTTTTAATTGTCTGTTCATCTCATTTATTGATTTGGATAATGGGGTATTTCATATGTAATTTTTACATTATTTCCTCCTACCCAAAGAGTGAAATCTGTTAATGGAGATGTGCTACCATCAACTCTCTTAAGGGTTAATCCAGTTGGACCAGACAATTACCCCACTAAGGAATCATCCCCAGGAAGACTGATTCTCCCTAAGCCATCCTAAGGAAATGGGATGGGTAATTATTCCCCTAATGAGACAATGTATTTTTCCTTCCCAGAGAGCCCTGTCCTCAGTGTAGTCACTTAGCAAGCCACAGCACACAGCTTTATTAAGTCTGCCTGCTTTGCTGAGTTACTCAGAGAAACATAGCTTTGCCTTGTCTTCCTTCTGTCATTTTGAATCACACTTTCCCTAAGGCAGTTCCTCACTCTTTCTCTGAAGCTGCCTTGTTCTTTTTACTGCTTGCCTTTCCTAGATCTTTTCTTTTTAAACTGTAATAGAATTTTCATTTAGCTTCTTTTAACGGTCTGTTATTAAACTGTTTTATCAACCAGACTTAAGAACCTTGAAAGAAAACCCTGATTTCTTTAGTGATAACATCACCAAATCTGGTGGACTCTTGAGGTTTCTAGTAACATAATTTCTACAGACCTTCCTGTTTCTTTTTCTTTCTTTTTTTTCTCTCTTTTGGTTATTTTTATTTTGTTTATATGAAAGTACTGCATAATTATTTAAAATTGAGACTAATTAATTATATCATTTCTGCCTTCCCTTTCTTCCTTCCAACCAATCTGATGCAACCTCACTACTATATTTCATATTTATGTCCTTTCTTATTTTTACCTTTAATAGAAAACAGATTTTTTTCCCACATATAAATCATGATTATAATTTCCCTAAGACAGGTATAATTTCAGTTGGGTCCCACAGATCCTTGAATCTAGATTCATCCCCACCCCTTTTGTCATTAGAAAACTAACAGGCTTCTAAGGGATAAAAATTAAATGGAATAAAATAAAATAAAGCAAAAATTAACCCATTGGAATTGTACAAAACAAACGAAAAGAAGGATAAGATCCTAAGATCCCAAGAGAAGACACAAGAAACAGAGATCGACTTGTTTGTCAAGAATCCGATAAAAACACTACACTGGAAGCCATAATATATGTACAAAGGACCTACAGAACAAAAGGAAAGAAGAAAAATTACATGTAAATAAAAATAAAAACAATAAGTTGTTGTTGTTGTTTTTTAATGAAAAGGCTCTGATGTGACACGGTGAGACAATGATAAGACAACGAATCTCCGAAGATCCCACTGACTTTGTTTTCTGTTGGGTGTCTACTGCTGGACATGCAAATTACCCTTAAGAGCAGTTTTTCCAGTGAGACTTCCTTGGAGGAAAATAAATTTTTATTTTCAACGGTTATCAATTGTACACTGATCCTGAGTTAGGCAGGGGTGGGGTGTGAGTGGTGGCATGTGGCCACCTCTTTCCATTCTCGAACCCCATCTAGTGCAGACCTGTGCAGGCACTGTGCATGCTGCCTCAGCCTCTGTACCTTCATATGTGCATTAATCATGATGATTTACAAGGCAAATTAAAAATGGGGTACAGAGCTTAACAGAAAAATCTCAACAGAGGAATCTCAAATGGCCAAGAAGCACTAAAAGAAATGTTTAACATCCTTAGCCATTGGGGATATGCAAATCAGAACAACTTTGAGACTCTATGTTACACCTGTCAGAATGGTTAAGATTAAAAACTCAATTGACATCACATGGGGCTCTCTCTGATTCAAACTCTGTTGCTTGCCTTTGGATCCTTTTCCACTAGTTGGGCTATATTGTCTGGCCTCAATGGGAGAAGATGTACTTAGTCCTATGTGACTTGATTTGCTGGGGGTGGGAGGGTAAGAGGTAGGATTTGGTACCATCGGGGACTCCCCCTTCTCTGATGAGAAGGGGAGGGGGAAAGGAGATAGGAGTATGGGACTGAGAGAGAGGAGGGAAGGAGTCTGTGATCTGTGATCAGGATGTAAATTAATTAATTAATTAATTAAATGCAAATGTTTACAGCCAACCATCAGGACTGAGCACAGGGATCTCTATGGGAGAATAAGGGGAAAGACTGAAGAAGCTGAAGGAGATTGCAGTTCCATAGGAAGAACAACAGTATCAACTAGCCTATCAGCTTACTAGACCCCTCAGAGCTCCTGGAGATCAAAGAGCATACATGAGCTAGTTTGAGGACCCTGCTAACTATGTAGCAGAGGACTGCCTTGTCTGACCTCAGTGAAAGGGGATGCACTTCGTCCTGTGAAGGGTCGATGCCTCAGAGAAGGAGGATGCTAGAAGGGTGATGTGGGAATGGATGGATGAGGTGGGAGTGGGTGGATGCGGGGAGCACCGTCTTGAGGCTAAGGGGAGGAGGGATAGGGTGTGGGCTTTTGAAGGGAGTCTGGGAAGAGGGATAACATTTGAAATGTAAATAAGCAAAATAATTAAGAGAAAAAGAATCACGGATTCTAAAAGGATAAAATAAGATAAAAATGTTTTTAATACATACATTTATTTATTTATTGAGTTTGTATGTATAGACCTGCATGCCATGTGGAGGTGAGAAAACAGCATGTAAAAGTTGATTCTCTCCTTTTATCATGTATGTCTCATGGATTTAACTCAGGTCATTAGGCTTGTTGGCTAGTACCTTTACTTGCCAAGCAATCTTTTTGGTCCAAAGTGTTTTATTATTCTTGAAAGATAATTTATTGTTATCATAAAATGATACATGCTTATTAAAACCTAGCAGGAAACTATAAAGAAGTTTTAATAGCTTGCAGACTATTCTAGGTCCCTTTATATTTTGCATTTCTAGTCTTCCTCTTCTTCATACTTCATTTATATCCAGCTTATATACATACACAGCCAGTTTTCAAATAAGGATGTATACGCCATTTGTCAATAGTGTTATTTAATATTCTGTTGTCTTTTTCCATATTACTAAATAGCCCTGAGACAAGACAATGTTATTTGTGTAATAACATCTGGTCACTTTCCTGCCAGAAACCTGGGACTTAGTTTGTGAATGACATTCCATTTTTGTCATTGTACTTCTATTTGGAATTTATAATTTTAGCAAAATTTCTTTGAATCTGTGAGAAGAAAGTGAGAGTACTCTACTTTTGCCATTTGTTCAAAGCTAAAGCACAATAAAATTTGATAGCAGAAGAAGAGAAGTGAGATCTGAAACAGATAATATGTGATCTGAGCCCAGGGATCTAAGACCCGTGCAGATTTTGTCTGTGTAGATTTCAGTTCCCCTTCAACAATACATGTTAAAACAACAGATTTGACTCACATAATGGTCTAAGCGTGAGAAACCCGAGTTAGAGGAACCTGCCTATTGGACCCTGGATGAACTGAAAATACCATTTCAACTCAAATGACTCATTGATTCTTCACCTATCTAGAATTGAACAACATTTTGCCAAACAAGTGGATATTTTGTACATTATAGTGGCAGGATAGATTTATTTTGAATAACATACACAAGATTGCACAAATCACTGTGGATACATGTCTTGTGTGGTGAGCAATATTTCGTGTTGGAACACACTGAGGCATAACAGATTGTTTTCTGAATGAATATTTTCCCCTCTGAATGAATGTTTTCCAGTGTTTTAAAAGACTTCCCTCCCAATGGGATTTAATACAGCATTTAAAATATATCATTTTGCCCCCTTGGCGAGCCCATGCTCTAGTGATGAGGAAGCATTCCCTCTGTTGCTGACAGGATCTTCTTCACAGCAACAGTTCAGACAGCCCTTAATCTCTTTCTTGTCCAGCTTTTCTGAGCTGTCTCTTCAGTTGCTCACAGAAAGTGTTCCACTCCATTTTCCCTTGGGACAAATCAAAATAGTCCTCCTTCTGGAGCCATCGGGAGAGGCGGTGGTAACTACGGAGCTTCTGCCTATCAAGGGGCTCCAGAAATAGTAGCAGGAGGCGAGTGGTCCCAGGCCTGGCTACCAAGTGGTACGTGGCCAGTCTTAACTCTAGATTGCACCAGGGACTTGCTAAGGCCTGGCTGGTGAGCACACAGAGAGTGGCTCTGCTTTTGCCCATGCTGGCAATCATGGATTCCATCCTGTCATTTCCAATCCCAAAGTCCCTGGCAGGCAGGCACAACCTCAAGCCATCACCTTCAGGAGGGGCTTTCTCCAAAACTGGAACCAGTTCTTCCAGCACCCAAGCTTGGTCCTCCTCACAATAGGATATAAAGACATCATAGTTGAATTGGCCTCTGAGTCTATGTCCACCTAATTTCCACCAACAAGTGTGAAAAAGTGTCCGGAGGTGATGAAGCCAGGACCATTTATGACAGCTAATCAGAGGAAGGATAATCAGCAGAAGCAGCAGAGTGAAACTGGTGAGAAAGCCCCAAAACTCAGTGTCATGTGGGCAATTAGTTGCAAGGAAGGAGAACAGTAGAGTTTTGGAATAGTCAGAGGCATTAGCCATGCAGATGGATTTGTCCAGCCCATAAACAAAAGTGTTTGGGGCCTGTGTAGCCCAAGACTCCAGCCAGGAAGTTTCACACTGGCAGGTAAAGGTGACATCTGAGAAATAAACGTACTGAGGCATCTGAGGAATTAACTCCTGGAGGTTGCTATTAATCTCCAGGGCACTCTCAGAGTTGAGCAGCAGCAGTTTGAGGTCCCGCAAGCCCTTAAGGCTGGACACAGAGAGGTTCCTGAGATTCAGGTGACTTAATGCCAGCACCTGTAACTGAGGCACCTCCTTCAGTAGCATCTCTAGCTTCATGGTACTTGACTCATAGAAAAAGTTAAGGTACCCCAGCTCTAGCACACGCAGCCTGGGCATCCCAAATAGATGGAGGTCTACTGCATTGCTGTTTTCACACCAGATAAAGAAGTGCTCCAGGAGAGGAAGCTGTTGTGAGAAGAATCTCTGAAGTTGACTGGTTGAGAAGGTAAAGCTGTAGCCACGCAAAGTGAGGCGACGCAGGGAGGGAAAGTGAATTGTGGTAGTGTCTGGTTCCAGTAATAGATAGGAAGTCTCTAAGGTAAGGCTTTCCAAGAATAGGAATGGCTCTCCACTGGGTACCATAAACTGAATACATGTTTCTGCTTGTATTTCTAAGCTGAGGAGCATTGGGAGCCAGGGAGGATATATGTCCAGCATTGAAACAGAACCCAGTTTTAGATGTCTTAACATCTTGGGACCCTGAAGTTGTGTGCCTGAGATATGCTCTAAGTAGGTGCCCAGAAGGTTCAAGGTAGTCAGAGCAGGAAGATGAGAGAGCCAGCCTGGTTTGAGTACTTTAATTTGATTCCAACTCAAGTCTAGTGTCCTCAGCCATCTCAGTCCCTGCAGGCTCTCATTGGATAAACTGGAGATGTTATTGCCACTCAGCCAGAGCTCCTGGAGCTGGGAAAGAAAGGAGAAAGCCCCATGGGGTACATCAGAGAGTTGGTTGTGGGACAGATCTAGCACCTTTAAGGTTGTGCTAAACAGTCCTTCTGGAAGCTCCAAGATTGGGCCAAGCTTATTCATAGATAGGTTGAGTTTCTGAAGTTGGGGTAGAGAACGTAGGAACCTGATGGGAAATGTTTGCAGATGGTTATCATGAAGGCTAAGGAATTCCAGGGCTTTATAACCTGGGAGATCTCCATTCTCCAAGATGTTCTGGATTTGGTTCTTCCCAAGATCAAGTGCACGAAGCTCAGAGTAGCCAGTCCCATTTGCAGGCAGTTTTTCTATACCTGTACCCACAAGGGAGAGGAAGTGCAAGTGGAGCAGTCCTGAGCTTGTGAGATCAAGTGTTCTTAGTGGGGTGCCATCCAATATTAGGGAGTGGAGTGTGAGGCCATACAAGTCTCTGACACTTGCCTGCTTCAGCTGAAGGTTGTAAGATAAGTCCAGCATCTCTAGAAAGGGTGCCCTTGGTTTGGTATTGGGTGTAGAAGAGGCATTCAGCAGAAGATCTGGGAAGAGCCTTTGAAGTTCCTGCAACTTTGTCAGACAGCTGTTCCTCATGGTTAGATGCCTAAGACTAGTTGGCAAGTAGATGCTTTGGCTATAAGTCAGGCAGTATCCTTGAAAGGAAAGATGTCTAAGGGATCTGAGAGACTCTAAACAATTTGGAGGGAGGAATAGACTTAGGCAACAGGGAGCATGATGCTCAAAAAAAAGGTACTGTAGCTGGTCCAGTCCTTGAAAAGTTCTAGATGTGATGTTGGTTGTACCCAATTGCAGCCTTAGAAGCTGTAGGGAGTGGAAGCGATCAAAGGCATTAGCTGGCAGAGTAGGAACTATGCCCTGGAGGCAGAGAACCTCTGTATTTCTGGGCACACTTTCTAGGGTCTGATTTATGTTTTTAACGTTGGAACAAGATGTCAAAAGGTGCAGTCCTGGGGCCAAGGTACAGAATGGGATGTAGTAGAAAAGGTTAGGAAATAGCAAGCTGTCTGCTATGAGGCAATCAGGGATGGTCCATGCCCAGCAAGTCAAGTTAAAGGTCACCAAAGTCAATAGTATCAGAATGAGGAGAACAGAGCAGAGTTGATGTCTTTCCATCATTGGAATTGATTCTAGAAAAAGAGAGGGAAAGAATGTGATAATAACTTACAGCGATGAGCAATCCCAGCCTGGGCCTTCTAATATGCTTAACATCCTTGTGATTTAGGGACATATTGGGAAATATCCCTTTAATCAAGATATTAGTGACACATTTGCCAAGTCACAGAGTCAAGTTGTGGCCACTGATGTATGACTCCAAGCAGGTAGGTAAGCAGAGGAAACAGAATCATAGGGCTACAGGAAAGCGATAGAAGCCTGTGGTGTTCCAATCTCCCTGCTAGGGACAACTGGCTCAGGCTACTGAGTTTATTGGAGGAAGCCATCACCCAAAACAAGGCAGAAAACTGACTTGTTTATTAGAGAGTACATTGGAAAAGGGAACCATGCTACTGATACATTTATATAAAGAAAATTCTTAGCCATATGATAATGGTGGACTATAGTTGTTTATTAATGAGGCTATGAAGCTAAATTATGTGTCTTAGTCAAAGAAGCAGAAAGTGCCAGACATGAGACTATAGTGAATATTTTTCCTACCAGGATTAGTGGTCTGACATAAATGTTCCAGGCAGAACTAAGGAAACCTTTCAGGTAGATTTTAGGGTTGAGTTCAGGGAGACAATATTCAAAAATAGTTCAGTAAAATAGTCAAAGGAAATAAAGGAGGTAGGCTAATAAAAAACAAAGTAAATAATGTCTTGATACTTTTGAGCCTAGAGCCTAGCACTAGTGGTGGTAATGGTGAGTTGGCTATGTTCTCATTATTTGTGTCTCTTCTCTCATGGAGAGAGGCCTATGAGTGACCACTGTTAAATTCGTGGTGGTCATGAAAGTCTCTAAAAGGTTTAGAAGAGACAGGAGAGTAGTCTATTGTTCTCGGGATTACAGGCACCAGTTAGTCACAAGTGAAGGGTACAGTCTATTCAGTAGCTCATGACCTTGTGCAGAGGATTTAGCATGGAATGCCATGGACTTCTCTACTTTGGTCACTATTTCTCCTGTGTGATAACACACTGACTCTGGAGGTATGTAAGTATATTGTGTCCAAGGGCCTTTCTCTGTCTGTCTTTCTTTGTCTCTGTCTCTCTGTCTCTGTCTGTCTCTCTGTCTCTCTTTCTCTGCCTCTCTCTCTCTCTTTTCCTCCTGAGCCTCAGATTACACTGAAGTTCAGAGGAGCCAGAAAAGAGTCTGAGATTTCATCTTCTAAGAGTTTGAGACTTCATCTTCTAAAAGGCATGGCCTCATTGTAGATGCTTTGTTGATCTTATTCCATCTTTCTACAGCAAAGGGTGGTTTCATTTTTTCTCTTCTCTTCTCTTCTTTTCTTTTCCTTATCTCTTTTCTTTTCTCTCCCTCCTTCCTTCCTTCCTTCCTTCCTTCCTTCCTTCCTTCCTTCCTTCCTTTTCCTCTTCTCCTTCCTTCTTTCCTTCCTAGCCTTGAAGTATCAAATAGTGTATCATGGTAATTTAAAGCTTCTTTTTCCTTTTAGTTTATCTAGGATGAGTTCAGGGACTAGACTAGATCTCAGATCAAGGAGACAGAGTGACCTTGGTACTGAGACTCTGGCACTATAGAAGTGTGGATATGATAGGAACTTCTGTCTCAAGATATCAGGTTTAATATTATAACTCTGAAAGACATACATAGATTGTCCAAGAACTACTGTGTCTCTTGGTCACCTAAACTGCGGCAACCCTTAGTCCAACTGTCCCCAGATTCTCCCTGGTCACCAATGTCCCTGATCTTTGGCTCTCTCTCAAGAAAGGTAGATGCTTAGTGGTTTGCCTTCTTTTCTGCTGGTGTCAATAATGCTCATCTGCCTTGCTCAGAAAATCCTGTTAGCATTTCTTACCTTTCAGCATGGGGTGGTGGAGACAGATTTATGTTCTCAGGAGGAGTTCTCTTTCATCTCCCATAGCCAAACAAGAAAACCTTTCTCGTCCCTCCAGTACGGCTCCTGCTCTGCTGCACAGAAATATGTTATTGGTGATAGGTGGGAAGTTCTAGGGAAGAGAGGGGGTGCTTAGTTAATTTTAGGAAAGGTGGAACATGACTTTTCTTTAGACTGTCTCCTTTTCTTTCAGTTTCATGACTTCCTCTTTCCTAGTGTACTCTGTGGGTTTCAGTTCTCACATACTTTGTATCACATCCTCCTAACATCTGGAAAAGCAGTCTTCATTTTGTTGGACAATTCTGTGTCTTAAAGTAAGAGAGGCTCATGCTTTCTACCATTTCTACCATTTCTTTGTCTTCAGACTACTGTTACTAGAGGAATCTCAGGTGTCCTGTGATGTGATTCTCAAACAATGAATAGAACTAGACATGGAGTTGTAGGAGTGAAGATTGTAGTGAAAGCACAGACTCCATTGCACAAGAGATGTTAGCTCCAGCAAGCATGCAGCCCTGAAGCTGGTGTGGTTACAGAGATTTTATTAACAAAAGGCAATGAAGAGTTTTATGAAGGGGTAGGTCTTTATTTAGCTTCTAGAGGTAATTTGCTTGTTTGTTGGAGGGGTCTTGTACAATCCTTGTTGCAATCAGGGAAAGGTCAAACGTTTACCTTGCATGATTGCTGGGTCTCAGAGTTTGTCATGTGAGCCTGAGTCTATGTTCTTGTTTCACTACTAGTACTGTGTGTGTGCATGCATGTGTGCTCACATGGATGCATGTGTGCAGGCATCTGAGTGGGGACCAGAGGACAAAATGAGTGTTGATACCTTCTTGGTATCATGGGTCTTTTATCTTGTTTTAAACAGGGTCTCTGTTGTTCTTGTATTGCATGTGCCATGGTAGTTGGTCTAAGAGCTTCCAGGGATTCCCTTGTCTCTGTCCTAATTTCTCTATAGATTATAGATGTTTGTTCTGTATCTTTTCTTTTATTTAAGTTCTGTAGATTTGAACTTTGGTCCTCATGCTTGTGTGGCAATTGTGTTTACCCACTGGTCAATTCTCCAGCCTCCTGTCATGCCTAGTCTTGATATCAGGTATCACATTCCTTTCCTTCTTTAGACAGTAAGGTTGCATGACTTTACTCTAGGGAACTCAGTCTTTCCACCAACGCTGGAGTGCAGAGGAAGGGGAGAAGAGGAAGGTAGGTTTCTACATAAATGGCAAAATACTTTTCATAGAATACAAGCTATAGGGATGCCATTCAAATTCATATCTGACTTCATTTGTCTGAAATCTTCTGTTCAAATTAGTATTTTTAAAACATTATACAAATAACAAGTGTCATTGGTATTTCATGATACTTTTTTCTCTGTCAGGTGATTCCCCTCCCACTCTTTCCTCCTTTTAGGTTGGCTGCCCCCCCTCTACAACTCTGCTTCTGCTTTCATGTCACATGCGTTTGATTAATCTCTTTTTTCTCCTTCCTTCTCTACCCATGCTAAGATCTCTGCCCTTTTATGGTCCCCCTTTCTAGTTTCATGATATATACCCCTCACTCTCTCCAGAATATTCTTACATATGCAAAGATTTTAAAAAGGTTCCTCCACACATGACAGAAAATAGCACTTACCTTTCTGAGTCTAACTTCTTGATTCAAACCTGTTGAGTGTTAGTTTTCATTTGTTCACATAGGAGCAATGAGATGAATGTAATTTTGGAGATATTTAAATAGTGCTTTTATTTCCTGTGCCAACCAGTCTGTTTTTAAGTACCCTGTGTGAGGCTCCTATTGTGTTACAAATTGGAGAATAAATTGAACTTATTTTTTATACATATTAATGAGTTTTGACTAAACCATTTAGTTCTACAGTGTTTAAATGTTTTTTTTTAATAGAATTCCAGTTTCTTCAACAATACTATAGTTATGACTGCTTTGATTTTTCTTTTTAATAATTTGTCTTTTAAAAATTTCATATTCACTATCTGTTTATATGCACACACATACACACACATACACATACACACACACACACACACACACATACACACACATATTTGCATAAAAGGATGATCAGCTTCCCAAAGGAACCACTTCTAAGCTTTCATTATTATATTTCGTTATTCTCTTAACAACATGCCCAGCTTATGAAGTTTATTATTTTACCTTTTTTTTTCTATGTTTAATTGTTTTTATGATCTAGTCCTTATGCCCCTCCTGGTCTGCCCTCTGACAGTTCCTCATCCCATTCCTCCTCCCCCTGCACTCCCCACCCTCCCATCTCCAAGAGGGTGTCCCCACCTCCCACCCTCCAACCCCCAGCCTATCCACACCCCTCAACCCCCCATCCCACACGGCTAGGTATCTCCACTCCCTGGGGCCTCAAGTTGCTGGAGGGTTAGGTGCCTCCTCTCTTTTTTTTTCTTTTTTAATTTTATTTTTTTGCTTATTCACTTTATAACTCGTCCCAGTCACCCCCTCCCACAATCCTTCCCATCTCTTCTTTTCTGAGTACCCCCTCCTCCTGTATCCCCCACCCTGACACTTTAAGTCTCTGAGAGGCTAGGTGCTTCCTCTCCCATTGAGGCCAGATGAAGGTGCCTCCTCTCTTACTGAGGCCAAACCAGGCAGTCCTCTGCAGTATATGTGTCAGGGCCTCATACTGGCTTTTGTATGTTGCCTAGTTGGTGGCTCATTGTCTGAGAGATCTCAGGGATCCAGGTTAGTTGAAACTGCTGGTCTTTCTTTGGGATTGCTCTCCTCCTCAATTTCTTCCAGCCTTTCCCCTATTCAACCACAGAGGTCCCTGACTTCAATCCATTTGGTTGGGTGTAAGTATCTGCGTTTGTCTCAGTCAGCTGCTTGTTGGTCCTCTCTAAAGGCAGCCATGCTAGGATCCTGTCTGTAAGTACATCATAGCACCAGTAATAGTGTCAGGTCTTGGATCCTCCCCTTGAGATGGGTCCCAATTTGGGCAGGTCACTGGACCTCCTTTTCCTCAGTCTCTTCTCCATTTTTGTCCCTGCAGTTCTTCTAAATAGGAGTAATTCTGCGTCAGATTTTTAACTGTGGGATGATAACTCCATCCTTCCACTTGATGCCTTGTCTTTCTGTTGGAGGTGGACTCTATAAGTTACCTCTCCCCACTGTTTGGCATTTCATCTAAGGTCCCTCCCTTTGAATCCTGAGTGTCTCACACCTCCCAGGTCTCTGGTACTTTCTAGAGAGTGCCTCCACCTCCCACCTCCCAAAGTTGTATATTTCCATTCTTTCTGCTGGTCCTCAAAGCTTTACTCCTGTTCCTCAGTGCCCCCAATACCTGATTATATTCCCCTTTTACCCTTCCTGTCCCCTTTCCCACCAAGGTCCCTCTATCCCTTCTGACTCTTGTGATTGCTTTCTTCTTCCTTCAAAGTGGATTGAAACATCCTCACTTGAGTCCTTCAGTTTGTTAACCTTCTTGAGTTCTGCGGATTGCATTCTGGGTACTCTGAACTTTTTTGGCTAGGATCCACTTATTAGTGAGTACATACCATGCATGTCCTTTTGGGTATGAATTACCTTACTCAGAAATGATATTTTCTAGTTCCATCTATTTTCCCACAAAACTCATGACGTCTTCCTAATACCTGAATAGGATCCCACTGTGGAAACGAACCACATTTTCTGTACCCATTCTTCCATTGTCGGACATCTGGGTTGTTTTCAGCTTCCGGCTATCACAAATAAGGCCTCTATGAACATAATGGAGCATGTGTCCCTGTGGCATGGTGAGGCATCTTTTGCATATATTCCCAAGAGTGGTATAGCTGGGTCTTAAGGTAAATCTATTTCCAATTTCTGAGGAACTTCCAGATTGATTTCCAGAGTGGTTGTACCAATTTGCAATCCTATCATCAATGGAGGAGTGTTCCTCTTTCTCCACATTCTTCACAACATGTGCTGTCACCTGAGATTTTGATCTTAGTCATTCTGATTGGTGGAATCTCAGGGTCATTTTGATTTGCATTTCCCTAATGACTAAGGACTTTGCACATTTCTTTAAGTGCTTTTCAGCCATTCAAGATTTCTCCGTTGTGAATTCTTTGTCTAATTTTATACCTTATTTTTTTTGATTGGGTTGTTTGAGTTTTTTGGAGATTAGTTTCTTGAGTTCTTTATATATTTTAGATATTAGCCCTCTATCAGATGTGGAGTTAGTGAAAATATTTTCCCAAATCTGTAGGTTGCCAATTTGTCCTACTGACTATGTTCTTTGCCTTACAGCTTTCTAGTTTCTTTAGGTTCCATCTATCAATTCTTGATCTTAGAGTCTGTGCCATTGGAGTTCTGTTTTAGGAAATTCCCTCCCCCCTCTCCCAGTGCCAATGAGTTTGAGGCTCTTTCCTACTCTCCTATTAGATTCAGTATATCTGTTTTTATGTTGAGGTCCTTGATCCACTTTACTTGAGCTTTGTGCAAGGTGACAAATATGTATCTATTTTCTTGATCCACTTGACTTGAGCTTTGTGCGAGGTGACAAATATGGATCTATTTTCATTTTTCTACATATTGACCATCAGTTAGACCAGCACCATTTGTTGATGATGCTTTCTGTTTTCCATTATATATTTTTGGCTTCTTTGTCAAAGGTCAAGTGTCCATGTGTGTTTTGTTTCTCGGTCTTCCATTCTATTCCATTGATAGACCTGTCTCTGTACCATTACCATGCAGTTTGGTTTTTTTTAATCACTATTCTTCTGAGGTATAGCTTGAGGTTAGAGATGGTGATTTCCACAGAAGTTATCTTATTGCTAAGAATTGTTTTCACTATCCTGGGTATTTTATATTACTCTTTTAATATTACTTTTTTTAATGTTTTTAATTTTTTACATCATTTCCCATGAGAGAAATGCAAATCAAAACTACTTTGAGATGTCCTATTAACCTAGTCAGATCTAAAATAAGTGACAAAATATGATGGTATGATGTGTTTGGAAATAGAAATACTTATTTGTTTCTAGTAGAAGCACAAACAGTTGTTATAATGTAAATCAGTGTAGAGGTTCCTCAAAAAACTAGAAATAAATTTGCCTTATAACCCAGATATTGTGGAGAGCTGCAAAGAGCCGCGCCCGAAAGATGGCACCGGCTTCAGCCTTCCGCCATGCCGAAGGCGGGTGCTCTCTATGCTGATCAATTCCTTACTTGGCTAAGGCTGGTGGTCTAGTATGCTTCCGCATATGTGTACCTATCGGCTATTGCTACGTAGCCTGTCGGGATTGGTCAGCCCAGGAGTATTTAGCCTGGGGGTGGGGCCTCCCCGGGTCAGAAGATTGTTCAAGGTGCCCTATTAAACTGCCAGAGGAAGAGCTCGTGGTCGTGTCTTTCTTGCTGGTCGAGGCAGACGCGACAAGATATATTAGTTTGGGGTATATTTCCAAAAGGCTTTTCACTTTACAGTATTACTTGTTCATCCTTGGAGATTGCTGTTGTATCTTCAATAGCCAGAGATAGGAGCAGTCTAGATGCCTATAAACTACTGAGTTAATGACGGAAATAGGGTACACTTATACACAGAATACTATTCAGCTACTAAGGAAAATTATGGTATTTGAGTTGAATGAATGGAGTTGGAAACAAGTCATTATGAGTTAGTTATCACAGACTTAAAAACATTGTAAGTTTTTCCTTAAATATGTATGCTAGCTGTAGTTCTTTAGATATGTGTTTTATTTGTAATACCCACAGAGTTCAGGAATCTACTAAGGGGCCAGGTGGGAGATAGTTCTTTCAGGGTGGGAAAAAAGAAAGAAAAGAAAGAAAGAAAGAAAGAAAGAAAGAAAGAAAAGAAGAATGATACAAAAGTTTAGAGGGTACTTGAAATGGGAAGATTTAATTGGATTTAAGTTGGAAATGGGGATATATGATAAAAGAGGAAATAGTAGGAGGGTAACTAATACTAAAAACATTTTGAAACATCATATAGAGTTATTCTACTATAGGAGTACATACACAAAATATTTAAATAGAGCTAACCTATAACATGCTGAAAATACCCCTCTTGGGGACCACAATTTGAAGATTAAATACAGTATCAAGAAGGTATCAAGAAGAACCTCCTTTTGAGGTGGTTGGCTACCTTACAAACATCACAGGCTACTCCTAGTATTCTTGCTTACCACCCAGAACTTTTTGACAAGTTTCTAAGGCTAAAGACACCATATACTGTGTCATAGAACATGGAGAAACCATGTGGATAATGAGTGAAAAGATTTATTACCATTGGATAACTTTCATGTTTAGAGGTTCTGTGTGAATTATCAGAGGTTAAAAATAATCACCAATCTATTCTACTGTAAACTATGTGATGTAAAATAATTGTCTTGACAATACATGTCCACTTGTACAACAGCAATACTAATGTTATAGAATTAAGCAAAAACTTTCTGATTGTATTGAAGTATTATTCCACAAGATGGAACCCAGATCTAGCATACTTATTCATGCCAATAACCTGCGACTAGAGATGCCTCATGCTACAGGTGATACTACTATTATCTTGCTAAATGACAAGATAATTAAATTATCTTCTAACAACATATATATATATATATATATATATATATATATATATATATATATATTCTAACAACCCATTATCTTAGGCATTATCTTAGTGTTCTACTGCTGTCAAGAGACACCATGATTACAGTAACCCTTCTAAAGGACAGCATTTAACTTTCCTTTACCCACAGTAAAGGAAAAAAAGGCCTTGCTTACAGTTTCAGAGGGTTAGTCTATTGTCATCATGGAGTGTGATGGCACAAAGGCAAACATGAAAGCTTAGAGGTTTAAATCAAGATCTGAAGGCAGTAGGAAGAGAGGCACTGTGTCTCATGGGTGTTTGAAACCTCTAAGCCCAACCCTAGAGAAATACTTCCGCCAACAAGGCCAAATCTACCCCACCAAGACCACATCTACTTCAACCAGGCCATACCTCTTAATCCCTCCCAAGTACTGCCACTCCTTCATGACCAAGAACTCAAATATATTAGCCTATGGAAGCTACTCTTATTCAAACCACCACATTCTACTTCCTGGACAACATAGACATATAGTCATGACGTAATGCAAAAACTGCATTCAGTCTAACATTAAAAGTCCCTATAGACTTCCTATCTCAAGACTGCTGAAAAGTCCAAAATCTCTTCTGAAACTCAAGGAAATGTTTCAGCCATAAGATTAGATCCTATAAATTAAATAAAAAAGACCATATACTTCTAACATACAATGGTACAGAATATACATTACCATTCCAAAATAGAGAAAGAAAGCACAGTAGGGAAATATTGGACCAAAACAAAACTAAAATCCAGCTGGGCAAATTCCAAATACTGTCTCTTCATGTTTGATGTCAAAGAGCTCTTCAGATCTCCAACTTCTTTTCAGCTTTGTTAACTGAAACATACTTCTATTTCTTGGGCTGGTTCAACATCATGTTAGTAGCTCTCCTTGGTAGGCATCCCACAACTCTGGTATCTCCAACATCTTAGTGAAATCCAGGCTTCATTTTCAGAGTTTTATGTAATGGTCTTTCTGGGACTCCATGCAGGATATACTCCTGGGCTCAACAACATCCATTTGTCATGGAAAATTGTAGGCTTATATTTTTCTTTTTTTTTTTAAACTTTTTTTTTTGCATTTTCTTTTTTATTGGATATTTTATTTATTTACAATACAGATGTCATCCCCTTTCCCCATTTTCCTTCTCAAGAACCCCCTATTCCACCCCCTCCTCCTTTTTTGCTTTTATACCATTTTAATTACATGTATGTATCGAGGTCAGTTCTAGATTGAGTGTCTAGCAATACAATAGATGCAAATAGTCAAGGAACAAGCAAGATAACACACACAAATAGTGAATAGTCAAAGAACAAGCAAGGCATTAAACACAATTACGTGAACACTCCTGTGATCACTGTTTCTAAGGGCTTTTCAGGATGACCAAAGTATCTAAGCCTACTTTCCTGTCCTAGCCCAAAGTCATTTTCCTGTCTGAAGGCTTATATTTTTCAAAACCTGCCTTAGTAAGGGTTCTTAAACACTGACCAAAGGTAGAGGAGGAAGATGGCTAAGAGAAGAAGGGGGATGTGGACATGTTCAGAAGTACTTCTTTGGGGCAATTCCAATCTTCATTGTCATCAGTCCAGTCCACTAGCACAACACCAAACATGAAGCAGCAGCAGTGGCTCTACCTAGAAGAAACTATGGGGCTCTGCCCATCAACAGGAGTCTGCTGAAGCAAGATGCAGCCAGACCACCACAAGTCTTTGGAGTGTCTCTCTCTATGAAGTAACAAGTGAAGATTAGAGAAACAAGCAAGATGAACCAATGCAAGAGCATTGTCAGTGAAGACCAATGTCAGTGAAGCCAACAAGACCAGCAAGGCAAACCAATGCCAGAGCACCATCCACTGCCTGTTGGGTTATACTTATACACTTTCCAAATATGATGCGTCTTCTCAAGCATCCGCTCTAGTAAAACATCACGTGCCCTTTCACCACACAACCTCCAGGAAAGCACTGCATGTCTCTTCTCAGAAAAACATTCTCTCATGTGTTTGCTAAAGCAAAACAACTTCTCTTAAGACAGCTTCCAGAAAAAAATCACCTGACACAATGGAATCCCCAACGAAATCAGAGATTTCCACTTCAGACAAAGATTCCAAAGTCTTTGTCTTTTATCTTTGTCTCTAAAGCCAGGACTATGTGGCCGAAGCTGCTTAGTTCTGCTCACTGGGGCTGCATTTTCATCAGCTGTTTTCAGGGTTTTCCTGCTTAAGCTTTCCTCTAATTCCTCTTCACATGGTTAAAGCTTTGCTGGGTGGGGTCTTGCCCTGAGGCTCCCACTCCCTTCATTTCGTTTAGGATCAGGCTTTACTTTAAATACTTTATTTTCTTGAACATTGAACTTAGCAATTTTATATTTCCTGGTGCCCTCTTCCTCCTCAAATGTTACATTTTGTATTTTTTTTCTTTCTAAGTTTGCTCCTTTTCATTACACACCTGCATAGAGGAGCTGCTAGCAACCACATGACACAGTTAATGTCTTGAAATATACACCTTCAAGGCACAGAGTGTCTTGAAATCTTCTCCAGCAATGCCATTTTTTGTTTGTTTTTTTTTTTTGCTTTTTTAACCTAATTTTATATACACACACACACACACACACACACACACACACACACACACATACGTACATATATATAAAACCACAAAGCAGTCTCTAGGCCACTTATTAATATTACTTTCCTTTGAAACCTCTTGAGCTGGGCCATCATAATCTCCATCGCCCTCAGTACAAGTGTCTTCTATGTCATTGTTTATATGGCCCATTAAGCACTGTTTAATGTTTTTTAACTTATTTCCTAGTCTGAAGTCCCCAATACACATTCTAACAACAAACAGCATGGCCAGGCCTGTCACAGCAATACCTTGTTCTCTAGGATCAACTTCTCAGACAGTTTTCTATTACTCTGAAGTGAACCCATGACCATGGCAACTCTTACAAAGGAAAGCATTTAATTGAGTCTTGCTTACAGTTTCAGAGCATAGTTTATTGTCATCATGGAGTGAGCATGGTGGCACAAAGGCAGACATAGTAGCTAGGAGTTCTGTGTATGGATCCAAAAGTAGTAGGAAGAGAGAGACCCTGGGCCTTTCATGGGCTTTTGAAACCTCAAAGCCCACTACAGTGACACACTTTCTTCAATAAGGCCACCATACCCATAAGTGAATGCATTTTTAAACCTCTACCAGAGAGGCCTTTTCTTGCAGTAGATGGCAATGAACAGAGATCCATACCCTTTCAATGTTCAGAGAGCTAGATTTCTGAGTGCTCAATCATAAAGGGTACATCTCTATCACATCCCCTCTTCCAAAGGCTTAAGAGTAACAATCACAGTGGAGTGGGAAGAGAGGTAGTTAGAGCTGGAAGAGATGGATGACTACAGAGAAACAGTATTTTCTGGACACAAGAGGGCAGCTGCACATGGCAACTCACAGTGGTTGCAACAAGGCCTGAGCTGTGATAGCTAACATTACATTTAGACTTACTATGCTTGAGAGACCAACTTTGCACAAGATGCCTCTAACATGTAAGCACCTATCTTGTACAGGCTATATCCTAGTAGCCCACTTCCTTCCCCCACCTGCGCCCCCACCCCCAGACTTTGAAGACTATTCCTAAATTGGTAGATCTTGTAAAACATTTTTTCTTTTAAATCAAGATACGACATTTTTCGTTCAAAAGACTAACAGGTCTTTCTGTTTTTGTAATCAAATTTGCTTACTCTGCTCAATGACTAGAACAACTGCAAGACAAAATGTTCAACTTAGACCCTGCCGACATGTAATTTTGTGGTTTTTGACTTTATATGCTTTAGACAAATATGACTAGATGTTGCATCTTGAGAGAATTCTTGGTTGCAGTCCTGATGCCATGGGTATCTGAAGCCAGTATTATAAACCTTCTTATTATTAAATTAAAATTTATTCAGGCTCATGATAAATCTGAGTGAGTGACACCAGACCCACAAAAGTACAAGCCCAAGCCAGACAAATATCCCAGTTTGGAAAGAAATGGTCAAAAGTGCCATGTCTAGTTGAGCTGCTGACAATTGATATCTACTGTGACAGCAAATGCCACTTTTCGTTAACAGTGTGAGCTCTATGATTTTGGCTATGCTCCAGGAGAAAGGCCCTCGCATAAGAATATTGAAGAACATAGATTGAACTTGCTGGGAGGAGAAATGGGAAGGGAAAAGTAGTCCTATTTTAACTAGTAATGTAAAAAGAAGGGGGGAGAGTAAATAGCCCACAGTGACTGAAAAATATGTCTTTGAGGAAAGCAATTTATAAAAATTGTCAATCACTAAGAACTGCAGCTGTATTTTCTATATAAATGCATAAATATGTGACCTGAGATGAGCTGTCTGAGACGTCATGAGACAGATACCCATTGAGCTCTGTAGCATTATGAAGGATGTGTTTCTTCTGCAGTTTTCAGGTAACTGGGTTGATACTTCAGCTTCTATCACTTCAGGAACATTGTTGAGTTAAAACCACACAGGCTTTTCACTCAGGCAGAGACTGAGACATAGAAATTGGTTGGTAGATAAAGTTCTAAATTAATTAATTAGAAGTGAGTTTTTAAAAATTTGTTTGGTCTATGCCCCAGTCCTGAGAGTTTGGTAGCATTCAAATCTCAGGTCAGCTTTCTAACAAGAACTGATGTGCAGTTAACTCAAACAATAGCAACTCAGGGAATCTCAGGGCTCATTAGGCTTAGCAATAGTGTCATGACCAGAAGAATCCCACACAGAGCCAGAGCCTTAGGGACAAGGATGTTTCTAATCTACAGTCATTGTTTAATTAGATATTGGCTTATAAGGAAGTAGTTAAGACACAGTTTGGGCAACTGGGATGGTCATCTGAAGATTACTCAGCCTGAGATTGAGGGAACATCGGTGTGATGATCAGCAAGATACTACATTATTTTCATCACATTTCAAGCACATTGTTGCCCATAAGCAATGACGTAAGTTTACATAGATGTATATCAAACTACACCCACTTCTCTAGTCTCATTTCTGTTTTCAATGCTTTTAAAATGCATTTCATGTTTTAGTCTCTATACTCTGCTATTTATCATTTTAATCTAAGAAACAATTTACAGGGTCCATCAAGTCCAGAGAACAGGGTGTCAGATCTCCTGGAGCTAGCGTTACAGAAGCGTGTGGGCTCTGGGGATTAAATGTAGGCCCTCTAGAAGAGATCAGCGCTCTTAACTGTTGAGCCATATCTCCAGCCCTTAGACCTCAGTTTAGGAAGAAAGGTCATAGGTCAACTGCCCAACTCTTAGTAAGTACCTGGACTATTCGAAGAGCTTTTTCGTTGTTCTCTTTCCTTTATGCAGTCGGATTGTTCCCCAAACACACATTCACTCTTAAAAGTTTTCATTCTATGATGCATTTTGTGAGCTGAACATATTGCTAATTTTTGAAAATTCTTGTTATTTCTAGGAAAAGCAGCATGAAATGACTGATAGGCTGGAATGGAACAACGAAGCTGAAATCTTAATTTTTATTTCACCTGCTTGGTCCTGTAAAATTTAGGAAAAAAGTTTGAAATAACATTTACTTTTAACTTGCACATGGACCATGCAAACCATGCATATTAATGGGGCAGCATGATGCTTTGATATCTGTGTGCACTGTGTAATGTAGACCAGACTAATACTATTTTCTGCAGCAATTATTTTTTTAGGGTGAAAATGGTCAATGTTCCTTCTAGCTTTATGAGGTAGATGGATCATTTTGTTGTTGTTGAACACCAGAGCTGACGTTTACCTGATTATAACCAGGTATTCAGCAATTAAATCAGCATTTCCTCATCCCACTCACCCATCTCCACTGACTCTGATCTTCTGTTTCAACTTGTATGAGATTAAATCTTTTCTATTCCACATGTGAGTAAAATCAGGAACATTTGTCTTTCCTTGCCTGGCTTATTGCACTTCTCTCTAGTTTTCTCCAGTTCTGTCTACCTTGTTACCAATGACAGAATTTCGTCTTCTTTTAAACACTATCTCTTTGTGTATATGTCTTCCTTATCCATTCATCAGCTGATAGGGTGTTAAATTGCTTTTACTCTCTGACTCCTATTAATGATGCTGCAGTAAACCTGGGAGAACAGAGACCTCTTCATATCTTCATTTCTCTTAGGTACAAACCCACTAAAGGGTTTTATACCTTCATAGTAAAGGAGAATTCAGGGTCATTCTGTTCTTCATAATGGCTCTTTTCCTTTTCATTCTTGGAGAAATAAAATACATCGTAATGGAAGATAATCTTATTAGTAGCCATTCTTTCATGTTAAAGGGGACAATACAGTTTGTATCCTTAATAAAACATTCAGTGGCTCATTTCCTTTCTGTGATTAGAGGTTATCAGAAACAGACACTAAAAGAAATTTTTAGAAAACATGTTGATTTTTATTAAATATTGAAAGTAAACGGGACAATGTTGGCATTATGTTATATTATATATTATCTGAAGGCAATGTATGTCTTGAACAAGCAAGAACAAAAAATATGTAAAATCCAAAACTTTGTCTTTACCTTAATAATAACTCAACTAACCAATAATAACTCAAATAACCAAACATTTACAACAAATTTTATTTTACTTTAAGTATAAAAATGTGGTTGCATTCTTAATTGAAATGTTATTATCATAGAACTTAGGAACTATCAAAATATGAACAGCATTGAAATTGTTCAATATTACTTCAAAGAAGTAGACCACTAACTTAGACTTAAATAGCTTGTAATCATATGGGTTTTAATACATTTACACATTCTTATTTAATCTACCACTATGGTTTAATTTTAATCGTATATACTTGAATACAAGATCATCTCTCTGTAGAGCTATACTTTTGAAATATAATGTATTGGTATACATTATACCCTTCCTATAAGGATCAAACCTCACAGGAAATTCTTCAGTATAAAATTTTAAATTACATTCTTTTAATTTATTTTGTGTGTGAATGTGTGTAAATGAGGGGAAATGAGTAAATATGGCACAGCACATGTGAGAGGTCAGAACAATTTGAAGGAGTTAGTACTTTCCTTCCACCATGTGGGTTGGATTCTGAGATTGAACTCAGGACATTGGGATTGCAGCAACATCTCACCAACCCATCAATCTGATTGTGTGTGTGTGTGTGTGTGTGTGTGTGTGTGTGTATTCTTTAATATATATGTGTGTGTAGGTTATTTATTTTTTATTGTTTATATAATATGGTGTTAGCGATTATATTTATAATTATAATATACAATCACCAAACCCAGATACTATTGTGGATGCCAAGAAGTGCATGCTGACAGGAGCCTGATATAGCTTAGCTGTCTCCTGAGAGGCTCTGTCAGAGCCTGACAAATACAGAGGCAGATGCTGGCAGCCAACCATTAGACTGAGCACAGGGTCCCCAATGGGGTCCCCAATGGAGGAATTAGAGAAAGGACTGAAGGAGCTGAAGGGGTCTGCAACTCCATACAACAATATTAACCAACCAGACCCCCCAGAGTTCCCAGGGACTAAACCACCAACCAAGGAGTACGAATGGAAGGACCCATGGCTTCAGCTGCATATGTAGCAGAGGATGGCCTTGTTGGGCATCAATGGGAAGAGAGTTCCTTGTTCCTGTGAAGGCTCAATGCCCCAGGAGGTGGGAGTGGGTAGGTGGGTGGGGGAACAACCTCATAGGACAGGTGAAAGGGGATGAGATAGGAGGTTTCCGATGGGGGGACCATGGAAGGGGGGTAACATTTGAAATGTAAATAAAGAAAATACCAATAAAAAATAAAACAGAAAAAAAAACTTGATCCCTATTAACTAAACATTTTAGAACCCCCACCCTCGAAACCCACACAAAACAAGAAAAAGAACAAGAGAAAACCACTGAGAAGCTGTTTGCTCAAGAATGTTTTCCCTCTTGATGCTTCAGAAAAAGACTGAGGAGTCTCAGTGTAGCATAGCTCACATCTGTATACACGAAAGCAAATACTTTTCTATGTTGTATTTTCCCTTTGTTTTATTTTCTAGTTTTTCTAGAGGGTGAGGCAATTGCTTCCATGACTTGTTAAGCTGTGGAGCTAGATGGACTTTCATACCTTGCTTAAGAAGAGAGGGTAGACACATTGGTAGAAGTGTATCCGGAGGTTCCTCAGCCCAGAATATTTCTCATATGTGCTTATTACTGAAATACTATTTTGGAGGAATATTTTTTTTTGTTATTTAAGGTTTTATTTTTAGAAAATCTGGACCTTTCTGCATGTTCTCTCTCTATACTTTGTACCTTTAGTATAAGTGATTTTATTAACCAAATTGTCTGACTTTCTCAGAAGAATTAACTACAGTATTGAATGGGTAAGTAAGACTAAGAAATACAAATGTTGGGCCAGTGTGATCACTCAGCTGCTGTACCTGAGTTGCATCGTCGCGACCCATATGGTAGGAGAGAACAGACTTCCAAAAGTCACCCTTTGACCTCCACATGTATACCACAGCACACATGCACCCACATACATTCATACACACACTCACACAAAATAAACAAGTAAAGTTTGATACTTTTAAAAAAGCATAAGAAAACCTATAAATCACAAAAAGAAAATACAAGCATTTTCTCCTTTGGTATTTTCCTGGAGCTGGTTTTAGACACAACATTGTCTCTTCTGGGCACAGAGCTTCTACTCTAATGAAAGTGGGTGGGAGGGACAGGGAGCAGTTAGAATTTTTTTGGGGGGGGAAACTACTCTTTTGTAGAACATAGCAGTTCATTATTATTGAAGCATTCTTTACAGTTTAATGTCATTGAACTTTTGCTACACACTGTACACGCAGACGAGCAAGAAGTAGTCTCTCATTTTTTTTCCATTTTGTCTACCCTAACCCACTTAGTCCAATTTATTTTTTCTTGCACTAGGTCGCTTGATATTCTTGGCTTGGAGAAAAATAAAACCAGCTCTGAGGTGTCACAATTTGTGCTTCTGGGCCTGTCATCTTCTTGGGAGCTACAGTTATTTCTCTTCTTAACATTTTGTTGATTTATGTGGTTATTGTTCTGGGAAACCTTTTGATAGTGTTGGTCATCCAGGCTGATGCTCACCTGCTCCAGTCACCCATGTACTATTTTCTAAGCCACCTGTCTTTCGTTGACCTCTGCCTGAGCTGTGTTGCTGTGCCCAAAATGCTAGGAGATTTCCTACAGAAGGAGAAAACAATACCTTTCTCAGGATGCCTGGCCCAGGTATTCTTTCTTCACTTTCTGGGAGCCAGTGAGATGTTCCTGTTGACTGTTATGGCCTATGATAGGTACGTTGCCATATGCAACCCTTTGCAATATCTGATGGTCATGAATAACCACCTGCGTCTTCGGTTGGTGTTTGGTTGCTGGTGTGGAGGATTCATCCACTCCATCACACAGGTCATGATTGTCCTCCAGCTGCCTTTTTGTGGTCCCAATGAACTGGACAACTTCTACTGTGATGTCCCCCAGGTCGTCAAGCTGGCCTGCATGGACACTTACTTGGTTGAGGTGCTGATGGTCTCTAACAGTGGCATATTATCTCTTGTCTGCTTCTTGGTCCTGCTCTTCTCCTATGCTCTCATCTTGATCACTCTGAGAACTCACCTCTATCGGGGCCAGAGTAAGGCACTGTCCACCTGTGCCTCTCACCTGACAGTGGTCAGCCTGATCTTTGTACCCTGTGTGTTCATTTACTTGAGGCCTTTCTACACCTTCTCTGTGGATAAAGTAGTCTCTGTGTTTTACACAGTGATCACACCTATGCTGAACCCCCTCATCTATACACTCAGAAATGCAGACATGAAGCAAGCTATAGAAAAGATGAGAAAGAAGCAAGTGGCATCCCACTGCTTTGTTAAAGGATGATGATAAAGAATGTTAAAGTATGTTAAAATTATCTTTTTTTTTAAATTTTTTTTATTGAAAATTTTTTTACATTTCAGATATTCTCTCCTTACCCCATTTCCCCCTCTCCCTCCCAGGAACTCACTATCCCTTCCCCAATCCTCCTGCCTCCACGTTGGTGTACCCCCACCCACCCTCCCCCGTACCTCACCTCCCCACCCTCAAATATCCCCCCCCACGATGTCCAGCCTTCATGGGACCAAGGATCTCTTCTCCCACTTATATATAGCTCCCTTGCATATATAGCTGGAGCCATGGGTCCCTCCCTAAGCGCTCCCAGGCTGGTGGTTTAGACCCTGGGGGCTCTGGTTGGTTGGGATTGTTGCTCTCCTCATGGTGTCGTGAATCCTCTCAACCTTCAACCTTCACTCTATCTTCTCCATTGGGAACCCCATGATCAGTTTAATGGTTAGCTGTGAGCTTCTGCCTCTGAGTATGTCAGACTCTTGCAGACTTCTAAGGAGACAGCTATATCAGGCTCCTGTCAGCATGTACATCCTGACATCCACATCAACCTCTACCTTTGGTGACTGCACATAGGATGGATATCCAGGTGGAATGGTCTGTCTCTCCTTCAGTTTCTGTCCTGCACTGTGTCTCCATATTTGCACCCTTGAGTATTTTGTTACTCCTTCTAAGAAGGACTGAAGCCCCCCCCCCACTTGGTCATCATTCTTCATGAGCTTTATGTGGTCTGTGAGTTGAATCTTGGGTATTTCAGGCTTCTGGGCTAAAATCCAATAATCAGTGAGTGAATACCATGTATGTTCTTTTGTGATTGGGTTACTTCACTCAGGATGATATTTTCTCCCCACCAAAAAAGGCCCAGGACCAGATGTTTTAGTGGAGAATTCTATCAGACCTTCAAGGAAGACCTAATACCAATTCTCTTCAAACTATTCCACAAAATAGAAACAGAAGGAGCACTACCCAATTCGTTCTATGAAGCTACAATCACACTCATACCTAAACCTCACAAAGACCCAACAAAGAAAGAGAACTTCAGACCAATCTCTCTTATGAATATTGATGCAAAAATACTCAATAAAATTCTAGCAAACCGAATCCAAGAACACATCAAAACAATCATTCATCATGATCAAGTGGGCTTTATCCCAGGAATGCAGGGATGGTTCAATATTTTTTTTTTAAAATGTGTTCTTGATGCTCTTACTTTAATCCATGCATATATTAAAGCCACTTTAGAGACTTGGTATCATAGAGAAGACAGCATAAAATTATAACACAATACCTGCTATAAAAGTTGTAAGACATAGTTGGCTTTGTTGGGTGTTAATATGAGACTATTTTTTCAGGATCATTTACTGACTGACAAAGGATCTGCATTAATTACATGATTGGGCCAGAGAATACCTGGAAAGATTAATTCTCTATGCTTTTGTTTCCAGCATGTTTTCATTTCATTATTTTATTTTACTACTTTGCTTTATTCAAGTGGCAAGAGATATGATGTCCTTTTGTGTCTTCCTTGCTAAGAGTCCATGCTATGAGGACACATCTGCTCATGACGTTTTTGTAGTCTCTTTTGAAGTAGTGTCAGTTCTTCTTGTCCACTCTCCAGCGAAGCCTAAAAACCCTAAAATCTCTCTGCACAATGCTCAAAGGGAATTGCTTCCTGTACTGCCAAATTTTAAAAGCACATATCAATCTGATAGACATTTACATGTGTGAAGGTAGGGATGTTTGGATGATGGGAGGTGCTAGCCTTCTTTTCTCTGTGGTAGTCTTCTTTAGAAGCAACATCCTCTTCCACAAGGAGTGCAAGTTGATGTGGTTCAGCTAATCTTAATGTTTAACTCTAAAGAAGAGAGAGAAGAAAAACAAACCGTGTTTTAGAGCACCTTCCCTACCTTTGAGGTACTTAAGTTATAACCACTGAGTTACAAAGGTGCTTTGAGTCACAAGCAGTATTATTTACCTCATTTCTTAGAAATGATCTCAGGGCTGTTAAATAACTTGCTTGATACTAGTTATAAAAAAGCACAATCAATGGCATCATTTAAATGCAATAAAGATATCTTCGGAAGCACCAAAACACATCCCTGTTTTGTTAAGGGCAGGAAGTTCAGCACTCTCTCTTGTATAAAGAGTGAGTCCCATAGTTTGATGTTTCTGTCTTTTCTGTAGTCTGTGTGTTCCTGATCTGTGTTGATTGGTTGTATGTTTCTAACAAAAGGTTTTGCTCCTTATATTTTAAACAACACAGAACGCATTATATGAGGAAGGAATGAAGGATACTTCACAAAAATCTTTCACAGAGTTTTACAAGTGAATAAATTACAGACTCCAACAGACCCCAGCTGACTCAGATAACAAGCAGTATAGTAAACAAATGGTTATCAAGAACTATTCACATGCAGTTTCAAACATTTTTGGTAGATATTTGTTGAATAAGGTCACTTTTGATCTGTTGGATGTTTTCAGAATACTACACATGTCCTGCCAACTTACAAACACACAAACACACACACACACACACACACACACACACACACACACACACACACCACTGCTCTGCTCTGAGTCACGGGCACACAGAAGTTCATAAATTACAATTCAAGCTATGCATTCATTTTAGGTAAAGGTTGATTACATGGGAAATGTAAGGCAAGTAAGTTTGGTTGTTGCACTGTTTTCTTAAAAGCAAAAGTTTCAACAGACAAATTAAGTCATCTTAAAGTCTTAAGTGATCTCAAAGTGGGTTATGAACTGTGCTGTGAGGTCTAGGAGAAAAGCTCTTAGAATGTAAGTGATATTTTTATAAAAATGGACTATCATACTCAGCCAAAAAACCTACTAATTTTAGACAATAAAATAAATATTTTTCTCCTCAGAAAGATTTAGTCAAGTTATGTATGCAGTTACTTTATTTCTACAGAATCTATTCAGAAGCCTCAAATCTACATGTTTGCTATAAATTTTGACTCTAAATTTCATCCAGCTTTTTAAGACATTTATGAATTATTAGCATGTTTGTATGCACACAGTCTGACTTAGTGGAAATTCACATGTGTCACATTTTGCATGTAGAGGTCATAGGTCAACTTTCAGGAGTTAGTTCTTTCTTTCCATAGTGAGTTGCAGGGACTATACTCAGCTCATCTGTTTTGTGCAGTTGCCCACCCACCGAGCCATCTTGTGGGCCCAGTTTATCTTGCTCTGACACAAAGTTATTTGAGCCCTTTTCTGCTCATGGGGGGCATTGATTCTACTCACTAAATAATAAAATGATAAACCTTTAGCAAAACTTCTATATTTTTCTCACCTTAAATCCAATCAATATTTATTAAGAGGCTTTGATGATTGTTTAAGCTCTCGTATTTGTACATCTCAAGAGGAAAGATCCTGATTACTAGCTCTTGAAAACTGTCAGTTACTAGCTATAAGTTTATTTTATTTCTTAATGTATGAGCTATTAGTTACTCTCAGTCGTATCATAAAGAGCTTTTTAATGCCAGAAAAGTGCCCTTTCCACTTTTGTCCTTGGAATTTATGCTTAAGACAGTGTTTGCATATATATATGAATCTACCCACACATTACACTCATATGCACTGCTGTGGAAAGACTTTTCACACAACAGAAAGAAACTTGTAAGATTTCTAAGAAGGGTAGTTGAGGTAGGAGAGTAGTGCCCTTATTACTAAAAATCCTGACCTCTTCTTCCTCTACTCTACTCAATATTTCCTCAGAAGCTCTTTGTTTACAATGACTATTATTAAATGTGCTGATAATGACATAATTAAAAACCGCTGCCCATCAGAGAGTAGCTCATGGAAAGAGTTACGTGAAACTGTGTTTCAGTCAGGAATATTGCAGGAACACGAAGCTACCAGTTTTGTGGACCAAGCTGAAAGAAGTCCTTTTTTGGCACCCCTTTTCCTTTATAAAGTTTGTAGCTGGGTTGTATAGTTGCATTCTGCAACACAAGAATGTTTACACTCCCTCTTTAAATTTCAGTTCTCTAATATTTTTTCCTACTTTAAAATTATTTTTATTAATAGGTTAATAATATTTTCAGCTTTTCAGACTGAAAATAATTGATATTACCTGTGGGTTTCAGCCAATAGAGTTCTCTGCTCAGGTAACATGGTCTTTCTTCCTTTGGTTACCCGAGCTTCTTTCTGAGTTTTCCTCTGACTCAAAGTTACCACTGCATTCAGTACTGATGTCAATAAAGCTAGCACTTGGTAGATGGACATTCTATTTAAACTGTGTGACAGAGCCTTGGCATCTGGGTTGTAGAGTCTACATTACCATGTGAGAGGTCACTATGTTAAGACTTGGGCTCAGGAGATTTGGTAGGTTAGAAGACGAGGACCAAAGGTCTGCTCTGTCTATATTGTCATGTTTACAGACAGAAATTCAAATATTCTGAGGAATTTCCATGGAAATGAGTCCTTCAGTAATTATAAAGTAATGAGAAGATATCGTATTTGGATGTTTGTTAGCATCATTTATAGATTTAAAACATATTAATTGTCCATTTCAATTCTGGTGGTGGGTTTTATAGATATTTGCGTGAGAAGGTTTGTGTCCTTATATTATCTCTAGGCTTCAAAAGTAACTGAAAGGAAGCAAAGACACCATTGGTTAATTAATTAATGAAAGAAATACTGCCTTCACATTTGCACATTGAATCATGGGAACTGAAGTGTTAAAAATGTATACCCTAGCTCAAAAGCACATTTTGTGAAAGGACTGACATAACAAAAACTTCTACCTAAATGTTGCCAATTCTTGTTTTACTCTAAGAGCTTCAGAAACTTAGAGAAATTTAAAAGAGAGGTTAATATATCACTAGAAAAGTTGCTCTTTGAGAAAACAGTTCCTTCAAAAATTCATTTCTAGTGATGTTTTAATATTCATTAGTAATTAATTCATACTATTAAATTTTGACATATTAATTTATTTTACAATAATTTCTTGTGAGTCTATTATAGGCTCAGAAATGTGATGGACACTGTGCTATTTGGACTTTCCACTAAGAATCAGTAGATCCTTCAAAATTCAACAGAGTTAAATATCCAAGATAACATGTGAGTCCAGATGGCTGGGAAAAATGATGCAGAAAGGTTTAACATATGATACTTATTAATAGCCTAGCTTTTCTACTCACTGAAGGGTATGTGTAACCCCTCTGTTGAAATGGAAATTTCTGGTTTGCTTGGAGACTCAGTTGAGTCATATGGCATTCATAGCTATCTGCGTTGATTTTGGCATCCTCTATTCTATTCCATTGGCCTACATATTTATTTTGTGCTACCTTCAACCAGCTGTTCCATCTTTAAATACCAATACTTTAACTCCCATTGAAAGAGAAAGATCTTGGGGCAAGTAAAAGCCTTGATAAATCTGAGATGTTACCATTCAGGAAGAACAGAACATTTTTCTATTTCTTTGAACTCTTACTGTGAGCTATGTCTGGCTAGGGACTATTCTCTCCTGTGGCTGTATAGGAATATACTTCAGGTAGGTATCAGAAATAACCATTCATTTTAAGATTTTGACAAGAAGATTCCTGTTCAGGTGGTTCCCCTCTCTCTCCTGATGTCAGTATATTTTTTCAGCATTTGAGAAGTGGTGATTATGTATTTCTTTTAAACATGTGATGTAAATTAGTGGTGTGTGTGTGAGAGAGATGTGTTCAGTTTTTTATGTGTGTGATATGTGCCATTATTTTATAGCTATTTTTTATTACTTTTTTTTTTACAGTCCAGTCTTTAACCCTCCCTGTCCACCCTCCCACAGTTCCTCATCCTATTCCTTCTCCTCCCATCTCCAAGAGGATGTCCCCACCTTCCCAACACTACCCCCCCCACGCTAGGCCTCCCCACTCCCTAGGGCCTAAAGTATCTCCAGGGTTAGGTGCATCTTCTCTCATTGAGGTCAGACCAGGAAGTCCTCTGCTGTATGTGTTGGGGGACTCAGTCCAGCTCATGTATGCTGCCTGGTGGTTCTGTGCATTTAATGTTTTGATTATTATGTGACTAGAGGATTTTCTTTTCTGGTCCAATCTATTTGGTGTTCTGTAGACTTCTTGCACATTTATGGCCATCTCTTTCTTTAGGTTAGGGAAGTTTTCTTCTATGATTTTGTTGAAGACCTTTTCTGGTCCTTTGAGCTGGGAATCTTCCCTCTCTTCTATTCCTCTTATTTTTAGGTTTAGACTTTTTATTGTGTCCTGGATTTCCTGAATCTTTTGAGTTAAGAATTTTTTATGTTTTGAATTTTCTTTGATCATTATGTCAATATCTTCTAAGGTATCTTCTTTGCCAAGATTCTCTCTTCTATCTCTTGTATTCTGTTTTGATGCTTGCATCTGTAGCACCTGACCTCTTTCCTAGCTTTTCCATCTTCAAGGTTGCCTCCATTTGTGTTTTCTTTATTGTTTTTACTTCCCTTTTTAGGTCGTAGACCACTTTGTTCAATTCCTTCATCTGTTTGATTGTGGAAGATAAGATAGCTTATTATCACAGGCATAAGTTATATGACAATTTCAGTATTTTCTACCAATTTAACTTTTAGTTTTTATATAGTAACTGAATAGAACAAATCATAATTTCAATATAGAAAGATCCCAGTGTACTGATTAGGATTATAAACATGAAGAGTTTACAAATACAAAAAAAAAGTTACAATGTTTTTATTTTCTGAACCAGTAATTCAATCATATATCTTTTATAAAGGAAAACACAGAAAGTAGATTCAGAGCAGACAGATAGCTTTACTCTGAGTTGCACAGTCAATGAAAGTGCTAACTAACACGACTCCATTCTTAATGGTGCCAGTGAGGATGGAGAACAGCTGATGATTTGATAATTTTTCACTTTGAGGAACTTTTTAAGATTTTGTCCCATAATTCAACTCTTTCAATAATGCTTCCTTGGCTTCTCATTCAATTCTTTCTGTGCGTACCTTAGGCATTCCTATGACAAAAATGTATAAAATGACATCAGGCATTTTTTAAAAAAGAGATGGTCTCATGTATTTCAGGCTAAGCTCAAACTCACTATGTAGCCAAAGATAAATTTGAATACCTGATCCTCTTATTTTCAACTAATGAGTCGTGGTATTATAGGCTTGTACTTTTACACCTGGTTTTATGTGGTACTCAGAGAAAACTCAGATTTTTTTGTATGATGAGAAAGCACTGTGTCAACTGATCTATATCTCCAGCCATATTGTAAAGTTTTATAACCATTATTATGCTCTAATTCCAGAATATTTCATTACTCTGAAAAAGAAGACTGTTTACTAATCTTTTTGTCTCTATGTATTTGCCTATTCTACATAATTCATGTGAATAGAATAATAAAATATATGGTTTCAAGTTTTAAATTGGACATATTTCATGTCTTATTTTATAGTCTATAGTTGAGAATATTTATGTTATTTGTGCTAATATTGGATGAAATGATCCATATGTGTTTATTAGATCTAATCATTTGACTTTTAAACACAATATTATTATCATCTATAAAGTTCTTGTTTAAAAACTATAAAATCAAATTATAAAAATTAAAAAATCAAATAATGTTTTAAATAAATTAACAATTTTTTTATTGAGCATCTACATAGTTATCCTGTAGGCCACAGGTTGAACACACCTGATACAGAAAACATGTCTAATTTTTATCTATGAGAAGAAGGACAGAAATAGTTGGGGTTTTTTTTTTTTTGAGGCAAAAGGATTAAGAATTGTAGTAATATTATAATTTTCAAATATTTCTGCTCCTTAATTGAAATAATTTCTATGTATTATTTGCATGTTCTTAATGGCAAATGAAGGAATTTTTACATTAAGGTCACTTTTAGGACTCAAAGTACTCCAATCTATTTTATAGATTAAAATACCAACTCAATTCTTTACAGAACTTGAAAGAGAAATTCTGAAATTTATTTGGAACAACAAAAAACCCAGGATAGCGAAAACCATCCTCAACAATAAAAGAACTTCTGGAGGAATCGCCATCCCTGACATCAAGCTGTACTACAAAGCAATAGGGATAAAAACGGCCTGGTATTGGTACAGAGATAGGCAGGAAGATCAGTGGAATAGAGTTGAAGACCCAGAAATGAACCCACAGAACTATGGTCATTTAATCTTTGACAAAGGAGCTAAAACTATCCAGTGGAACAAGGACAGCATTTTCAACAAATGGTGCTGGTTCAACTGGAGGACAACATGCAGAAGAATGCAAATCGATCCTTTCCTATCTCCTTGTACAAAGCTCAAGTCCAAGTGGATAAAGGACCTTCACATAAAACCAGACACACTGAAGCTAATAGAAGAGAAAGTGGGAAGACCCTCGAATACCTAGGCACAGGGGAAAAGTTCCTGAATAGAATACCAATGGCTTATGCTCTAAGATCAAGAATTGACAAATGGGACTTCATAAAATTGCAAAGTTTCTGTAAGGCAAAGGACACTGTCAATAGGACAAAACGGCAACCAAGAGATTGGGAAAAGATCTTCACCAATCCCACATCCGATAGAGGACTAATATCCAATATATACAAAGAACTCAAGAAATTAGACTCTAGACAACCAAATAACCCTATTAAAAAATGGAGTAAGGAGCTAAACAAAGAATTCTCAATTGAGGAAATCCGAATGGCCGAGAAGCACCTAAAGAAATGTTCAGCATCCTTGGTCATCAGGGAAATGCAAATCAAAACAACCCTGAGATTCCACTTCACACCAGTCAGAATGGCTAAAATAAAAAACTCAGGTGATAGTAGATGCTGGCGAGGATGTGGAGAAAGAGGAACCCTCCTCCATTGTTGGTGGGACTGCAAGATGGTGCAACCACTATGGAAAACAGTCTGGCGGTTCCTCAGAAAATTGGACATATCACTACCTGAGGACCCAGCTATACCACTCGTGGGTATATATCCAGAAGATGCTCTAACACATAACAAGGAAATATGCTCCACTATGTTTATAGCAGCTTTATTTATAATAGCCAGAAACTGGAAAGAACCCAGATGCCCTTCAACAGAGGAATGGATACAAAAAATGTGGTATATTTATACAATGGAATATTACTCAGCTATTAAAAACAGTGAATTTGATAAATTCATATATAAATGGATGGAACTAGAAAATATCATCCTGAGTGAAGTAACCCAATCACAAAAGAACATACATGGTATTCACTCACTGATTATTGGATTTTAGCCCAGAAGCCTGAAATACCCAAGATTCAACTCACAGACCACATAAAGCTCATGAAGAATGATGACCAAATAGGGGAGCCTTCAGTCCTTCTTAGAAGGAGTAACAAAATACTCAAGGGTGCAAATATGGAGACACAGTGCAGGACAGAAACTGAAGGAGGGACCGTCTACAGACTATTCCACCTAGATATCCACCCTATGTGCAGCCACCAAAGGTAGAGGTTGATGTGGATGTCAGGATGTACATGCTGACAGGAGCCTGATATAGCTGTCTCCTTAGAGGTCTGCAAGAGTCTGACATACTCAGAGGCAGACGCTCACAGCTAACCATTAAACTGAGCATGGAGTTCCCAATGGAGAAGATAGAGTGAAGGCTGAAGGAGTTGAGAGGATTCGCGACACCATGAGGAAAGCAACAATCCCAACCAACCAGAGCCCCCAGGGTCTAAGCCACCAGCCTGGGAGTGCTTAGGGAGGGACTCAAGGCTCCAGCTATATAGGCAAGGGAGCTATAGATAAGTGGGAGAAGAGATCCTTTGACCCATGAAGGCTGGTCGTCGTGGGGGGGGATACTCGAGGGTGGGGAGGTGAGGTACAGGGGAGGGTGGGTGGGGGTAAATAAAAACAAAAAAAAAAAAAGAAAAAAAAACAAAAAAAACAAAACAAAAAAAAAAACAAAAAGAAATTGGTTTTAAGCAGGAAGCCACTATAATTTCTTTAGACACTAAAAATAACAATTAATTATCATGATAGTTTTAATATAATTTAGAGGCTGGAAACAGCTTTATTCTCCTTTCCCTATAATATCTTTCATTTTATTCTTTGAGAATTTCACAGAAATATCCACTATATTTTGTTACTGATATGTGTAGTTACTCCTATTTGCCAACTATAACAAAACAAATGAGGAGACAGAGTTTGATAGAAGACATAGTTTTATTTAAATCACCAAAAATCACTCCCCACTTTTGAAGGGACAAAGTGTTTTTGGAGGCAAATAGGAAGAAAATTTGTATTTTTGGAGATAGTTTTTGCTCTCCCATGAAAGCAACAGGTAGAAAACTGTTTATTTTTCTGGAATTATTTTGGCCCATTGACATACTACATTCTTGTTAACATATTAATACATAAAGAAAAGATGTCCTATGGAATTTAGAGGACCAAGTAGAAATAGTTTTACAAGTGAAGAGTGGTTTTACATGAGTCAATAGAGGAGTCTAACAGGGCTCAGTTAAGGAAAACTGTTGCTTCCTGATAAGGCAGTTCTCTCTCTTTATATGTTTACTTTCATTTTCTCTGTAAGTTTTAGACTGGTATGTTACACTTTGATTATTTGCAATCTCTTGTATCTATTTTTCATATTTTCATAATTCAACAAATATATATTGTATTAATATATAATATATATGTATATACATATACACATACACACATACACATACGTACATATGTACATATATATAATCTATCTTTATCTTTTAGTGTTGGCTATCATAGCTATTTTATTTGTTGTCAAACATTCATGCTTTGTGGTAATCTTTGGTTGATCATACTTTTCAGTGACAAAATATACTGGATTCATGGTTTAAGTGAGTAGGAAAGTGAGTGGACAGGAGAGAGGGGATATGGGAAGAGATGGCTAAGAATAATGATCTTTGGAAAGTCCATATAGGAACTGCTGTGTTAGAAGCTTCCTGATGGACTTTCCAAAGATCATTATTCTTAGCAGATTTTGTCACTGAAAGGTATGATTAACCAAAGATTATATATATGCATATATGTATATATATAATTATTTCATCTATTTTGTTTGTGTGTCTGTGTGTATCTGTGTGTATGAATATATATTATATATATATTAACTATATATGAATTTCCCAGCAACAAATTCAAAATAATTGTTAGAAAATTTTCATGATCTATGAGAGAATGTAAATAAATTAATAAAGAATTCAAAAAAACATACAAAAACAAACATAGACGCTCAACAAAAATATTACATCATAAAAGAGAATTTATTAGAAAGCTTTAAAGGCTGGAGAAGATATGGCTGGAAAGCAGCTGAGGAGGTGGGCGACCCCATAGGAAGAATGGCAGTCTCAACTAACCTGGAGCCCCGAGTCCCCTCAGACACTGAGCCACCAATCAGGCAGCATACACTAGTTGCTATGAGGCCCCCAGCACATATACAACACAGGACTGACTTGTCTGGCCTCAGTGAGAGAAGACACACCTAACTCTCAAAAGACTTGTGGCCCCAGGGAGTGGGGAGGTTTGGTAGGGTGGGGGTGGGGTGGGGACATCCTTTTGGGGAAGGGAGAAGGAAGAATGGAATGAAGAAGTGTAGGAGGATGAGCCAGGAGGGGGAACAATGCTGGACTGTAAAAAGGGATTTAATGATAATAATAATAATAATAATAATAATGATAATGGTAATGGTAATGGTAATGTAATGGTAATGGTAATGATAATGATACAATGAAAGGTGACATTCGTATTACATTTTAAAATTTAAACACAAGTCCCATTCTGTGCTTAGATTGGTCTAGAACTATGTAGCCCTCAGTGGACTCAGGCTTGCTAGAATCTTCCTGACTTAAATTTCTGGTTTTGAGAAGAAATGAGTCACTGAATTGGTCAAGCTTACAATTCTGTGTGGAACATTTGTAAGTTTATTGTCTTCTGTCAAATGTATTTTTTCTTATCTTGCTTGTTCTTCATTTTATTTTATCAAACATATTGATTATTTCATCCTAATTTAACTTCAAAGAAGTAATATTGTAAGAATAATTCACAAAAGAATCAAACTGAGATCAATTTGACAGGATAAAATTGAGTTAGAACCCAATGTTTCTAACAGAGAACTGTGGTTTGGTATATTTAACTCTGCAAGAGAGTCATTAAATTAGTGTGAAACTGTGGGAATTATGATTAGTAATTCACTTAGAGTCATGAAGTAATACACAATTTAATCAGATATTCACACAGTAATGGCTATGTGTGTATATATGTAAGAAAGAAACATCGTGCATTTATCTTCGTCATCAGCTTGGGGGGTGGATTAGCCCAACAACTTCTGCTGCTCTGCACCTGCCCTTTCATCTTGTAATCCACAGTGCAAGCCTATTATTTATACAAAACAGATGCACACACCTATTTGTAGTTTCATAGATAGCTGAAAATTGTTTGATTTATGGACTATTCTTGTTTTGTTAATCATTATATTCTTAGTACCTATAATAATGTCTGAGATGCAGATAATTATTATACGTATATAGAAACACTGAATAAAGTTAGAAATACAGCCTAAATTAAGGACTTAGTACCTAAGATTTCATCAAAACCCTGGGTAAAGGCCACAAGCTGACTCAGTGAATAAAGACATTTGCTGTAAACTCCAGTACCTACACGGTGGAAAAAAACAAACAAACAAACTCCTGCAAGTTGTTCTTTGACTTCCGTATGCTCTGCATACATGTATCCACATATATAAACAAATAAAGTATTTTTAAAAGGTATTTTTTAAAGGGTTTATGCAGTCTTAAGATTGTATTTGGACATATTTCCATTTTCCCAAGTATTTAGGACATTTAAGTGATAAAACTTTTTTACATAGAGGTATTAGAATGATTATCATAGGCTGGAGGGATGGCTCAGCTGTGAAAGGCTAGGCTCACAATGAAAAATATAAGAAAGATTATCACATGTTTCATAACAATTCCATCCATAACCTGGGAAACTAGCCATTTTCTCTGGGGAAATATGTATTTCTATTCTCAACAATGAACCATATACGAACTTTAAATTACCCCCATGGTGTTTTCTTCCTCCTTGGCTATCTCTAGACTCTAGAGAATTGACTTTTAGAGTTACATCCCATGGTGTTAGTTAGTGTGTGGTTACAGCAGGGCAAGACCTGATAAATACTAAAATATACACAATGCAGTCTTCTTTATGGGTGTGATGAGAGACTTCTCCTATCTGTTATTTATAGGTTCTAATACCATCCAGGCTGGCAAAGTAGTTGGTAGGTAAAAATTCTGTTAAAATATTTATATAAACCATTTGAATTTTTAGATGACATGAATATATTGATATAAATAACTTAAAATTCTGTGAGAACAGTGTTATAAAATAGAAAACCTAAAGAAAGTACCTAGGGTAAAGAATTGGGTGAGGTGGTATCTGTGATGCTGTGTTAGAATGTATTAGAGTCAGCACTAATAATTTTGAATGTAAATAGGGAAAAAACTAGATATGTTAAAATAAAAATTCCAAAATATTAATCAAAATCAGGGAAGACAAAGTGAATAAACAAGTGTGTAAGTATTTCAAGTTTTCTCTCTCAAACTCACTTGCTGATTTAAAAAGTCCATTTAAACATCTATCCTTTCACAAAATAAGAGCCCTGAGACCCTGTAATGAAGAAATTGTGCTGAGCTATAGCTAGGTGTAGGACATGCTCTATTGCCCGAAGGGGCTTCTTTTCTATTATAGTTTGGTCAGAATAAAAATTAAAATAGTATAATATAATTTGTTAAACTCTCCAGTGAGTATATGGACATACTGTTGTTCTGGGATCCCAGATAAAAATCTCTCCTGCGTTTTCTAGAAAATATTAATGCAAAATTTCAGGCATTTGGAAAGAAGGCTTTCTGCCAGACACTAAGGGATTGAACAAAATGAATTATTAAATGTCACATGTGGCTATAGGTTCAGAAACTGGACCAATAATTGTGGTGGTTACAAGTCAGATGTCCTTATGTTACTTTCTAAGATAGTTTTTAGCTGTTATTTTCAGACACAAGATTAGCATTTCAATGCAGAGCAGTATAAGCAGATATCAAATGGCAGTATTTCAGAAATCATGTGGTTGGATGATATCTATGTTTAATTTTACTTACAAAGGTGTTATACATACACAAGTGTGCATAACATACATATACATTTATATGAATATGTATATATTGTGTGTGTGTATGTGTAACAATAATAATAATGAAATTATCAGCTTGAGAGAGGGTGACATGGGAGAATAGCTATGAGGGGCTGGAGAGAAGAAAAGGAGGAAGTGATTTACTTGTATCTCAACTAAAACATATTTAAATTAGTTTTTCCAATAGAGCCTTTCTGGTTATATTAACTGCACTTAAGGGTAGACCCCCATTCCTAGCAGGAGATGGCCAACACAAGACAAGCACAATAATATTTTTGTAGGTTTTTGGTCTCATATTGCTGTGTTTTGGCACTTTGTATATTACAGATCTTTTGTTTGTATATTATAATTTGTGATTTTTAAAAAGTTGTATGTTTGTACATGTTCCTTGTGCTTTTTTGTTTTAAAAAGATTATGATTTGTTATGTTTATTTGCTCTCCTTTCTTTGATGTTTCCTCGGGACTTTGAGATCTCTATTACTTCATATGACATGCTTTCATCATGTTCTCTGTGAACAGCAGGTTTGAAAAGATAATAATGCCTTCCATCCTCTGAAGGAATTTTTCAGTAAAAAAAAAAAACCACTGGAAAGAAGCTATTAATATTTCATCTTTTCTACCTATTGGCATGTGTGTAAACTATAAGACTGTATATACTCAGAAAAATAGGATTTGTACTTTTTTTTTTAATAGATTTCTTTTCCCTTATCAATACAGCATTGTCTTTTGTTTCTTTTTCTAGTCTCTCAGTTTTCACCATCATAACCTCCTCATAGTCTATGCAAACAATGAATGGGCCTTACATTGTTAGCAGACGGATTTCTGCACAGATTCCTATTTTTCCCCAAAGTAATGGTTCCCATGAGGAGGTCTCACAGTTCCCTAACCTGTGGGGAAGGACTTTGTGCCCCTAGCTGTCTTCTTAACCATCCTCCAGATACTACGTCTCTGAAGATTAAATAAAGAATAGATGTTTGCTAAGTGCTTCCAAGAGGAGTGAGCATTTTTCAGAAATTTGTGAAGCAAAGGTGAATGGATACAAGATGGAGGAAAAAAATTTCTTTCAATTTTCTTAGTTTTTTTGTTTTGTTTTGTTTGTAAACACTTGAATAAACATTCTATATGACAGTCTGAGGAAGTAGTGCCCCAAATTGGTATTCATGGGTGACTTATCTCCTACAAAAATTGCTTACAAAATAATTCCTTGGTAGGGATCTTACTGGCACAGTGCCCAGAATTTCTTAGATTGTAGCAGAGCATGAATATGTTTTATGGGAAGATACAGGCCAACCATATTAATGACTTGGTAAGCTGCCTTGTTTTACACACAGAAGATACAGATCTTGTAAAACTGCTAGTATGATCTCAAAGTCCATCTAGTTTTGATGGTATGACAGTAGTAACAATGAGTCCACTTTAAATCCTGCCAGTTGTGTCTCCTAATTATCTTTGAAATAAAACATTCACTTTTCTAAATGGGTATTGCTATTTTCCATGTAACAGCCTTCCTTTTCCTGAAATGGTCTCCTACTCTGGTATTTCTCACATAGCACCTGAAGTGATTGTCCTAAAATGTAAACTTATTAAGCAATCTCCCAGAGTTTATTGTAAAGCACATTGGAAGCTATCAAAACTTAGTTTCACTATTGAAAGCTGCACAACTTGCTCTCTGTTATATTGTTTTGTTTGTGCCACTTTTTGCAAGTATATGTGTGTGTGGTGTGCATTTGTATACGTGCTTGCAGGTGCCAGGATGCACATGTATGTGCAGATATATGCCTGGGTATGTGCAGACCTGAAGTTGACTGTGGGCTCCTTCACTCTATATTTCAAATTAATTAATTAATTAATTCTCTCGTGGTGTGTGTGTGTGTGTGTGTGTGTATGTGTGTGCGGGGTGGTATGTGTTCACATGTGCTAAGGTTTGCATATGGAGATCAAGGACAACTTGAGGGAGCTGTGTCTGTCATCCCGCCAACTGTATTCAGGGCATTGATTTCAGTCTTGGTGACAAGGGCCTTTGCCCACTGAGCATTTCACTGGCCACTTACTTTATTTTTTATGGTGTTGTCTCTTACTGAATCTGCAGCTCATTGCTGCTGGCTTGTCTGGGTATCCTTCCATCTCTGCCTCCAGAGTGATGGAATTATAGATGGCTACTCCTCCTCCTTGGTGTTTGTATGACTTTTGTAGGTATGTATTCCTGGCTTCACATTTGTGTGGGAAATACTTAATCTACAAAGCCAATTCCCAGCTCCAAAGTTTTGGATCCTTTACAGTAATTGGAAGCACTTTTCTGCCGTGGGGCATTTTTGTTCATTTTTCATTCCTAAAATGATTTTCTCTTGAATTTTAATCACCAAACCAGAGAACTGTTTCTGAAACACCAACCTCTGTGCTATACTACAATGTATTCTCTGTTGGAATTCCATTTCTATTACATTCTTGTCTCTTGTTACTATGGAAATGACCTCTTCCTTCCTTCCTTCCCTTCCTTCCTTCCTTCCTTCCTTTCCTTCCTTCCTTCCTTTCTCTCTTCATCCCTTCCTTCTTTTTTTCCTTCCATCCTTCTCTCTGTTTCTCTCTCTGTTTCTTTCTTCGTTTCTCTCCCTCTTTTGCATACTTACTGTCTGCTTATATTTCTATAACAGAAGTTTGATGAGGTTGAAGCTGTGCCTTCTATGTTCATAGATGTTATAACAATTGGCACACAGAAGTTATTCCCTAAATATTTATTTAATAAACAAATGAACAATTTATAGAAATGATATAAACTATGTGTCTGGGAATATCATGTTAAATATTATATGCAGAGATTTGTTTTGGCATGTGTAATTTAAGATATTCTGGGTATCATCAGAATTGTACATTTTCTGAGTCTATGGTTGCAATAACAGAAGAGATGATCTTATCTGTCCTTTCCTGATGTAGTACCATGGCTTACCATGGCCATTTTCTGCATGCATATGTAAGTAGCAGGTAACTGCTGTGCATTTTCATTTTGATGAATACCATTGTTACGTTGGCTACTGACTACGGAGTGAGATACAGCAGAATACATTTCTTGGCAGCTCTGTGGCAGAGATGAGAGGTTGATTCTCTATATTTCTTTGCCGAGGAATAGCCAGATTAATTTTTCTTATATAAAGTATAAAACTTCAAACTTTCTTAAAAGAGGAAAGCAATTCAGAAAGCAAATACCTCATTTCCTTCCCCCTTAATTTTTTGTTGTTGTTGACTTGCTCCTGTGGTACAGCCTCAGTTGACCTCTAACTTTGTATGTAAAGCAGTCTGCCCTCAGACTTGTGACAGTTCTGCCTCAGTCTCCCACGCTTGGATCACAAGCATGTGCTACCACACCTTGGTTTGATTGTTTCCTGTTTATTTAGGTTTTCTTTAACTTAATAGTGCTCTACTTACTATTGAATCTTAAGCAACAATGTTAGGATAATCTTCCTCTTTCTTTTGGAAATGTCAGAACTAATCAATATGATAGAATGTGCTATAATGGCACACATTCCTACTTTTTAGATGGCTGTTCCTTCTTTCAGCCTTTTCTAAAGCAGTGCATCAAATTCAGAGTCAGTGTAGTGATGAGCAAAGGGGTTTTGAGAGCAAGCAGAGAATTTAATTTTTATTTAAAATTTTGATATTATATATTTTGATCTTGTTTTTCCTCCTTCCCCAACTCTGTTTCCTCCTCCCATCCCCAGATCTTCTTCCCCATCTTCCCACCCGACTTCACTGGATGTATGCACACTGCAGGCATGCTCCATGCACAGGAGTGGTTGGCCAACATAAAATGGACTTCATGCGTTCTGTAGTTGGTTTTGTTTTTTCATGTGTTTGTTTCATCTTGTTTTCTTTTGGTATTTTTGACTTATTGAGTTTTTGTTTGTTTGTTTTCTGTTTTGATTGGCATTTTCTCTCTTTGAGAGTGGTGGGGGAAAGCAGAGAGAGGATTTTCACAGGTACAGCCTGCATTACTATCCCTTCTTTCTGTTTACCTGTTACCAAGGATTAAGCAGGAAAATTTTCATTATTCACTTACTACATATAAAATCATGGGGTCCTTTGTAAACTTCTTGGTTTACAAAGTAGTGCACGTCAGGGAGCTAGCTCATTGGTGCTTGGTGCTTTTCAAGAGGACGCGAACTCAGCTGTTTCCAGTACCCATGTTGGGATGTTTACAGATCTGGCTCCAGGTGGAGCTGATGCCTCTCAGATCCAGGCACCAGTGTGTATTCTCACCCCACCCCCACATGCCTATAAGTATAAATAATAAAAGAAAAACCAGAAAGCAAGTATAAGCTTAGTTTTCATATTAGCAAGATTGCCAAGCAAAAAGTGATCTAGAGAGAAGAGTCTGCATTTCCGATTATCAATCTAAATATTAGATAACTATAGAAGTCAGTATAGGGTAAATGATTTGATGAAAATATTGCCAATGGGTTTTGTAAAAAATATTTTTTTACAGAATTAACAAGCTAATATTTGGCTTTTGGGTGTGTGGCATAGTCCCAAAGTAGGTTTTTACATGTATGGCATATCTCAGATCATTTCGGTATGTCTGGTTTTCGAGTTCATTATTTAATTTTTTAAATTAAATATAAAAGGAGAAGCAAGGATTTTCTATTACAATCTCTTTATTATTTTTCATTTTATTTTATGTGTATGGAGTGTTTTGCTTGCACGTATATCTGTTTATTACATGCATGCCTTGTGTCCATGAAGACCAGAAAAAAATGCTGGATATCCTGGGACTAAAATTGTACATTATTAGCTGCCCCATGGGTGGTGGGAACTGAACTGAAGTTCTCTGCAAGAGCACTGAGCCATCTTCCATTACCCCAATACAATCTCTTAATGATAAAAATATATTAAAATTTTGAAAATAGTGATGTAGTTCTAGTTAAATATTATTTGTTGTAATTATAATTTCTTTTATTTTCCATAGCCATAATGAAAAATTAATTGAAAGAAATGGAGCCTGCAAATGATACCACCGTGACTGAATTTGTTCTCACTGGTCTATCTCAGACTCGAGAAGTACAGCTAGTCTTGTTTGTTATATTTTTATCCTTTTATTTATTCATACTTCCAGTGAATATCCTTATTATTTGCACCATCAGGCTTGATCCCCATTTGAGTTCTCCTATGTATTTCCTGCTGGCTAATCTAGCCTTTCTTGATATTTGGTACTCCTCGATCACAGCGCCTAAGATGCTTGTAGACTTCTTTGTGGAAAGGAAGATCATTTCCTTTGGTGGGTGCATTGCTCAACTCTTCTTCTTGCACTTTGTTGGGGCCTCTGAGATGTTCCTGCTGACAGTGATGGCTTTTGACCGCTATGCTGCCATCTGCCGCCCTCTTCACTATGCTACTATCATGAACCGCCGTCTCTGTTGTATCTTAGTGGCCCTCTCCTGGACAGGGGGCTTTGTTCACTCTATAATACAGGTGGCTCTCATTGTTCGGCTCCCATTTTGTGGGCCCAATGAATTAGACAATTATTTTTGTGACATCACACAGGTTGTCCGGATTGCCTGTGCCAACACTTTCCTGGAGGAATTGGTCATGATCTTTAGCAGTGGCCTGATCTCTGTGGTGTGCTTCGTTGCTCTTCTAATGTCCTATGCCTTTCTTCTGGCCATGCTCAAGAAACACTCAAGCTCAGGTGAGAGCACCAGCAGGGCTATATCCACTTGTTATTCCCACATCACCATAGTGGTGCTAATGTTTGGACCATCCATCTACATTTATGCTCGCCCATTTGACTCGTTTTCTCTAGATAAAGTGGTATCTGTGTTTCATACTGTGATATTCCCTTTACTCAACCCCATCATCTATACATTGAGAAACAAGGAAGTAAAGGCAGCCATGAAAAAGCTGGTGAATAGATATATTTTTTGCAAAGAAAGGTGAAAAATAAATGATATATTTTACATTGTGTTAATCACAGGAAGTGGTGGTAATGTCACATTTACATTCTCTTATTTGAAATCTAAGATTTATTTATTTTTATTTTGTATGTACAAATGTATAAATGGTTTTTCTTCATCTGTTTATGTGTGTCATATGCATACCTGGTGCCTACAGAGGTCAGAAGATCCCATGGAGCTGGAGTTAATAGAGGGTTGTGAGCCAATATTTAGGTTCTGGAAACAAAATCTGGGTCCCCTCTAAGAACAGAAGGTATTGCAAACACTGAGTACTTCTCTCAGTTCTTTTTTTTCTTTTTCTTTTTATTTATTTATTTATTTATTTATTTATTTATTTATTCATTTATTTATATTGGGTATTTTATTTACATTTCAGATGTTATCTCCTTAGCCCATTACCCCCCTCCCTGCCCAGGAACCCCCTATCCCACCCCCCCTCCTCCTGCTTCTCTGAGGATGTGCCCTCACCTATTCCCCTACTCCCACCTTCCCGCCCTCGAATTCCCACGCACATGATGTCCAGCCTTCATGGGACTAAGGATCTCCTTTCATTGGACCAAGGATCTCCTCTCCCACAGGGCTATCCTCCCTTACATATACAGCTGGAGTCATGGGTCTCTCCCTAAGTGCTCCCAGGTTGGTGGTTTAGACCCTGGGAGCTCTGGTTGGTTTGTATTGTTGCTCTCCTCATGGGGTTGCAAACCCTTTCAGCTCCTTAAGTCTTCACTCTAACTCCTTCATTGGGAACCTCATGATCAGTTCAATGGTTCGCTTTGAGCATCTGCCTCTGTATATGTCAAACTCTGGCAGACCTCTAAGGAGACAGTTATATCAGGCTTCTGTCAGCATGCACTTCCTGACATCCACATTTGTGTCTACCTTTGGTGACTGCACATGGGATGGATACCTAGGTGGAATGGTCTCCAGATGGCCCCTCCTTCAGTTTCTGTCCCACACTTTGTCTCCATATTTGCTCCCTTGAGTATTTTGTTACTCCTTCTAAGAAGGACCAAAGCGTCCACACTTGGTCTTCCTTCTTCATGAGCTTCATGTGGTCTGTGAGTTGAATCTTGGGTATTTCAAGCTTCTGGGCTAATATCCAATAATCAGTGAGTGAATACCATGTGTGTTCTTTTGTGATTGGGTTACCTAACTCAGGATGATATTATCTAGTTCCATCCATTTATCTAAGCTCAGTTTTAAACTCATGTTTTTCCTATATTTCTTTCTAAGGTAAAGCACAAACATATTGAAGTGGAAACAAATTCACTCTGAAATGTCAAGTAAACTATTATTAGAATTTAGATTTAATAACAGTCTCCTAAAGCACACTTATTCATTACTAGTTCACTTAGTAACTATTCTGTAGCAGGTCTGTGAGGAGAATGTATGTTGTGAAATAATAAAAATAAACAACACTTTTGAGATATTTTCATTATATGCTTGAAGAAATGGCTAGCAAGTAAACATAATAATTTCATGTTACCAAATTAAGTATTGTTGTATTTCATTTTTAGCTCAGTAGGAGTATTTGGCAAACTATCTTTCTGAGCTTGGAAAATGTTGTTCTCTTTGTCCCTTATTTCCAACTCTCCCAGACTTGATGGAACCTGAAGATTCTGTTCTACATGTCATCTCAACTCCTATTTCAGGTGGTATGTATTGAACAACATTACTGACCAATCTAAAGTCTTTTACCAACTATGGAGACAATGTTTATGCATACAGAGTACAACATAGTTTGTTTGCTATATGATTTTTTTCCCATTTCAAATGCATTCACCAACCAATTCACAGTTTTTATAGTCTACATAATAACCTTTGGAGGAAAGCCAGGCCTGAAGGAAATAGTTCTATGCTGACTGGGATCAGCAGACATGTATGTGTGTGCTTTAAATACAAACTTCTATCTTCTTGGTAAACTTTGTTTCCCATGGTTGATGTTTTCATGTGTGGTATTAATTTAAATAAATTTAGTATAATAATTAATGTTAAAATTTAGCACTATAATTTAATTATTTTCCATTAAATCATGTTTTATAGTTTATATAGTTTATAGTTTATAGAGATCATACCTACTTAAATATAATATACTTCACGGGCTAGTAAATTGCTTATTGGGGTAATTTTTATACTCTTGATACTTAGAACTCAGCTACTAACCATGTTTCAGAGTATAAAATATAAGTATAAATATTTGAGTTCATAAGAATTTATTTGTCTAAATTTAAATATTTAATTTTAAAACAAAAAGTCTCCATGAAAGTTCTCACTATATGTGTGCTGAGCTTTATTTAGTCTTTTATTTGATGTTATAACATGACTTGATATTGAAAAAATAGATTTCTGTCAGCATCAGGAATAATATACATGAATGATAAAAGGTCCTCCAGAGATTATATTTATTATTAATTACTTACTTGCAGAGGTACATTTCTTACTTTAGGAAATAATTCAGGCCTGGCCCAGTGTATCTCAAAGTGGAGAGGTGGTACATTTATGTTGATTTTTTGTCTTAAACATTTTTTGTCTTATATTGACCTTCCTTCATCCTCTATGCTCAACATGACTTCTTTTCTAGGAATGCAATGACACAGACTACAATTCTAATTCCTGAATATTGAGTCAACACCTCATCACCTAGAACTGAATAAAACAGTACATTTTGAATTCAATACATTTTGAAACATTTTTAAAAACATGAAAAATCAAAAGACATACACATAAATAATAAATAAGGAATCATGTTTCCAGATTTTATATTACCTTATTGTCTTTATTTAATATCAGAAGCAGCTAACGTATTTTCAGAAGTTGCTTTTGTTTTATAACATATGCTTGTGCCATTATTAATAATATTACTTGAAAAGAGCCTGTTCACTTTTTGTGGCTTTCAAACACTAGTGTAAGAATATTTGCTGAACATACCTAAGCTAATAATGTATAGAAGCAGTGATACATTAATTGTTTATTTAGAAAAATTATCTGAGACTAAAGTTAATATTGAGAAGGAGGGGCATTCTTTGGAAAACTACTGAGTCATGACCTAGCCTGCCTGACTCATGTTGGAAATAACTGAGTAGAAATTTGGAGATCCATTTTTGCTGTTTCACCAGTAGATGAGTGGAAATGATTTTAATAGATCTGACAAAAATCCTTACCTTTACTTTCTAAACAAACGTTACATTTCTCCCACTGTCAGTCACAAAAAAGTTCATTAGTAGTTCAAAGTGTATGACCACATAAATATGACACAGTGGCCTGTCCCACTGAATTACTTGGCCCAAATGCCATTAGTGCTAACACTGAGAATTAACTTAGGTAATGAACAATAATGGGAGAAACAGCCTTTATTCACACCACACATTACCTTGGTGGTGTAGTCAGTGCCACAGCATCATCCCTCAATAATGTGGCACCATCACCAGCATAATGCCCAACTAGCTGAGAGCTAATTTTCCACTGCCAACTATTATACATTTCCTCTTGTTTGAGTTAAACTATCCTTTAGGATTTTTTTGGTTTATATTTTCTTTTTTGGTCTTCCAGTCTCTGCTACTCTATTTTTTCCCTTTCAGAGATTGCTGTTGAAGTTCTATTTTCAAAACTAGAAATACATAGACTTAGTAGCTTAATTCCCATATGCCAAGATTGAAATTGTATTTAATCAGATGGATTTCTGTGAAATTTTGCAGTCTTGGTTTTATTAATCTCATATTATTTTTTCTAACTTCAATAGCATCCAAATGACCCTTACTAGATCTAACAAAAATTCTCAACAGTATTTTACACTTCTTCTGCATTTAATTTCTAAAAATAGTTCATCAGATGTTCAAAATATGTGATCACATAAATAGTGACACAAAATGTGGGCATTTTGGAAAACATATCCCATCAATCAGTAGCTTGTAAAAAATGATTTATAAAGTTTAGAAAATTTATTCATCAAACACTATTAAAATCAGGTCAGTTGATCTATCCTGCTTTGTTTCATAATCCAATTGACTACTTTAAAATAAATGAGTGTTGGGGGTTGAGTACAAAGTAAAAAATTCTTTGCAGAAACAAGTGTGATTTTCAGATTTTCTACCAAGAAAGTATTTATATTTAATTTATTAACATTGTCACTTATTCAAACAATGCTAAAGAGTTTCCAACTGTGCAATAAAGTCTAGGAAGTTGTTTTCTAGAACTCTTTCTAAGAAATTACCAGGCAATAACCTTCAGCCAATAATGCAAAGTATAAGAAGCTAGAATGAAAGACTGGTATCATCTGGATTTGGATAGCTAAGTCAAATAAAGCACCATAAAATCATAGAATTACAAAATTTCATTTCATTTTCATCCTGGTGATTTCACTAAAAAATAGATATGCATGTTGGATAAGCACTATCAAAATTAATCTCTTGCATCACACAGACATCTAAAACTAAAATGAAATTGTGAATTCAGAAAGTAAAAGAGAAATAGCTGTATAGGAACCTGTTATGTGAATATGTGTTCAGTTTTTCAAGGCTGGAGAAATGGCATGGGGATTGTAATGTACAGATGATAAAGACAAAGGCTCACATAATAGTATATTTGCAACCACCAGAGGTCACCAGAAGATTCGTTTTCAGGGTGGTAATAAAGCATTTCTTTTAAAATCGCCCACTCATAAGAAAGATGTAAGAGACAAAAAGAGTTATGAACCATATGGATATAAATAAGACTTCAATTTTTGTTGACATACAGTATGCTAATCACTGGCTTTCATCATGACACTTTTGTACACGAATATAAGTTGGTCACTTTTCTAGTTTTTGTTAACTTGACACTCTTGACTATATCTTCTAATGTTATGCTAAATCTCCAAATGAAAACAGTAAAGTGCTCATAACATATTATATCTTCCCCATATCCAATTCCTCCTATTTTCCAAGAACAGATGGCAAAGTCCTTGGAGAATATATAGTCTTTTAGTATCCCATAAGTTAACTATGACAATTTAGATATAACAATACTTAAATATAGATACTACCTAAACCAATGTTATGTTCATGGTGAAGAAATAGGTTATAACACTCCACAAATATCTGGTTAACACTGTTGTATTCAGGCTCTTCTTATCCAAGAGAAGGAGACCAGGACAGCTCTTTATGAATTTGAAGTTTTTATTGAGCCACACAGACCCAACCTGGGGCATGCCCTCTTGTGACTACCATTCTAAAGAGACAGCCCCAGCTGAGAGACCAGGGCTGGTATAAAGGTAAAAACCACATGTTTAATGCATTCTGTTATCATGGCTGGTGTTTTATTTATTATTTATTTTTATTTATTTATTTATTATTTACACTCCAGATTTTATTCACAACCCCCCCCCACCTTGAATGTTCCACATCTTATACCTCCAACCTAGCCCCCTGTCTGCATGAGGCTGTCCCCACTCCCAGTCCCCACCCCTGAACTCTAAATTCCCTGGGGCTTTCAGTCTCTTGAGGGTTAGGTGCATCATCTCTGATTGAACACAGACCTGGCAGTCCTCTGCTGTATATATGTGTTGGGGGCCCCATATCAGCTGGTGTATGCTGCCTTTTTGGTGTTCCAGTGTTTGAGAGATCTCAGGGGTCCAGGTTAATTGAGACTGCTGGTCTTCCTACAGGGTTGTCCTTCTCCTCAGCTTCTTTCAGCCTTTCCCTAATTCAACCACAAAGATCAGCAGCTTCTGTCCATTGGTTGAGTACAAAGATCTGCATCTGATTCTTCCAGCTGCTTGTTGGGTCTTCTGGATGGCAGTCATGATAGGTCCCTTTTTGAGAGTGCTCCATAGCCTCAGTAATAGTGTCAGGCCTTTGGACTGCTATAATGGCTGTTACCAAGCATGACAAAATATCAATTTTTACTAAGAATAGAGCACAGTTGTGTTACCATGGTGTGTTTGATTGGGGAGCAAAAAAAAAAATATTGTGATTGCAGAAGCAGAACAATATAGGTTAGTAAAGATTTCTGTAAGTATTGTACATGTCTGAGGGTCAGGATGACCTCAGCTTAGCCAGAAGTTTGGTCATGATTTAGTAATATGGTTTTCAAACACACATACACACACACACACACACAACACACACACACATTATATATAAAGAATATATATATATACCCTTTTGCTGGGGCAGACTCCTAGCTGGGCTGCTCCCATGAGGATACCATATCCTGACAGATCCTAGAGGAACCACTGTACTCAGAGTAGCGGAGGGACCAGTGCACTCAGAGCAGTTGAGGAAGGTGGAGTCCCAGGGGCTCTAACATGCACAGGATCATAGGATTTCAAGATCCCAGGGGCAGCCTGAATCCCAGGAGCTCTTTCACCCAGGATCTCAGGATCAAATGATCACAGAGACAGCTGGACTCTGAGTAGTTTTGACACTTCCCAGATAACAGAAGAGACAGGCTCCAGGAAGAGACAATGAGTGCAGGTAGCACTAGAGAAAAACAGATGGCAAAAGGCAAGCACAAGAACATAAGCAACAGAAATCAAGGTTACCTGGCATCATCAGAACCCAGTTCTCCCACCATAACAAATCCTGGATACCCCATGACCTCAGAAAAGCAAGATTCAGATTTAAAATCACTTCTCATGTTGATGATAAAGGATTTTAAGAAGGACATAAATAACTCCCTTAAAGAAACACAGGAGAACACAGGTAAGTAGGTAGAAATCCTTAAAGAGGAAACAAAAAAAATCCCTTAAAGAATTGCAAGAAAACACAACCAAGCAGGTGAAGGAATTAAACAAAACCATCCAGGATCTAAAAATGGAAGTAGAAACAATAAAGAAATCACAAAGGGAGACTACTCTGTAGATAGAAAACCTGGGAAAAAGATCAGGAGTCATAGACACAAGCATCACCAACAGAATACAAGAAATAGAAGAGAAAATTTCATGTACAGCAGATACAATGGAAAACATTGACACAACTGTCAAAAAAAATGCAAAATATAAAGAGCTCCTAACTCAAAACATCCAGGAAATCCAGGACACAATGAGAAGACCAAACCTAAGGATAATAGGTATGGAAGAGAGTGAAGATTTCCAACTTAAAGGGCCAGTAAATATCTTCAACAAAATTATAGAAGAAAACTTCACTAACCTAAAGAAAGAGATGCCCATGAACATACAAGAAGCCTATAGAACTTCAAATAGACTAGACCCTAGATAAAGCCTACTATTTTTGTTTTTCCAAATAAACATAATTTGTAACCTCATTGTAAATACCTATCCTTATGCCCACAGATAAATGTAGTTATCACTGTTCATTAAATGAGTGCTCTTCTCTTGTTACCCATCAGGTGGTCATTACAGAAATCTGCAACTGGTCAACTGACCCCAGTTCATACAACCTGTATCACAACCCCATTAATCACACTGTCAAATTTTGCCAGGAGCCATCTAGGAAAACCTAAAAACTAGCAAGTGATCTTCCTGTGATGGTTCTATCATGGATTGTAAATCTATGATGGTTTTGCTTCTTTAGGCAAGGCTAAGATTACATTTTTAGGAAAGATTCTTACTCTTAATATGCTTTTCCTGTATATATATATATATATATATATATATATATTATATATATATATATTATTATTAATTATTAAGATCTTTTATACTAGGACTGCTATTATGTCCTTTCTGATGTCAAAACTGCAAAGAGAACTCTGCCAGTCTTCAAGTGTCATGAATTAATTGCTTCTTAGATAGAAAAGCAGGCATTTACAACTTAGGGCACATTCCAAGAGACTGTAAAACAATTAAAAGGTCACGAAAGGGGAACTAACAATTTATTATAGATGCAAGGACAGAAAATAAAATATTGACTAGGTTTAGCTATAGAAAACTTACAGATAATGAATGTCCAGTCAGGTAATTACTCTTAATGGATATGCATGTAAACATTCTCTGTTGTAAACTTCTTATCCAATTTATGATTTGAATTTATGTTTGAACTTCTAGTGAACTTTTGTTAAAAACAAAAAACAAAAACGGATGCTTGGATAAACCATGTGATCTATTCTCCTAGAAAAGATACAGAAAGTTAGAAATTACTAGGAAACTTAAAAAATTAAAAGAGTAATATGCAGAAAGCAGAGGGAAAGAGGAAAAAGGAAGAAGCTGCAGAGACAGACAGAAAGAGAGAGAGAGAGAGAGAGAGAGAGAGAGGAGAGAGAGAGAGAAGAGAGAAAGAGAGAGAGAGAAGAAAGTATAGTCAGGCTTCTCCTTACCATGAAACAGAACAGATATTTTCTTAACTGGAAGGCAGGCTTAGTCTTACCAAGAAGGACAAAGCTTTCTTCTTACTCATTTTTGTTTAATTAATTTAGCAACAAAAGGGTAGAAGCATTTTCTTTCTCCACATAACAAAGATTGGAGCTTATTTTTCATCCAGAATGAGTGAGTTCTGTACTGGTGCTTGGTCTTTTGCTCCATATGCATGTGTAAGTATGGCTGTATGTGTGTAACTACATAATTACAAGTATGTAGCTGGACCCAAGAGGTGTGAATAGATATGTGTACATATGTATGCATGAATTTGTATATGAATTTATGTGAGTATATCCATTTGCTTGTGTAAAAGTTTTTCTTCCTGTGAGTATGACTCTCTTCTTCTGGTTCAATAGGAGTGATCATGGAACTTTGTTTATTACCTTGCTTGTTCTTTGACTATTTGTGTTTATTGTTTTGCTTGTTCCTTGACTATTTGCATCTATTGTATTGCTAGTTCCTCAACCTAGAACTGACCTTAATACTTGCATGTAATTAAAATGGTATAAAAGCAAAAAGGAGGAGGGGTGGGATAGGGGGTTCTAGAGAGGGGAAATAGGGAAAGGGGATGACATCTGTATTGTAAATACACATATATATCCATATATTTGAATGTTTGGTCCCTAGTTGGTGGAACTGGAGCTGTTTGGAGAATTTGTAAGTGTGATCTTGTTGGAGGAGGGTCACTGTGGGCAGGCTTGGTGGTTTCAAAAGCCCATACCATTACCAATTAGTTTTCTCTCTCTGTCTCATTGCTATTTTCTCAACTTGTAAGCTCTCAGATACTGCTCCAGTGTCATCTTGGCTTACCTGATATCAGGCTCACACAATGGTATCCATAGATTCTAGTCCTTTGAAATTGTGGGCCCCTGAATTAAATGCTATTTTTGTAAGTTGCCTTGGAAATGGTGTTTTGACTTGGCAATAGAAAAGTAACGAAAATAAACCCCTTTCCCAGATTTTACCAGTAGTAAAAAATGTATCTGTGAAGGTTACAGACCTATAAAACCCTTCCCCATTCATGCCTGCCTCTTCTTGGGATCATTCTTGTGCAAGTCCAGTACAGGCAAGAACAGATATATAAATTCATGATGACAATTGTATCTTGCTAAGAGATGGCATTTTATAACTACATTTCCTATTCTTCTTATGAGAGGCAAGGACCTAATATTCTTTCTGTTCTCTCTTCTGTAGTGTTCTTGAGCCTTAGAGACTATGAGCTTTAATTTGGCCTCACCCTTTTATGTTTTGTGTCATCAAAACTTACATATCAAAGAGAGAGAGACATAAACCTATTTTTAAGTTAAGTATATCTTATATAATTTAATTGTCTCTGTATGGTAATTGTTTTAGTTTAATTATCTGATGTATTGTTTCGTGTCTCAAAATGAACTGAGAAACAAAAGCTTTAGCTACTTCATTTCTACAGTATCTTTGTTTTAATGTTTATATTGCTATTAGTTTATTTATTTAGATTTATCTATTTTATGTGTATGAATATTGCCCTGCACATATGTATGTGTGCCTAGTGCCAGTGGAAATCAGAAAAGGGCATTAAATACCCTGGAATTGAAATCATGGTGATTGTAAGCCACCATGCGGTTGCTGAGAACCCTATCTAGATCCTCTGCAAAAGCAACAAGGGCTCTTAATCACCTAGAAATCTCTCTAGCCCCACAGCTTAATTTGTGCATATGTGGGCTAGTGAGATGGCTCAGTAGATAAAGGTACCCACTGCCAAGCCTTTCTAACCACCCAAGATTGATTCACTGCAAAAAATGGGAAAAAAATGAGAATTGACTCCCAATTCTCTGACCTAAGTACATGTAATGTGAAATGAATATACATGCATAATTCAGTATATATAAATGAAGATATTAAATATGGTACACTCCTTAATACATATTTCTTTCTACAGACTTGCACTGACTTTTTAGAACTCACTCTTGTAGATATTCAGAGGATCTGAGTCAAACTCAACTTCTACCATATTACCAATTAGATATATTAATAACTAAACTTAAACTACTGTGATAATAGTCAAAACTCTCATATTTTATGCTTCTTAAATTGTTCAGTTCAAGGTGTTTAAACATATTCAAGATAGCTGTAATTTTCTTCAGTATACTCTTAAATGTTTAAAATATGTTAGTTTTGACGTTTATTAAACTACAAATGAGAATATTATATCTTTATATTAATTATTGTTTATTTATTCCTCCTCTACCTAGTATATACTTGTCATTTTTTTGAGTTTTAAAACACCTCTTTTCTCTACTTGCTGCTTTTACTTCTTTAGGCCATTTTGTTTTCATTATTATTTGAAGTTTAGGCTCCCCATGTTATCTATAACATGGAAATATTATATCAAATGAAGAAGATGGTGGGAAAAAATCAGAGTCAGATCACAACTACAAATAAACTTAAAGGATCCAGGGATTTCTTTTCCCTGCTAGCCTTCTTGACTACTCAGCCTTTTATATGTAGACCTAGCATTGTGGTATAATATTTTATCTTGACATAAAGGAAACATGATGCTTGCCAACAGGGAGATCTATGAACTAAAGTTCCCAGCAATAGAGTCATACCGTATTAATAATTCTAGAAGACTGATTGACCAATTGTAGAGATCAAAAGCATTATGTCTTTGATTTGCTATCCCTACATGTAGCTCTCCATTCTTCTAACTATTCAGTACAACTTCTAAAGATGTACAAATAGATTTCTAGACTCTACCTCAAATATCAAGGTGATTTCCCATTTTAGCTGATTAACAAGAATAATTTATAATTGGATCTTCAGGTTTTCATGGCAAGGATAAGTTATACCTATTATAAATTTTGCTACAATCCTAATAGATTTTCGATTTTGCATGCTTAAATGCTGTGCTAATTTTATTTCTTATTTTTATAGTATATCTATCCTCTGATGGCCCAGTGACAATCCACATCTATCTGTCTTGGTCCCCTGACCATTGTGCAAGAACTGAAAGTCAACAAGAACAAAGACACTAAACTCTTCTACCATCCATTTAAGAGAAAATGGATAATAGCCAGATCACCTCAATGACTATCTCCTAAATGATTTTAAGTCTTAACTTTTCTTTTTTAATTTACATTCTAGTCACTGCCCCCCTTTTGGTACCTCCTCCCACAGTTCCTTATCCCATTCCTCCTGCCCTTTGGGTACAAGATTTTGTTCCCCGCACCAGACCTCCCCCTTACCCGGGGTCTGAAGATTAAGCGCAGCTTCTTCCACTGAGGCCTGACCAGGCAGACCTTTGCTATATTTGTGCCAGGGGCCTTGGACCAGTCCGTGAATGCTACTGGTTGGTGACTCAGACTGCGGGAGCTCCCTGGGGTCTGGGTTAGTTGAGACTGTTGGTCGTCCTATGAGGTTGCCCTCTCCTTCAGTTTCTTCAATCCTTCCCCTAACCATAGGGGTTCCCGACTTCAGTTGGGTGTAAGTATCTGCTTCTGTCTCAGTCAGCTACTAATAGGGCCTCTTAGAGGACAACCATGCCAGGCTCACGTCTGTAAGCACACCATAGCATCAGTAATAGTGTTAGGCCTTGGTGTTCCCCGTCCCCCATGAGATGGATCCCAAATTGGACAGGTCATTGGACTGCCTTTCCTTCAGTCTTTTCTCCATTTTTGTCCCTGCAGTTGTTTTAGACAAGAGCAATTCTGGGTCAGAAATTTTCACTGTGGATTAGTGGTCCGATCTCTGTGCGTAAGGCCCTGTCTGTTTACTAGAGGTAGACTTTTCGAGTTCCCTCTACTTAATGTTGGGCATTTTGGCTAAGGTCACCCCCATTTAGTCCTTACAGTCTCTTACCTCCTGGGTCTTGACATTTTCTAGAGGGTCTACCCATCTCGCACCCCTCCAATGTTGCTTATCTCCATTCAGTCTCTTGACCCTTTGGGTTTCTCTCCTGTCCACCCCTCTCCACCTGATCCTCTTCCTCTTTGTCTCTCCACCTCCCCTTTCCCACCTAGATCCCTCCCTCTTTTGTTGGAGAGGTTTTCTGGCTTTTTGAGATGGGATTTTTCACCTTCTTCTATTCCTATTCTTAGTTTTTTTTTTTTTTTTTTTTTTTTTTTTTTAATTTATTTTGGGTTAGGAACATTTTACACTTTGAATTTTCTCTTACTAATGTGTCAATATTTTCTATGGTATCTTCTTGCCTCAGATTCTCTCTTCTCTCTCTTGTTATCTGTTGGTGATGCTTGCACCTGTAGCTCCTGATCTCTTTCCAAATTTGTCCGTTGCCTCCTTTTGTGTTTTCTTTATTGTTTCTATTTCCATTTTTTAGTTCTTGGTCCTTTTTGTTCAATTCCTTCACCTGCTTAATTGTATTTTCCTGTATTTCTTTAAAGGGTTTATTTGTTTCCTCTTTCCAGTAGGCTTCTCCCTGTTTTCCTGTAGGTTTTCTTTTTTTAAAAGCGAGTTATTTATATCCTCCTTAAAAGCCATTATCTTCTTTTTTTTTTTTTAATTTTAATTTTTATTTTTTCTTAATTTTTATTTTCAGCAAATCAAAAAAATTTAAAAAGCATTCAAACAGAATAAAATGAAAAGAAACAAACAAGAAAAATACCAAGGGTCAGATATACTTATACAAGAATTCTATAGAGCCTTCAAACAAGCAATACTTTTTGAGTTATGTTTAAAAAAATTCAGAACCACAATAAGCTCCTTCACAAAGCAAATAATATTGAAATAGTGACATCAAGTGTAAACCCAACAAAAATATATAAATTATAGTCCAGGAACACTCCTCCATTGTTGGTGGGATTGCAAGCTGGTACAACCACTATGGAAAGCAGTCTGGCGATACCTCAGAAAATTGAACATGGTGTTACCTGAGGACCCAGCTATACCCCTCCTGGGTATATACCCAGAAGATATTTCAACATGCAACAGGGCCACATGCTCCACTATGTTTATAGCGGCCTTATTTATAATAGCCAGAAGCTGGAAAGAACCCAGATGTCCTTCAACAGAAGAATGGATACAGAAAATGTGGTACATTTACACAATGGAGTACTACTCAGCCATTAAAAATAATGAGCTCATGAAATTCTTAGACAAATGGATGGAGCTAGAAAATATCATCCTGAGTGAGATGACCCAATCACAAAAGAACACACATGGTATGCACTCACTGATAAGTGGATATTAGCCCCAAAACACACAATACCTAAGATGCAACGCATAAACCTCATGAAACTCAAGAAGAAGGAGGAAGACCAAAGTGAGGGTGCCTTTGTCCTTTTTAGAACGAGTATCAAAAGATTCAACCAGAGCTCCCAGGATCTAAACCTCCAGCCTGAGAACAGACAGGGGCAAGCTGTCCTCTGAGAGGCTCTAACCAGCAGCTGACTCAGACAGATACAGACATCCAGAGCCAAACAGTGGATGGAGCTTGAGGACTCTTAAAGAAGAATAGGTGGAAGGTTTGTGGGCCCTAAGGAGATAGGAACTGCACAGGAAGATCAACAGAGTAAACGAAACTGAACCCTTGGAGCTCTCAGAGACTGAATCACCAACCGTGGAGCATACCTAGTCTACACAGATCTACCTCCATGGGCTGAACCTAGGCCTCCCTGCACATATGTTGTAAATGTGCAGCTTGGTTTTCATGTAGGTCTCAAACATCAGGAGTGGGGGCTATCCCAAAACATGCAGCCTGTATATGGAGTACGGTCTTCTAAAAAAAAAAAAAAAAACAGTTGTTCAGTTACTGATGGAATATTATTTTTTTATATCTCTTGTATTCAGTTTGCAACTACTTCATTGAGAATTTTTGTATGTATGTTCAAAAGCCATTATCTTCATGAAATGAGATTTTAGGTCATTATCTTGCTTTTCAGGTGTGTTGGATTATTCAGGGCTTGCTGTGGTGGGAGATCTGGGTTCTGGGTTTGCCAAATTGCATTGGATTCTGTTGTTTATAATCTTGCACTTGCCTCTGGCCGTTTGGTTATCTCTGGTATTACCTGGCCTGGGTGTCTCTGGCTGGAGCCAGTGTCCTTGGAGGCAGGCAGTGCTGTCTCTTGTTAGGGTGGGCCTCTTGTATCTCTGGTTAGATCAGGCTTCCAGTGTCCCTGGTTACTGCAGACCTCCTGGGAGCCAGGCAGGCTGTAGGGTGTGGAAGGTTATAGGCCTGGGTAGGAAGGAGACTAGAAGAAAGGTGGAGCACAGGGGATGAGGATTGGGGGTTGGATCCCGAGTCATCTGGGTCCTGTGGTTGTCCTAGCTGGCCTGGGTATTCTCACCTGTGTCTCTGGTTACTGTATACTTCCTGGGAGGCATGCAGGCTGTAGTTTGTGGGCTGGTATTGGGCAAGTCTGAACTTTTTATTGGGGAAGGTCACATAGCTCAATGGGCATTAGAAAGTTTGAAGGTTTTTGAGAGTAATTGCTTGCATTTGGCTAAGGATCCAACCTCCAATTTACCATTTGAAAGTTTCTGGTCTTTTGAAAGACCAAATCAATGAGTTCTACTTCTGATTGGACAATACAGTGGAATCTGATTTCTAATTCTAACACTGAATGAAGATATGCCATTTTTATATCTGCTCCAAATATCAGAACATTGAGTATTTTCTATTATAACCCTTTGCTTCAGAGTCTGATCCTATTGGGCCTGTCAATCAATTGGTCAGTAAATTTGGATTTTTTAAATTATTTCTTTTCTTTATACAGTAACTTCACCCCATTAAGCACTAGAGTATTATTAATTATTTTAATTTTTGTTATGGATGTGCTGATTTAGTGAATGTGTAGTTGTAGATTCTCTTCCGACAACTATGACATAACTAGAATTGATTAGTTAGCTAGATTTTTCAATACCAGGCAAGATTTCCCTCCTGTTTAGTGGATCTTAAGTCTTATTAGAGACTTATTGGTTATCACCAAAGTATGCCTGCCACTGTTGCACTTTCAGATTATTGTGCCATACTGGTTGTTCCTGTGGTTCATAGGCATCATATCTGGGTATGACTTTGGTTGCCTTCCTCCTTTGGAAGCTTGTATAGCCTTCTGGTATCATGGTAGGTACCTTCAGGTGGGGGAGACATTTAGATTAATTCTTTCTCATGGGTTTCTAATCAGTTAGTGACAGAATCTTTGTTTTAGAACCCATTGCTTACTTTGCAAATCTTGACTGATATATATTTGGACATTTATATGAACTAAATCCCTTATTTCTTTCTTTGTCCATAACCTGTTGGCATTTTGACAGTCCCTGCAAAAATTCCCTGTAGTTTAGTTAGACTTCAGATCCCCAAAGCCCATTCTACATTGCATCACAAATTAATTGTGTACGTCAAGCTGTAAACAGCCCCTCTGTTGTTAAAAAAAAAAAGTTTAAAATTAAGTTGGAACAATCAGGTGTTTCCTATTTCATTAGAGGGGGACGGAGGTGTTTGCTTAGTGAGGTAAATGTTCTTGCTATTCATATTTATAAAGAGTAAAACAAACAGGTGTGAAACTATAATTCTTCAGGTTGTATGCTCACTATCTTGAATGTACTGAAGTATAGCAAAAATAGAATGATTTATAAAGGCCAAATTAAAATGCGTTTTCAATAATACAGTTCTTTTTCCTTCAGATATTTGGAATTGTTTTATTAGGATTGCATAGTGTTTAAAAAATAGTTTTACTGTTTACTCTTAGCCATAAATTTATACCTACCTGAGCGAATATAACTAATAATCAATACAGAAATGTTATACTGAGAATTGAAAAGACAATACTTCTTTGGATCCTGGTTTTGACAAAGTAAAACTCTGACATGGTTTCCCCCACAGCTGGGAAAAGAGGCTCTCCTTGTACAAGTAATACTCATGAGCGCTGATCTGGAGCTTTGACAGCAAGCTGAAGTTATACCTGTGTAAGGTCTGATTTTGTAATCTTAGATTTATGAAGTTAACGAATGCAACAATTTGAGCCTAAAATTAAAAAAAGAAAATCTGTATCACACTTCTTTACTTCTTAGAACTTATATTACTTTGTGCATTTAGACAAATGATATTAATCATATCAGTTAATCAGTATGTCTTTCTGACTCCCCCTTAGTGCCTTCCATGTCTTCCTTCAAATTACATGTTTTTATTTTAAGTGTTAATAATAATACCAAGTTCAGTTAGTGCTGCCACTGTGCACATGTGAATGTACCATCTATTACACACATTTTGAGTTTTGTTATGCTTAGGATATAATGTGTGTCTATCTATATATTTATTTTTTAATATACACACGTGTGTGTGTTTGATCTAATGTGCTTATTCTATAATTTTAACTCAGAAATATATGTAAATTTGTATCATTATTAAAATCAATAAAAAGTTAGAAGAGACAGCTGAAAAATGAATGAAAGTGATAGTGACAGATGAGATCTTGGACGTTTAACAGAGGTAAAAATTTTAAATATTTGAACTGATTTTTAATTTGAGAGAATTGTTCTTTTTCTCCTTTTTCCCTATTTTGATCTGTCTTTTTACAGTTGTAGATAATGAATCCTTCTTTACTTCAACTGTATTGTCCATTTTCAATGATATTACCATTTTTTAAAAAATGTGTTTTGGAAGTAAGACTGTGTAAAATATTTACTATTAGACTGAATTATTTTTATGTAATATAGGATCCTTTGTTTATTCAAATTTAACCTTACTGACAACCTCTTTGTGATAAAACAAATAGCTTAAAAGTTTTTTTGTGTGTAATTCTCAACAACAGAGTGATGCTATAAAAGCTATAAGTCTGAAAGATGTCTTCAAAATCTTCAATAAAATACATGCCATGAAATTGCTGCAACTATGATAACAGTAAAATTTCACATTTATTCTGATACAGAGCACACTCTTCAGAGGGAGATTATTATGCAGAAAAGCATCAGTTTGTTCTTCTTCAACTGCCCAAAAGTTTCTGTATTCACACTTGATTAGTGGCTATAATTGTCACTAAGGAAAAATATCCTCAGAAAATGAAGGATTATTTTTGTGTGTGATTACTTGGGGAAGAGTTTTTAAGACATAACTGATATCCAGAAAACAAATATCAACTGATAATAAATTCAATAGTTTTGATAAATAAATATGAAACAATTACTTCATAGTTAAGACATAGAATCTATGTGTCATTCCTCTTAACTAAAAATCTTTATCCATTCCTTTGAAAAATATATACATGAAGACTTTAATACATGCAGGTCGGTTGCATTATTTGTAAAAAACAACAACAAAAAACAAAAAAAGAAAAGAAAAATAAAACAAAACCAAACCAATTTCTTTTAGGGCAATTAGAAATAAACCCAGAACAACAGAATCTTTCACCTCATACAATAGTTAAATAGAAATTCTGGACTAAAGCTGGGAGGAAGGTGTGGCTTAAAGAGTAAGTTGTTTGGCCATTAGGAAATGTAGAAGTTAAAGGTCAGAAGGGACGGTTTTGTATATAGAGAAATGAGATAATACAGCAGTGTCTAACAATGCTTCTAGAATAATAGCTATGTTCTAGTCAGAAGAGACATAAAGAATTGTTTTATTTGTTAATGTTGTGTAGAGACTGGTGATGGAAGCAGAAAACAGGACAGTTGTCACAGAATTCATCTTCACAGGACTGACCCAGTCACATGACATTCAACGCTTGGTCTTTGTTCTGAGCTTAATTTTCTACATCATCATCTTGCCTGGAAATGTCTTCATCATTCTCACCATCATATCAGACCCTGGACTCACTGCCCCTCTTTATTTCTTCCTGGGAAATTTGGCCTTCCTGGATGCCTCCTACTCCTTCATTGTGGCTCCCAGGATGTTGGTAGACATCTTCTCTGAAAAGAAGATAATCTCCTATGAAGCCTGCATCACTCAGTTATTTTTTTTGCACTTCCTTGGAGGAGGGGAATTTTTACTACTGGTTGTGATGGCCTTTGACCGCTATATTGCCATCTGCAGGCCTTTATATTACTCCACTGTCATGAATCCCAGAGCCTGCTATGTGATGTTGTTGGCTCCATGGCTTGGAGGATTTGTTCACTCCATTATTCAGGTTGTCCTCATCCTCCGCTTGCCCTTCTGTGGTCCAAATCACATAGATAACTTCTTCTGTGATGTCCCACAGGTCATCAAGTTAGCCTGTACAGACACCTTTGCAGTTGAGCTCCTTATGATCTTTAATAGTGGCCTGCTTACCCTTGTGTGCTTTCTTGGTCTTCTGACTTCCTATGCAGTTATTTTATGCCATGTTCATAGGTCAGCCTCTGAAGGAAAAAACAAAGCTATATCTACGTGTACCACTCATGTTATAATTATATTTCTTATGTTTGGACCTGCAATTTTTATTTATACACGTCCATTCACGGCCCTATCAGCTGACAAAGTGGTTTCTTTCTTTCATACAGTAATATTTCCCTTATTAAATCCTGTGATTTATACCCTTCGGAACCAGGAAGTAAAATCTTCCATGAAAAAGTTATTTATCCGTCAAGTAATTTGTTAATTGGTTTTTAAAGGAGAAATCAGGCAGGAGTTATTTGACATGGTATTTACTAAGTTATATAATAAGTGATGGTCTTCTTGATTAAATCTTGTTTTTCAGATACTATTATAGGCAATTTGATGCATTTATACATAGCAAGAGAATAAAATGTTCGTTTTAAAGGATGCAAAGGAAACAATAGATTTGTCTAAGTACAATGGATGAGTGTGATAGCTGTATGGAGTAAATTTTATATTATGTATGGATTAAAACAATAAAGGGCTTTATGCTAAAATCAATAGTTTCAGTATCTCCATAATTGTAGTAATACCATCTTTGTATTCAAACATCAGAACCAGTAACTCACAGTTCTGTCTATTGTGTAATGGATCAGGACCATAAGATTCTATGAATAGATTCATTCATTTTGGTTCATCAGGGATCTCTATGCAAAGACTTATGTGGCTCTACAATATAGTTCTTTCTCCTTCCTTGTCCTCTCTTCAAATGCTTTCCTATTCCCATCCAAGCTCACTGTCAAATTCACGGCCTCTTTTTTGTTCATTGTTATTGAATGTATATATGTACTGTTATATACATATATATTTCTAAATATAAACTTTTGAGTCCATATAATGTTACTTGAATGGATGTGACTGGGGTTGATCATTTGGCATGGGACAATACATTGTTGTCTTCTCCCCTTCAAGGAACTGAACTTTACTTACCTTCCAGTAGTGCTTTGTGTAGGGTTGAGGACTCATGGACTTTCTCCTCCAGTGTGGCCTGTTCATTGGTATCATCCTTGTTCATCTCACATTTAGGTTGTCATGTTGGTGAGAAGCTACCTGCATAACTTCTGATATTACTAGGAGACATATCTCATAGCAAAGTTCCTGATCTAAACTGAAAAATGCAGTTAAATAGTATCTGTAAAAAAATAACCTGACAGAATTATGTTAATTAATTGAGAGAACACAGGAACAAAAGGTTGTCTTCACTGTTGTGCTTATGTGAAACAAAGAATATGCAGTACACATCTATGATGACATAGCATTAATTATAATCCTTGGAGTGCAATGACCATAAAGGCCACAAAGAAATTGATTATTATATGTAGGAAAGGGGGTCCGTGTGCATTCTCATGGAAATGTAAGGTACAGTATCTTTAACAAATACCAGAACTACCATACTTACAGTAGCATTCTTCATAGTAGCTATTGCGTAAAAGCAACATGTGAAACCAATAGATAGGTGGCTAAAACATGAAATATGGGCATATACCTAAGAATGATATTTGATGAAAGAGGGCAAACTATTGTTATTTGTAACAAGATAATTGAACAGCATCATTCATTGAAGATACTTTCTTCCATTGTATAATTTTGGCTTCTTCAGTGAATTTCAGGTGACCATAAGTTTGTGAATTTATGTCTGGGCTCAATGTAATTCCATTGACTAATCTGTTTGTTTCAATGACAATACCATGCAGTTTTTATTATTATAGCTCTATAGTAGACCTTGCAATTAGAGATCATGATACTTCCAGAAGTTCTTTTGTTGTACAGGATTGTTTCAGCTATCCTTGTTTTTTTTTTTTTTTTTGTTTGTTGTGTTTATTTTTTTTCCTTTTTCATATGAAGTTGAGTATCATTCCTTCAAAGTCTGTAAAGAATTGTGTTAGAATTTTGATGGATATGACATTGAATCTGAAGATTGCTTTTGGAAAAGCGGCCATTTTTACTATGTTAATCCTACCTATCTGTGATTATGGAAGATCTTTCCATCTTTTCATATCTTCTTCAGTTTCTTTCTTGAAAGACTTAGAGTTCCTGTCATACAGGTTTTTCACTTGCTTGGTTAGAGTTAAGCCAAGATACTTTCTCTTATTTGTGACTACTATGATTGTTGTTATTTCCCAGATCTTCCTCAACTTGTTTATTGCTTGTAAATAGAAAGGCTACTACTTTTTTCAATTACAATTAATCTTCTATCTAGCCACTTTACTGAAGATGTTTCTCAACTCCCTGATAGAATTTTTGGGATCTCTTATGTATAATATCATATCCATCTGAGAATAGTGATGATATGATTTCTTCCTTTTCAATTTATATCCCCTTGACTTCTTTTAGTTGTATTATCACTCTAACTAGAACTTCAAGTAGTATACAGAAAAGATTTGGAAAGTGTATACAGTCTTGTTTTTGATTTTAGTGGAAGTGCTTTGAGTTTGACTCCACTTAATTTGATGTTGGCTTTTGGGTTGCTGTTTATTGCTGGTATTATGTTTAGGTATGTCTCTTGTGGTCCTGATTTCTCCAAGACTTTTATCATGAAGGGGTGTTGGATATTGTCAAAGGCTTTTAGAATCTAATGAAATGATCCTGTATGTGTGTGTGTGTGTGTGTGTATGTACATGTGAATTACATTGACAGGTTTTCATATGCTAAACTGCCCCTGCATCTTTACAATAAAGCCTACTGATCATAGTAGATGATGTTTTTAACATTTTCTTGGATTTGGTTTGCAAATATTTTAAGTATTTTCTCATTTATGCTCATGAGGGAAATTTGTCTGAAATTCTCTTTCTTTTCTAAATTGTTGGGTGATTTGGGTATTATGGTGACTGTAGCCTCATGGAATGAGTTTGGCAGTGCTCCTTCTGTTTCTGTTTTGTGAAATAATTTGAGGAGTATTGGTATTATCTCTTCTTTGTAAGTCTGGTAGATTTGATACAAAAACCATTTGACCCTGTTTTTGTTTTTGTTGTTTAGGAGATTTTAATTACTGCTTCTATTTCCTTAGGAGTTATAGGTCTATGTAAATTATTTACTTGACCTTGACTTAACTTTGGTAAGTGATATCTATCAAGAAAATTGTCCATTTTATTTAGATTTTCCAACTCTCAGTTTTATGGAAAAAAGAATATTTATCATGTTCATTCAGGCTGTTTTTAGGGGATTTTCCTTGCTTTTCAGGTATTTTGGAATCTTCTGTGTCTTCCTGGGCTCTGGTGGAGACAATATTGCCCTGATTGTTATTGTTTATGTTTTTATACTAACAGTTAGGTATCTATATCCTGGCTTGCTCATCTGTTGTCTCCCCAGGGAATGCCTGCTGATGTAGGAGTCTAGAGATGAGGGATAAATTTAGGAAAGGAAGATTGGAGGAGTAGATCTTTGTGATCCATTGGTCAGAGAAGAACAGGAGACTGCATCAAGTGTTCTGATAGGGAGCTAGGGAAGAGACTGAAGTATTGGATTTAAAGGAGCAGAAGGAGAGATGAATAGCTTCAGTCAGCCTACCTACTTTCTCAGCAGGAGTTGCCTGTGGATTTTTATTTTTTAATTAAAAACAAAAACTGTATAATGCATTTTACATATTATTTCCCCTTCTCAACTCTTCCTGTGATTTCATTTGGTTTATATGTTGCCTGTTGGACATAGACTTTGATTTTCAATTCCCACTACCTTAATAGTAGATAGGACATTCCTAGTACATAGCATGATGATAGTGGGATTTGTTTTAATGGACAAATATTTAAATATTCTTATAAAATTTGGTCTGCTAGATAAATCAATAATACTGAATTAAATTATCATAGTTAACTTTATCTTTGGCTACCTTCTAAAATTTACCTCTTTTAGAAAACTTTCATTATTTTCTTAAAACTATTTGGCATCATATAAAAAATCTATATACTATCTCTATTAAAGGAAAGCATGTAGTGTTATAAAAGGACTTTTCAATTTGGTAAACTAATAATCCATTCAATATTAGTGACAGGATTTTCCTGGAAGGATAAAGAAAACATAAAATTTCATCAACTAGACAAAGTAATTATCATATAAAGACTACATTCTGATCAGAGTGAAAAGGCAACCATGGTGCTTCTAAGCTCCTGTTTTACTATAGAAATCAAGATAATGAATATTTAGATTCACATTTCCCATAAAAATACATACCAACTTCATCTGAAAACATATCTTTGTAGAGTTAAAAAATGCCGGAAGAGACTTATCTTCAACTATATTCACACTGGGTACCTCCCATAACTGAATATTTCCTTTTTATTTCCATGTTTCTCAAATTATAAAAACTCTTTTATAGTTAAATATTTTAAAAATGTGTTCATGGTATTTAATAGTTCACTTAGTGTGTTTCTATGTGGTAAAATAATGCTACTCATTATTTAATAAAATTAAAAACATGTATCTTACTTTCTTTCATTAATCTTGATTTCATGTGTCCTACCTTACTTGGAAATATATTTCATGTTTAAAAAATTTAAGTGTTTTCAGTATCTGTAATTTACCTGTCATTTTTCAGTAAAGCTTGGATAAAATTAATCTATTTTTTAAATTGAGAAAATGTTTTTCAATCTTTCAAAAATCCTGTTTGAACACATCTTTATTTTTATACAAAATCTTTTATCTGAATGAAACAAATTGGTTGATATTAGAAATATTAAAAAACAATAAATTAGATGTTCTTAAAAACTATATGATGAGTTCAAGATTTGGTAAACTCAGTTAACTCTATCTCTAGACAAAAGATAAATATTTAAAGCAAATATAGGACAGTGATATTGTATTTAATGATCACATCCCCTTTGTCATCATAGCTTCTAACTCATCTCAAATTTTCCATCTTTACTGGACCTTTTATGATATTGGGATTATCTTATATGTCATGTTAATATATTCTCACAGATCATATATGGAAAAGTAGTCATTACTTCCCTTAGAGTTAGTATAAATTAATCTCAGAGCATTTCTAATAATTTAGAATATGCCTTTGTAAGCTCATACATTTTTCCATTTTCCATGGACTAGAAAACTATTTGAGCATTACTAAAGATGTAAGGAAATGAGGAAAACTACACATTCTAACATGGTAATTTTCTAAATAATAGTAACATAAATTTCTAATACATTAACATCCATAATGATTTATACATTAGTTTTATTTTATTCCTAGTTTAATTTTTCAATAATAACCTGTTGGCATTTTGACAGTTCTCACTGAAATTCTCTACAGCTTTGTTAGACTTTAAATCCCCAAGGACAATTCTCCATTGCATCACAAATTAGCTGGTATCTCATATTTTAAAAGGGCTCTCTGCTAGAAAAGGAGTTAAAAAGTTGGAGCAATCCGGTATTGTCTATTTCATTCTAAGAAGTTATGTTTGCTGTCTGAGAATATTGGTGGGCTGTTAGGTAAATGTTCCTATTATTCTTCAAATTTTCAAAAAATAAAAGAGGAATGTAAACAGATATAACTGATATATTTATTCAAGTGTTACCCTTACTGTCTTGGTTCAAAGACATAAAGCAGATATAAATCAGTTTATGGATGCTGAGTTATAGTGAGTTCTCAGTAATATAGTTCTTTTTCTTCTGCTATTTAGAATAGTCATATTAGGAATGAATAGTGTTCACTAAATATGCATCATTTTTGATTTAGCCACAAATTGTATATAGCAACTGAAACAAGGGAGAGAATAGAGCCAACAATCAATACAGAAATGGTGTGCTGAGAATTAAAAAGAAAATATTTCTTAGCATCATGGTTTTGTAAAATACTAGTTCTCTTTTTACAAGTAATGCTGATGAAGACTAATTTAGGGTTTTGGGATCAGGCTGAAGATAAACTAATGTCATTTTTGATTTTGTAACCTTAGATTTATGTAGTTATCAAACTCAAGAATTTCACTCTGAAAATAGGGAAAGGCAATCTTTATTACATACTAATTCTTAGAATTTTGAATAAATTGTGCATTTGTACCTTTATAGAAAGCATATTCCTTATATCCACCTGCTACTATGTCTCTCTGGGTCCCTTGAGTGTTTTCTTCCTGTAGACAATATGTTTATCAGTATGTGAATGGGTGTGTGACCATCCTAATTACACATTTTGAGCTATGATTTAGCATAGGATTCAATGTATTTTTATGAGTGAACATCTATGTGAAAATTTATGTGTGTTTGTGTGTGTGATTTAATGTACTTCTAAAATTGTCAGTTTAAAAATAATATAGAAATCTATGTACATAGGTGTGTATATATGTAAATATATGTATATATAAATATTCACTATATATAAATTTGTACATAAGAATGTATATCAATTCATATATACATATACTCGATCCACAATAAAATGATGCTATATAAACAACACAACTAAATGACAAGACTTTAAAAAATCAGATAAAATTATACATGGCATGAAATTAATGAAGTTTTTATAACAGTAATTTTGCTACATAGTGCAGGCCCATAGCAAGATAATTAGACAGCATAGTATCTATTTGCCATTCTTCAATCAACCAAAAGTTCTATATTTACACCTAGGTAATGACTGCATCTTCCTGTAAAGGAAATGGAATGTTCTCAGGAATTAAGTAGTTTCCAACATTCTTATGGCATAATTTGACTCTAAAAATATCAACTAATATACAGTTTACTCATTCTGTTGAATAAATATATACATGATAAACTTTTAGTCCTCTGTAAAATACAGTTATGGGGATTTGAATACCTTCAGCAAATTGATTTCTCTTTCAGGGAAACATATAATCTCTTTCAGGGCAATGCAAATTAAGCCCAGAGCAATGACATCTATTATTTCATGTGAGTGACAAGCTGAAGCTTTGTACTAACACTGGCAGAAAGGTGTGGCTTCAACAAGATGTTCACAGTTATGGAATATAAGAACTGAAGGACAGAGGGCATGGTTTTGGATATAAAGAGATGAGAGAATATACCAGTGTCTAACAATGCCTCTAGAATAATAGCTATGACCTAGTCAGAAGAGACATAAAGAATTGCTTTATTTGTTAATATTATGTAGGGACTGGTGATGGAGGCAGAAAACAGGACAGTTGTCACAGAATTCATCCTCATAGGACTGACCCAGTCACATGACATTCAGCGCTTGGTCTTTGTTCTGAGCTTAATTTTCTACATCATCATCTTGCCTGGAAATATCCTCATCATCCTGACCATCAGTCAGACCCTGGACTCACTGCTCCACTTTATTTCTTCCTGGGAAATCTGGCCTTCCTGGATGCCTCCTACTCCTTCATTGTGGCTCCCAGGATGTTGGTAGACATCTTCTCTGAAAAGAAGATAATCTCCTACAAGGCCTGCATCACTCAGTTATTTTTTTTGCACTTCCTTGGAGGGGGTGAAGGGTTACTTCTGGTTGTGATGGCCTTTGACCGCTACATCGCCATCTGCAGGCCTTTACATTACTCCACTGTCATGAGTCCCAGAGCCTGCTATGTGATGTTGTTTGCTCTCTGGCTTGGAGGATTTGTTCACTCCATTATTCAGGTTGTCCTCATCCTCCGCTTGCCCTTCTGTGGTCCAAATCATCTAGATAACTTCTTCTGTGATGTCCCACAGGTCATCAAGTTAGCCTGTACAGACACCTTTGCAGTTGAGCTCCTTATGGTCTTTAATAGTGGCCTGCTTACCCTTGTGTGCTTTCTTGGTCTTCTGACTTCCTATGCAGTTATTTTATGCCATGTTCATAGGTCAGCCTCTGAAGGAAAAAACAAAGCTATATCTACGTGTACCACTCATGTTATAATTATATTTCTTATGTTTGGACCTGCATATTTTTATTTATACACGTCCATTCACAGCCTTACCAGCTGACAAAGTGGTTTCTTTCTTTCATACAGTAATATTTCCCTTGATGAATCCTGTGATTTATACCCTTTGGAACCAGGAAGTAAAAACTTCCATGAAAAAGTTAATCATCCGACATATTATTTGTTAATTGTGTTTCAAATGAGCAATAAATATAATAATTTTGCATGACATTTATTATTATAAAAGAAATGTTCTTCTTGAGTATATCTCCTTTTTCAGATAGTACATAGGCAATTTGACAGAGTTATATATATTGAGCAAATACTTTGTATGTTTTAATGGTTGACAAGGAGTAACAGAGTTGTTGAAGTATATTGGGTGAGTGTGATATATGTAAAGAGCAAAACTTATAAGATGTATGAGTGAAAACTCCTTAAGGTCCTTGTGTTGGCTTGTTGTAAGTCAACCTGATACAAGTTCAAGTCATCCGAAAAGAGGGAACCTCAATTGTGGAATATTCCATAAGGTCTTGCTATATGGCATTTTTTAAAAACTGGTGACTGATACTGGAGAGCCCAGTGTACTGTGGAGTATGGCATTCTTAGGCTGGTGGTCCTAGGCTCTGTAAGCAATAGGGCTGGAGAAGCCAGTAAGCAGCACCCTTACATAGATTTTTCTCTTGCTTTCAGATCCCTGACCTGTTTGTGATGCTAGTTTAACTTCATTGATTGAAGGATTAAGACATGGAACTGTAGGTGAAATAAATCATCTCCTCCTCAGCCTGCGTTTGGCCATGTTTTTTTTCATCATAGCAATAGTATTTCCAACTAGGATAGGCTTTAGGATAAAACAAACAGTTTCAGTACCTCCTAAATGTAGTAATAACATCTTTGTATTTTAAACATAAGAGCAACTAACCCAGTGTTCTATTTCTTGTGTAATGGTTCATAACCATATGATTCTATAAATACTTTGATTCATTGTGATTTGTGGACTAATAGGCAAAGCATCAGTGGCAAAATGGCAAAGGTCTTTCTTCTGCTGCTTTTCTGAGGTCTTTCCTTGTTCTCTACATCATCTGATATAAACAAAATTGAGTTTTTTGACATTTTTTTTCTCTTCTGAATGTTCCCAGAGTTGAGATATAACTTCATTTGATCCTTTGCCTTTCTCATCATCTAGACCACAGGAAAAGCATCTTACTTTCAGCATCTCATTGTATTACAAGATGAGTCACCCCAAGTCATTTTTAAAAGCATTTCATTCTCTCATAGTCAAAGTTACTGATGCCTCTCTTTGCTTCTGTATAGAAGTGAGACTTGCTAATGTCATAATTAAGTTACCTTATCTATATTATTTATTATCAGTGTTATCCATGCAAAGGTATTTTCTCCAGTTAATTCAGCTGCTTCATGAAATTTCTTTTATCCTGCCTCCTAATTTGACCTCTTTGTCTACATCATCTTCTTAGCTTTCCTTTCTCATTTTCTTTTACATTTACCAAAGTATAATTACATTTCTATCAGATATCCATTATATTTACATTTTTAAGCACTTGCAAAATGGTATAGTGCCATTTCACATACCTATATCTTAAACTATTGTTAAAGATATCAAAAGGAAATTTTCATAATGCAGCAATTTTAAAAGTTAATAACCAGTGGACAGATACATGATGACCACATTGAGAACCAAGAGGAAGTTATTGGAGTGTATCTTTCTTTAATTTATAGGCCAAAATTGGACTATCTCTCCACATAGCCAGTGTGGTATGTCTGATAATAATTGGTTGATTTTTGCAGTTAGTAATATGTATTTTAAAAGTTAAGATTGATTTCATATATATATATAAGGGTTTTAAGCCTCTGCCTGTTGCCTACAGAATTCAGAAGAGGGTATTGAATCAAATGGAATTGCAGTTATAGTGCTTGTAGTCTACCAAGTGTGAACCCAGGTCCCCTGCAAGGATAGCAGATGCTCTTAACCACTGAGACATCACTCTGGCTCTTAGTTGACATTTTTCATCCATATCAGTACCTGCCCTGCTTACTTGGACACAGGTGCTACTAAGTGTTTACTTGACAAACGATGGCTTTTGATTTTACTTTCCATGTGTTTTAGTCTCTGTTCAACGTCCTTTTGAAAATATTTATGTACAGGGAAAGTCAAGAAAGGCATTGCCTGTTTATACCCCCTTTTATGCATCCTGTACATGAAGTGTTTATCATTTGCCACAGTTGTCTTTCATGTAACTTTTTAACAAGTTGATAAATATATCTCTCTACTTTGATTAACCAAGTAAAACAATTGTGGGGGTTTTTATGATGCATATTTATATGATATCATTTTAAATGCTTATTTTTGATGAAGATTGAGAAAAATTAGAATACTAGCTAAGTATTTTATTTTTGAGTTGTATTTAAATTACAATTCTCCCTTCCCTTTCCTTCCTCTAACCCTCCTATATGATTTGTCAGGTGATGGAAACTCATGTGGTGTTTTGCTAAGACAGACTTATGTGGTGTTTTGCTGCGGCATGACTCATAGGAGGACATGTGATGTTTGGAGAAAGTATAAATAGGAGTCACCGAACACTGAAGGAGTGCTTGTATGGCTAGCTTTACAATGCTTCATTCGTCTTCTGTCTTCATCTTTGCTGATCTTTGCTTCATTGAGAGAAGCATGGCAGAGAACTTCTGACATCTCAGATAATCCTGGTTCCTGCTACTGACTCATGCCAATTTGGCAGAAGACTGGCAGTTTCTACTAGATCGGGCTATCACCTCTGATTTGTGTTTGTTATCCTGACACTACTGAACTAGGCTTCTGATTAAAACGAAAACTGCTCTAAACAGCAACTTCTAAATAGGTCCACATTCGCTTGTTTTATTTACTGTATTTTCTCCCCTACCTTTAATTGTTGGGCTAAAAGGGGGGGGGGAGGGTCAAAGCATTTGGAAACTTTTATTAAAAGTTTTTTTTTTTTTTTAAGTCTAAGCCTATATATTCCCTCCCCACACTCTTTCAAATTCATGGTTTCTTTTTCATTAGCTATTATTAGACACATAGACATACTTGTATATATATAAAACTAAACATAACCTAATGAGTCCATATAATGTTACTTTTTTGTATGTCTCCAGAGTTTATTATTTGTGACTGGACAATCAGTTAGTGTATTCTTCCCTGGGAAGGGCCACCTCTCCTACTCACAGTGGTCTTTTATTCTTGTTGTTGGGCTAAGGCCTCATAGAAATTTCCTCTTCCAGTTTGTCATGTTTGTTGGTGTCATCTTTGTTCAGTTTATGTTTCATAGTCATGTTGGTGAGACTTTACCTGTTCAGCTTCTAATGTTAATAAGGAGACTTGATATCACATCAAACTCCATGATGCTATGGTTCTTAAAATCTTTCTGCCACCTCTTCCTCAGTATTCACTGAACCCTAGCTGTGGGAATGATTTGTAGATGTATCCATTGGAGCAGCATAATTCCTAGTAACAATCTGTAAACATTTGCCATTTTAGCCATAGATAAATGTAGTTTACTCCCATCATCATGGACACATTTGTCCAACTAGTTATTCCATTTTTGCTTTATTATCTCCTTGAGTATAATGTCTTACTGATGACTGCCTCCAGAATGGTTTTCTTGATTTTCTCCCTATTCTGGTAGATTGCTTGGACACTTCTAACACCCATATTGCTACTTTCCAGAAAAATTACTTCCTTATAAACTAATCATCATTTTTATCCATGGTAGCATAGGCCAAGTTTTTCATGGTAAGAAAATATCTATGAGAAACAACACACACTATTTACACACACACACACACACACACACACACACCACACACACACACACGGTAAAGAAAAGTCTAGGACCACAAGGACTTACTGCAGAATTTATCAGATTTTCAGTGAAGTTAATCCTTCTGAGTCTTTTTTTTTTTTTTAAATAGACACAGAACAAGCACACCCAAACTCATTCTATGATGCTAGTATCACTGTAAGACAAAAACCAGGTGAAGATAACAGCAACAAAGAAAACTAAAGGCACAAATCACTGATGAACATAGATTTAAAAATGATCAATAAAATATGGCAAGCAGAATTTAGATATACATCACAAAGATTTTACACCATGCATGATAAACTTGTCTTTGTCTTGGAAATGCACAGATTCTTCAATATATGTAAGTAAACAAACATAAACCACATAAACAGACTTATATATAAGAATCACATGATCATTTGAATAAATGTAGAAAAGGCCTATAACAAAATGAATCATGCCTTCATGATAAAATTCCAAAGGAATGTGAGGTTAGAGAGAACATGCCTTCACAGAAGAAAAGCTAGATGCAGAATATCCCAACCAATATGATTCAAAAAGGGGGAAATGATTGAAGTAATACAACTAATGACAAGAATGAGACAAGGCTGTCCAGTGTCTACACTTTCTTTCAATATTGTGTTGCAGCACTAGCTGAAGCAGTAAGGCAACGGAAGAGAATTAAAGGAATATAAATAGGGAATGAAGGAGTCAAACTATATGTATCCACAGATGATATGACACAAAAATTCTACTACAAACTTGTAGAAAAATTAACAAATATAGCAACTAGAAGAATGCAGTATTTGCACAAATAAATAGATTTTTGATACAACAAATATACAGAGAAGGAAGTTATTGATGCACTCTCACAATAGATTGAAAGAAAATAAAATATCTCAGAATACACCTAATTAAATAATAAAGGAGCTTTATAAAACAAACATTAAACCTCTGAAGAAAGAGATGAAACCACTAGAAAATGCAGCAACATCCATGCTTATGGGTTGTTAGAATTAATATTGTCAAAATGACCATTCTACCAAAATCTATTTACAGAATCAGTGCAATCCCAACCAAAATCCCAGTTCATTCTTCTGAAAAATAGAAAAAGGTATTTTATAATTCATAAGGAATACAAAGTTAGCAAATAGCCAAAACAATCCTGAATAAAATGAACAATGCTGTATGATTGCACGTACAGGTGTTAAGGTATATTACAGAGATATATTAATAAAAACAATATGATATTCACAAAAAAGACATGCAAATCAAAGGAACAAAATCAAAAACCAAAACATGAAAACAATTTCTGCCACTTAATACTTGACAAAGACACCAAAACTATAACTGAAAAAAAGCATCTTCAAACAATGGTACTAGGAAAACTGGATATCTACATGTAGAAGAATAAAATCAGAATCCTATCTATCTATCTATCTATCTATCTATCTATCTATCTATCTATCTATCTCTCTATCTGTCATCTATCTGCACCAAAACTAGTTCTAAATGAATTAACTACCTAAATGTAAAACCCAAAACTACTAGACTAGAACATAGACGTTTCCAGATCTCTGTATCTTCCTACATGATATAAGTGTAAGGAAGAACTTTCACAATAGAACTTGCTCGCTTAGTAGTTAGTAGTTAAGGCCAACTATTGAAAAGTTGAACTTCATAAAACTAAAAAGCTTCCGCATAGATAAAGAGACAGTCAGGATAAAAAGAAAGCCCGCTGTATGGGAGAAAATCTTTGTAAGCTCTACATATAACGCAGGATTAATATTCAGAATATAAAAATAACTCAAAAAACAAAGAGAAAAAGATTTATTTGAAAAAATGCAACTAAGAATTGTATTTTTAAATGCAACTTCACAAATCTGCAGTTTTATGAAGAAAAAAAATATATTTCTTTGGCAATTAGGGAAATGTAAATCAAAACAACTTTGAGATTTTTATCTTACCTCAGTGAGAATATTAAAAACAAAATAAAATTTAAACTAATGCAGGAGGACGTGTGTGTGAAGGAAACCTTCATTCACTGTTGGTGAGATAACAAACTTGTGTACCTACTATGGAAATCAATACTGAGAATTCTCTAATGGCTGAAAATAAATATAACATATGACCCAGATATAACATTCCTTTGTATTGACAAAAGGACTTGACATCCTACTCTAGATATAATGTCTCAAGCATTTTCATTGCTGCTTTATTCACAATAGCTTGTGAATGAGAACAATCCTAAAGTCCTTCAACCAATCAATAGATAATAAAAAGGAGGTACATATATACTATTGAAAACTATTCATACATAATAAATAAATGAAATCATGAAATTTTAGGTAAATGATTCGAACTGGAAAAAATCATATTGAGTGAGCTAACCCAGACCTTGAAAACAAATGTTACATTTTCAGTCTCATTGGGGGTTGATCACTCCAAATCTTCCACTATAACTACATAGCCAGGAGTAACTAAAGACTTCAGAAAAGTAATAGGACCATTGACAGCATAAGGGAGTTTTGGATCAATAGAGAGGGTGATAATGGGATACAAGTGAACTGTTTGGGTAAACCAAAAAAGGAGGCTTTTTAGGAGAGACGAATTAGATAAATTCAGAAAAAGAGGGGAGGACAAAATGACAATAAGAATTCTTTAAAAAACACATAGGTAATCATATTAAATAAATAATGTAAATAAATAAATAAATAATAAAAATATGTATTTTTAAAAAATGTATAACACACTTCATCATATGTATATGTCCATATATAGTTTTAATAATCTTTTGTAATCAGGACTGATAATGTTCCTTCTAAGAGCCAAAAGTGGTCTAGTAAAAAATGCAACACCAGAAATGGAACTCATTTGAGTTGTTGTTTAGTGCTATACAAGAAACTCCCAAAACATACAGCATACAATTATTGCCCTTGGCTTCTACCTAGAGGATGGTTGTAAATTCTTATTACTAAAGACACCAGGCACGTCAGAAACAAGGCCTAGATTGCACCTAAGCTGGAGCTGCCTTGAAGGTATCTTCCCCAAGCACTAGCTTTTATTGTATCACAAGTTACCATACAAACTTCCAAAAGAGGAAAGAAACCAATATTCCTATGTAGGTTATGAGTCCTATTAATAACCAATATGGCATAATAACCCTAAGGGTGCGTGCAATAGTGGCATATATACCTTGTTGCTAACCAACAGCTCTCTAATTGAATTTGAAACCTGCTCAATAGGAGGAACATTAAGCTTGGTCTTGTTTACCTAGCTAAACTATTAATTTACTATACTAGTATAATCCCTAACAACAATATAAACATTTGTCCTTAGACTCACAGATAAGTGTAGTCTTCACTCCTAATCAAGGAAACTTCTTGTTCCAACAGAAGGAGACCCTAACAGAAAGTCACAACCAATCAAAGTGCAGAGATGCAAAGACTAGTTCTGTTGAACACATCTATGAAACACCCCTACATCTAACATTCAGAAAACATTACAGAAGAGGGGTCAGGAACATCGTTCAGAGTCAGGAAATTGGACATAAAAAGTCATTTCCTGTGAGATTACATCAGATTCTAGAATGCCTGAATTCTAAATGTCAGAAGCTACAGTCACAAACTCTCATCAACTGCCTAAACATAAACGGAAAGGGGATGACACTAGTAAACATGTTTGAGGAAAAGGAAAAGTCCACAAGACCTTAATTTTACACCAACAACTAAGGACAACTAAGGGATGCTGAGAGCAAGAGAAGTAGTCTTCTCTAGGGAAGAGAAAAAAAATATCCATTACCATATAATTGGCCCTGAAAACATACAGACTAGTAATATTGTACAATCTGAGCAGTATATATTTAGGGATACATATATATTTGCATATGCACATACACATGAATAACAATTAATGAGAAAAAAGGGCATGTATTTAAAAGAAAGCAAATGGTGTATATGGGAGTCTTTGTCAGGAGAAAAGTGAAGGACAAAATGTTGTAGTTATATATAATTTCAGAAATAAAAGTACAAAATGATTCCTGTACTAAAAGAGATATGTAGATCAGTGGAACAAAATTGAAAATTCATACATGAGTATACATAACATCATTTAGTTTTATACATCTAATATTTGAAAAGATACCAAACTATATAAGCTTGAGAAAATAAAGTATCTTTAACAAATTATGCTGGGAAAACTAGATATCTGTATACTGGCAAATGCAATTATACTCATATCTATTGCCTTATCCCTAATATACATCACCAAATGGATCATAGGCCTCAGCAGGAAATCTGAAATAATAAAAACTGCTAGAGGAGAACTTTTACAGTATCTTACATGATACAGGTATATGACAAGACTTTCTGGCCTCTTGGCCAAGAATTGAGGCCAACAACTACTAAGTGAGAATACATACAACTAAAATGCTTCTGAACAACTGAAGAAACAACCACCTGAGTGAAGCAGAAGCCCATAGAATGAGAAATAATCTTTGAGACCTATCCATCTGACAGAGGATTAATATCTAGAATATATATAAAATTAAAAAATAATGTTTCAAAAGAATAAATGATTCATTCAGAAAAATGCCTGGAATCTGAAGAGAAACTTTTCAAAAGGAGAAAAAATGCTAAGAAATATCTTAAAAAGTGTTCATGCTCCATAGCAATTAGAAAAATTCAAATTAAAACAACTTTGAAATTTCATTTTTATATCTGTCAGAATGGCAAAATTCAATTTTGCAAAAATGAATGTTGGAAGGGATGTGGAGAAAAGGAATTCTTATTCACTGTTGGAGAAATTGCAGACAGATACAGCCACTATGAAAACCAGCATCAAAGGCTTTGAAGAGCTAAAAACGAATTGATCATTTGTCTTAGCTATACTACTCCTTTGACACATGCCAAAAGGCCTCAACATTCTACTTTAATGATATTTATTCATTCATGATCATTTCTGCTGTTAGTTTAAGAATAGAAGCAACCTAAATGGCCATCAAATATGAATGAATAATGACAATGTTATGTATGTAAACACTATCTATTGCTGCTCAGCCATACACACACACACACACACGCACACGCACACCCACACGCACACACACACACCACATATAATATATATATATATATATATATATATATATATAATATATATATATATATATATGTCTCCAAATAAATAAAATCATCAGCTTTGCAGGTAAATGGATGAATTTAGTAAAGATAATACTGAACTAAATAACTCAGACTCAGAAAAGACATATATTGCATGTTATCTCCCCTCTCTTCAAATCTCTAGATAGGAAGACATATGGTAGAGTAACTTCAGAAACACAGAAATTCAAAAGGAACCCTTATTATGGTGGGGACTGTGGATGCAATAGAGATAGGAATTTCCAGGTACACATGATCTGAAACTGTAAAATTGTGAGCTCCAAATGGGGTTGAGGTTTGAGTTAAATACAGATGGAAGGAGAACAGTAAATAAGAGTAAGGACATCTGAAAAATTCATATGGAATACTATTACCTACACACCTAAAAAGCCTATAATACATGTAAGTCTATGTATACATGTACACATATACATATATACATTTACATATATCTGGGCTGATAACACTCCCTTTGAAAGCCGAAACAATGTAACAAACACCCCAGTACCAAGCATGAGAAACGCTTCCTTGCGATGTTAGTCAAAGTTGTCTAAGAGACTCCCAAAGCATTACAGACTTATTAACTTTCTTTGACTTTCAGAGATGTAATCTATAAATCCCTATGATGAATACACCATAAACATCAGATTCAAGATTCAGAGGCCTCTGAGCTAAAATTGACATGAATGTCTCCTCACTGAGAACTAGCACTCATGGTACTAGAAGGCACCATGTAAACTTACAAAGAACAGAGACAACCACTTAGCGTTGTATAGTCAGCATAAGGGAGCAGGAGTAGTATGTATATCTTGGTGGTAGTCAACAGCTGTCTAATTGGACTTAAGACCAGCTTGACAAGAGGAAAATCATACTTGATAATGTTAACCGATCCAAAGAAAAACCTACAAATGCTACTTTACTGAACCAGCTTAATCCCTAACTACATCATGTTTGTACTAATACCAGCAGAAAAAAATGTAGTCCTTACTGTCCATCAAGAAAACTATTATTTGCAATTTATGGAAAACATTACGGAAATTCTTACCCTTTAAAATGAATCATTGTGGAACCCAGTCACAATAGATACATCTACAAAACAACTTCTCCGTCAACGGCTGGAAAAAAATCACTGTGGAAAAGGGCACTGAAAGACTGTAAGAGGGAGAGGATCAAGGAGTTTGATGTGAGATTTTATCTCTTAGTGATTTACAAAGCTACACCCATAAAGTTTCACAAACATTGCTGCATATACAAGACCTAAAAAGGGATGACATAATTAGACATGGTGCTATGGATGGGGGAAAGTTTGTGGTGCTTCAAACCTATACATAATTGCTGTACAGGATATATATATATTTTTTTAATTATGAAATCCCATTTATTAATTGTTAATCTTAATTCCTGTATGATTAGCATCCTGTTCAATAAATCCTTTTCTGTGTGCACGAGTTCAGGACGATTGTCTACTTTTTACTCTGTCAGATTCATGGTGTCTGATCTTTTGTTGAGGGCTATGGTCCATTTTGGAGGTGAGTTTTGTGCAGGGTGAGAGATAGAGATCCATTTTTATTCTTCTTTATGTATTTACCCAGTTTTACCAGCAACATTTGTTGAGGCTTCTGTCTTTTCTCCAATGAATATTTTCTTGTTTTAAAAAAAAAAGTTAGATGTTGGGAGGAGTGTGGGTTTATATATGGGTCCCTCAACATATACACATGCACACACACACACACACACACACACACACACACACACACACACACACATATATATATATATATATATATATATATATATATATATATACATATATATCCCCATATATAGAATAAAAGATGTTTAACTATTATCATAGTCCATTATAGATATTTTTATTGATATATTTACTGATGAATAAATAAATAAAATAAATAAGAAAGTCTCCAAAGTAGAATAATGTAAATTGGAAGTGACAATTTAGTATATGGAAGAAAAAATTAAACAAGAGGTTAAAAGTTTACAAATACCTGACTAAAGACAACCAAGGAATGCTGCAACTAGGATAAATAGCCTTGGTAGCAGAATAGCACACTAATTGGTTACCAGAGATCAAATGTACCAGGTCCAGCATTGTCTCTGCATAACACCCGGGCCACCAGCTGCAAAAGCATCTCCTGAAGAAGGAACTAACAGAGTCTGAGAGATCAAGAATTGCTAACCAATGCCAGCAATTAGAACTGCTTAGATGATGCTTCTTGGACCAATTGGGCATGGTAGGTTATTAAGGAGCTTGTAGCAGCATTCAGATAAGCTTGCTGCAGCATTTCTCACCTGCTCCTGGAGGAGTCTGTGCTGTTGATTCCTTGCATCTCACCTCCAACCCCAGGGGGAGACTAGGGACGGGGTGGGGGTACAAGGCACAAGCAGCACACATGGCTGTGTAAGTTGCTGTGACAAGTCCCTGCCTCTGAACATCACCAGGCCATTGATTCCAGATCTCCATGTATGGTGATGACTACTGATTGCCTGACACTGTTCTACTTCTCTTCTATTTACTTTCTATCTCTTCTTCTGAGGAATACACTTCCCCCATTACTCAGCAAAAGCTCATAATAAATGAAACAGATGCAGTTCTCGAGAATGAGGAATGGTCGTGATCATGAGGCTGTGGAGAATGAGGAACATGTCTTCCACTTGGTCTTTGGGGTCATGGGAAAGGATCTAGACAACATAACCACAGAGACTATAAAAGCTTACTTGGTCCTTTGTAGAAATTGTTCATTGCCAGACTTGGCCTTGAAGTTGGAATTATGAAAAGATACGTGTACCCTCCAGTCCAATGACTGCTGCATTAATTAGCCAGGGTGAACTTGGGGACACCAAGGATAGAGAGTTAAAATGGTGTCTAAAAAAAAGGCATGGATAGGAAAAGAGAGAATCTATAAAATACAAGCAAATGATAATAGGTTTATTTTATAGGAGAAAGGCTTGCATATGATCTAGAAACAAATAGTATTAAGAGAGAACATGAGGCCATGGAATTGCTAGGATAAGGAAACAAAAATTAAAGGATTAAGAGATGATGTATAAGCATATAGAAAATAGTGCTTTGCTTTCCTCGCTCCTTGAAGAATTGGAGATGAGAATGCCTAGATAAATATTAGAGTTGCTTTACTTGTATAAATTTTAAACTGTGTAAGAAATCATTTTAACCCTACTAGTCTGTCACCTTTCTGTTCTTATGTGAGAACAGAATTAAAGATTGCTGTCTGTTGTACTAGGAAACTGCAAGAGCTGTGCCCAGCTACCTGTGAAGAACAGGCCATGTAAAAACTATAAGAAGTGTGCTTTTGCTTTGTGTTTGGTTTCTGTTTTAAGGAAGCCAATGTTGAGACTAATGATCCAGTTCTCATAGAATTTATGTAAATTTAAGAATTTATTAAAAAATATTATTAATAATGATTAAAGACTTGGTGATGTAGCTTTAGTAAACAAAAGATTGGATTCAGGTTCTCTGATCAGGAGAAGGCAAAAGAACGAGAAGGGAAATGTAAACAATGAGAAGGGAGAAGGAAGAAAGGAGAAGAACAAAGAACGATGGGAATCTCTTGGGCAAAGAGAGAGCCCTTGAACTGACAGCTTGCATCTACTACTGACTCCGAATCATTATTGAATTTCGTGCTGCTCACATTCCCACCTTTCCCAAGACCCTCCTCAAGCTGAGTCTGAACCTCAGTACAAATGTATGGTCCTGAAACCATACATAGAAGTAACATTATAAAGACTGAGGAGGTATATGCTTTTAAATATGTACATGTAGAGATATGCATGGAACAGCAATGAATGAAAACAAGACCACGAACTTGAAAGAGAAAAGGAATATATATGACGGTTTAGAGAATGAAACAGCAAGGGAAAAATGAAAACATTATATTATTGTCTGAAAAATAGAAGTAACAAAAATCAATTCACAAATTAAAGTATCATTATAGTTCATTATAGATATTTTTATTGACTCCAAACAAAGCATGAATCTAATAATCTCTGTGCTGAAAAATTAATGAATTATTAAATAATTAATAAGTTTCCAAAGTAGAAGAAAGTTGTGACATTGCAATATATGGAGGAAATATTAAGCAAAGATGTTTAAAAATTTACAAATATCCAAACAAAAAATATTTTAAATGAGGATGATTGTCAATCAAATTAAAAACATGGTGATGCCACCATTAATAGACTATACCACAAGGAATAATACATTTTAGGGATGGAAGTCTAAGTTGAGTAAATGTACAAACTGACACATATACGGATAAAAAGGAGCATGAGTGAACTTTCTAGGAAGTCTTGAATATAATCAAGAGACAAGACTTGGAAATACATAGTACAATGAACACATACAACAAATCTAGAGTAATAAGATGCATAGTATTGGTGGAAAGAAAAGATTCATTAACTCAATGACACATAGTTGAGGATCCATAAATACATTCATATTCCTACAACCATTTATCACTTTTTTTCAAACAAGAAAATACTCATGGAAAGAGACAGAATATTTAACAAATGCTGTTGATCAAACTGGATAGATACATAAAGAAGAATAAAAATGGATATTTATCTCTCACTCTGCACAAAACTCATCTCCAAAATGAATCAAGGCCTTTAGCATAATTGTCTGAATCTGACAGATTAAAATGTAGAGAATACATCTAAACTTATGTACACAGAAAAAGGATTTATTGAATTTCCCTGGTCATATAGTTATTAAGACCAACAATTAATAAATGGAACCACATGAATTAAAAAAAAAAAACACATTCTGTACAGTAAACATTTCTATAGCTCATGTGATGAAGCCTAGATAATCTTTACCAACAATGTATTCTGTAGTGGGTTAGCATCTAGAATAAAGAAATCTCCAAAATATACAAACACCCCAACTATAGTGGCTGAGTATATATGGCTCCCAATGGACTCATGTGTTGGCCCATAGGGAGTGGCACTAATAGAAGATGTGGCCTTGTTGGAGTAGGTGTGGCTTTGTTGGAGAAAATGCATCACTGTGTAGGCAGACTTTGAGGTCTCATATATATGCTCAAGTCTGGCCAGTGTAACACAGTATCCTTCTGCTACCTGTGGATTAAGATATAGAACTATCAGTCTTCCAGCATAATGTCTGCCTGCATACAACCATGCTTCCCACCATGATGATAATGGAATAAACCCGTGAAACTATAAGCCAGTCCCAATTAAATGTTTTCTTTATTAGCATTGCCATATGTCTCTTTACAACAATGGAAACCCTAAGATACCAATTAAAAATGAGTCATTGAACTAAAGAAAGAGAGTTCTTAAACAATGAAATACAAACTGCCAATAAATGTTTTTAAAAGGTTCAGCATACTTAGCCTTAGGCAAACACAAATTCAAATTACTCTAAGATTTCACATTACACTGGTCAAAATGTTTAAAATTTCAAAAACCCAAAAGAGGACAAAAATAAATATGGTGCAGGGAAAGAGAACACTTTTATGTGTGGATAGGAGATCAAAGTGTGGGGTCAGGGGCAGAAAACATTGGCAGTCAAAAATTAAAAAAGATTATCTATGTTCTAGATACACACTTGGGGTATACACTAAGAATTAAAATACTAATACAGAGATGATATCTTCCAGTACATTTCTGTTTGCAAAAACAAAGCCAGGTATGGAAACAGCTTAGATTCTTCAAAAGATGAAATAAATTCACATTGGTATATAAAAATTTTTAAAAAATTTTAAAAAAAAAAAAATTTTTTAAAAAAAAACCCCAAAAAAAAAAATTTTTTTTTTTTTTTTTTTTTGGGGGGCAAAAAAAAAAAACCCCAAAATAAAAAACCCCCAAAAATTTTTTTAAAAAAGGGGGGGGTTTTTCCCAAAATTTTTTTAAAAAACCCCCTTTTTTAATTTTAAAAAATTGAAGGGGTTTTTTTTTTAAAAAAGGGAAGTTTTTTTTAAAAAAAAATTTTCCTTTTTTTAAATTTAAAAATTTGGGTTTTAAAAATTTTCCCAAAAATTTTTTAAAAAAGGGTTAAAAAAAAAAAAATTTTTTTCCCCCTTTTTCTTTTTCCCCAAAAATTTTTAACAAAAAAAAAATTTTTAAAAAAAAAATTTTAAAAAAAATTTTTTTTTAAAAAAAACAAAAAAATTTTTTTTAAAAAAATTTTTTTTTTGGTTTTAAAAAAACCCCCTTTCCTTTTTTGGGAAAAAAAAAGAAAAAAAAAAGGGGGGAAAAAAAAATTTTTGGGGGGAAAAAAAAACCCTTTTTTTAAAAAAAAAATTTCCGGGGGGAAAAAATCATTTTTTTTAAAAAAAAAAATTTTTTTTTTTTTTTTTTTTTTTAAAATTTTTGGGGAAAATTTTTTAAAAAAATTTTTCCAAACCCCCCCCCCCCCAAAAAAATTTTTTCCCTTCCCCCCCGGGGGAAAAAAAATTTTTCCCCCCAAAAAATTTATTCATTTTTTAAAAAAAAAACCCCAAAAAAAAATTTTTTTTTTTTTTAAAAAAAAATTTTTTTTAAAATTTTTTGGGGGGGGCCCCCCCCCCCTTTTTTTTTGGGGGGGGTTTTTTTTTTTTTTTTTTTTTTCCCCCAAATTTTAAATTCAAAAATTTTTTCCCCCCTTTTAATGGGGGGAAAATTTTAAAAGGGACCCCCCAAAAAAAGGGGGGTTTTTTTTGGGCCCTTTTTTTTTTCCCCTTTTAAAATTTTTAAAAAAAAAAAAAAATTTTTTTTCCCTTTTCCCCGGGGGGGGCCCCCTTTCCCCAATTTTTTTTTTTCCCCAAAAAACCCCCCCCCCCCCCTTTTCTTGGTTTTTTTTTTTAAAAAATTTTTTTTTTTTTTTTAAAAAAAAAATTTTTGGGAAAAAAAAATTTTTTTTTAAAGGGTTTTTTTTTTTTTTTTTTTTTTAAAATTTTTTTTTTTGGGGAAAAACCCTTTTAAAAAAATTTTTTTTTCCCCCCTTTTTTTTTTTGGGGGGTTTTTTTAAAATTTTTTAAAAAAAATTTTTTTTAAATTTGGGGATTTTTTGGAAAAAAATTTTTTTTGGGTTTTTTCCCGGGGGGGGAAAAAAAAAGGGGGGGGGGAAAACCCTTTAAAGGCTAGGCTCACAAACCCAAAAAAATAAGAAACAGAATCTTAATATCTTTCTAAGTCTCTCTGAAAAAAAAAAGAAGCATTTCCCTTTTTTTAAAAAATTGGGTATAAGTTAAAAATTTTGATTATGTTTTTAAAATATGTCCTTTAAACCAAAAACAGGTGTCTAGGGATTAATTTAAAAAAAAATTTGTGTTACTAATTGTTTAAAAAATTTAAAAACATTCATTGTTATAAAGAATGTTTCCCTTGCAAGAAGTTCAATAGATGAAAAAGTCTTAATCTCTAAGTAAAAATTTCCCCCTTGGGGACTCTAAATTTAAAAATCTTGTTCCCGTTTCACTGAGAAAAAAAAGAGGGAAAAGAATCCATCTGTGAAATGAAAATAACCATTTTTATTATGGGTCACTATTTGTGTTGTACAGTTTTACGGCCCTTAAAGATTTTGCTTCTCACCTTTCTTAAAGGGAAAGTTGAAGTCCTAAAAATTTTCCCGTTTCCCTTTTTTTTTAAATAATATTGACTTCTAATTATCTTTACCACCGAGTCCCTCCCAAAAGGATTCTTTCCCTCCCCTCTTCATTTTTCCCAATCCCTCTGTTCCTTCACCCCTTTTTGGGACTTTTTGGGTTTTCTTGCTTGGCCCATTTCCGTCATCACTTCCTGTCTCCTCCAAAAAAAAAAACCCAGGCTCTTTTGACTCTCCATCCCCTATTCTTTTCCATACCAGTAGCATAGATGATTTAAAATTTTGGGCTGTTTGGTTTTCTTTTAGAAATTGGACTTATAATATTTTGAGGGGTATTTCTCATGGCTACAGTCTATGGGAAAAAGGGCAAAAAAGTGTTCTGCCATCATCCCAAATTTCCAATAAAAAAATTCTTCACCCCTTTGGGCCAAAATTCCATTTTTGTCTTCTAATTTGAATCCAAAACTAAAATTTTTTGCCCCATTTACCCTGCCCCGTTGTGCAAAATTTAAAAAAAAGTTTGTCAATTTTAAACTTTTACCCAAAAACAATTGAAATTATTTGTCTTTACTAATTTGTTTATTAATTTTTTAAATTGGGTTTTCCCGTATGGTTTTTTTTTAAAAAAGGATTTTTTATTTTTTCACTTAGCGTAACAACTGTAGGGAAAACAAAGTAAATTAATTTGATAATATTTCTTTTTTAAATTTTTTTCTGGATATTTTATTTATTTAATTTCAGATGTCATCCCTCCCCCCCCCCAACCAATAATTCCTTATTCCCCATAAACCCCCTCCCTTATCCCATAAAACCCTTTTCCTTCCCCCCTTATCCCATAACTTCCTCCTTTTAATTTTCCCATTAAAATCCTCCTCCTTTAATTTCCCTTTTTTGGACCATGGTAGAGTAGGGAAAAATTAATTTAAACCTTTTTGAATGAACAACAAAAAGAAGAAAAAAAAAAGCTTTTGAAAAAACCCTAGATTAAAAATCTTTATTTTATTTGTTCTCTAAAAGGACTTAAGTATGTAGTTTTTTGTTAGTCTCCCCCTACCCTCTTTATTTCCCTTTCCCCCTCCCATTATCTTCCCCAAATTTGCCCCTTCCCCCCATAGAAGTCTCTTTTCTTTGTTTTTTTACCCCCTGGGTTTACCCAAAACAAAGAAAAAGGGTTCTATGTGGGAAGGGGGCCCAAAAAGGTGAAAATTTAAGGGGTTGGGGGGAATTAAGAGAGGGTATGGGGAGCACGGTCAGAAAAATCATATGCTTGAAATCCAGAGAAAAAATAAAAAAAGGGTTTTTAAAAGTGGTTCACAGCTTTTTTTTTTTTTTGGGGTTTTTTGTCACAGAAAGAGTAAATTAAGTTACTCCTACTTTTACCTTTGGGCACAAGCTTTTAAAAGGAAGTTTGGAAAAAGGAGGAGGTTTATGGATAAGAGAAAGTTTTGGGTAAGAGGGGGAGTTATGGGCCCATAAGGAGGAGGATTTTAAAGGGAAAAAGGAGGAAGTTATGGGATAAGAGGAGGAGTTTATAAGGAGGGGGATAAAAGGGGGAATTTAAAATTTTGGGATAAGGAATCCTTGGTGGGGGGAGGGGGTGACATCTGAAATTAAATAAATAAAATAAACCCGGAAAAATTTAAAAAAAGAAATGTTTTTCAAAATTTTAATTTTCTTTGTTTTCTACATTTTTTTCGCTAATGAGAAAATTTAAAAAATCCATTTTTAAAAAAAAATCATACAGGCAAACGGAAATAAAACAAATTAATCACAGAAAATTTGTAAAGACAAATAATTTTAATTTTTGGGGGGTAAACAGATTAAATTGACAAAACCCCTTAAATTTGGGACAAATGTGGCAGGGGAGAATAGGTTTAAAATTTAGTTTTTATTCAGAATTAGAAGACATAATGGTAGTTTGGACCAAGGTGAAGGAATTATTTATATGGTAATTGGATGATGGCAAAAACACTGTTGACTTTTTAACATAACTGTAGACTATGAGAAATAAAATATGCCCCTCAAAAATATAAAATCCAAGTTCTAAAGATACCAAACGACCCAGAATTTTAATCATCTATGCTTACTGGTATGGTAAAGAATAGGATGTTGGGGAGTCCAAAAGAGCCTAGGATTTTTTGGGAGACAGGAAGTGATGACAGGAAATAGGCAGATGCATAGTAAAACACAAAGTCTCAAAAAGGTTGAAGGAACAGATGATTAGGTAAAATGAAGATGGGGGGGAAGAAAAATCCTATTGGAGGTGACTCTGTGGTAAATGATAATTAGAAGTCAAGTATTATTTAACAAAAAGGAAACAGGGAATTTTTAGGGACGTTCAAAACTTATTCTTTAAGAGACGGGGAGAACAAAATCTTTAACGTCCTAAAACTGTACACACAAATAGTGAGTCCCCAATAAAAAATTATGTACTTTCTAACACAGATGGATTCTCTTCTTCTTTTCTCAGTGAAACAGGAAGCAAGATGTTTAGATTAGAGTCACAATGGGGAAGTTTCTTAGAGATTAAGACCATTTCCCTCTATTGAACTTCTTGCTATGCACATTCTTTATAACAATGAATGTCTTAAATTTTTTAAATATTAGTAACACTATATTTTTTAATTAATGCTAGAAATACCTGAGGTTTGGTTAAATGACATATATTTAACATAATCATAATTTAGACCTTATATCAAATTTTAAAAGAAGGAAATGCTTCTGTTTTGTTTCAGAGAGGACTTAGTAGAATGTTAATGACTCTGAATCTTATATTTTTTGGGGTTGTGAGCCCCAAACCTTTAACAGCTGAGTCAATCTCTCCAGCCCGATTCTGAAAACTTCTTGATCCAGACATTAAGGGATATTTAAAATAGCAGATGGTAAGAAAATGACTTTCTTTTCCCCAATGAATCCAGCCTTTGGAGAAGACAAAGCTTCATTTAGTGATTGAACATTATGCACTTCCTCTCAACTCTTCAGACAAATTTTGGGTCTCTCTTTGATCAATGTACTCCAAACTCAGCTTCCTTTTATAAGGTTGAGAGATGCCTTTAAACTACAGAAAAAATAATAGGTTTATTGGGATAGTTTAATACTGTGTCCATTTAGCAGAAAAATAGCAGTATTTGAGTGTAGGTTACATTTTTTAGGATCAATAATAATATCAGCCATAGGTTCTTGTCTAATAATGATCAATAGTGGGGCATCTTTTAAAATAGCACTTAAAACCATTCATGAAGTAGTTGGTTACTTTCATGACATTCATGGCCCTTATTACAACACTGGCCAATGTATTCACAGGCCATAATTATTCATAGCCCTCATCTCACAGATGGAAATGAAGATGATTGTTCTTCTCTTTTAGTAACAAGGCTAAACTTTCTACCCTTGGAAAACTAAGTCAATAGAGATGAAGTTCCAGGACAGTACCAACCCCTTTTTTCTTCATTTGGGTAAAGTCTCAAGGTGTGGAAACTTTAAAAAAATTTGGGGGAACCCTTTTTTTACCCAAGGTTTTTTTGGGGGGGAAACCACATTTCACTGACCTTTAAAACCTTTTTCCCCCCTTTTGGTTTTTTTGAGGAACACATATTTTAAAGATTCAAAAAGGGAACCCCACAAAAAAAAAAAAATGTTTTCTTTTGAGATTTTGGGTTTTTCAAATTCTTAAAAAAGACATTTTTTTATCCCTTTCCCCGATTTAAAAAAAATTTTTTAATAAAAGTGAAAACTTTTCAAATTTTTTAAAATTTTTTTCCCAAAAAGTAAATTTTTTCATCATTTTTATAGAAATCTAACGTTTCCAGTACCCGAGCATTGTTAAGGAAAGAGAAATGTACAGGAAAAAGTGATCATCTTTTTTTTGTTTTTTAAAAATTTTTGTGTTATGCCCAAGATGTACTAGAAAATGAAAATCTAAGTTTAACCTTTTGGCTACCGCCACACTGATTTCGCCCGACTCCCCTCTTTGATTTTCCCACCCACATTTAAAAAGGTTTTTTTCTTTCTCCTGAAAACCCCAATTTTAAATTTTTTTCCCCCCTTTTTTTGGGGTTTTAAAAAATTAAAAAATTTTGGGCCCCTGTAATGTGAAATTTTAATAATTTGAATTTGTGTTTGCCTAAAGGGGAATATGGGGAAACCCTTTTAAAAAAAATTTTTTTTGGGGAGTTTGTATTTTTTTTGTTTTAAAAACCTCCCTTTTTTTAAATTCAAAAGACTCTTTTTAATTTTGGGATCTTAGGGTTTTATTTTTTGAAAAAAATTAGGGGGAAAGCTAAAAAAAGGAAAAAAATTTTTAATTTTTGGGGCTTTTTTAGTTTCAGGGTTTATTCCATTTATTCCCTTTGGGGGGAAGCATGGTTGTAGGGCAGGGGGGCATTGGGAAAACTGAAGTTTTTAAAACTTAACCCCCCGGGGAGCAGGGGAAAATGTGTTTTCACCGGGCCCAACTTGAGCATATAAAAAAGGGCCCAAAACCCCCCCAAAACCCGGGGTATTTTTTCCAACAAAGCCCCTACTCCAAAAAGGCCAATTCTTTAGTGGGCCCTCCCAGGGGGCCCAAAACCCCTGAGCCTTGGGAGCCAAAATTTTTTCACCATTTTTTTGGGGGTTTTTGTTTATTTTGGAGTTTTTTTTTTCTAGAGCTTTTAACCCCCTACAGAATACATTGTTGGAAAGATTTCGGGGTTCATCACATGAGATAAATATCCATTTTTATTTTTCTTTATGTATCTACCATTTGACAAAGCTTTGTTAATATTCTTCTTTTCCATATATTTTCTTGTTTAAAAAAAAATGATAAATGGTTTGGGGAATAAAATGTATTTTGGATCCTCAACTTGTGTCTTTGGGTTATGAATCTTTTTTTACCATACAAGCATCTTTTTCTAGTTTTGTTGTATGGTTCTTTGTACTATTTTTTTTCCCAAAGTTTTGTCTCTTGATTATTTTAAAGACTTCCTAAAAAAGTTCATCATGTCCTTTTTATCCGTATATGTGCGTTTGTAAATTTTACTAAACTTGGGATTTCCCCCCTAAAATTATTTTTCCTTGTGGTAAGTCTTTTAAATTTGTGAATCACCAGGGTTTTTAATTTTGATGACAATCATCCTCATTTAAAATTTTTTTTTGGAATTTGTAAATTTTTAAACATCTTTGCTTAATATTCCTCCATATATTGCAATGTCAAACTTTCTTCTATTTGGGGAAACTTATTAATTTTTTAAATTTAATTCATTTTTTTTTCAGCCCAGAGAAATTAGATTCAGCTTTGTTTGGGTCAATAAAATATCTTAATGAACTATAATGATCTTTAATTTGTGAATTGTTTTTTTGTTATTTATTTTTCAGACAAAATATAATGTTTTCATTTTTCCCTTGCGTTTCATTCTCTAAACCGAATATATTCCTTTTCTCTTTCAAGTTCGGCTTGTTTTTTCATTCATTTCTGTTCCATGATATCTCTACATGACATATTTAAAAAAATATACCCCCCCCCCCCCCAGTCTTTATAATGCTTCATGTTGGGGTTTCAGGGCCATACATTTGTAGGGTTTAACCATTGAGGGGGTCTTTTGGGAAAAGGGGGGAAGTGAGCAGCCAATTCAAAAATATTTGGAGTCATATAAGCAAGCTTTGTTCAAAAGGGGTCCTCTTTGCCCAAAGATTCCCATCGTTCTTTTTTCTTTTCCCTTTTTCCTTTCCCTTCCATTGTTTACTTTTTCCCCTTCCGTTCTTTCCTTCTCTGTCAAAACCTAATCAACTTTTGTTATAAACTAATCACAAGTCTTAAAACTTTTTAAAAATTTTTTAAAAAAATTTTAATTTAATAAATTCTATGAGAAATGGATCTTAGTCTCAACATTGGCTTTCCCTTAAAACAAAACCAACCAAAAACAAAAGCACACTTCCTTTAATTTTTCTTGGGGTGTTTTCACAGGTACTGGGCAAGCTCTTGCAGTTTTCCCAGTACAACAGACAGCAATCTTTAAATTTTGTTCTCAATAAGAAAAAAAAGGTGACAGACTAGTGGGTTTAAAAAGATTTTTTACACAGTTTAAAATTTTTACAATAAACAACTCTAATATTTATCTAGGCATTTCACTCCAATCTCAAGGAGCGAGGGGAAAACAAAAACAATTTTTTTATATGCTTCATATCCTTAAACCTTTAATTTTTGTTTCCTTATCCAGCAATTCCCTGGCCTCAGTTCTCTCTTAATACTATTTTTTTCTAGTCAGCAAGCCTTTCTCCTAAAAATAAACCTATTTATCATTTTCTTGTATTTTAAGATTTTTTTTTTTCTTTTCCTACCATGCCTTTTTTTTAGACACCATTTAACTCCTACCTTGGTGTCCCCAAGTTCACCCGGCTAATTAATGCAGCAGTCATTGGGTGGGGGTACCGTATCCAAATTCCAATTCGGCCCAAATCTGGCAAAGAAATTTCTAAAAGGCCCAAAATAAGCTTTTTTTCCCTTGGGGTTATGTTGTCTAGATCCCCTTTCCCCGACCCCAAAAACCAAGTGGAAGCATGTTCCTCATTCTCCACACCCTATCACGACCATTCCTATTTTTGAAACTGCATCTGTTTCATTTTTTTATGAGCATTTTCTTTAGTAATGGGGGAAATTATTTCCCCAGAAAAGAATAGAAGTAAAATAGAAAAGGGAAAAAGAACAGTGTCAGGCAATCGTGTCTCACCATACAGGAACCCTGGAATCAAAGCCTGGTTTTGATTTCCCGAGGGAGGATTGTCACAGCAACCTTTACACACCAGTTTTTGCGCTTGGCCCCGTACCCCCCCCGTCCCTCACTCCTCCCCTTGGGGGTGGAGGGGGAAAAAAGGGAAGGAAACAACAGCACAGACTCCTCCAGGGGCAGGTGAAAATGCTGCGCAAGCTTATCGAAGCGCACAAGCTCCTTTAATAACCTCAACCCATGCCCAATTGGCCCAAGAAAGCATCCTCTAAAAGCAGTTCCCAATTGGCTGGGATTGGTTTTTGCAATTTTTTATCTCTCAGACTCTGTTAGTTCCTTCTTTAGGAATGCTTTTGCAGCGGGTGGGCCCCCCGGGGTTTTTGCAGAACAAAGCTGGACCTGGTACATTGACTCTGGGAACCAATTAAGGGGCTATTTTGCTACCAAGGCTATTTATCCTAGTTGCAGCTTCCTTTGGGTTTTTTTAGTCAGGTTTTTTAAACTTTTTAACCCTTGTTTAATTTTTTTTTTCCATATATAAATTGTCACTTTCCCAAATTTTCATATTTTTTACTTTGGGGACTTTTTTTTTTTTTTTTTTTATTTACTCAGAAATAATAATTAAAAAAATCTATAAGGACTAGAAATAGGTTAAAAACTTTTATTCTAAAATTTATTGGGAAAAAATATTTTAATATATAATAATTATATGTGTGTGGTGTGTGGGGTGTGTGTGTGTGGGTTTTGGGGGTGTGTGCTTTATAGTTTAGGGGGCCCTTATAAACCCAACCCTCCCAACATCTAACTTTTTTTTTAAACAAAAAAAATATTTTGGAGAAAAGACAGAAACCTCAACAAAATGTTGCGGAAAAAAGGGTAAATCTAAGAAAAAAAAATGGATCTCACTCCCCCTGCACAAACCCCTCCAAAATGGCCCTGCCCTCAAAAAATCAGACACCCTGAATCTGACAGAGTAAAAAGTGAAACGTCCGAACTCTGCACACAGAAAAGGATTTTTTTGAACAGGGGTGCAATCATACAGGATTAAGATAAAAAATTAATAAAGGGATTTCATAATTAAAAAAATTTTATATATCCTGTACAGCATTATGTTAGGTTTGAAGCACCACAAACTTTCCCCCATCCATAGCACCTGTCTAATTATGTCATCCTTTTTAGGTCTTGTATATGCAGCAATGTTTGTAAAAAACTTTATGGGTGTAGTTTTGTAAATCACTAAGAGATAAAATCTCACATCAAACTCCTTAAATCCTCTCCCTCTTACAGTCTTTCAGTGCCCTTTTCCACAGTGATTTTTTCCACCGTTGACGGAGAAGTTGTTTGTAGATGTATCTATTGTGATGGGTTCCACAATGATTCATTTTAAGGGTAAATTTCCTTTAAGTTTTCCATAAATTGCAAATAATAGTTTTTGATGGACAGTAAGGACTACATTTTTTTCTGCGGATTAGTACAAAAAATGATGTAGTTAGGATTAAGCTGGTCAGAAAGTAGCATTTGTAGGTTTTTCTTTGGATCGGTTAACATTATCAAGTATGATTTTCCTCTTGTCAAGTGGTCTTAAGCCCAATTAGACAGCTGTTGACTACCACAGATATACATACTACTCCTGCTCCTTATGCTGACTATACAACGCTAATTGGTTGTCTCTGTTCTTTGTAAGTTTACATGGTCCCTTTCTAGTACCAGAGTGCTAGTTCTCAGTGAGGGAGCCCATTCATGTCAATTTTAGCTCAGAGGCCTCTGAATCTTGAATCTGATGTTTTGGTGTATTCATCATAGGGATTATAGATTACATCTCTGGAAAGTCAAAAAAAGTTAATAAGTCTGTAATGCTTTGGGAGTCTCTTAGACAACTTTGACTAACATCGCAAGGAAGCGTTTCTCATGCTTGGTACTGGGTGTTGCTTACATTGTTTCGGCTTTCAAAGGAGTGTTATAGCCCAGATATATGTAAATGATTATGTATATGTGTACATGTATACATAGACTTACATGTATATAGCTTTTTAGGTGTGTAGGTAATAGTATTCCAATGAATTTTTCAGATGCCTTATCTTATTTACTGTTCTCTTCCCATCTGATTTAACTCAACTCAACCCATTGGAGCTCAATTTTTACAGTTTCAGATCATGTGTACCTGGAAATTCCTATCTCTATTGCATCCACAGTCCCCACATAATAAGGGTTCCTTTTGAATTTCTGTGTTTCTGAAGTACTCTACATATGCTTCCTATCAGAGATTTGAAGAGAGGGGGAGATAACATGCATATAATTTTCTTTTCTGAGTCTGAGTTATTTGTTCGTATTAATCTTTATAAATTCACCTTTTAAACCTGCAAAGTGATGATTTTATTTATTTGGGAGACTTTTATATATATATTTATTATAAAATATATTTTATATATATATATATATATTTTTATTTGGTAGTGTGTGTGCTGTGGGTGTGCGTGTGCGTGTGTGTGTGTTGTGTATGGCTGAGCAGCAATAGATAGTGTTTACATACATAACATTGTTCATTATTCATTCATAATTTGATGGCCATTTAGGTTGCTCAATTCTTAAACTAACAGCAGAAATGATCATGATGAATAAATATCATTAAAGTAGAATGTTGAGCCTTTTGGCATGTGTCAAAGGAGTAGTATAGCTAAGACAAATGATCAATTCGTTTTTAGTTTCTTCAAAGCCTTTGATGCTGGTTTTCATAGTGGCTGAAATCTGTCTGCAATTTCTCCAACAGTGAATAAGAATTCCTTTTCTCCACATCCCTTCCAAATTATTTTTGAAAAATTGAATTTTGCCATTCTGACAGATATAAAAATAAAATTTTAAAGTTGTTTTAATTTGAATTTTTCAAAATTGCTATGGAGCATGAACACTTTTTAAGATATTTCTTAGCATTTTTTCTCCTTTTGAAAAGTTTCCTTCAGATTCCAGGCATTTTTTCTGAATGAAATCTTTTATTCTTTTGAAACATATTTTTTAATTTTATATATATTCTAGATATTAATCCTCTGTCAGATGGATAGGTCTCAAAGATTATTTTCATTCTATGGGCTTCTGCTTCACTCAGGTGGTTGTTTCTTCAGTTGTTCAGAAGCATTTTAGTTGTATGTATTCTCACTTAGTAGTTGTTGGCACTAAATTTTCTTGGGCCCAAAGAGGCCGAAAGTCTTGTCATATACCTGTATAAATGTAAGTAACTGTAAAAGTTCTCCTCTAGCAGTTTTTATTTTTTCAGATTTCCTGCTGAGGCCATGATCCATTTGGGATGTATATTAGGGAAAAGGGCAATAGATATGAGTATAATTGCATTTGCCAGTATACAGATATCTAGTTTTCCCAGCAAAATTTGTTAAAGATACTTTATTTTCTCAAGCTTATATATTTTGGGTATCTTTTCAAATATTAGATGTATAAAACTAAATGATGTTATGTATACTCATGTATGAATTTTCAATTTGTTCCACTGATCTACATATCTCTTTTAGTACAGGAATCATTTTGTACTTTTATTTCTGAAATTATATATAACTACCAACATTTTGTCCTTCACTTTTCTCCTGAAAAAGACTCCCATATACACCATTTCTTTTTTTTAAATACATGCCCTTTTTTCTCATTAATTGTTATTCATGTGTATGTGCATATGCAAATAATATGTACCCCTAAATATATACTGCTCAGATTGTACAATATTACTAGTCTGTATGTTTTCGGGGCCCAAATTATATGGAAATGGATATTTTTTTCTCTTCCCTAGAAAAGATACTTCTCTTGCTCTCAGCATCCCTTAGTTGTCCTTAGTTGTTGGTGTAAAATTAAGGTCTTGTGGGATTTTTCCTTTTCCTCAAACAGTTTACTAGTGTCATCCCCTTTCCGTTTATGTTTAGGCAGTTGATGAGAGTTTGTGACTGGCTTTCTGACATTTAGAATTCAGGCATTCTAGAATCTGATGTAATCTCACAGGAAAGACTTTTTATGTCCAATTTCCTGACTCTGAACGATGTTCCTGCCCCCTCTTCTGTAAAGTTTTCTGAATGTTAGATGTAGGTGTTTCATAGATGTGTTCAACAGAACTAGTCTTTGCATCTCTGCACTTTGATTGGTTGTGACTTTCTGTTAGGGTCTCCTTCTGTTGGAACAAGAAGTTTCCTTGATTAGGAGTGAAGACTACACTTATCTGTGAGTCTAAGGACAAATGTTTATATTGTTGTTAGGGATTTAACTAGTATAGTAAATTAATAGTTTAGCAGGTAAAACAAGACCAAGCTTAATGTTCCTCCTATTGAGCAGGTTTCAAATTCAATTAGAGAGCTTTTGGTTAGCAACAAGGTATTAAAATGCCCTTTGCCGCACCTTTTTTGGGTTAAATTTTCCATTTGGTTATTAATGGGAAACCAAAACCCACCCTAAAGGAAATTGGGTTTCTTTCCTCTTTTTGGGAAATTTTTGGTTTTGGTAACTTTTGGGGATACAATAAAAAGCTAGTGTGGGGAAAGATACCTTTAAGGCAGGGCCCCCCCTTAAGGGGGCAAATTTGGCCTTGTTTTTTGACGGGGGCCCCGGGTGGGCTTTTGTAATAAGAATTTAAAAAACCCCCTCTATAAAAAGGAAAAGGGCCCCAAAAATTGAAAAACTTTTAGTTTTTTGGGAGTTTCTTTTTTATAGCCACTAAACAACAACTAAAAATTTTAGGTTTTCCCCTTTCCCGGTGTTGCATTTTTTTACTAAAACCCCCTTTTGGCTTTTAGAAAAGGAAAATTTCATCCTGTTACCAAAAAATTTTTTAAAACCCATAAAAATGGGAAAAATTACATAAAGGGAAGTGTGTTTTACATTTTTTAAAATTTCATATTTTTAATTTAAATTTTTTAAATTTTTTTTACATTTTTAAAATTTTATGATTACCATGTTTTTTTAAAGAATTCTTATTGCCTTTTTGTCCTCCCCCCTTTTTCTGAATTTATTAAATTTGTTTTCCCCCAAAAGCCCCTTTTTTGGGTTTTCCCAAAAAGTTCCAATTTTATCCCCTTTTCCCCCCCTCTCTATTGTCCAAAACTCCCCTTTTTGCTGCAATGGGCCCATTACTTTTCTGAAAGTCTTTAGTTTCTTTTTTGGATGTAGTTTTTTAAATTTTGGAAGAAAATTTTGGGTGATAACCCCCAATTTAGACCCCCGAAAAATTGTAAACATTTGGTTTTTAAAAAGGTTTTGGGTTTTTGCTCACTCAATAAAATTTTTTTCCAGTTTGAAACATTTACCTAAAAATTTTAAAGATTTATTTTATTTTTATGATGAATAGTTTTTCAATAGTATATTTGTACCTTTCCTTTTTTATTATCTTTTTATTGGGTTGAAGGGGGCTTTAGGAAAAATTTTTCTCAAATTTCCCCAAACTATTTTTAAAAAGCAGCAATGAAAATGCTTTTAGGGCATTTTTAACTAGGTAGGTGTCAAGTCCCTTTTTTCAATACAAAAAAGGGAATTATATTGGGTTATAAAGTTTTATTTTTTTTCAGCCCCTTAGAGAATTTTTTCGTATTGGGTTTTCCAAGTTAGTAAAAGTTTGTTTAAACTCACCAACCGTGAATGAAGGTTTCCTTTTACCCCACGGGCCTTCCCCGCATTAATTTTTAAATTTTTATTTTGTTTTTAAATATTCTCACCCCCCGGTAAAATAAAAAAACTCAAAGTTGTTTTTGATTTACAAAAACCCCAATTTCCAAAAGAAAAAATAAATTTTTTTTCTTCATAAAACTGCCCGATTTGTGAAGTTGCATTTTAAAAAAACAATTCTTAGTTGCATTTTTTCAAAAAAATCTTTTTTTTCTTTGTTTTTTTAGTTTTTTTATATTCTGGGAAAATTAAACCTGCGGTTATATGTAGGCTTTTTCAAAGTTTTCTCCCATACAGCGGGCTTTTTTTTTATCCTGAATGTCCCCTTTTTCCCATGCGGAAAGCTTTTTTAGTTTTATGAAATTCAACTTTTAATAGTTGGCCTTAAATCTAAATACTAAAAAGGGGCAAGTTCTATTGTGAAAGTTCTTCCCCTTTAAATTTTATTTATGAAAGGGGAAAATTCAGAGGGGGTTTTGGAAAAGGTCCCTGTTCTAGTTAGGGGTTTTTGGGTTTTTTCATTTGGTGTTAAATTTATTTGAACTAGTTTTTTGGGGCAGGTAGTGACAGATAGAGAGATGATGATTGTTTTTTGGGGAAAAATTTGATAGAAAAGATAGAATAGATAAAAATAGGATTCTGGGTTTATTTTTTTAAAATGTAGATATCCGTTTTCCTTTGTTTCCATTGTTTGAAGATGCTTTTTTTCGTTATAGTTTTTGGTTTTTCTTTGTCAAGTTTTTTAAGTGGGCAAAAAAAATTTTTTCATGTTTTGGGTTTTTTTTTTGTTTCCCCTTTTAAAATTTTCAAAGTCTTTTTTGTAATATCATATTGGGTTTTTATTTTAAAAAATCTCTGTAATAATACCTTAACACCTGTAGGCAATTCCCACAGCATTGTTATTTTTTTCCGGATTGTTTTGGCTAATTTTCTAACTTTGTTTCCTTTAAAGAATTTTTAAAAACCCCTTTTTTTATTTTTCAGAAGAATGAACTGGGATTTTGGTTGGGAATTTCACTGATTCTGTTAAAAAGATTTTGGTTTGAAAGGTCATTTTGAACCAAATTTTTTAAAATTTTAACAACCCCTAAACAAGGGATTGGGGGGCTGCCTTTTTTAGTGGGTTTTATCTCTTTCTTCAGGGTTTAAAAGTTTGTTTTTTTAAAGGGTCCTTTTTTTATTTAAATTAAAGGGTATTCTTTTAGTATTTTATTTTTTTTTTTCAACTATTTTGGGGAGTGCACCCAAAAACTTCCTTTCTGTAAATTTGTTTGTATCAAAAAATCTTTTTATTTGTGGGAAAAACTGATTCTTCTAAATTGCTATATTTGTTAAATTTTTTTTACAAGTTTTGTAGTTTTTATTTTTGTTGGGCTATCATCTGTGGATACCATAGTTTGATCCCTTTATTCCCCATTTAATTTTCCCTTTTTTCTCTTCCTTGCCTTTTTTTCTTCAGAAATGCCCGCAACACAAATATTGAAAGAAAGTGTAGACACTGGGACAGCCCCTTGGGGGGCTTTTCTTTTTCCCCCTTTGTTGTATTACTTCAATCATTTTCCCCCCCCTTTTTGAAAAACAATTGGTTTGGGATTTTTCTGCAAATTTGCTTTTTTTTGAAGGCCCGTTCTCTTAACCTTTTTATTCCCCCTTTGGGGAAATTTTTTTTTGAAGGAATTTTAAAATTTTAATTTTTTTTATAGGCCTTTTCTACATTTATTCAAATTTTTCATTTTGATTTTTAAAAATAAAGTTTTTTTGTTTTTATGTTTGTTTATTACATATATTTAAAGGGAAACTGGGCATTTCCCCAAGGGGCCCAAAGACAAGTTTATCATGCATTGGGTGGGAAAATCTTTGTGTGGGATATCTTAAATTCGCTTGCCATATTTTATTGATCATTTTTAAACTATGGTTTATCAGTGATTTGTGCCTTTAGTTTTCTTTGTTGCTGTTATCTTCACCTGGTTTTTGTCTTACAGTGATACTAGCATCAAGAATGAGTTTGGGTGTGCTTGTTATGTGTCTATTTAAAAAAAAAAAAAAGACTCAGAAGGATTTAAATTCACTGAAAATCGATAAATTCTGCAGTAAGTCCTTGTGGCCTAGACTTTTCTTTACCGTGGTAGTGTGTGTGTGTGTGTGTGTGTGTGTGTGTGGTGTAAATAGTGGTGTGTTGTTTCTCATAAATTTTTTCATGAAAACTTGGCCTATGCTACTGGATAAAATGATGATTAGTTTATAAAGGGAAATAATTTTTCTGGAAGTAGCATATGTGTTAGAAGTTCCAAGCCAATCTACCAGAAAAGGGAGAAAATCAAGAAACCATTCTGGAGCAGTATAGTAAGAATTAATAAGAGATAATAAAGCCAAAAATGGAAAAATAGTTGACAAATGTGTCCAGATGATGGAGAATACATTTATCTAGCTAAAGGCAAATGTTTACAGATTGTTATAGGATATGCTGCTCCAATGGATACATACAATATTCCCACTAGGTTCAGTGAAACTGAGGAAGAGGTGGCGAAGATTTTAAGAACCTAGCTCATGGAGTTATGGATATCAAGTTCCTTATTACATAGAAGCGAACAGGTAAAGCTCCCAACATGACTATGAACTAACGAACAAGATGACACAACAAAATGACAAACTGAGGAAATTTCTATGAGGCCTTAGCCCAAAAAAAGATAAAACCACTGGAGTAGGAGAGGTGGCCTCCCAGGAAGAAACACAATGATTGCCAGTCACAATAAAACTCTGAGACATACAAAAAGTAAATTATATGGACATAGGTATTTTAGTTTATATATATAAAGTATGTCTATGTGTCTATAAAGTATGAAAAAGAAACATGAATTGAAAGAGTGGGGGGGAATATAAGGTTAGATTAAAAAAAAAAAAAAAACTTTTAATAAAAATTTCCAAATGCTTTGAACCCTCCCCCCCCCCTTTTAGCCCAACAATTAAAGGTAGGGGAAAAAATACAGTAAATAAAACAAGCGAATGTGGACCTATTTAGAAGTTGCTGTTTAGAGCAGTTTTCGTTTTAATCAGAAGCCTAGTTCAGTAGTGTCAGGATAACAAACACAAATCAGAGGTGATAGCCCGATCTAGTAGAAACTGCCAGTCTTCTGCCAAATTGGCATGAGTCAGTAGCAGGAACCAGGATTATCTGAGATGTCAGAAGTTCTCTGCCATGCTTCTCTCAATGAAGCAAAGATCAGCAAAGATGAAGACAGAAGACGAATGAAGCATTGTAAAGCTAGCCATACAAGCACTCCTTCAGTGTTCGGTGACTCTATTTATACTTTCTCCAAACATCACATGTCCTCCTATGAGTCAATGCCGCAGCAAAACACCACATAAGTCTGTCTTAGCAAAACACCACATGAGTTTCCATCACCTGACAAATCATATAGGAGGGTTAGAGGAAGGAAAGGGAAGGGGAAATTGTAATTTAAATACACTCAAAAATAAATACTTAGCTAGTATTCTAATTTTTCTCAATCTTCATCAAAAATAAGCATTTAAAATGATATCATATAAATATGCATCATAAAAACCCCCACAATTGTTTTTACTTGGTTAATCAAAGTAGAGAGATATATTTATCAACTTGTTAAAAAGTTACATGAAAGACAACTGTGGCAAATGATAAACACTTCATGTACAGGATGCATAAAAGGGGGTATAAACAGGCAATGCCTTTCTTGACTTTCCCTGTACATAAATATTTTCAAAAGGACGTTGAACAGAGACTAAAAAACACATGGAAAGTAAAATCAAAAGCCATCGTTTGTCAAGTAAACACTTAGTAGCACCTGTGTCCAAGTAAGCAGGGCAGGTACTGATATGGATGAAAAATGTCAACTAAGAGCCAGAGTGATGTCCAGTGGTTAAGAGCATCTGCTATCCTTGCAGGGGACCTGGGTTCACACTTGGTAGACTACAAGCACTATAACTGCAATTCCATTTGATTCAATACCCTCTTCTGAATTCTGTAGGCAACAGGCAGAGGCTTAAAACCTTATATATATATATGAAATCAATCTTAACTTTTAAAATACATATTACTAACTGCAAAAATCAACCAATTATTATCAGACATACCAAACACTGGCTATGTGGAGAGATAGTCCAATTTTGGCCTATAAATTAAAGAAAGATACACTCCAATTAACTTCCTCTTGGTTCTCAATGTGGTCATCATGTATCTGTCCACTGGTTATTAACTTTTTAAAATTGCTGCATTATGAAAATTTCCTTTTGATATCTTTAACAATAGTTTAGATATAGGTATGTGAAATGGCACTATACCATTTTGCAAGTGCTTAAAATGTAATATAATGGATATCTGATAGAAATGTAATTATACTTTGGTAAATGTAAAAGAAAATGAGAAAGGAAAGCTAAGAAGATGATGTAGACAAAGAGGTCAAATTAGGAGGCAGGATAAAAGAAATTTCATGAAGCAGCTGAATTAACTGGAGAAAATACCTTTGCATGGATAACACTGATAATAAATAATATAGATAAGGTAACTTAATTATGACATTAGCAAATCCTCACTTCTATACAGAAGCAAAGAGAGGCATCAGTAACTTTGACTATGAGAGAATGAAATGCTTTTAAAAATGACTTGGGGTGACTCATCTTGTAATACAATGAGATGCTGAAAAGTAAGATGCTTTTCCTGTGGTCTAGATGATGAGAAAGGCAAAGGATCAATGAAGTTATATCTCAACTCTGGGAACATTCAGAGAGAAAAAAAATGTCAAAAAACTCAATTTTGTTTATATCAGATGATGTAGAAGAAAAAAGGAAAGACCTCAGAAAAGCAGCAGAAGAAAGACCTTTGCCATTTTGCCACTGATGCTTTGCCTATTAGTCCACAAATCACAATGAATCAAAGTATTTATAGAATCATATGGTTATGAACCATTACACAAGAAATAGAACACTGGGTTAGTTGCTCTTATGTTTTAAAATACAAAGATGTTATTACTACATTTAGGAGGTACTGAAACTGTTTGTTTTATCCTAAAGCCTATCCTAGTTGGAAATACTATTGCTATGATGAAAAAAAACATGGCCAAACGCAGGCTGAGGAGGAGATGATTTATTTCACCTACAGTTCCATGTCTTAATCCTTCAATCAAAGAAGTTAAACTAGCATCTCAAACAGGTCAGGGATCTGAAAGCAAGAGAAAAATCTATGTAAGGGTGCTGCTTACTGGCTTCTCCAGCCCTATTGCTTACAGAGCCTAGGACCACCAGCCTAAGAATGCCATACTCCACAGTACACTGGGCTCTCCAGTATCAGTCACCAGTTTTTAAAAAATGCCATATAGCAAGACCTTATGGAATATTCCACAATTGAGGTTCCCTCTTTTCGGATGACTTGAAACTTGTATCAGGTTGACTTACAACAAGCCAACACAAGGACCTTAAGGAGTTTTCACTCATACATCTTATAAGTTTTGCTCTGTACATATATCACACTCACCCAATATACTTCAACAACTCTGTTACTCTTGTCAACCATTAAAACATACAAAGTATTTGCTCAATATATATAACTCTGTCAAATTGCCTATGTACTATCTGAAAAAGGAGATATACTCAAGAAGAACATTTCTTTTATAATAATAAATGTCATGCAAAATTATTATATTTATTGCTCATTTGAAACACAATTAACAAATAATATGTCGGATGATTAACTTTTTCATGGAAGTTTTTACTTCCTGGTTCCGAAGGGTATAAATCACAGGATTCATCAAGGGAAATATTACTGTATGAAAGAAAGAAACCACTTTGTCAGCTGGTAAGGCTGTGAATGGACGTGTATAAATAAAAATTGCAGGTCCAAACATAAGAAATATAAAATTATAACATGAGTGGTACACGTAGATATAGCTTTGTTTTTTCCTTCAGAGGCTGACTATGAACATGGCATAAAATAACTGCATAGGAAGTCAGAAGACAAGAAAGCACACAAGGGTAAGCAGGCCACTATTAAAGACCATAAGGAGCTCAACTGCAAAGGTGTCTGTACAGGCTAACTTGATGACCTGTGGGACATCACAGAAGAAGTTATCTAGATGATTTGGACCACAGAAGGGCAAGCGGAGGATGAGGACAACCTGAATAATGGAGTGAACAAATCCTCCAAGCCAGAGAGCAAACAACATCACATAGCAGGCTCTGGGACTCATGACAGTGGAGTAATGTAAAGGCCTGCAGATGGCGATGTAGCGGTCAAAGGCCATCACAACCAGAAGTAACCCTTCACCCCCTCCAAGGAAGTGCAAAAAAAAATAACTGAGTGATGCAGGCCTTGTAGGAGATTATCTTCTTTTCAGAGAAGATGTCTACCAACATCCTGGGAGCCACAATGAAGGAGTAGGAGGCATCCAGGAAGGCCAGATTTCCCAGGAAGAAATAAAGTGGAGCAGTGAGTCCAGGGTCTGACCTGATGGTCAGGATGATGAGGATATTTCCAGGCAAGATGATGATGTAGAAAATTAAGCTCTGAACAAAGACCAAGCGCTGAATGTCATGTGACTGGGTCAGTCCTATGAGGATGAATTCTGTGACAACTGTCCTGTTTTCTGCCTCCATCACCAGTCCCTACATAATATTAACAAATAAAGCAATTCTTTATGTCTCTTCTGACTAGGTCATAGCTATTATTCTAGAGGCATTGTTTAGACACTGGTATATTCTCTCATCTCTTTATATCCAAAACCATGCCCTCTGTCCTTCAGTTCTTATATTCCATAACTGTGAACATCTTGTTGAAGCCACACCTTCTGCCAGTGTTAGTACAAAGCTTCAGCTTGTCACTCACATGAAATAATAGATGTCATTGCTCTGGGCTTAATTTGCATTGCCCTGAAAGAGATTATATGTTTCCCTGAAAGAGAAATCAATTTGCTGAAGGTATTCAAATCCCCATAACTGTATTTTACAGAGGACTAAAAGTTTATCATGTATATATTTATTCAACAGAATGAGTAAACTGTATATTAGTTGATATTTTTAGAGTCAAATTATGCCATAAGAATGTTGGAAACTACTTAATTCTGAGAACATTCCATTTCCTTTACAGGAAGATGCAGTCATTACCTAGGTGTAAATATAGAACTTTTGGTTGATTGAAGAATGGCAAATAGATACTATGCTGTCTAATTATCTTGCTATGGGCCTGCACTATGTAGCAAAATTACTGTTATAAAAACTTCATTAATTTCATGGCCATGTATAATTTTATCTGATTTTTTAAAGTCTTGTCATTTAGTTGTGTTGTTTATATAGCATCATTTTATTGTGGATCGAGTATATGTATATATGAATTGATATACATTCTTATGTACAAATTTATATATAGTGAATATTTATATATACATATATTTACTATATACACACCTATGGTACATAGATTTCTATATTATTTTTAAACTGACAATTTTAGAAGTACATTAAATCACACACACAAACACACATAATATTTCACATAGATGTATCACTCATAAAAATACATTGAATCCTATGCTAAATCATAGCTCAAAATGTGTAATTAGGATGGTCACACACCCATTCACATACTGATAAACATATTGTCTACAGGAAGAAAACACTCAAGGGACCCAGAGAGACATAGTAGCAGGTGGATATAAGGAAATATGCTTTCTATAAAGGTACAAATGCACAATTTATTCAAATTTCTAAGAATTAGTATGTAATAAAGATTGCCTTTCCCTATTTTCAGAGTGAAATTCTTGAGTTTGATAACTACATAAATCTAAGGTTACAAAATCAAAAATGACATTAGTTTTATCTTCAGCCTGATCCCAAAACCCTAAATTAGTCTTCATCAGCATTACTTGTAAAAAGAGAACTAGTATTTTACAAAACCATGATGCTAAGAAATATTTTCTTTTTAATTCTCAGCACACCATTTCTGTATTGATTGTTGGCTCTATTCTCTCCCTTGTTTCAGTTGCTATATACAATTTGTGGCTAAATCAAAAATGATGCATATTTAGTGAACACTATTCATTCCTAATATGACTATTCTAAATAGCAGAAGAAAAAAGAACTATATTACTGAGAACTCACTATAACTCAGCATCCATAAACTGATTTATATCTGCTTTTATGTCTTTGAACCAAGACAGTAAGGGTAACACTTGAATAAATATATCAGTTATATCTGTTTACATTCCTCTTTTATTTTTTGAAAATTTGAAGAATAATAGGAACATTTACCTAACAGCCACCCATATCTC